>JBAMNC010000987.1:0-1200000 GCA_037902135.1 Cetoscarus ocellatus
TTTTTCAAGAGCCTGTAATAAAGTCTGTGATGAACACATGCAACATTTAATTTAATATTTGAATGCATCTTATATTACCCCTGTACGAGTGAAATGTTAATTTTAGTTGGGAATTAATTTGAGCACTAGGTGGGGATAGTGGGTCACCAGAGGTTTTTGGTAAGGATATAAATACAGGTGTTATACTCGTTTGCCTTAAATATCTTTAAGTTTTAGTCATAATTTAGTCATCGAAATGGTTTCAATTTTAGTCAAGTTTTAGTTGATGAAATTTCACAACATTTTAGTTGATGAAATCTACTGTGAATTTAGTCGACTAAAATATGAAGTGTAAAGTGTAAGGCATTTTTTATGTTTCCTTGAATTTCTGAAGTCATGTTTTACACTTGGATAAAATCAAACATCTAATAACCCTTTATTGAATGCTAGTAAAGTCTGAATGTATAAATGAACAGAAACAAATTTTCCTTTTGTGTGAAATGCAGTCACCTTTATTTAGGCTACCTGGCAGAGCATCTCAGTTACAATACCAGAACTGACAACAAACAGTCAACCTGCTCTACATGAATATATCAATTCATAAAGAGAGGAGCTCTGATTGGATCGCTCCACAACTTATCCCACCACCACCAAGATAAGGCAGCTGTGATTGGATGTCCCTCTTAACTCATCCAACCTTTCCACACAACCAAAGTAGCTGTGATTGGATATGTTCCTAACTTGTCTCTACTTTCTACATGACCAAATTAGGTCTGATTGGATTAAGTCTCTGTCAAACATTTTAGTCTAGTTTTTTTTTGTTGATGAAAATGTCAGTTAATTTAGTTTTAGTTTTTGTCCATGTGCACTTGTTCTTATTAGTTACTAACTAGTTTTTGTGGGGGGAAAAAGGTTGTTGATGAAACTATGATGAAAATAATTAGAGAACGAAATTACCACTGGTCATCACTGGTAATTGTTTTTTAACGTAACACGCGTCAGTCATCTTTAATCGTTTTGTCTTCAGTGACAATGTGAAATTATTTTCTATCAGTTACTTTTAATAAAAGGGAACGTCAGCCAGGAATTACATTTTAGTACATGTTTAATTGGCTTGGATGTGCGTAAAGCCTTCCTGTAACTATGTAAGCGGCGTGATTTCAGGGATGGCTGCTATCACACTGCGAACAAGAATGACAAAATGGTGAGGGACCTTAATGAAAGCATTTCTGATTGTCTTTTTAATAAACAATAATACATATACCATATTCACAGCCATGGGTACCAACTTCATCAGGTTATTCGATTAGGAGGAAAATTTCTAAAAGAGGTAATAACATGATGATGTGTGTTGGAAATATTCTCACTGTTTCCAGGGTGAATCGCCTTTTTGTTGTTCCGTAGTAGCTTAATAGCAGCTTTTTTTTACTCTTGCCAATTGTGTTCAAGCAAAAATGATCAAAGCTATTAAAATCCCACCGGCTTTCAGCCAAGAGAACCAGAGCGATGCTAACATTGGGGTTGGCCTACAGCACATGTCACCCCCGCACCACGTTATCGGTGGCAACAGAAACGTTTCTGATTGTTCTGTCTGAGCACCTGTCAATCACATGTGTGTACCTGTGCATCATAAATCCTGTGCATGGCCTGGTAGAGCTGTGTGCAGTAGTTGGAGATGGCTGCAGTGTCCTCCTCAAACACGCCCAGGAGAGAGCGCGTCTGCACAGAATACAAATAAATACAAGTAAAATTATTCAAGTTTGTTCACCAGTCAATATAAACTCTATAAAACAATCATAATGATTCTGTGCATTTAGAGAAATCATAAAGACATTGTTTTAATAATATTTTTTTGTGCAGTAAATAATACTCTTCCTGCTTGTATTCAAACACTTTTAAACTAAGAGAAGGAAAGTATAATTCATGAGGTGTGCTTATGTTTGACAGAAGAAAAGTTAGATTAAATATTAGATACAGATGTGTTTCGGTTTTGGGGCTAGAATTTAGCAATGAGATCAGTGATCAGTTAAAATTACGTAAAACTATCTTAAAGTTCAGAAAGACCTTAAAGCATCAATTAATTAATGCTTATAAGGAATAACGATTTTACAGTATCATGGTATAAAGAAGGATGTCTTATATTTTTTTCTTTACATGTCAAATTTATCTTGGATTGTACAGGAGAGGCAAAAATAAGCCACAAGCTTCAGCCTATACCTTTTTTTGGTTATTGAGAAGTTTGTGTTAAATGATTGTATTCTTTGTTGGTCTTAACATTTATGTAACCAAAATAAAAACATTTGTTCATTCATCAGTTTCTTTGGAATTCTGTTTAAATAAAGACTCAGCCTAGTGGAATTTTCCACTGTTGCTTGAAATCACTCAGACACTGGATGTTGTGTTGTCAGTGTCATACTGTGACACGCTTGATTTGCAGGGCAAGCAGAAAAAAGATTCAGGAACTGACAGGGAATTGTTTAATATAAAAACTAATAACATTGATTCCCTGAGCTAGCTGTTCTGAGCTAGCTGTCACAATTAAAAATTAATTATTTAATGAGCATGACACATAACTAAAGCTAATTTTAGCTTCTTTAATTCAATAAAAGAACGAATATTTACCAGTTTTAAAACACAAATATATTACCTTTACCAATGTTTCCAAATATATTTTTCACTTATACTATATATTGTATTTAAATGCCTCATAAAAGATATTTAGAGATACAATCATAGCAAAGTAAGTACTTAAATGACTTTTAAAAAACAAAGCATGTAACAGCCATCTAAGGTTAGTGGAAATATTTTATCACCTATCCTAATTTGTACATTATGTAGTGCTGGTTACTTATTGTAAAGCTACTTTCCCCAAAAAGGCAAAGGTAGTCACCAAGAGGCTAAGTAGGGGAAAAACTTTACCTGCCGGTCGTGCTGGCATATCAAGAAAAAAATTGCTCCTAAAGCTGTGTGACATTTTGTGGATTTATAGCAAGTAAAAGCAAACATTGAAACAATGTCCCAGTTTCAAAACCGTATTTACCAACTTCTTCAACTGTGCTACAAGTGATAACACAACGGTCAGTGAAAGTAGGACTTCCCCTCACCCCCTCAAAAAAGACGCCAGGTGAAAAAATAGCTGATATTCCTACTACCTGTTGACACCTCCCACTACTTGACTCACATCCCACATGATCAATAACAAATGAATCTAACATGTAAAGAAGTAAATAACACCTACAGATAACATTAGCTGGCACCTATACACTCAAGATGAATCATATTTAGCAGTTTTTGGCATATTTTCTTCATATTTCCAATTTGTTTTCTTTTTTGGAAATGACTGGTGGGCGGCGCTAAGTGAGGTAAAGGGCCGTATGTGGCCTCCAGGCCGCCAGTTGCCCACCCCTAATCTAAATGATCAATTAATGCAGTTCTAGAGGCAAAGGGGGGTTTAGTCCTGTACTAGCAAGGTGTACCTAATAAAGTGGACGTATACAGAAATACACTATGCAGCTGTTATGAGAATGCAGCTTTTGGGGTCGTTTCACAGAGGCCACGCCCCTACCAGTGATGTCACAGCAGGTGTTTGGTTCTGACCTGCAGGATCAAAAGAGGCTGGTGGTCTGAATCGATGCAGCTGCAGCTCTCTGCTCCGGGTGACTTTCACATCTGATAATAGCTTGAAGCAGGAGGTTAACGCCACTACCTGCTTGGCCAAAAAGATTACCAGAAATTACTGAGAGGAGGAGGAGGAGGAAGAGCCGCCTTGGTGCTAAGGAAGTGCCCGGCTAACTCTTCATTTAAGCAGCTCGTTTCAGAGCAAATCCACCCTGAATTTGACACTGTGACCTGGCACTGTGACAGAAACTCCCTCCAGATGTTGGCCTCGGCTGTCTCATTTTAGAGCCAAAGCAGCTGGAACATAAACCCCCAACTGTGGCAGCTTTGGTTAAAAAGGCCGTTAGCTGTTAGCATACTTTATGAACTTGTTTCTCTCCGCTGGCTGTTGGGCACTGAGCCTACAAAGACAGTTAGCATAGCTGCACAGGATGCTAACGTTAGCATGCTAGCTGATGTTCCCAGGGAAAAGGGGCCGTTACCTGCGGGCTGTCCTCCAGCGTCTCCTCGATCGGCAGCTTCTCTATCCCGGGCATCGCTGCTGCTGCTGGCGCCTCGCTGATCAGCGCGAATCCTCTGAGATATCACACAACAAATCCGTCCGACAACTCCCACTCAAGATTTCTTAGCTGCACGAATTCACAACACCCCAAAACAGCTCCGCCTGCTTCCGCAGGTCCCGCCCCCGAGAGGGTTTTGATTGGCTTGAGAAAGCTTCCGTGATTCTGATTGGTTCTCTGTTTAAAGGGAAAAGACGCCATTTTGGCTCAAACACGGAGCGCCCATTCCCCGCTCTCGTGTACATGTCAGAGCCATAATGGAGGCCGGCCTGCTTAATTTGCTGCTGGGAGGAGTATTTATCGGTCTCAAGGCAATTTAATCACTTACTTCTTGTGCAGGTGACCAGACGTCCTGTTCTCAAGCTGTGTGACCCATGTTCCACTAATTTGTCCAAATGTGGGACAGCCCTGTCCTCATTTTAACCAACTGAAACAAGACACCAAAACATTTCACTATGCTTCTTACACTAATTTGTCTGCATGCAAATGTCTTTATGACAAGATTAGTATAGTTTTATCTATGTAAATGCAGTTCTATGTAGTTAAAACAGTATTAGATTAGATTAGATTAGATAGAACTTCATTCATCCCTTTGCTGGAAGTTTCATCTCGCTGAACTGCCATTAATTGGGTAAAACTGGTTAAAATATGGAATTATGTTAAATGAAGTCATTTCTGTTGATGGTTGATGCAGGGTAAAAGCGTTATGTGGTCAAAATCTGGAGAAATCACAGTCACAAGACTGTGACCCATAAGATTTTGATGGAAGACCCAAAAACAAAGTGCCTTCAGCCTTGTCTGTAGCGTTGCAGAGGAATCATAACAGAAAAACACTGGCTCAAGTTTTCACTTTATTAAATAATAAATGAGAACAAAATTATTCCAAAATATATTCTCATCAAAATTTCTAAAAAACTTGAAAGTAGAACAGCTTAACAGTTAGACAAAAAAACTTAATTAACAGCATCATATGATAATCTGTTACAGTGCAAATCTACAGTTTACCCAGTGAGACGTCAGCTTCTTCACAGGTTCATGTGTTTATACATGTTTCTGTAAAATAATTCACCACAAGACTAAACTGAGGAAACTGACGATAAGAGAACCACATCTATGTAAACATATGAAAAGTGAATAAATGCATCAAACTTTGAAACTATTCTGTACAATAAATCAAAATAATTATACAATATAAAACACCTTTTCTCCTGGAGTTGTAATTCAAGTTGGAAAAACAACAGCCTTAACGAAGGCAGCAAAATAAAATACATTCAAACAGAGTAAAAGGTCCAAGTATCACAGAGTAATTAAAGGGAATTTAAGTTAAATATCAGCAAAAAAATCATTAACTGCATCAGGTACAGAAAAGCGTCATAAATATAAATATTTTTAACAGCATTAGAGTCATTAAAAAATTCCTTTAAATGCAGTTATAAAGAAAACAGCAAATGAATCTATAAATGTGAATTAAGTGGTTAATGAGGCACATTCAAATTAAAACAATATGTGCTTTAAAGAAGTAATATCAGATCAGGAGGATTTTTGCAAACCTTTAATGCCAATATGGTTTTTAATGCAATGTTATTCTTATCTCTGTGTTTATGGTTTTTATTTCTGTGCTGTGATTATTTTCATAAAAGCAAAGATTATAACTTTTATCAATAGAACATGTTTTAATCTTGAAGTGAACATCATTCATAATAATAAAACAGTTTCTTTGACTTCATTTTCTGCATAAATATTCAGTATATCAGTACTGGTGTAGTGGTAGAGCCTGTAATACAGCAAAGGTTTCCTTCATACTTGTGCAACAAATAATGTAATTACAGTTTCATATTTATAATCAGTGTACTGACATGTTTATGACACTGAAAAGATTAAATTTTTCTATTGAATTTAACTTAATTTTTCTATTTTTTGTATTTTTCTAAATTTTGGACCACCGTTTCATTTAATTTAATTTAATTTTTGAACAACTATTTATGTTTTCTATTTTTATGTTTGAACCACTATTTAATTTGATTTAACCTTTGAACCACCATTTAATCTAATTTAACTTTCAATCTATTTACAAAAGGGTGATTAGAGTCTTTTTAAGGCACTTATACGTGTTTAAAGGCAGATCTGAGCCTCCTTCATGTTTTCATGTTGGCAGCAGTTGTTTTTAACTTTTTAATGTTTGACTTATTTTCCTCTATCTATACATCTCACTGATCAGAGGTAGCGATCCTTTCTTTCACTCAGTAAACTAAAACAAAAAATGTGAGCTCCTCATCATCATCCATTCATTTGACAAAGTCAGAAGTTTAAAGTTTCTTCTTCTTCTCTCTCCTGGATGGATCATGTGAGCTCAGATCACCTGATGTGTCTGCAGATTCAGCAGGAAACAGAATAAACCGTAACACCGGAGCGTCCCGTCACTGTTTTTTGATGTGATCGGAGAGCCAGTCGAGGCCCTCGACCAGACCAGAGCCGCTGACAGCACACGACGCCTGGATGAACCACTGGACACAAACACAGAGGAGAGAGATGGAGATTAGCATGTAGCAAAGACACGAGGACACGACACGAGTGAAGGACAAACATCCAAACAGAAGTACCAGTTATATAATTTCATGTATGAAAAGTGTCCCTGTGACCTCCTGCCTCTAGAGGTCACTGTTTGACTGTAGTTTAGAATAAACCAAAGACATCTACCTGCTGTGAGAGTCCTGATAGGCTGAGAGCCTCTGTGATGTCAGAGACGGACATCGCTCTGGGCAAATCCTGCTTGTTGGCAAACACCAGGACGGCTGCGTCCCTCAGCTCGTCCTCCTCCAACTGAGAAGACAAAAAAATAAAACAAATTCAGACATTAGAGATGTAGGTTATTGACTCTAAGAACAGAGTAATTGATTCTCAATGATTCTAATTACAAGGAAAACAATATACCAGAAAACTATAAACTACAACACCTGCTATATTCAACAGTTTTTTTGTTCATTATTATTTATATATAAAATAAATACATCTGCTTCTTGTGATCTCACATGCATGTACATAACTTTCTGTGGCAATGTATTCCTGCTTGATCATGTTCATCGTCCATATTTTGGGATTTTTTTTTTTTTGTCTATTTCTATCTTCATTTCAGATTTTAACCCTTGTAACTTAAAGTAATTTCCTATTTCAAGTCCACCTGGATAAACACTGGCATGTTCTTACACAGACACAAAAACAAACTGACCCACCAAAACACTGACCCAGTCAAAGTCAGTTTTACAGCCATCATAGATTAAAAACGTAGTTTGTGAGTGTTTACCAGTTTGTGCAGCTCATGAGCAGCCTCCTTCATCCTCTCTGAGTCGCTGCTGTCAACAACAAAAATCACACCCTGCAGACAAACAGAAGCCGAGTTTAAACAACAATGAACGTGAAGAACGGGCGTTTGGGTGTCAGATAATAACATTGTGCCCCCCCCGGCCCCGAAAGGATAAGCAGTACAGATAATGGATGGATTACGGTGGTCAACGAGGGCAAACGGCCTACAATGGAGAAAAACACCTGCAAGAGCAGAAACACAGCAGAACCAAGTACAACAGAAGAGCTCCAGGCCTGCAGGGGGCGCTGCGGCAGGGAGAGACAGACAAGAGAGACTGGTCAAATTAGCTGCTCCTTAACTTGAAGTGCTCATGTATTCAAACCTTTACGGTAAATGCTCCATGCCTACGAGAGGGATTTATCATGTTCTTGCTTTCCTTTTACATAAAAAGTGTTAAGTTTAGGAGTCTTGCCTTAACGCTGGCTCTAAGATTCCTCTTTTTCCAACTTGAATGAGCAGAAAGTGTAATAACATTGTATCAAATAAAGGTCAATGAATGCATGGTGCAGTTTATTTTGAGCCATTTCTGCAGATATTAAAATAAAATTAGATCATTTTCTTCCATTTGTACCTGATGAAACTGATATTATTGTAAAGAGGACCCCTTGGACTATATGTGCAAGCAGTATGGAGTACTTTTACTGTGTACTTTTTAAGTAATCCACTTTCAAAGTGCACAAAAGTATTGTGATAAACATCTTTTAACTAATTCAATTAGTATTTCAGTACTTAGTTTCAGTTTGGAAGAAAATTATCTAAATAAATTTTAATAAAGGTCTCTCTATTTTTAGAATAAGATTAGCACTTCGTAGACCACCAGGGAGATGCTTTGTTTTGCTGACCTACTAAGAAGCACGTTTGTGGTGGTTTGCGCATGCGCCCTGTGGTTTAGTTTCGTACGTATTCCTTTTGAAAATTACATAAAGTGCTAATCTTAGTATTAAAACAGATAACGTAACATAACGTGGTAAAAAAAAAAAAACAAGTCACAACAAGCACACAGGACCATTTAGAGTTGCTGAAGAGTTTATCTGATGACTGCAGGCAGAGGCAGGCTAACGCTACCCATTGACTCCAAGTGTTTAAGCTAAGCTAATTAGTGGTGGGTGAGCTTTGCCCATCTCTTCCTTGTTACTGCACGCATAGTCAGAAGAACAGAGTCTATCTGCTTGTCATGGACTCAGGAGTGAGACAAGACACTAACACAGAAAAAGTTGGCGTATCCCTTTAATGATAGACAAAACCAAAATGTATGAGACAGCATACCCTCCGACACTTAACAGCTGTCACACAGTGGTGATGAACTTCACATTTTAATTGGTTGCTACAGAAGAAAGGATCAGTAAATGTGAGCCCACGCCCCCCCTGCTGTAGAGGTCTTACCTGAGTGTTCACATAGTAATGTCTCCACAGCCCTCTGATGATCGTCTGACCACCAACGTCCCAGACTGTGAAGCTGATGTTCTTGTACTCCACCGTCTCCACGTTAAAACCTACAAACACACAACATCTGCAGTCACCTTCATGGTATTCATATTTTTTACTTCAGTTATATTTGTGCATTTATATCAACAGATAAACGGACGGCTGACCGATAGTTGGGATGGTGGTGACGACCTCGGCCAGCTTCAGTTTGTACAGGAGGGTGGTTTTACCAGCCGCGTCCAGACCAACTGCACAAACACATAGACAGACACTTTGGATTTATAAATGTGGACACTGTGTGATGATGAGGTAAACCATCACGGTACATTCTACAGCTTGCTAATAATTCAGTCATTTTCATGGCCAGTTTAAACAACTGTCATAACAATAATAACAATACTAATAACAATAATGATAATACTAACACTACTACCACTACTGCTGCTAGTAATAATAACAATTATCATAACAATATAATTAATATGAATAACAATAAACACCAATAACCATACCAATATTTATAACAATACTACTCCTGCAACTACTACTAGTAATAATAACAACCGTTATCATAACAAAATACAATAATAGTAATATCAATAGTACTAATAAAAATAAAAATATTAGAACATGACAACAATAATAAAAAAATAACAATAACAGTAACACAGCAATAATAATAATGATAATAGTTACAGTTATAATAACCACAATAACAATAAGTAACAAAATTTCTAAAAACACTTAAACCAATTGTAGGAGCCACAAATTAATTTATTGAGAATATTATTTACATTTCAAGATTTAATTTAAGGATTATGGTATGTGTTTATATTTGGGGGATTTGAGGATTATTATTATTGATTGTTTTGGGATAATGTTGAGTTGGAGTTGGTGTGTCACAGGGTGATGGGCGTGTGTGTGTGTTTATGATTTATCTCACCTGTCCACCTGTGTGGTCAGTGGAAAAGAGAGGTGAGCTGGGTAGCCGTATTTTTTGTCGACCGCTTCATTTTGCTTCAGTATCGCCAAATCTTTTCTTAATGCTTACATATAATCGATATGCGAGTCAGTGCTCGTTTCCTACGTTTGTTGATTTTTGTTTAATAAAGGATCCATATGAGTATTTTTTGGGATCAGTGGTTTTTGCTCTAGCACGTCAGACAACATACTAGGCCCTCCCTCAGCCTCTCAGCGGCTTTTTGGTGTTGAAGTCGCTACACCAATAATAAGCAAAAGAATAACAATGATAAAAGTAGCAATTATAATAAAAATACTTGTAAAATTAATAACACTAATGTTAATACTACTGCTAGTACTGCTACCACTAATAAAAATACTAATAACAATTATCATAACAACAATAAAAATTGTCATAATAACAATACTAACAATAATACCACTCCTACTCCGACTACTATTAATAATATTTATCATAACAATAATAACAAGACAACGATACTTATACTGCTACTTCCACTATATAATATTGTAATAATAATAACTACCATCACAATAATAACAATAGCAATGATAGTAATAATAATAATCAAAATAATAAAAATACAACAATAACAGCAACAAAAATCAGAACAATTACGATGTAGTAACAACAATAATAACGATTATAACAATATATCATTTATAATGGTAAAAGTAATAATAACAATGACTATAACAATAGTTACAAAAATAAAAAAAACAATGAAAATAAAAGTTAAATCTCACCCATGAGGATCCGTACAGGTGTTTTGGAGATGAACCTGGAGAGGACGGAGGACAGGAAGTTTCCCATGTTTCAATGGCGGGTAGAAGTTTCTCCTCGTGCTGGTCGTCTCGCGCTGCCTCATTCATCGGTGAGTGTGTCGGTGTGTCGGTGTGTGTTTATATAGAGCAGAGAGTGTGTGTGTGCTCTCCTCGGTGTCCCACCGGCTGCTGTCAGCCCGGTACACGGTGGCAGCGGAAACGTCGACAGTAAACACAACACGGGAATCCACACCGACAACCGGGACATGACTTCCGCTGCGGCTCCTTCAAAATAAAAGTTTAACGTCGTCGGATTTCTTATTCAAATTCAGTTTGATAAAAGAGATAAATGAAGAAAACGGTCATAATGAAAATATTTTTAAGTTAATCGACATTTCAAGGGTTGTTATTGTTTTGTAGGAGTAAGCTTAAATGAGTTGTGTTACTTTTTAAAATTTCTTGTTTAATCATTGTTCATGCAAGGGGATTACAATTAATATGTTTTTCCTTATAAGATAGTTAATAAATTCACAAATGATAGTCCAGTTGATCACTTATGCGTTAAACTGTAAGTGCAAGAAGTAAAACTTGATTTCAATGAGCTAAACATAGAAATCAAATCAATTTTAGCAGCATTTTGTTGCTTATTACGGAGCATTTACTGATTGTTAGATTATGTGTGAGCGTCCCTGGTTGTTTGGTTGTTGATTGGTGATTGAATCAGTTTTGTTCATGTTAATTAGTTTGCTGATGTCCTTTTTTTAACGTTTATTTGGAAATATTAATTTAGGTACAATGTGGGAGCCCATAATACGAGACTGAATTAAATGTGCTGGATTTAGCACGATGGTAATTTCCACCCGGAGTCCTAACATAGATAAAATAAAACTACATTTACAGACGTGTGAAAACAGGACGATACCACAAACAATAACAGTTGAGTTTTATTTTGGTAGTCAGAGCTCAGTTCCTCTGTCTGTCTTAGGTGATGTAAACAGGAAGTGATTCCCTCTCACCTGTTGTTGTTTGACCTCACTGCTGGCAGAGATGACACAGGCAGTGTTATGTGAGCTCCTTTGTGTTTGGCTTCTTAAAGCAGCCTTAAAGGGACAAAACAAAACTTCAGCATCATTCATTGTGATAAATTATGTTTCATAATGAGAGCTTTGTACAGGTTTTAGCACTGAGGGGCTCATGGTTAACTTTATTGAAGTAGAAATTAAGATTTTGTTGATATTTTGCTTTTATTTCAACAAGATTCTGGCAAAAATCCTCAGAAATTCCTCCCTCTGCTCCATCTGGCACAGTCATTTAGGAAAAATAGCTGCACTGGAGGGCCTTCATTTAGATCAGGGGTAGGCAAATTTAATTACCAAGAGGGCCACATAAAGCTGTTTTTCCCAGCCTGAGGGCCACATTGTAACAAATTTCGGATACTCTCGATGGGGATAAATAAATTTTAACAAACAAAGCAGTCATGAAAGTAGTATACCAATATTCATAGCCTATATTATAACACAAATACAAGTTATTATGCATAGACAAATGAACTTGACATAGAATTCAAGGTAATTTAGCTAATGTACACAAATTTAAGCCAATTAAGCTATTTTTAAATCAATGAAACAATGAGTGTTTTCCAAAATTTAAAGCACAAATATATTACTGCTGCCATTTTTTCTAAATATAGTAGCCTATTGAGTAGGGGAGACCAGGGGCAATTGTAACATTTTTAACATTTCTGTCTCTAGTTTTGAACTCTTTTAACCCAGTGAGTTCAAACTGCTATACAAACTAGCTTCAAGTGTCTGCTAACAAATGGCTTAGAAAATGCCTGTGCAAATGTGATCATTTAGCACCCGCAATGTGATTTATCAAACCCGCAACTGATCGTGTGCCATCATACTCATGCAGACGCAAGAGTATGATGGCACACATTTTTTTTTCATGTAAAAAAAAAAAAACATCATAGCCATAATCACTCTGTTTGTCACTCAGAGCTGACTGCATCACACTCGCCACGCACTGACAGTGAGTTGAGGAGCTGTCAGTGCGTAAAAGGTGAGAGTACACGCTCAGTAGTGTGTGCGTAAATGTAAGACTGCTCTTCACGTGAGAGGTTATTGGTGATGAAGCTGTGTAACTATGTGAATACTGTCACTGATATTATGTTTAATTGCAATCAGAAAAGGAAAATTAAAAACAATGGATAAAAATAAGGCATGAGGGAAAAGTGACGACCTTGTCCATCAAAATGACAGACAAAAACAAACAAAAAAAAGGTTTCCGCAAGTGTGTTCATTTGCCTTTAACTCCATGGCCTCAAACTTCATTTTTCATTTGCAGCCACTCTGCTCTCCCAAACCCTCCATGGTGACAGCTGGTAGCACACGCAAAATCCTCCTTTAAAGGGGGCGGTCCACACCACTTTTGCGCCTGTTACCAATTCTTCATATTTTTTGATTTTTGGAAATGTTTTAGATCAACAACCACTTCAGTGGAATCCTGGTTTGTTTATGTTGGTCTATGTGGGAGGGTAAAAACGTGATATCTCATAGATTTATTAAAATTTGACCCCTTCCCCAGTGGCATCATTATGCCTATTTTAGGGGAGCTGAAGCCCCCCTAAAATAGACCTAAGCCCCCCTAAATAATTTGGAGTTGTTTAATAAAAAAAAATGCAATCGAAAAATTACAAAAAAGTGCCTACAAATTCAATATAAAGTGGCCAGAATATGAGTTTAAATTAAATAATCATATAACTTTGCAGTCTTTTTACCATATTCTATCTTTGGGGTGACTTTCTTCTGGAGCATCAGCTGTGTTTCTCACTTTACACATGGATGCACACTGTGAAACAGGAGCTGAGCTCATTCACATGTCATTATTATCATATTATTAATAATACACTGACAATATCACTCCACCATCCCTATTGACCTGTAGGAGTCAGGGCAGAGGAGCACATGGAGTGAGACCTCCATTGGAAAGGTAAGTCTATCGATTTCACAGGATAGAGACATTTGTGATGCAGACAGTCTTGGAATTTTATGGACCCAAATGTGAATGATATGAAATATGAAACATTTCAGTCAAGACCCACTCTGTAAGACATATTTAACTTGAGCTTTTATTTAGGAGTGCAATGATTAGAAAGTGGAGAAAGTCAAGATATATATAGTCAAATTAGCCTCACCCAAAAATTTTCAAAAGTACCTCGATATTATTTTAATTCAAGTAATTTAGAAATATTTTTCAGGGCTTGAATTTACAACCGTGTTGGACACAAATGTGCCCAAATGTTACCAATGTGACTTTAAGATATACAACAATTATTGTGTTGTATGTGAAAGTCATGGTGTTAGCCTCTATGTCGATCAGTTATTAATTCAATTCATTGTGTGTCATTGTATCTTGAAGGGTCAGGCAGGGGACACCCTTAGCAAAAGTAGTTTGTTCAAGTGTACAATGAGTATACTTATTTTATACTAGAACTGAGGCAGTATACTTGGAGTTTACTTTTTATGTTCTAAATTTTATATACTGAAGAACAGTACAGTGAAGTACACCTGGCTCATATTGAAGAGTATAAAGAAAAGTCTGAGACTAAGTACATTAATACTTAGACTTGTACACTTATACTTCAATACTAAAACTTGTACTTTAGTACACCTTTTACTTCTTTTTGCCACAAAGTATGAATACTTAGTAGATCTTGGTCCAGGTACAGAATAAGGTCAAGTAATGGTGCTTACATTTAATTTAGCAGAATAAAACTGTATTTCATTTCACACTTTTGCTTTGAGGTATTACCCCTGTTATAAACTTACATGTTCAAGATCATAAACTCCATCATAATGCTGGAGTTTAAAAGTTTACAGTAAACAGTATGTGTGCTCAATGTCATTATCTTTATTTACCTAAAAACATAAACAGAGGAACATTTGACTTGACTTTATGGATCAAGTTCTAGTCCCTTTCATAAGGGTTTGGCACTGGTGTTATGTACACAACGTCATCTGTTTCAACAAGAACACATTTTGTTTTAATCATATCAGGCCAGACAGCATTAACAGTTTGTTTTTTTAACCTCATATATTAAAGTACTTTGTACGATGACCTGTGAATCCATTTTTGACAAAGAAGAGCTTGATCTTGGAGAGACTTATTTTTACATTTTTACATACAAATGTGCACTTTATTCCTTTATCATTTTTGAAAAAGAAGGGCTTGATTTCATAGAGGCTCTATGGTTTTGAAATGCACATCTTAAATGATTTAAACAGGTATTTGTAAATGCACTGTATTTAAAGATTTTAAATATATCAAACTTGTTCTCAACATTCTGTCCTGTGATTTTGTAAATACACTGCAATCTAGTGTATATACAGTACACTAGTACTTCAAGAATACTTAAGTATTTTTCATATATGTAATACTATTGAACAAGTAATATACTTAGCAAACTTGCAAGTATACTTAAAGTATAACAAGTAAAATAGCAAAAAATAGTATTCTTTAGTTCATAAAGGTATACCTAAAGTATACTTCAGTAATCTAAAATGTGGACTAGAAGTATATACTTAGTACACTTGTAGTTTAAAGATAAGTGTATTTATTAAGGTGTACTTTTGTAAACTTAAAATTACCTTATAACGCAAACTTAAAGTATATTTTTAGAAACTTCAAAATGTTCCAATTAGTCCGAAGAAGTATTAAGTATTTTTGTTGTTAATGTTTTAAACATACACTTATTGTTAAACTTTGTTGTACTGTACATAAAAAAGACTGAAATAGTAATAATAAATAATTTATGAGTCTTTGTCAGCTGTTTGGGAAATTTTGTGGTCGTGCGCTATGTTTGCTCACATCCTGTGTGTCTCCTGGGGGCAAAGCCCCCCTGTCCTTTAAACCTGGTGGCGCCCCTGCCCTTCCCTCCCAGCCCCGTCTCATGCAGAATCAGGAAGTGAGACTTGAGACTCGCTGACGCAGATGATCATCAGTGGCGATGAGTTTCGTTTCAGGGTGCAGTGATTTTTGGTTATTTGGTTTATGTGTATCTGAGAAAAGAGAAGTTCACATGAGAAGAACAATAGCAGACTCTCTTTCAACACACACAAGGAGAAGTTTGTGGCTCACAGCAGAGACGCATCATGTCTTCGTACCCTCTGCAGGTTTCCTCCACACGGATGTTTTAAGTAATGTCAGATTACACAAACCTTCAGCCTGAACTTTGTGTTCATGAAGGGCCAAACTCAGCTACAAATAAAGGTTACAGATTATGGATAGACTTAAGGCACCCCCTCATACATTACCTCCAACAAGGAAGTCTGTTTGCACTGCAAAAACTCAGATCTAGGTGAGTGTGTGTCTATTTTCAAGTAAAAAATATCCAAAATACTTATTCTAATCCACATTCATTTAACCAGTCCAGATAAATATCTTACTTTAAGAAATAAAAGGCAATAATAATAATAATAAATTTTATTTATAACGCACTTTACATTTGAAAACAAATCTCAAAGTGCACAGTACAAAGAACAAATCGATAAAAACAAATAAAAGGCAAAAATAAGGCATCGAAGTGCTTGTAATAAAGAGAAAATATCTGCAAATGGAACAATAAAAGTTTGACTCAGTGAGGGTCTTAAATTAAGGTTTAATATCTGCTCAAGTTTAATTTGTCTTGTCTTATTGGCAGATTATTTTACTTTTTGTTAGAAGCAACTCAGGCCTTATTTTATGTTTTTATATCAAATAAGATCTTAATCCAGACATGTGAGGAAATTGTGGTTTAGAATAAGTCTAGTGAGATTTTTTTGTCATGAAATTGGTCAAATACTCTCACTTAGATCCCAGTTTTTTTCAGAGTGTAAGATAAATCAAAAGTTCACAACGGATTTTGATTATTTTTTCAGGGAATGTTGGTCATGGTACAAGTAAAACAGTGATTAGATTTTGGTGGTGATCCAAGCACCAATGTGGATCCAGGAATATTTCAAAGGATTTACTAACATTGTGAGATAAGGCAGTTTTCCACAGTTTTTATAATAACCTGGCTAATAATTTCAGAAATCGTCTTTTTTGAGTTTTATTATGTAAAGATAGCCATTATTATTATTGCTTGAGGTCAAATATAATGAAAAATATGGTCAGCATGAAGCTGGACTCTGTGGTGACGGTGGCAGAGGACAGAACTCTGGAATAACTGCTGGACATCATGGACGATGCCAGTCACCCTCTGCACACCGTCATCATCAACCAGAGGAGCCTGTTCAGCCCAAGACTGCTCCTTCACAAGTGCAGGACCAACAGACTGAGAAAGGATGGGAAGGAGCAGTAGCCAGCCTGTAGCCATATCTTTAGTTATATTTAGTTTTGTTTATATTAAATTGTTTATATTTATCTTTTTTATATATCTTATCTGTCATACTAAACTGTTACTTGAATCCTAATTTCCCTGAGGGAGTTTTTTTTCCCAAAAGGATAAATAAAATTCTGTCAAATCTAATCTATAGCAGACACGGGCCTGTCCCATAGTAATCGATCAATTAATCAATCAATCAGTCAGTTTTTTATTTGTATAGCACCAAAAAGTGCTATCTCAAAACACTTTACAATAGAGCAGGCTGAAGGCATACCATTAATTTCATAGATGCACTCATATGCATATGTACAAATATTAAGTACAAATAAACACATATATGCACATACATACATCCAAACCCAACATGGATCCACCAAACAGACACTGTGGGCTCTAATTTCGTAGACCAGGCGCAGACGCAGGTGCACCGCACCTGCGCCGCGCCAATGGGTTGTGTCCAGGGCATTTTGCAATTTTCCTGCACGGCGTAGTCCGGCGTAGCGAGGCACACCCACCCCTCCGTCCCTCCCACCAGCACAAGTGGCGACGAGGGAGGAGAGAAGTGGGTTTAACACAGCTGAGTCTTAACCAATCAATGAACGCCTCTCCTCACCTTTGAATGAGCTGGGGGCGAGGCGCAGTGACAGTTTCACCTCATCATGGAGCTCCAGGCGGCCAAACTTCTCCCAGGAGGAAACTGATGTACTGGTCTGAGAGGTCCAAGCTCGCAGTACCAGAATATATATGGTAATGAGAACAGACGGGCTGATGATGCAAAAACAGCCTGGGAGGAAGTTACTAATATTGTCAATAAAGTTTGCCCCATTCTGAGAACCGCTGAACCAATGTAAAAAACGGTTCAATGATGTAAAGAAAAGGGGCAAACAAAAGCTCTCAGATAAAAGAAGGCACACGATGGCCCATCCACCAGAATTTCATGAGATTAGAGAAGCCGGATACTCCATATCGGATGATGTGGCTGTTTGTGATTGGCTTAGAGATGTGAACTCGTTAGTTTGTGTCACTCTTCCAGCTGCAGTCAGGTTGAGTTTCCATTATGACAAGCATCTCTGATCTGACATCAGATGTGACGGGACAATTAATATAGATACAAATGTATTTGCTGGTTCAGATGGTTAAATTAAATAATGGTTGTTGTGATTGTTTATTGCATTGAAATGTGCCTGACACTCTGGAAAACCTGCCTGTGAGGTTTTGGTAACGTGTGTGCACTGTGCGCCTGTCAGCCAAATTACCACTGCACCAGGCGTGCTTTACCTGCGCCGGAATAGACCAGGTGTGAGCTGGTGAGCTTTCAGAGCACCTTCCGCGCAGTGTTTTGGCACGAAAAAAAATAAAATTAAATACAATAACAGATTAAATCTTGCCAAAAAATATCAGTATTGGTATAGTTATTGGTAAAATTCAGTATTGTGCACCCCTATGTGTTATCAGCAATGATCCTCAACACAGTGAAAAATACGATAGACTTTCAATAGGCTTGCAGTCGAGGGAATCAGTGTGACGCAAACTTAGTATTGACCTACCAAAAATACATTATCTCTGCACCACTCTTTTTTATTTTGTACTATTGGACTCGAAGAAAATAGAATATACTACAAATTATAATACAGCTACATGAACAAATGACAAGTTAATTCTTAATTGCGATAGCAAATAAAAATTAGAAGTGCTCCGAGAGCACAAACCTCCACCAAGGCTCTTCAAACATTATCAGACTAGTTCTTGTCAAAAATGTGAAGACCACCCTTCCTTGCTTTACTGACAAATCCTTCAAAAAATTCCTGGATCCACATCCGGATTGGGATCACAACCAAAATGTAATCACTTCTTCCTTGTGCTATGACCAACATTCCATAAAAATTTCATGAAAATCTGTTGCAAACTTTTTGAGTAATTAGTGGAAATGTGGAAAACTGCCCTATCTCGCATTGTTAACAAATAAGTTCAGAAATTTCTGTATCTGCATCCAAGTGTGGATCACCACTCAAATGTACTCAATTCTCTCTTGTGCTATGATCAGCATTCCCTGAAAATGTCATGAAAATCTGTTGCAAACATTTAGAAATATTTGTGACAATGTGGAAAACTGCCCTATCTGGAAATGTTCAAAAACGTAAAAAAAAAAAAAAAGTCCAGGATCCACATCACATCCAGAATCGGATCACCACAAAAATATTATCACTTCTCCTATGTGCAATGGCCAACTATCCCTGAAAATATTATCAAAATCCATGGAGTGCTTATGATGTGGAAAACTGCCCTATCTCATGTTAACAAATCCTTAAAAACAATTCCTGGATCCACATCTGGATTGGGATTACAACCAAGATGTAATCTCTTCTTCCTTGTGCCATGATCAACATTCACGGAAAATATCATGAAAATCTTTTGCACGCTTTTTGAGTATTTAGTGAGAATGTGGAAAACTGCCCTTTCTCACACTGTAAACAAATCCTTAAAAACCTCTTGGATCTGCACCCAGGTTTGGATCACCACTCATTTGTAATCACTTCTTCTTTGTGCCATGATTGAGGTAACAGCAAATGTTCTCTGGATTGTCACGATCTTGGATAAATAAACAAAAATGCAAATATTAACTGCATTATTTAATTTGTAGATTCACGGAATAACCTAACATCCTGTGGGGAGTCCTGCCATTTCTTCCATCCCAAAAAGGAACTTCTAGAACTTTGCAACCTGTTTTCTACAACAATATAGTTAGTAAATGTTCTCTGTTCTGTATTTCATGGTTGCCATGATGATTTGAGTGGTGCACAAGCACTCCTTAAAAGGGCCTAAAATCCCCCATATCTGTGCTTATGTAGCAGAGCCATGAAGTTGTACACCTTGTTCACTTGGTTTTCTGCTTTGTATCTTGGAGTTGAAGCAGACCCCAAAAACAGGAAATGAAATTATAAACAGAGCTGAAGTTCACTATTTAGAGGGACGACAGGGTGAAGAACTCACAGACGCTCCTCTGCAGAGAGTCTGTGCGGGCAAAAATGAGGGAGAAGCTGCTGATGCTCGCTCTGGTGTTCATCACAAACTCTGGACTCATTTCGGCTTTTTTCTGGACAACAAGGCAACCTACAACATCTCCATCATGGACGACCCCAGCAGGTACTCCACACACACAGGACAGCAATAAAAAGAGTTTTTTATGATGCCAGAAAATACTTTATGATAAAATATAAGTCAAATAAACCAAACAGTGAGTGGAGTCCTCTAAAGGGTCCAGGGTGTGTGCAGGTTGGCTTTACAGTGGCACAAATTATAATCAATCAAAACAGACTTTATAGGTGAAGAATAATCTAATAAATTCAGAAAATGTCAGAACTGGATTTCTGTTCCATTTTACTCAGAAGGCAACGAGAATCCTATGAGCGATGCCTGATTTTTTAAATTGTTACTGTCCTAAAAACTGTCACACTTTCACTGTGAAATTGTTGAATCCTTTTACATATTTGTTTGTTATTCATTGCCTTAAACTTTTTCTTGAAATTGTATTTATTATGACGTGTGCTGCTGACCTCTTGTTAATGAGATCCTAAACTCAATGGGAATCATCTAGTTAAATAAAGGCTAAATTAAAAAATTTAAAAAAAAAAGTATTATATCTTTAATGATTGACTCCGTCGTGATCCCTCTTTGTACTCAAACAGAAAGTGAGGTGTACAGAAGGGTAGGACACCTTCCTTGTGGGGCCTGACACCAGCGCTGGTAGTGACAAAATTAAGGATGAAATAATGACCTTACTTGTTTTATGGACTGCTTAATTAATCATATGCTGCTTTTTGTATTTGGAGAGCCAAGGGCAAATTTCCATGTTAGGCAGACAGTTAAGATTTATTCTACTGTAAAATTTTGCTCAGCTGATGAACTTTTTTGGCAGATTGGGGCCAGCATACTTCAAAAAATGAAATAATCATAGCCATTAGGCGAGTTTGGGGACACTTCTACGACCAGATCGAATCACAACACAGATTCATGGGCCTCTTTTAGAGACCTTTCACTAAATGTTCATGCCGAAGATGTTAAATCTTCTCTGCCCTCTCTGCTAAAGCAGGACACACTCTACATCAGGGGTCGGCAACTAAGTTTAGCCTCGGGCCAAATTTTTCTAAGTCACTTTGTATCGGGCCAGAACATAATCAAAAATATATAATAACTATGATATATGCATATCCTTATTTACAAGACTATACTTGGCCTGCTTCCCTCATACTTAAGTAACTATATTCACGTGAGAAGTTCTGGAAGCTACAGCCTTCGTTCTGTGGCTCTGTCACAAAATCTACTTTTGCTCTCTGTCCCTAAAGTTCGTCTTGAAATGGGTAAAAGGAGTTTCAGATATGCTGCTCCTGCAGACTGGAATCTGCTACAAGAAAAACTGTGTCTTGGAGAGCTGGTCTCTTTAAATCTTTTGAAGGGTAGGTTAAAGGCATTGGAGGAAGAAGTAGGCTGCAGATGCTTTAACTGATAATCTTGCTGCTCTGTGACTCTGACTTGATTGGTTTATATGTATGTGTTTGTGTCTGTAATTGTTTTTTTTTGTCTGTAACTTTGTAAATGTGCTGCTGCCTGTCTTGGCCAGGACACTCTTGCAAATGAGATTCACAATCTCAATGAGGCTTTTCTGGTTAAATAAAGTTCATTCAATATATAGTAAAATATAACCTAACCTCCAGTGTTTACGCATTTTAATCCTTTAAAATGGTGTTTCCTCAGTGCGTACTGGGTACAAAATGGTTCCTGTTCTACTACTGTCTTTATTTAAGATGCATTTTGCTAACACTGTGTATGGATTGTGGGGTGGAGTGGGTTTGGTTCATACTGTCTTTTATCTTTTTTTAATTTATCTGTCTGTTTTTAAAGCACTTTGTGCTACATTTTCTCGTACGAAAAGTGATATATAAATATAAAAGTTTGACTGATTGATTGATATTCTTGGTGTTTGTTGCCCCTCATCACGTCTGGCTTAAATTCTCTCACCACAGAGGCACGTTGGTCAATCAGATGACGGGTCTTGTGACTTAAAAATCATCCTTAATCTGCAGAAATGAAAGTCTCTGTTGCTTGGTGACTTCACTCTGGTGTAGGGGCTGCAGCACAAGGAGGTGTCAGCTGTCTGCAGCGTTTATGTTTGTCTGTTACTGATCATCAAAGTTTTGTTTGTGAAGATAAATGAGTAAATACATATATAAAAGGCATTTTCCAGGTCAAGGCAAGGGCCGGAAATTATTACTGGCAGGCCAGGGTTGGCCCGCTAGTAATAAATACCTGCCTGACTTCTGGCCCTATACCCCCCTCCAACCAGCCAGCCAAGGCCTGATTCACTGATGGTCCTGATGGTTATGTTACTATCATGAACACTATCATGGCAAATAGAACTCAACCGTAGACAAGTCAGGTCCATGAGGCTTAAGGAAGGTTTTATTAACAGTCCAAAAATCCTGTACTCGAGCAAGAAAAGGATCCAGGCAAAGGTAAAGACAGACGAAGAGCTAAGACTAGGTGAAGGCAAAAACTAGGTCAATGATCAGGACGTGGCTATGAATGAACAGAAAGAAAGACGAGGATCAACAATCTGGCAACAAGACAGGGGAAGACATGAGGGTTAAATACACAAGGTGATTGGGGGTGATAAGACACAGCTGGGGAAGAACAATCAGGGATCAGGTGTGACAACGCCAGACAGCAAGTAAAACCTATGGAGACAAAGAGAGACAAGTGAACTTTCAAAATAAAACGGAAAGAACAAGACAAGACAACAAACATGAGGGCAAAACAGGAAACTTAAGTAGGGCAGAGTGCATGACCATGGCAGTTACATGGTTTTATGTGGTGCGAGGCTTGTAAAAAATGATTCTAGCTCTTCCTGTCAATTCAGAGGTGGAGCAGGGCCACCCTAACTGTTGCCCAAATCATAAATACGACCCTGAAAGGATGAATGAATGGATGGATCTGTGTATGATCAGATTATGTCCATGTAAACAGGGAATCTGGAAATTAGAGTCAGAATGATTTTATTTCGCACTGAAAAAATGCACATGTAAACATAACTAGTGTAGCACTGGCATCTAGAAAACCCAAATGATGCCCAACCCTAGCTCTTATGCCAGTGTTTGGAGAGGCCTCTTGGTGAGAGTGTTTGGCACAGAGCAACAGGCTATGACAACCTCCAGGAACTGGAAAACCTCCTGTCTTTGGCACAATAATTTCAGAGGATAAAGGTTAAAAAGTTTTGATACTCCTGCACAAGTAAGATGAGATTTTCTAATATGCTGACCATCTGTAGATATAATTTCTCTCTTTCTTCTCCAGGAGCTTTTGGGGTTAATTTAACAGGGAAGATGTTCACTTTGACTAATGATGGCAGTGGAATAAGCCTCTACGCTCCCGACTTTAGTCCAAACTCTACATCCTGGCCAGTCACCCCTTCCTACCGGACCTACTGGTATCGTGGATACGTCACGCCTCGGCCCTACAGGTATCGTGGATACGTCACGCCTCGGCCCTACAGGTATCGTGGATACGTCACGCCTCGGCCCTACAAGTATCGTGGATACGTCACGCCTCAGCCCTACAGGTATCGTGGATACGTCACGCCTCGGCCCTACTGGTATCGTGGATACATCACGCCTCGGCCCTACAGGTATCATGAATACGTCACACCTCGGCCCTACAGGAATCATGGATACGTCACGCCTCGGCCCTACAGGCATCGTACATACGTCACGCCTCGGCCCTACTGGTATCGTGAATACGTCACGCCTCGGCCCTACTGGTATCGTGGCGTATCCACGCCTCGGCCCTACAGGAATCGTGGATACGTCACGCCTCGGCCTTACAATCCCTACAGGAATCGTTGGTACAACACACCTCCACCCTACAAGTCCTACAGGAATCGTTGGTACAACACGCCTCCACCCTACAATCCCAACAGGAGTCGTGAGTACACCACAACCTCGCCCGACTATGACTACTGGAATCGTGAGTACAACACGCCCCAGCCCTTCAATCCCTCCTGGACTCGCTCTTACACCACAACCTCATGGTACCCCACTATTCAGCCCGCCACTGCTCAACCTGCAAAATCTGTCACCGACTTGCCCACCACTACCTTCCCTGCAAAGACTGCCAGAGGTAAGAATAGAAAGCCCTTTTTACCATTTTCAAACAGCCTTCGGTAGTTTTGAAAAATCAGCTTGTTTAAATTGTCCCATAAGCCCAATTCACACTGCATTTGCGCATAGGTGCAGTCATTGCACATTGATAGACTCATATAAGTCCCGCCAAAGAGTAAAATTGGCCCCCTTAGTCATTGTAGCATGTTTTACAACTGAATCTGACATAACAGCTGATCCTCTAATGGATGAAAACCACTGAGGAGATATGAGTGAGTGGGGGGAGGCTATGATAATAAGCTCTGCCTAATTGGCCTCCAAAATGATGTCGAATGCAACGAGGAAGGAGTGGTTACAGGCCGCAGAGCCGACTTTCAAAGAAGTCATGGCGTCTGCTTGACAAGCAGAAATCATACATGTAGGTGGAGGCTGTACAGCTATGACATCATAAACCTAGGACGTAATAAACAGCGTTTTAAGGGGCATGTTCTGGATACACAAGATTTTTTTGTTTGAATTGATTTTGCCCTGGACACGGGACCTTTAACGAAGTTTGCATAACCTGCGCTCATTTCCCCTGCTCAGGTGTGTCTGTGTGTCTACGTCTCCTCGTTGACCTCCAGAGACGTTATCAGCCCACACTCTTCACCCTGAGCCCATCCACGCGTCCTCTGACGTTGCGAGTTTATGACGTTGGTACCTACGCTCTTGTTTACAGCTGGTACAGTTCGTACAACATCAACCTGAAACCTGATGTAAGATTCTGGTCAAGAATGCAGCCAGACTTCTGGACCAGACTCTGCGTAACTGTGGACAGCTTGAAAAGTGTGGCTCAGCTGTTCAGTGGTGCCGACATGAGCGTCAGGAGGAAGCTTTATACCCAGGTGAGGACGCTTTGTGAAGTCATTACCCAGGGAGGCATGATAGGCAGTACACTGTGGGTGGGAACATCAAATTTTGTCTCTGCAATGTTTCAGGTCAATTCGTACTTTAAGATTCTTATGGGTGATTTTATTCTTTGTTTCTTGACTGAAAAGTGACCACAAACACAACTAGAAAGCACTCGGGGAGCGCAAACCTTCGCCAAGGTAGCTCACATATTGCTGTTACATCTATAAGCAATAGTTCCATGATAAAGTTACCATCATAATATGATTCATGACCCTGAAAACCCAAACCTAGCACTCAGAATCATGTTAATATCATTATTAGACAGCTATTGAGCAAAGATCATTGTTTTGCTAATGACAGTTATCTGGATCACCACCAAAATCTAATCATTTTTAAGTTGGGCCTTTACCTAACCTGACACGCCAGATGGACAGTTTCATATCGGAAATATTTCACTAATTCATCTGGGAAGGAGAACTTCGAAAATGTTTTCAGGGGCAGAACCTTCAAAAACAACAGTAGCTTGTGATTGGACGATTGTTCAGCTCGTTATACTCATCACAGACCAATTCACATCAAGCAACACTGCTACGTATGACGTAGCGGCTACACATAGCAGCTAACGGCTAACAACAGTTTATGGCTGTTAGCCGTTAACTGTTGTTAACAACAGTTGACGGCCGTTAGCGGCTACTTCTTTTTCTTTCGATCCTCGGGGCAAGAGGCAGAGACAGTGCCGCTGAGCCACAATGAGCACGGCTAGCAACATCTAACAACAGTTACCGGCCATTAGCCCAAGCGGCTAACTGTTAGCCGCTAGGGCTAACAGATATATATGGTGCGTTCCAGGTGTACTTGGAAGTCGGGATTTCCGAGTTCCGAGTAGGAAACTTCAACTTGAACGCCCCCCAAGGTCGGAATTTCCAAACAAACAAACAAACACCAGTAAAAACATAACCTCCTTGGCGGAGGTAATAAAGATTGAAAACCCAAAGAAGATCAGACCATGTTAAGATTCATGTTTGGTATCCTGTAAGCTAGAATCAGATTGAAGCTCATGTTAGGATGATTTTACTCCGTTTTAAGGAAGTTAACCCTTGCAACTCCATATGGGTTTCTGGTCTTGGATTTTTTGTGGCAATGCATTATAGATGGGATTAATGGCTCTCTGATGGTCTATAGGTTACAACAATATCAAACACATGACACTTCTGATTCTGATGCTGTGCTGCATAGATAAATGCTTCGACAAGTCGCTGGTGTTTCCACTTACAGAAAGTTGTGCAGTAAGCGTCTTTTTGTCTAAAATTAAGCCACAATTCTGACTCACTCTGACCCTGTCAGTGGAAAGATTTGATAAAGGAATTGATAAACAAAAAGGGTAATAATATCGATTCCCTGAGGAAGTTGTTATCGATTCTCAGCCTGAGTTGATTTTCGATTACCTTGCCTATCTGTGACAGAATAAACCCGAAGCTTTAGTCTTCAATAACGTCTCTTATGTGTCTCCATGTTTGTCTTTGCACACGTGTGTTTAGTACGTGTGGTCAGGTGAGCCCGTGATCAACATTCCAGCTTTTGATGGCCAGGTGACAGACATCCAGGTGTGGGATTATCCTCTGAGCTACGGAGAAGTCTACAACTACATGAACAAGGACGCCTTTTGGTAAGTGCCTCTAACCTTGCAGTGCAGATGGATCCACCTGATTTAATGTCTGTAACCAGGCAGATCTACAGTATCTTGCCAAGCTCCAATCTGCACGGACCAATCAGCTTCCTTTAGAGTAGGAAGAGGTGGGAGCTGTGACTTAAATAGATGCTCCCACATGTGACAGTTAGCATGACTTTTCTCAGTTATTAAAGCGACAGCCAACTTTTTTGTTCTTTTCGTGTCTTGCCTCAGTCCCCAGTCCACGACAAGCAGATAGACACCATTCTTTTGACTGTGTGTGCAGTAACATGGAAGAGATGGGCAGAGCTCACCCACCGCTAGTTAGCTTAGCTCAAACACTGGGAGCAAATGGGTAGTGTTAGCCTGTTTCTGCCTATTGTCAACAGATAAACTTAGATAAACAGTCCTGTGTGCTTGTTGTACTTGTTTTTTTTCGGCGTTATGTTACGTTATCTTCTACCATCATCATATTCTTATCTTCTGCTCCTAAACAGAGGCTTTGCTTTGTTGACCTACTTCTGCGGTGGTTTGCGCTAGAGATGTGACATTCACAAACAAATCAGGTCTTTTGAACAGCTCTTTTGTTCTTAAATTTGCAGGCAATTTGCATTTAAGAATGTCTCACAAGTGAACAGCTTACTCACAACTGCGAATCAGTTCTCATTGTTCACTTAAAAGAGCTGTTCAAAAGACTCGACTCGTTTGCGAACGTCACATCTCCACCACAGAAGTAGGTCAACAAAACAAAGCCACTGTTTTGAGTAGAAGAAGATAATACGATGATAGCAGAAGATAACGTGACATAACTTGGTAAAACCGTTTAGAGTTGTTGAAGGGTTTATCTGATGACTGTTGACAGAGGCAGGCTAACACTTCCCATTGTCTCCCAGTGTTTAAGCTAAGCTAATTAGTTGTGGGTGAGCTCTGCCTGTCTCTTTCTTGTTACTGCAGCACAGTCGAAAGAATGGTGTCTTTCTGCTTGTCAAGGACTCTGGAGTGAGGCAAGACATGAAAAAAAAAAGTTGGCATATCCCTTAAAGGAACTCTGCTTATATCACGTTTTCGTTTTCCTTTTGTAAACACTGTGCATACGTTTTTTCCATTTTTAATAACACCAGACACATTCCTCTGACTACGCCTGGGTTTTTTTAAAAGTTTTCTGGGTGTTTAAAACAGAGCTCAGCTAAGACCTTCCATCAGGTTTTTCATAAAATCTTTGTGTATTGACATAAATATTATCAAAAGGGATGTGTGATATTATCGGAACAATATTGATAATGACATATATGACAGTTTTACTGATATTTAGATCTGATATTGGCCATAGATATCCCATACACTGGCTGTGAAATTGTTTGAATATTCAGATATATAGCAAGATATTTTACCTCATCATCACTAAACCTAAAGACTTGAGTGCAGCACCTGCTGTTCATAGATTTAAAAGCAAACTCAAGGCTTACCTTTTTAGACTAGCTTTTAACTGATTATATTTATTATTATTATTTCATCCCATACTTATTTATTTTAATCCTCTTAATCAGTTTTATGTTCCATTTCAGTTCAGATTTATTGTTTCTGAATTTTACTCTCTGTTAATCAATTTTCTTTTCATTATCAGACTTTAGCAGATTTTATTACGCATTTGGTGTTTGGCTGTCTCATTTTAACATATTATTTTTTATTCAATTTTATTTAATTTATTTATTTTTCCTTATAGTATTTTTTAAATCTAATTTATCTTTTTTTGTTATATCATTTTAGTCTTAGCTTCCGCGTCTCCTCATTTTCAATTCAATGTAGTGTTTCCTCAGTCCTCTAATTCTGTTATTTGTTAGATTATCTTATGTCTCAGTGTGTGCGTGTGTGTGAGCTGTATGTGGATAGCGAGCGTGGGTAGGGTCTTGTATTTTCATTGTATTTAATCTTCTGCTTTTTGTTTATTTTCTTATTTTCATTTTTTTTTATTTCCTTTTCCTTTTTTTACTTCATATTTGATTGACTGATTGATTAAATGTCTACTTTTATAATTGAAAAGTACAGTATAATTTATTAAAGAATAAAATGGTGTTTTTCTTTTTTTACATCTTTTTCCAACACAAACAACCATAACCATATTAGGGACAGATCAATTTAAGTTAATCAGAGATTTTGGGCTCCCAACAAAAATATGTTTGGAAATACATTCGTATCAGATATCAGCAAAATTCAAATATCATGCATCTCTAAATTTAAAGGAATATTTTTTTTTCTTAAATTTAATAGCATTAACTGCATCAGGGATCTTTATGTTTTGTTTTGTTTTGTTTTTTTTGCTTTAAAGTCTTTAGGAATGAAAAAAAATCACTTTTTCCTTCAATAACACATTACTGTTCCAGAAAAATGTGCTAAAAAGCCACATTGATGCAGTCAGTTCTGCTCCTGTACAGCTAGGGAGTCTATAAAGCAAGGATCTGAATTAAGTTAAATTAAAAAAAAGACTAATTTCTCCTCTGTAGAGGATCTGTTGCAGCTCTTTTTCACTTCCCTTTGGAAAAGCTTTAATCTAAGTGGGTGGGGAGGCTACGGGAGCTATGGTAATGAGCTCTGCGCTGATTGCCTGTACATGTAGGTGGAGTCTGTATAGCTATGACATCATTAACACCAGGAAGTAAAAAAACAGAGTCTTTTAAGGGGCATTTTCTTTAAGGAAGGTATAAAGCATTTCATTTGCAACGGTCACAGAAACGCCCACTGAAATCCAGAAGGGTCTACTTTCTGATGATAACCAAACCTTTCATTTTGAAAATGCATCCGTCTTTTTTCTTTTTCAGGCCTAACCCTGGAAATGTCCTCACATGGTCCGACATCAGCTACTCCCCCGGAGGACGCACGCTGCTGGAGGATGTCTACGAGAACCAGATGGGGTGGCAAATCAGAAGCCAGAGGAAGAAAGGGCGTCACGGAAAAGGAGAGAGGAAGAGCTGGGAGTATGGGAAAGAGAAAAGGAAGAAGTCAGTGAATGAAAGGTTTAAATGGAAAATTTAGAGGCATGTTTATGTCCAACGTTGGTCTTTGTTCTCAAGAAAATGAATAAAAGATCCTCAAGGAGAAATCATGATTAATCATAAAATGAAGATACATTTTATAGATTTGATTAAAGCATATATGAAGCTATACTTTCACTAACAAAATTAAACTTGTAATCACATTTTGACTTCATCTTCTTTTGCTGTCACTGTATATTAAAAAAAAAATTTAAAAGGAGAGAAACTTTTATTGATTGTACATCCAACACATGCAACTGAACCATCAGACATCATTTAAAAAGTTTATTTAATACAATGCCAAAACAGGCCTTTGCTCTTCTCAGCTTTTTATTGTTTCACGTTTGAGTGTCATCACTTTGAATTTATTCAGTGAGTTCACTTTTTGTAGACTATTAGTTAAGGGTCATTGATTCACAGGAGTTGGCGGTGAGTTAGCAGGTCAAAAGGTTTATTTTTGGAACATGCCTGCCTGAATAAAAAAACTTTATATTCTTATTTGGAAAAAAGATAGATAGATAGATAGATAGATAGATGGAGTGCTTAACAAATTTATTAGACCACCTGTCATAAAAAGAAAAACAAAAAAACTTAAATATTTTAGGAATCTTTAAAAAACTTGTTAAAAGCAGAAAATGTTCTTGTTATTAGACAAACATTTTGAGCAGGAATGGAGACTTTCAAACTGAATTTTATACCCAAATCTGAGCTGCTAACTGGGGTTCTCTGAGAGGTCAGAAATTAATCAAGCATAGCATTCAACCAATAAAAATATTTCTTCTTTTCAGGAATGCAAGTATAAAACTGTACTTTGACCCCAAATAAGGGAATAATAATAATGAGCTGTACCATTTTCCTTTTATTTTTTGTAGAACAGTTAATTTGGAAAGTCTTGGATAACAATAACAATTATATTGTAACGTAAAAACATTATTTCTGTAAAAGAGCTGCTACATACTGGTGTATTAACCATTAAAGAAGCAGAAACATTTGTTTATGCTGCATGCTTTACTTGACTTAATTAATAGTCAGCACATTAATATAAGATTTGTTAGTCGTCGACTGGTAGCCAAAAGTTGGTCTCTCCATATATGGTTAATGTTACAGAGGAACATTTTCAGAGGAACATTACAGCAAACTTTAATTTAAAAAGTTTCATTTTAGGCCCAAAGGAAGAGGAAAGTGGTTAAAACTTACCATACCGATGGACAGGCCCGTCCAAATTTGTTTTGCAGTTGCTGAACCTAAACCAGACAGATGATTTTAAAAAGCAAAGCAACTGAACATAACATTTTACCCTTTCGGCATTCCCTACAGTCTGTGAGCATGACCTGATATTGATCATTTTTGTCACTCTTGGCCTTCCATACAGTCTGTGAAACGCTGCCCAACACTGAGGATTTTTGACCTTCTTGGCATGCCATACTGTCTGTGCTGTGGGGCGGTGTTATGGGTTTTTTGTCCAGAAACGAAACTTAAAGTGTCTGCTGACGTTTTTACCAGGAAATGAAAGTTCATGAACTGAACTGCAGTCTGTTCTGGGGAACTCACACAGAAAAACACTTACAGACAGAGGACACAAGACTGAAAACTGCTGACTCTCAAGGATAAAGATGAAGCTGTTTTATGTTGTCATGGTGATGACGCTGACCGTGAACTCTGGATTTACATTCGAGTCCATCTCTGAGGAAGAAAGGTCTGCTAAAAGAGCTGCAGATGCATCATGGCCGACAGCGGCGTGGACGACCCCAGGTAACAAATACTGAGTGACTTCATCTGAGAAGGATCCACACAAAATACAGCTCATAAAAACATAGAAAAATGTAACAGCAATTCATCTAAAAACATAACAGCAGATAATAAAAAAAAAAATACAGAACACAAAAACATATAACAATACTAAATAATGATACACAAATCAAATACAAAAATACATTGAGAAATAGCAAAACAAACCGTCAAAGGCTTTTGTAAACATCTGTTTTAAAACGTGCGGAATAACGAAAGCTGTTAATAATACATTATGTTACAAGAATAAAAAAGTGCAAAACCAAAACAACAACAACAAAAAAAAAATCACAAATTAAATACAAAGGCACAGTAACAAGTAGTGACAAACAAATAAAAACACAACAAGAAATAGCAATAAACGTATTAAAACCAAAGACAAAACAACAAATAAACACAAAGAAAGCAAATAGTGACCAACAAATACAACACAAGAAACGGCAATACTCATATTAAAACCAAAAACAAATTAAATACAAAGCCACAGTAAGAAATAGAGACAAACAAAAACACAACAAGAAATAGCAAGACACAAATTAAAATATCACTGTCACAGTTTGTAAACCCGAAACGAACAAAAAACAACAGAGAAGACCCAAATGCAGATTTTACCAAAAATGACTTTAATAACTAAAAGCAGGATAAAAAACTCCATAAACAAATCCTTAACAAAAAGTCCAAACGCAAAAACAGTCCTTTACAAAAGCTCAAAAATACAAAACAAAGTCCCAACAAAAAATACCTTTCAAAACTCGGGAGAACACGGGAGAACACTGGAGACAGAGAGACACTGAAGACATGGATCCAAGGCAGAGGAAACGGGAATGAGCCCACCAAGACAAGGGGAAAACACCAGGGTTAAATACATGAGGGGATTGAGGTAAAGGAGAAGCAGCTGGCGAAGAACAATCAAGGATCAGGTGTGACAGGATGAGACAGGAAGCAAAACCCACAGCATTAAGGGGAGACAGGAGGACTTTCAAAATAAAACAGGAAACACAAGGACAAGACTAGAAATGTGAACAAAACGGGTAACTTGACAAGGACCAAGAGAAGTCAAGAGACACAGGACAAGAGGTCAAAACCGGAAATAAGGAGTAGATAATACAAAATAAAACAGGACAAGGAGTGAATAAACAGAACACAAGAAAAAGGCATACAAAATAAAACAGGGCCAGCAGAACCATGACAATCACATACAAATTAAATACAAAGCCACTGTAAGAAACAGTAATACATAAATCAAAACACGACAATAGCAGTACACAAATAAGAACCAAAAACAAAACAACAAATAATCACAAACAAATAATACACAAAGGCATAGTACAAAACGTGACAGACAATTCTAAAACACAAGTAATAGCAATGCACAAATTAAAATAACAACACATAATCCAAACAAATTGAATACAAAGCCACAGTAAGAAATACTAATGCATAAATAAAAACACAACAAGAAATAGCAATACACAAATTAGAACCAAAAACGAAAAACAAATAATCAAAAACAGATAAAATTAAAAGGCACAGTACAAAACACAACAAATCAAGAACACAATAAATAGCAATACAGAAATTAAAACCAAAACAAAAAATTATTAAAAACAAATTAAACACAAAGGCACAGTGACAAAATATGACAAACAAATCAAAAACACAACTAGAAATGGCAATACACAAATTAAAACCAAAAATAAAACAACAAATAATCCCAGACAAATTAAACACAAAGGCACGGTAACAAATTAGAACAAAAAAAATCAAATATATATCAAGAATTAACAATATACAAATTAAATCCAGAACCAAAAAAACAATCACAAGCAAAGTAAATACATAAATTAAACACATTTTTAAATCAAAACAAAACAACAAATAATCACAAACAAATTAATTACAAAGGCACAGTTGCAAATAGGGACAAACAAATCATATACACAACAAGAAATAGCATTACTTTGCAAGATGTGACTGATTACAGACACTGAATAAGGTGGATCCAGCTGCTGTGCAAGCTGATGTTTACAAGGGAAAAACAAGGCTTGATTTAGGACTGGGCTGCTTCTGTGTTTTTTCTCCCCTGTTTTTTTTGCAGGACCCTCTGGAGCAAATTTAAATGGAAAGATGTTCACACTGTCCAGTGGGGGAAGTGGGATTCGCTTCTTTCCCACCAATTTTTTCATTTCTACACCGAGCCCTTGGTCTACACAGAGCCCTTGGTCTGCACCTACTACCACCAAGAGTCCCACCACACCTTACAGCACCACCTACCCTTACTGGACCACAGCGCCACCTTATAGAGGTGAGGACTTGCTCGGACTTTGTAACACACAGAGACAATGTATAGAAATAAAATGAATAATTTAGTGAGTGTTTCCATCTAGTTTTGGATTTTTTCCTGTCATGGTATAAAAGCTGTTAGATTAGAAGTCCCTGCAGATCATTGGGTGATGTGCAGTAGAGAAACAAGATTCATTTTATTACCCTTTTTTGACTAAATGAGATTGAAGTGTGTTTTATTTTGAAAGGATGACTGGATCCTCGCACATCTGTCTGTGTAGCTTGACTGTGCCCACTTCCTGTCACCGCTGTGATGACTGGAAAAGTACAACCTGAGATAAGCTCAGTGTTTAACCTCATGCTCATGCTCTTCTGCTTGTGCTCCAGATGTAGTTGTAAATATAATTGAATCTGCATGAAGGAAGGATTCGGTTCAGAGGTCAGAACCGATAACATATTCATCAATAATCAATAGAAACATCAGATCAGCTCAGACTGATGACCGATAGATGAAACACACACAATCAGCATCGTATGAGAGCATCTGTAACTGCATTTTCCTCCCCGCTCAGAGGATGTAGTGGTTTGATTAGTTACTGTGTCAATTGCTTCCCTTCTTCATGTGGGCCGAGTCTGCTTTGATTGGCTGACTGGTCTACTCTGGAGTAAGTGTGCTGGGCGCCATGTTGTCAAGGACTCTGCATTCTTCCTACAGTCTACACTGACCCAAAGGGTTCAAACTAAATATATTTGCCTCACAGCAAGAAGGTTGCTGGTTCAATCCCTGTGTTGGTCTGGGCCTTTTCTGTGTGGAGTTTGCATGTTCTCCCTGTGCATGCGTGGGTTCTCTTCAGGCACTCCAGCTTCCTCCCACAGACCATAAACATGCTCATTAGGTTGATCGGGGACTCCATATTGCCCTTATATATGAGTGTGAGAGTAAACGGTTGTCTGTCTCTCTATGTGGCCCTGTGATTGGCTGGCAATCAGTTCAGATGTACCCCACCTCTCGCCCAGTGTCTCGACAATGGGCGAGAGGTGTCTCGACAATGGATGAATGGATGGATAATTGATTGATTGATTAACTGCTGATGAAACCGTGATATGACATCACACTAGCAGGTTTGTTAGGGAACTTCAACTACACTGGTCTTGAGGTATCATAACTTCAGTCTTGAAAACGCAATTTTCTTGAGCTCTCATCAATGCTGCTTGATAAAATCATCATTGTAATCACTTCTTTATATATATATACTCTTGTGGTTTTTTTTCTACAAAAAAATCACTTACAAAACAAGACACAACAAAATAAAAGAAAAAAAATGCAAAGTACATCAAACACAAAGGACAAAAAAATGCAGAAAAGGAAGCAAATGTGTATAAAACAAAGGAAATTTAAAAAAAAAAATTAAATAAATAACTTGTTTGTGATGATTGTATATAAAAACTGGTAATATCATCTTATACCCAGCATATATTTATATAAAATATGCATCTGTGGTCATGTCTCACATGTGCAGGCATGGAAAATATAAAAATATACACAAATCTATAAATCTGGATCACAAGGGTGGAAAACAAAACCACAAACAAATACGTAAAAATAATCAACAAATACATAATTATAAAAAAACATGAACATATAAAATTACATTTATTTGCATACATGTATATCTACAACTATTCTCTCCTTCATCCCACCTCCAGCTCCTCCTCCTCAGTATTTCAGGCCCTCTATATGTAATCATATCAGATTCAGTAAGTAAATGTTATAACCATGAATACGGTAAATCTGAGGGGGGAGCTGGTGCAGTCTTCTTTAAGTATTTTAGGAAGTGTTTCCAGATTTGGTCAAATAAACTCTCACATCCTTTAAGAGAGAATCTGATCTCCAATTAGAAGTGATTCAAAACATCTCTTATGGGGGCATAATGTTTATGTTTAGTCTCCAACCCAGAGGGGGAACAGAAACTATCATATCGTGTTGTAGGGTGTTTGACATAGAAACAGATCTTTAACTCCAAACAGAGCCAACAACAGATCAGAGTTGAAAGGTTTACCCAACACTTTGTAAAGCACTTTAAAAGTATTGAAAGTATTTATCTTTGTTATTTGAAGTCTTAACCTGACACACCAGATAGACTGTTCAATATATTTCAGTAGCTCATCTGTGAAAGAGCCCACATGAAGTGTTTGGGGAGGGCAGAACCTTTCAAAAGCAGATCCTGCAGGAGATTGGACGATCGTTCTGTCAATCACATTCATCACGAGCCAATCAGATAATTTAATAGGTGGGTGCAACTGGAGATGAGCCACTTCTCGTCAAATTATGTCAGAAATGTCGCAAAAGTTTTCTTACCGTGAGAAGTTTAGTGTTGATGTTTTTCATTTAACAAAGAAATGCGGTCCAGATCTGATAAAACTGCTTCTGAAGCTGTTAGCATCTATGCTAATCTCTGTCGTCTCGCTCGTTGCTCCTTCCTCTTCCTGCTCTAATGGACCTTGATTGGGCAGTTTATTACAGACATTGATTTAACAGTCAACCCGAAGTATGTGGAACTTGAATTGCGCCGTTTTGACAAAATAACCTTTTGGTCTTGATCACTTCACGACTGTTGAAGGCAGGAACTGTAACTGAAGTTGATTCCTGATGATTCTTCTTCCCCTCTTTCCTTCCGTAACACTGTTTCTCTGTGCAGGTGTGTCCGTGTGTCTGCGTTACCTGTCTGACTCACAAAGCATGGACTCGCTCTTCACTCTCAGTCCGTCCACAAACCCTCTGAAGCTGGGGGTCGACTTTACGTATGGCTATTTTCTAGGGGGATATTATTATTCAAATACGTACCTGAGGCCACACATCAGGTACTGGTCAACCATGGATAGAGACATTTGGACCAGAGTCTGCCTTACTGTGGACAATGTGAGGAATGTGGCCCAGGTGTTCAGCGGCTTCAGCATGAGCATCAGGAAGATCCTGCCGTTTAAGGTGAGGGCAGAGTCCCACACACTGAGGGAGGAAGGTGGTATCATTAGAGGGATATACCAACTTTTTTTTTGTTTTCGTGTCTTACTTCACTCCTGAGTCCATGACAAGCAGATATAGACCATTCTTTCGGCTGTGCATGCAGTGAAGCCGCATTCACACCGAACGCGACTTGGCAGACGAGATCACGTTGCCCACTGAAGTTGCGTTGCCTGTCCATAAATAGCTCATTTGAGCGCCGTTGCGTTGCATCTCTCAGTGATATCACACCCGCTCGAGTTTCACCGTCATCGTGTAATATCATATAACAGGATGTATAAGCTGACATTATTCCAACTGTCTCCTTTTCACTCACCTACCAACCACAAAACACGGCAGCTGATGGCTCTGCAGCAGCAGCATCTGTGAGTTCTCTGCGGTCCGTCTAGGCGGAACTAATACTCTGTGGACTGGAATAAAAACAGTCTGTCAAGGGTGTCGTCACGTACCCACACAACTCTGATTGGCTGTCACGGCGCAACATCGCCTGAAAAGTTCAACTTTTTCAACTTTGGCAACCTACCGACGCAACCTGGTTGCGCGTCAAAAGCGACCCCAATAGTTCCTGTCTGCAGGGACAAGGGGTGCTGCCATATGTCTCCCAAAATGCAACCAAGTCGCCCAGATTGCGTCCATCTTATCGCAACTGTATGTTGACTTTGCATGGAGAGTGGTTGCCCAGGACGCCTAAGTCGCATTCGGTGTGAATGCAGCTTAACAAGGAAGAGACGGGCAGAGTTTGCCAACTGCTAATTAGCTTAGCTGAAACATTGGGAGTCAATGGGTAGCGTTAGCCTGCCTCTGCCTACAGTCATTAGATAAATTCATCAGCGACTACTTTGATTAGCATTTTATATAATTTGAGAAAGAAATACATAAAACAAAACCCTAAACCCCAGGGTGCATGGGCAAACCACCGTTGAAGTGATTTGTTTTGCTTACCTACTTTCAAGAACGTTTGTTAAAGTGCTAATCTTGGTCTAAAAATAGATAAGGTAATAAAATGCAGTATAGAAAAGGAGTCAAACAAGCACACAGGACCGTTTAGAGTTGCTGTAGAGTTTATCTGATGACTGTAGACAGAGGCAGGCTACGCTTCCCACTGTCTCCCAGTGTTTGAGCTAAGCTAATTAGCGGTGGGCAAGCTCTGCCCGTCTCTTCCTTGTTAAGCTTCATGCACAGTTGAAAGAATGGTGTCTATCTGCTTGTCATGGACTCAGGATGAGGCAAGACACGAGAACAAAAAAATGTTTGCGTGTCCCTTTTACTTCTGAAACAATATAAATGATCAATATAAAAAACTAACTGATCAAGGTGTCCAACAGAACCTCAATTCTGTGACCACTTAATGTCTAACTGGTGTGTGTGTGTGTGTGTGTGTGTGTGTATGTGTGTGTTCAGTATGTGTGGTCCGGTGAGCCCGTGATTGATATTTCAGGTTTTGATGGTCAGGTGACCGACGTCCAGGTGTGGGATTATCCTCTCCGCTACAAAGAAGTCTTCAACTACATGACCAGGGGGGTCTATATGTACGTACCTTTATGTGTGTCTGTAGGTAAGGGTGTGTGGGTTCGCCTTAAATCAGGCTCATATCTTCATTTCTGATGACTGCTCTGATTGGTTTACAGGCCTGCTCTGTGCTCATTGGTCAGTTCAGTGCTGCTCTAACCGAACACACCAGATAGTCTGTTCAATGTATTTGCTCAGTCCATCTGAGCAACAGCCCATAGAAAGTGTTTGGGAATGGGCAGAACCTTTCAGAAGTACCAAATATCTTGCAGGTGCTTGGACAAATGTTATATTAAAGAATGTGGTCCAGATCTGATAACTGCTACTGAAGCTGTGAGCATCTATGCTAATCTCTGTCATCTCGCTTGTAACTCCCAACTCCTCCTACTCTTAAGGACGCTGACTGGGTAGTGCCACTTTGGGCTGCTCACAGTCTTTGTGGCAAAATGGATCTGTCTGATTACAGCTAGTGTATCAGGTGGATCCAGCTGCACTGAGAGGTTAATGCTGCTCGGTTCCATGTTGTCAACAACTCTACATTCATTCTACCATCTCTGCCCTGTACTGGGCTCTCTACCTCGAGCCACTGAGCTTAAACTTCATTGGAAACAACTGAAACATGCTAGAGTTAAAACTCAGAAAAGCAGAATACGGGCTCTTTGGCTAAAGACTGAAGGTCAAACCAAATCGATATCTGTCAAAGAGATCATGTTTGCCTAAACTCATGTCGATGTATTTGTTATTGGTGGCTGTTGGGGTCCATTCACAATCATTAATGTTAAAAAAAAAACTTTAATGACTTCTCCCCATAAAGCATAAACTTACATCGCCAACTACTGGCCTGGCATGCACGTTAGCGTGTTCAGTCCTTCTCATGGATCCGTGTAAACGTCGAGCTGCTTTTGAAAAGTCAGAGGATAAACCTTTCCATGTCTGGTGACAACATTGTTGTGTAAACGGGGCCGTAGAGATGGGGTGAGGAGCTCGGTCATCCAGGAGGGGCTCGGAGTAGAGCCGCTGCTCCACCGTGTTGAGAGGAGCCAGATGAGGTGACTCAGGCGTCTAATCAGGAATCAGGATGCCTCCTGGACACCTCCCTGGTGAGGGGTTCAGGCCCGTCCCACCAGGACACACTGGAGGGACTATGTCTCTCAGCTGGCCTGTGAACGCCTCGAGACAGAAGTCTGGGCTTTTCTGCTTAGGCTGACCTGACCCCGGATATGTGGCAGAAGATGGTGGATGATAGTTTTGTTTTAATGTTGGGGAGATTTTAGACAGTCTGTGGACATATTTATGTTAAATTACATGGCACTGAAATTTCTCTCCATTTTTCAGGTCATATCGTGGCAACGTCCTCACCTGGTCCTCCATCAGCTACTCTCTCAGTGGAAACGCGCTGTTGGAGGACATCTACGAGAAGAGGGGGAGCGAGCTGATCAGCAACCACAGATGGAGAGGGCAACGCCGAAGAGGAGAGAAGAAGGCCAGGACGTTCACTGGCATGAGAGAGAAGAGCGAGAGAGACAAGCAGTGGTTTAAATAAAACATACAGGAGGGTGTAGAGAGCTGAAGATTTGATTTTAACTGACTAATCAACAATAACTGATCAATAAGTTTGAAGGATGTGATTGTGGATGAAAACCAGCTGCATTAACCTTGAGGGCCTGGTCTAATATTACTCACACTCAGACTGCTTTGCACAAAAATGGCCTTTTTATGAGGGAGCTATAAAATATGAGACTTTATGATACTATTATAACTCATACACATCGGATATTCGCCATCCCACTTCATGAGGCACTGAAATCAGAAATTTGGCCATTACTTTTGCCCTTTTATGCATCTGGGATAAATACAGGAGCAACCCATCTTCATAATGTCCCTGCTACAGCTCTCTAACCTGATCTAATGAGAAGAGCTGCTGGCGGAAGGATACTTAGTCCTTCACAGCATCACAAAATAGTTCTTAACACAAGGGCTTTGTGGAGGGAAAACTGTAAAGAATCTCACTGTGGCATTTTGTTGAGCCAGCGTAGTTTTAACCTATAAGTGGGTAAATTAGGAGGCTTTCAGTGACACAATTGACTACTATGTATCTGTTAATGTACTCGGCTTTCTCCCACAGGGGGCAGTGTGTTTACTAGTGCAGTGGGACTCGAACAACCCTTCTCCAAAAACCCAACTATTATTGGCATATTTAACATTTTTGCAGATATTTACAGGAATTATTTGAGTTGTGCTTATTAGCAATTAGCTGCAATACTGGCAGAGTGAACAACTGTACTGTAATGGTTTACCTTATAACTGAATGTCCACATTTATAAATCAAAAGCATCATTTATTAAATAATTAAATATTGTCTTGCTCGCTTCACATCTGTTTAACATACGCCTATATTCTAACATATAAAGACCTTTAGGAACAGGTCAATTTGACTCAAGTGGAGACTTTGTACTTTTGACATAAAATATAATGAGTTTGGAAATAACAGCATAACAGATTCGGCAACAATTCAACGTCATGTTTAGTGACTTAGTGGTAATAATGAGAGTGTTGTGTCGATGTGAACCTCTCATGTTTCCAGTGTTTCACTAAGATCATACATCTGTCACTGTTTGTATTATTTTTACAGGTTTTATGTGTGTTCACACTTTTTACTGTAGTTTTGTCTGCATTATTTCAATGAGGAAAAGTTGAAAAAAGAATAAACTGATATAAAAACGGTTTGTCAAATAAGTTATTATAGAGGCACAGTTTACACTCCATCATGTGCAAAGATGGCACTAGGGGGGTAAGGGGATATGTCCCCCACAGATTCATGATGATACCGATCCACCCCCCCCCCTTTCCCAGCATAAGGGGACAAACATTGCCGGTAAAACAGAGGACTAATGTCATAACCTGCTCTCGGCAGAGTGCAGAGAGCCCGGAGTTTGTGTGTTTCGCCTTATGGTGCGTTCCAGTTGCACACCAATGTCAGAATGTCCAAACTGGAGGCTGCGCCTGTGGTTCATACACAAATGTTACACAAAACATTTTGCATAAAGCATGAAGTTTTGGTGAGTGATTGGCATTCCAAACAAATAAAAATTTCATCATGTATGGCTAGTGTAGAGGTAGGCCTTTGTTTAATGTTCATAGTTGTTTATCTGTGATTTTAAATAAGAGTTCTCCTGTCACTTTTTAGAGCAAACCATGGGCCCACAGGCTATTACAAAAGTGACTGCTTGAGTGCAAGTGAGCCCAGATTACACAAAAATAACTTATTGAGTTGAAATCATTTGCTGACAACTTGGTCCCCCCCCACTTCAAAAATCCCATCTGCACTCCTGCAGTCTATGGGCAGGTCCTGTCATGGAGTAGTCAGGATCATTTTAAAGCTGGGCCATTACCAACATCTCCTGAAAATTTCAGCAAAGTCTGTCCAGTAGTTTTTCCGTAATCTTGCTAACAAACAAACATAAGCTAGCAAAAACATAATCTCCTTGGCGAATGTAATAACCACCAAGGTTTGCAGAAGAACATTTCTGAACTCACAACATGTCTTCTCATTGGCTCACTGATAACTGCGATCGGTCCTCATCGTTCACTTAATAGAGCTCTTCAAAAGACTCGACTCGTTCAACGTCACATCTCTCATGAAAACCACCTCGGAAGTAGGTCAACAAAACAAAGCCTCTGTTTCGGAGTAGAAGAAGATAATATGTAGATAGTAGAAGATAACGTAACATAATGCGGTAAAAAAATGAGTCACAACAAGCACACAGGGCCGTTTAGAGTTGCTGAAAAGTTTATCTGATGACTGTAGGCAGAGGCAGGCTAATGTGCTACCCATATACTCCCAGTGTTTGAGCTAAGCTAACTTAACAGTGAGCGAGCTTTGACCGTCTCTTTCTTGTTGCTGCACGCAGTCAAAAGAATGGTGTCTACCTGCTTGTCATGGACTCGGGTGTGAGGCAAGACATAAAAACAACAAAAATGTTGGAGTGGTCCTTTAATGGAGCCTTCACAGATGTGCAGGTTACCCATGCCATGGGCACTAACACCCCCCCCCCGTACCATCACAGATGCTGTCTTTTGACCTTTGCTCTGATAACAGTCTGGATGGTCCTTTTCCTCTTTAGCCTGGAGGACACCACGTCCATGATGTCCAAAAACAGTCTGAAATGTGGACTCAGACCACAGCAGACTTTTCCACTTTGCCTCAGTCCATCTCAGATGAGCTCGGCCCAGAGAAGCCGGCGGTGTTTCTGAGTGTTGTTGATATTTGTCTTTGTTATGGTGTGTTAACTGACAATGGTTTTCTGAAGTGTTCTTGAGCCCACATGCTGAATGATGCTGCTTTATAATGCAGTGCTGCCTGAGGGATTGAAGGTCACAGGCATTCAGTGTTGGTTTTCGGCCTTACTGCTTTCACGCAGAGATTTCCCTGGATTCTCTGAATCTTTTGATGATAGTATGGACTGTAAATGAAGAAATCCCTAAATTCTTTACAATGCTACGTTGAGAAAGTGGTGAACCTCGCCACATCCTTGCTTGTGAACGACTGAGCCTTTCTGAGATGCTCCTTTTATACCCAATCATGACACTCACCTGTTTCCAGGTAACCTGTTCACCTGTGAAATGTTACAAACAGGTGCTTTTTAAGCATTTTTTGTTGCACCTGTCCCAGGTTCTTTTGGAAGATGTTGAGAGTTCAAAATGAGAGAATGTTTGTTGAAAAAAGAAAATGACAATAGTTTAGAAGTTTAAACAGTAGATATCTTGTCTCTGTGGTGTTTCATAGGAATAGAGGCTTATAATATCCAAAAATAAACTGACATTAAATTTAAGACTCCTAACAGGCAATTACAAGACTTTTTAAGACTTTAAAAGACCTTAAATTCAACAGTTTAAGACCTACTAAGACATTTAAGGAGCTGCAGATTATTAACTGGCTTCATAACAGCTCAGGCTTTGTTTTCCCAGAGTTCATCTGAAAAAGAAAAACGACAACCAAGTGTTGAAAAATTGTTATATTTAGTGTCAGAAAAGTAAATGAACATTTTGTGGATCATTATCATTTCTCTGTATTTCATAAGACATCTGTTTTAATATCAAAATAATTTTGTACATCATCATGTCAGGGCATACTTCCTCGCCTTTATGTACAAATTCTCTGACGAGTGGACTATGAGAAAAGCCTCCATAAAAATCCAAAATGTTAAAATAACTTTCTTTTTTTTTTTACAAATATAAAACTAACATGGTTGTCCAACAACCAGTTGTCACAGGTTTTTACAACCAGCACTAATTTTACTTTACAATTATGTGCTTTACAAAAAAAGGCAAATAAAGTATCTTTACAACACGAGTTCAACATCAAATCAAACAAATTCTTCAGAAACAAACACACAGCAGGTCCCTAGAGAGTGGTTCTTGTATTTTTCTAAATAACACGTTGTGCAGTTAGATATTAAAACTAACTACACTCTTTAAAACACTCTGACGCGGTCATTTCACTGTAAAAACATTAAAGTAGAATAAATAAAATGACCTGTAGGCTGTTATTGCTGTTTATTTGTTTTTATGTTAATATGTTTCCAGGAATGTTCAGAAATCAGAGTAAATCACTTATTATGTTGTTATTGCCCTTCATATGTAGATTTTAATCAGCTGCCAGATTTAATGCAGTATTATACTCTTCTCCTTCTGAATGCTAAGTCATATTTTCTTGCTGAATAATTAAAAGATTATTGATGCAGGATATTGGATTTTTGCAGATATCCGTCAGGCCGATATTTTAAAACTTATTATAGTGATACAGATATAGATAAATGACTGAAAGCAGTTCTTTTTAGATAACGGCTACGCTATTTATAAAATGGGTTTTGACAGTAAACAAACATCAGGCTTCATCTGCCCTTTTAGAGGCTGAAATAAGTACTGATTTACTGAAAACTCGCCCTATTTTGAGAGCTTGTACTCTCAATTTTCTTCAATTAATTCGCAAAAAAATCCACAATCTTAAATGAAATATATAAGGCTGAAATATGCTGGAAGTATCAGCAGAAATGTTCTTATCTGCTGATATCGATATCGTGCAACCCTATAAAAGATGTTCAAAAATGTTGCTGAGAAGCAAAACAAGGACAAGATTTGGTACTACATGTTGGAAACTCACAATAAAACAGTTATTATGCTGTTGTTTACCCTCTTTTGTGGTACTGAAACAGACTAGCAGTAGGGCTGGGAGATATATCAGATTTTTTAAATAACGGTCTATTTTTGAACAAGATACAAGCTCAGACAGTATCATTTATATTTATATGTTCGATATGATTTTCTAGCATTTTTCTAGGATGCATTAAAGTTGAAAAATGTCATGTGTCACATACAGGGATAGTGTATGAACAAAAACACTCATGATGCCAACGCAGGACAAACTGCAGCTACATTTCCTGCTTTTAACGTTGTTTCTTTGCTTTAAATGAGTTTCCATAACAAATGAGAGGAATAAGTTAGTTTTAGATAAGCAAAGACTTTGCGCTCTTGACACAAAATATCAATGTTGGTATCTAAAAAAATAAGTTTGGAAATATCGACAGATATAGGCAAAAATTCAATATTGTACATCCCTAGTTTAAATGTCATATCAAAGAATAGAAATTCAGATTTGTCTGAATCTTCAATAAAAATGCTGAGTTAAATTTGTTTATAAAATCGTTTCTTTAGTTACATGATGTAGCTGAGTAAATATTAAAGTATTGCCTTTTCTTTATCAGACTATTTACACTTTTTAGCCTCTTGAATTGATTTTTTTGTTTGTCAATACTTTTGTTAATTCACATAAATACACAGTAGTAGTAAATGAACCGTTACATGGAGTAATCAGTTACTGTTGCTGTAGCATACTTGTTGAATTGCTCCTTCAGGGCTTTTGTTCTCCTCTGCTGATCAAACGCTCCACCAGCTGTTAAACTAAAATATGATCCATATCGGTATCTGCCGAGGTGATCAGTGACCAGTATCGGCCACAACGTCTTGATCCCTCCTTTCAACTCAAATTTAATATTTCCTTTATATCCCTTTAAACTGACTGTGTTATCTGCTGACATTAAGGCTTAAAAATGTGAGCAAACATGCAGTAATCAACAGCACGCACTGTTACTATAGTAACAGTGGACCAACATACATGAGTTTACATTCATGGAAACACCAAGCCTGTGTTTCCACCAAGCAGTCCGGTCTAGTTCGGCTCAGTCGACTGACCCTATGTCATGCCCTGCCCTTTACAGGAAGTCTATATTATTATTCTATTTAGGAGAAGAAGAAGATAATGTGAAAATAATTGATAACGTAACATAAAGGGGTAAAAAAACGAGTGACAAGCACACAGGACTGTTTAGAGATGCTGAAGAGTTTATCTGTTGACTGTAGGCGGAGGCAGGCTAACACTTCCCATTGACTCTCAGTGTTTGAGCTAAGCTAACTAGTGGCAGGCGAGCTCTGCCTGTTTCTTCCTTGTTACTGCACACAGTCGAAAGAATGGTGTCTATCTGCTTGTCATGGACTGTGTTCATTTAAAACAGTTAAAATTATCACTGGTTAACGAGCTGTTGTCCTCTAACTTGGCTGTTCACGTCAACAAAAAAAGTAATAATCTCAACTTAATCATCCAAATAGTGTCAAATAGTATCTTTGATTTGAGTTAAGTTTTCTTTTCTCACTACAATGCATGGACATAAGTGGCTAACGCATTACTGGAGTTGCCCGGCAACATCTGCTATGAAGAGGGGTTCTCTGATTCTGATTGGTTGGCAAGTTAACCAATCAGAGAGCCGACAAAGGGTCAATTACAATTGTTTCTGCTGTCAAATGGGGAGACAGGCACCCAAATATTCGACCCATGCCATCCTTTTTTTAGGCAACCTTTTGACGGGGTGCCGAGTGAACATTAAAGGGCGGAGCTAAAGCACTGCTGTCTGTTGATTGGTCACAAATGTCATCAATTCTGTAGATTTAGAGTGATTTGTCCAGACTACTTCAATGTGTTGACGGCACATTTATGTAGCCAGCGTGACCCTCTCCTCCCGGGTCACACGACAGCCCTGGAGTGAAGGTTCAGCCGGTGGGGAAAACTCAGAAGATCAGGTTTATCGCTCCAAAACGAACCGGACCAATCAGTGGAAACGAGGCTTCACACACGTCAAAACTCAGCTGTGGTTTTGCTAAAATAAACATTATTTTAAAATGTCTTTTGCAGAGAATTTTAAAACGTTTCTTCTACATTTAAACTATTAAAAAAGTAGGTTTGGTTGCCCCTTTGGCAGACATTTTACCTATTTTTCTATTAAAGAATGTATTTTTTATTTTATTGTCTTGGAATAATTTCTTTTTTTGAGAATCTGGCCAAAAATAAATGTAACAAGATTTTCTTTTTTTTACAAGAAAATAAACAAACACACCTGCCTACTTTTGAGTTTTTGCTGTGAAGTCAGTACTCTACATTGGGGATGGGAATCAACAAGATTTTACTGATACCATTTGCTTTAACGATTCTGCTAACTGATTTGAACATTTCTGCGTGGGCAGAAGTTGGCCTGCACAGGTTTTTATTGGCTACAATGTCAAACACATGACACTCCTGATATTCAGTGCTGCATTGATGAATGCTTCTGTTAGTTGCTGGTGTTGCCACTCACTGAAAGTTGAGCAGTAAGCGTCATTTTGTCAAAAATTAAAGCCACAATTTTGGCCACTTCTGCCCACCGTCTGCCATGTACTTTGGCTTGCTCTGCTGGCTGCCTCTGATGAGAGAGTGACGTCTTTAATTTGCAGGGCATGCAGGACAAAGTGAAAGGAATTGATCAGCAAAAGGACTACTGATATTGATTCCTTGAGAGTTGTTGGAATTGGTTTTTGATTCCCATCCCTACTCTACACTGGTCAGGGGTGTTTTGGCTTCAGTTTTGTACAACAAGAGGAAGCAGAGAGATGTATTGTCCATCTTAATGTACAGTCATTGATCATTTCAGGGTCGCTGGTGCTTAATGCTGTGTGAGAGTGTGTTTTTAATCATAACAGTTAGATATTCTCTTATAAAGCACTGCTTGGCTCTGCTCGGTTCAGTTCATTTGCATAAAGTGTGTGTGTGGAGGGCACTCTGGTCCGGTGAGCAATGAAGTGCACTTCTTTAAAAACATTTCTTAATCCATAAAATAAAAGAGTGTTAAACTCCCAAGTCAGATCCACCAGACTGCAGCATTTCATCTTCAAGTTAAAAAAAAATAAAAATGTTAGGAGGTAAAAACACAGAGTGTCGAAGGTCAGTGGAGTTCATTTTCCTGCTGTCGGCTCCAAAACTGTTGAATCCTTCAGGCTCAAATGTCTCGTCAGTGAAGAGAGAAAAGGTGAAGCGAGTCTCCTAGCCTTAAAATTCAACTCCTCAAAAACATTCACAGGAGTCTCCGTCGTGCAGCTCCAGCCACGTGATCGCTGTGACTTGAGTGCAGCCATTTCAGAGCGTGAGAAGTAAATACGAGAAGATGAACACCTTGTTCTTTCCATGACCAGCGGCAGGACCTCCTTGAAATAACAGACGTTCCTCCAGCTGCAAATGAAACCCACGGTCCTCCAAACTTTAAAACAAGCTCGACGTGGGGCTAGAGTTTCAGACTGAAGGACTTCAACGTTCAGGGCGTGGAGGGCTTGTGAAGAATCCCCTGAAGGTCCTCCGGTAACGACAGGATGACCGCCTCGATGTGAGCCCTCAGTTTGGCCACCGTCCCGGGACGCACGGGGAGCTGCTCCTTTTCAGCCTGACTCTACAGCGGGGAGAGGAGAAGTGGACTAATTAAGAACATTTTGATAAATCTGAGCTTTTTTAAGAGGCACTTAAGGGGCTTTTAGGCCTCTGTTTGATGGGATGGTGGACTAAGAATAAATCAGGGAGAGAGAGGGAGACAACAGGCAGGAAAGAAGCCAAGAGTTTGACTTCAACCGAGGTCATTCTTTCACTTATGGTGCTTTCCATTTGTGGTGTCTAACTCTGCTCCACTCTGCCAGTGTTAATTTTGACAGCACTTTTAATTTAGTTTTAGTTATAGTCTTTTGCCTTAAATATCTTCTAGTTTTAGTCATAATTGTTGTGAAATAAATGTTGTGAAATCTACTGTAAATTTAGTCGACTAAAATGTGAAGTGTAAAGGGTAAGGCATTTTTATGTTTCCTTGAATTTCTGAAGTCATGTTTTACACTTGGATAAAATCAAACATCTAGTAAAGTCTGAATGTATAAATCAACAGAAACTAATTGAACTTTTGTGTGAAATGCAGTCACCTTTATTTAGGCTACTTGGCAGAGCATCTCAGTTACAATACCAGAACTGACAACAAACAGTGAACCTGCTCTACATGAATATATCAATTCATAAAGAGAGGAGCTCTGATTGGATCGCTCCACAACTTATCCCACCACCACCAAGCTAAGGCAGCTGTGATTGGATGTCCCTCTTAACTCATCCGACCTTTCCACACAACCAAAGTAGCTGTGATTGGATATATTCCTAACTTTTCCCTACTTTCTACATGACCAAATTAGGTCTGATTGGATTAAGTCTCTGTCAAACATTTTAGTCTAGTTTTTATTTGTTGATGAAAATGTCAGTTAATTTAGTTTAAGTTTTTGTCCATGTGCACTTGATTTTATTAGTCACTGTCTAGTTTTCTTCAGGGGAAAAAAGGTTGTTGATGAAAACTATGATGAAAACAATTAGTCAACCTTACCCTTTACACATAATATTTTAGTCGACTAAATTTAGTTGATTTCATCGACTAAAATGATCTGAAATTTCATCAACTAAAACTAGACTAAAATTAAAAAATAGATGACTAAATTGTGACTGAAACTAAAAGATATTTTAGGCAAAAGACTAAAACTAAATTAAACAGTGCTGTCAAAATTAACACTGCTTTGAGGCTCCAGGACAGTAAAATTTATGAAATTTGGAAGATGTGGAAGACATATATATAAGTAACAAAACTCTCGGTTAGGGAGTGTTTTTGTTCTCCTTTTTCCACTTTTGAACAGCATTCATTTAGTCCTCAGTTGCCTCCCTTTTGGTATTGTTAAAAACCTCACCTTTGTTAATAAATGACTTTAACATCTGACCATCTGGTTTTACGTTACTTCCCTTTCCCCCAACAAGCTGGTCATAACATGCAGTATGAAGAGAGGAGTTTGCAGGTTTTTGGTGTTTGTACTGACCAGTTTATCTTTTAGCTTCAGAACCAGATCAACCGTCTCCACCTCAGAGTGTTTCTGAATCCTCTCCTGCAAATCCTTCAGATAAAGACACATATGGAGAAAGAAACAGATACAGAAGGAACGGGAAGAGAGAAAGAGACAAAGACACAGAAACTGTCAAAGTCTGAGCAGATTTAGAGTAGTCAATGTGAAAAAAAAAAACTACAAACAAAGAACAATCTTACAATGTCCAGATGTTGAGGTTTTATCATTAAATGGTCTGACGAAAGCTTGTACAGAGTGAGAACAAGAAGGGATGAAGGCATCAAAATAATCTTATAAATGTATATTCAGCAGAGACAAATATGACAAGGACAGATCTATGATTGGCCCATGGATCTGTCACTAGCTTCAGTTCTTACTATAGTCCCTTTGCCTCTGCTCACCTTCCTTCCATCACCCACACACCCAACACAGCTTTGGTCGATGGCTGTCCAACATGAGACTGACTCCACTCCAAGATCTCCAGCTGCTAAACATGTTTTTTTCTGCCCACTGTTACTGAAGGCTCTTACAGACGCACTTTCCTGTAGTTGGGTTGGCCCAGTGCTGCTCATGATGGATTCATGTTGGGTTTGGATATTCACTATATTCCCAAAAGTATTCATTCATCCATTCAAATCGCTGAATTCAGGTGTTCCAGTCTCTTCCATGGTCACAGGTGTATAAAATCATCACCTGAGCATGCAGACTGCTTCTACAAACATCAGTAAAGAATGGGTCGCTCTCAGGAGCTCAGTGAAGTCCTGTGGTACTGTGATAGGAGGCCACTTGTGCAACAAGTCCAGTCCTGAAGTTTCCTCACTACTAAATATTCCACAGTCAACTGTTAGAGGTGTTAAAACAAAGTGGAAGTGATTGGGAACAACAGAAACTTAGCCAAAAGGCGTTAGGCCACGTAAAATCACATAGCGGGGTCAGTGGATGCTAAGGGTTACAGGTCATAGAGGTCACCAACGTTCTGCACAGTCAACAGCTACAGACCTCCAAACTTCATGTGGCCTTCAGATTCACTCAAGAACAGTGTGTAGAGAGCTTCATGGATAGGTTTCCACGGCCGAGCAGCTGCATCCAAGCCTCACATCACCAAGTGCAATGCAAAGCATTGATGCAGTGGTGTAAAGCACACTGCTGGACTCTAGAGCAGAGGAGATGTGTTCTCTGGAGTGACGAATCGTGCTTCTCCATCTGGCAATCTGATGGACGAGTCTGGGTTTGGCGGTTGCCAGGAGAACGATACTTGTCTGACTGCACTGTGCCAAGTGTAAAGTTTGGAGGAGGGAGGATTATGGTGTGGGGTTGTTTTTCAGGAGCTGGGCTTGTCCCCTTAGTTTCAGTAAAGCAACTCTTAATGCTTCAGCACGCCAAGACATTTTGGACAATTTCATGCTCCAGACTTTGTGGGAACAGTTTGGGAACGGCCTCTTCCTCTTCCAACATGACTGCACACCAGTGCACAAAGCAGGTCCATAAAGACATGGATGAGGGAGTTTGGTGTGGAAGAACTTGAGTGGCCTGCACAGAGTCCTGACCTCAACCCCATAGAACACCTTTGGAATGAATTAGAGCGGAGACTGAGAGCCAGGCCTTCTCATCCAACATCAGTGTGTGACCTCACAGATGAGCTTCTAGAAGAATGGTCAAAAACTCTCATAAACACTCCTAAACCTTGAGGAAAGCACCAGAAGAGTTGAAGCTGTTAGAGCTGCACAGGAGTCAAGATCATATTAAACCCTCTGGATTAAGAATGGGAGTCCCTCAAGGTCGTATGTGTGTGAAAGCAGACCAGCGAATACTTTTGGCAGTATAGTGTATATCTGTGTATCTATAACATAAAGAGTATGGCTTCAGCTTGCTCTATTGTAAAGTGCCTTGAGATAACACTTGTTATGAACTGGTGCTATACAAATAAAGACTGATCAAAAACAAGCAGTATAACCCACCCCCTGAACAATGAGACTAATTCATAATTCACATTTATTTATACTATATCAGTGTGATAAAATTTCAGCTCGCCTCATCAGATTTTTCTGTCAGTTACTTCTTCCTCATTAAATACATAAACTTCATGTGAGTCACGATGCATTCAGAGGTCTGTCACCATCTGAGGAAGCTGCATTCTCCCCCATTATATATCCTTCTGTTGGTATTAAGGTGGTGTTTACACAGCTCCGTTTTCGGCCGAATCCGAAGAGTTTTTATTACGTTTTAGCCTCCCGTTTACATGAGAACGGTGCCTGGAGCTCCTGAATCCGCAAACTTTTGAAACCAGGGTCCAAGGTGGAGAGTTTTCAAAATGCATCGCCACCTGGTCTCATGTAAACAGGATTCGACGTCACTGCATGCGCAGTACTCTTTCACATGAAGGCTGCGTGCGCATACCAGGAACAGCAACAGCTTCGGCTGTCTCCCGAGTAACATGTGTGCTGCTTCCCATGCTCGGTTTATTATCCAGACAAAACTATGCAGCCAGATTTGTTGTCCCGACAGATTTGTTGGCCAGAAGAAGACGCAAAGGAAAAACCTTTGTGTTTCAGGTGAGAGCGTCTTCAGAGCCTAAGAGAAATCCAAGTCATTATCTGGACCGCCACCTCACCTCCTCACAGAGAGCCTCGAGATGCAGAGCCTCCAGTTTCTGCGTCATCTCTCTCCTCCTGTTGCGGAACCAGCCGTCAAAGTTCGGAGACTTCAGGAAGTGCCTGCAAACAGAAATACACAAATAACACAAACAGACACGGTCACAAGATGCTCAGGATGACATATGTTTGCATAGCACTAAAGTCATGTCAGACTGACCCGTAAAACTGCTGTGTTCTTCTTCTGATGTTTTAACACAATAAATACTAAAAGGAAAATATGCTATCTAGTTCCATTTAAAGGGATACACCAACATTTTTTTTGTTTTCATGTCTTGCCTCACTTCCAAGTCTGTGACAAGCAGATAGACACCACTCTTTTGACTGTGCGTGCAGTAACAAGGAAGAGACGGGCAGAGCTCGCCCACCGCTAATTAGCTTAGCTCAAACACTGGGAGTAAATGGGAAGTGTTAGCCTGCCTCTGCCTACAGTCATCAGCAACTCTAAACAGTCCTGTGTGCTTGTTGTGACTCATTTTTCTACCATATTTTGTTACGTTATCTATTTTTAGACTGAGATTAGCACTTCATTTAATTTTCTAAAGAAAGACATACAAAACTAAACCCCAGGGCGCATGTGCAAATATGCTTGTAAGTGGGTCAACGAAACATGTATTTCTTTCATAAACTAAATGAAGTGCTAATCTTAGTCTAAAAATAAACAACGTAACATAATGCAGTCAAAAAACGTGTCTCAACAAGCACACAGGCCCATTAGAGTTGCTGAAGCATTTATCTGATGACTGTAGGCAGATGCAGGCTAATGCTTCCCACTGACTCCCAGTGTTTGAGCTAAGCTAATTAGCATTTGGTGAGTTTTGCCCGTCTCTTCCTTGTTACTGCACGTACAGTCCAAAGAATAGTGTCTATCTGCTTGTCATGGACTCAAGGCAGAGGCAAGACATGAAAAGAAGAAAAATGTTGGCGTATCCCTTTAAAAAAACATCCATCCATGATCTCATGTTTGATTCCTCTCTCAGGGTCCCTACGCAGTTTCTGTCTTCAAATTCAAGTTTTTTTAAAGACCTTTCTCCAAACACAATTCAAATGAAGTTGAGAGATTATTTAAAACGTGGCTGTAACACATTAAATATGTCTTTCTGCAGAAGGACAGGTGTCCCTACCCTAAAACTTTACCTGTAGAGTCCTATCCAGTCTCCCTTCAGTCTGGATGTGAGCTGAGGTCCAGCCTTCTCCAGAGTCTTCATGAAGTCCTGCTGGATGAACGGTCTCAGCTGAGGAGGAGCTTTCCATGGACTGATGGACTTCTGCAGGGGCATCAGACTCGCTACGTATCGCTCCTGTAACACAACACACACATCAATATGAATAAACAAACAAGCAGCTCTCCTGACTGACCCAGGATCTGTTGTGTCAACTATTTCACAAATTTGCATTTACAGAAGTGCTGGTAAGCAGGTCAACAACACAAAGCCTCTGTTTAGGAGTAGAAGTTGGAGTATCCCTTAAATAATGAAAACAGATTATTTATCATCATATTAGATGATGAATGTGTTATGTGCTTTTCATCATTGATTTCCTTACTGTTGTCTGTACTGTTAACATGGTGAATATTGCACTAAAGCTTGACTTGAAGAAAATCAAGAAGTGAACTGAAATTGCAATATCTGCCAGAAAAATCACAATCAGATCTTTTCCTAAATTATTCAGGCCTAGATTTTAAATTATCTTTCAGTTTGTTTGTGGTTGAAAAAAGCAAAATCTTTCATAAATTTTCATAAATTTTAACTCAACTCTGTAGGAAACAACACAGAAACTGAACGTCTCACGGTTTCGAATGACTTGCTGATGTCTGCAAACAATGGTGAATATCTGATTCAGCTCATGATTAATCAAAGCTAATTAACTGTTGACCATTTAGACATGTTGATTTAGGTAATTGTCTCTCATATGAATTCCCTTTTACTTGTCCTATAGGTTCAAAATTAAAAAGATGGAGCTTCTTCTCCTCGCCCTTGATTAAAATGTCTTTTAATTATATAAATGAATATTTCTTACCAGTGGAATGATGAAGCTCTGCGTCAGCTCTAAGAAGTAACGCCGGAGAATCGCATTTTGAGCTGGTGAGGGTCTCTTCTGTTGAACACCCTTAAGAGTGACAAATAAGCAGAATATGAACATCCAACAAAAAACATAATCTTCACTGATCATCCAGTTCAAATCCAGCTTTTCTATTAAACCAAACTTTTTGTCAGTAAATGACAACAATGAAAGCAGCAATGACAAACAACACTGAGGCACAGAGGAGCCAAAATGTTTTAATATTTTAAGATCTAAGAAGGCTGATAAACAATATGAATGAAACAATGAACTAGCGAACAAATTTTTGCATGGCCAGAGACATTTTGATTCCAATAACTCAGTTTTTCATGTCCAGTTAAGATCATTAGATTATGTAGAACTGAGGCCTGTCCTTCTTACCTTCTGGAGCTGTTTGATAATTTCTTCATCTTTGTTCAGATAAGGCTTGTATGCAGTGTACACACCTGAAACACGCACATAAATGTGATTTTATTAACGCATTGCACAACACCAGAGAGAGTTCTGTTCGGACTGTAAAAGTAAAAGTTTAAAAATAGATAATGTAACATAACACTGTAAAAAATGAGTCACAACAAGCACACAGGACTGTTCAGAGGTGCTGAAGAGTTTATCTGATGACTGCAGGCAGAGGCAGGCTAACACTACCCATTGACTCCCAGTGTTTGAGCTAAGCTAATTAGCAGTGGGCGAGCTCTGCCCATCTCTTTCTTGTTACTGCACGCACAGTCAAAAGAATGGTGTCTATCTGCTTGTCATGGACTCAGGAGTGAGACAAGACACGAGAACAAAAAATGTTGGCATATCCCTTAAACAAATCCTCAGTCCAAATCTTTATTCAGAAAACGACCAAAATCAAGTGACCTCTCTCTTGCACCATGATCAGCAGTCACAGAAAAATTCATCAAAATTTTTTCAGAACTTCTAGAGTTATTTTGCTCACAGACAGAAAAACCAACAAACAATGACTACAGCAGATATCATAACAATATTTTTTTCTGTTTACAAAGTGCTTAGACAAACAGACAAGAACATACTGATGATGAAAAGTAATCTGAGAAATACTCGCCAGGTTTTGAGTCGAGGGTCTTGAGGTTTTTTAGTTTCTTGACTTTCATCTGCTTCGCCATCTCTCCTGGTGGATGGACAAATGTTGATTATGTAGTTTGTCTACATAAAAGCTGAGTTATTTTCACTGTATATTAACATGAAATTCTCTGATCAATATTTAATCTCACTTAAAAAACAAACACAAGCCTGTAAAAGTGCTTGTGCAAAACCTGACAGAGCCTATCATCATGAAAACTGTACTTTTTAGTATTTATATTTTCAAACAATTCCACAACTTACAATTGGAGTAAGTCAAGAAAAAAAATCCCCATTTTTTATTTTTAACTCATCTGCAGGAAAAAAATGAATTAATCAATATATTGCCCAGCCCTATTACATAGCAACAGTGTCCTCCAAATCCTCCTAATTTTTAACAAAAGTTGCTCCTTTAAGTCTCAAAAATAAAGTTGTCTTTTCCATTTTGTACATTTCTGTTACTGTTTCCATCTGTCCCTTGAGATTCGGGGCCTCAGCTTTGTTCCATCTTCAGGTTGTTTTTTTTTATAAGCAATAAGTAGAATCTTACATACATACAGGTCTTTTTGGGAACATTATTGCCCGTAATCAAACTAAAATATAGAATTTATTTTACAAACATTTAACTCAAAGTTGTCCAGTTTTGGATCAATAAGGCTGATCGATTTAGGCAGTCAAACGACAATTACCTTGGATCTATTTTTGCCTGTAATGGATGACGTTGAACCTAAAGCAGTTTCATTTTTGTTTCACAGACAAACATCACATTTACACAAGTTGAATAAAAACTGCTGAACACTGAGCTTGTAGACACCAACCTGCTTGCTTCATGTCTCCAATCCGGATGATGTGCGGCCAGTGCTGCAGAGTTTTAGCAAAGAAGGGATTCGTGACTCCCAGGATGACTGACGGCCTGCAGACACAGAGAGAAACATTCACAGTTACTGATAAACCTCTACGCAGGGTCACAGTTAGAGGAAAAAGAGCAGAAAACAAATTAAATACTGTACATGCCCCTTCATTCTGGCTGATGTGAACTTACGGTGCCTGCGTCCTGGTTGTGTATTCCTTAAACTCGCTGTCGTGGATGGTGAAGTATGGCCGGAAGTCACTGCAGTAACGCAGCGGAGAGATGCAACTGCAGAGAGACGAAGACAAAGAAAGGATCGTTTATTGAACCTTTTATTGGTTTATGTGGCTTTGTGGGCAGCTTCAGCTCATGTCCAACAGAAAAGAAAAACATTTGACATTTGTATGTTGGTTATACTGAACATGTTACCAATAAAACAACTGTTTTAACTCAGGATGCATGATATTATAGGTATAATATCGGTATGGGCAGATGTGAAAAATCCTGCTAATATTTCCCACAGACATTTAAGCCTTATATATTTGCATCAAGATTGTAAACATTAATCTTGAATTGAGATTATAAGCTCCCAGAACAGGGCGGGCTTTCTGTCAGCAGATAAGTAAATCAGTGTTTTAGCTTTTAAAAGGGCTTTTTTAAATTTCAATACATTAATATCAGAGGGGACAAACAAGCCAGATTATTATGGGCTAATTTCAACCTGTTGTCCCTGAACAGATGTTTACTGAGGAGGAAAAGCCAAAAGACACATTTACTGAAATTACATTCATAGAAAAAGCAAAATTCACAGAACTGAAACTTGAACATATTATTGCACATTCTCCAGGTCTAACACACCAAACTGAATGAATATGGAGCTTGATTTTACTGTTACTGTCAAAAATGCATTTAAGAAATGACATGGGTGTGATCTAAAAATCTCTACTTACGGTCATTTCTATATATCAGTATGGATATTGGTATTGGCTAAAAACTGAAAATCAAATATCCAATAAATTGCAAAAACTGAATATCGTACATCCCTAATGAAGGATATCTGATTTTTGCAGGTATCTGATTTTCCTATATTTCCAAAATAATTATCACATTACAGATAAATATTTTTTTATCAATAGCACAAAGCCTTTCTTTAATTTAAATCAACCTGTTTCTCTCAAGGTGACAGTCTATGTTAGAAAAAGATTTGAAGAAAAAAAAACAACATTTCAGTCTTTGATAAATTACTGAATAATTGGTTATTAATTAATGGAGAGGGAGCTAGATTAGATAAATTTTGTCTTCTTTTCACTCCTTTTCACAGATGTAACATTCATCCAAGTGCTAATTTTCTTCTTTTTCTGTCTGTATTTTAATTTTTGCCTTTTGTTATATGTTTGAGGTAAACTTATCAGTCAATCAAACGTAGACATTCAGTGATGATGAGGTAAACCAGAATGTTTGTACATTCAGCCAAATATATGGGAAATACATGGCCAATTTGTATAGTTCAAATATCTGCTAAAAACATCTGCAATATTTTTTATATCTACTGATACTGATGATCATCTTTTAAGGCAATTATCTGCCTATACCGATATTGATCCAATAATATCGTGCATCCCTAATTTTAACCCTTTCAACCTCGTCTGCAGCAGTTAAATTCTACTTTGTACTGAATCCACTGTTGGCAGAAATATCAGTCTTTGAATCATGATGCATTTCTTTATTCACCAGGAAGTTCACCAAGAGCACAAACCTCTGCAAAGGCATTTCTGACATTGTTAGACGAGTTATTAGCAAAAATGTTTGAGATGCATGATATTAGATTTTGCCGATATCCAATATGTCAATATTTCTGAATGGACTTGATTCATTCATTGCGAGTCTGTGTAAGGATCAGATATAAATCAAGAAAAACATTTAACTCTTGAAAAAATGAAACTCTTGATTTTTAAATGTACCCATGAAGTGATGATAAGGTGCAGCAATGTGGTACATTTGTGTATTTCACTGATATGTCAACTAATATACAGTCAGTATAATGGCTGAAAATATCTGCAAAAATCAATGTTGGCCAATATCATACCAATAATATTGTGCGTCCCTAAATAATGTAAAAAACTGCCCAATTGTGCAATGTTAACAAATATTTTAAAAACTCCAAGACCTGCAGCCGAATTCATATCACCACCAAAATAAAATCACTTCTTCCTTGTGTCATGACCAACATTCCCTGAAAATTTCAACAAAGTCTGTTCATAACATTTTGAGTTATCCTGCTCTAAGACAAATAAACAAACCAACAAACCGCCTTCACAGAGGTAAATACTGACATTTAACGTTGTAAAGCAGAAATATTTGTGATTTCATCAAAGAAAACAGACAAACTGGATCAAACTAAACTTCATGATCAAACCAAACATCAGGCTCTTGCCCCTGCCCTGGATGCCCATAACTCACCTCACCAACGCCAGCACAGTATCTGACGACTCTGCAGGCGACGGCGCCATGACCACGAGAGCTTCTCCTAGCAACACCAACTCCCACAACATCTGGATGTGGAAGAAGACTGGGTAGAAACATCTGGAAAGAGACAGGAGGACTCAAAAATCAGTTTACATGCTGTTTCCTCTTTGCACAGAATCATTTTTACATGAATACCACATTGAACACTTTTTACAATCATGTTTGAGCTTCAGGCTGCAGTACCAGCACTGACCAGCAGGCGGAGGCAGAGCACTAAAGCAGCCTGTGTGTGCAGTAAATGATTTTAACATTTATCTGCAGCCTCACCTGAACAGGTCGACTTCATGGATGGTCGGGAGAACGATGGACACCTGACTGTCAGTCTGAAACACAGACAGAATCCATAATTAAGGCTTTAACTGAAATTTTAAGACATGCTCACAACAACGTAGAACCAGATCATCAGTAACAACATTATTATAGGAACAACAACACCTTTTTTTGTTAAACTGTGATTACCTGAGTGGACTGGACCAGCTGTGAAGTTCCTGGTTTATCATAACAGGTCGGGATTCGAACCTTCAGAGAAAAAAAGATTCAACACATTTTTATCATTTAAAAAAATCATTTTTTAATGAGCGATAACAGTTAAATAGCCCCTCTACAGCTGCAATCAGCCCCCAACCCCCCTTTTTAAATTATTAATTTATTTTTTATCCTTTTATTTTGCGACTACTCAATGTTATGTGTTTCTTTGTCTCATGATATGTGTAAAGCTCCTGTAACTGTACAACTCCTCACTAGGGGGGAGGAGGAGTAACAGGAAGACAGAGGACAGCAAGGAGCAGTAGCCAGTACCCATATTTTTATTTATATTTTTATTTATATTTATCTTAATTACATATCTTTTTATCTGCTATATAATGCTGCTGCTGGAATCTTAATTTCCCTGAGGGAGTCTTCCAAAGGGATTAATGAAGTTCAATCTAATCTAATCCGATCTAACATTGGAATAACAATGTGTTTATACGCACCTATCTGGTTCTGACCTGAACTGGTTCCTGTGGGAGAGGGGTGGGTAGGGTAATGTACAAATATTTCTTGTGTAATTAAATTTTCTTGTTCTGTATCTTACAAGGCATTTGTATATCAAAATTTCAAATAAAAAAAAGTTATTTATTTATTTATTTTTGTCCATTTCTTTCACACATTGGCGGAGTTTTTTTTGGCAGGGTGTCCATATTGTCCACAATTTTATGGAAATAGTACTACCAGTAAAGCTTTGAGTTTCTATAAGTAACATTTTTTCAGTCTACTAGTAATACTAGTACCAATCAATCAATCAATCAATCTTTATTTGTATAGCGCCAATTCAAGTGTTATCTCAAGACACTTTACAATAGAGCAGGCTGAAGACAAACTCTTCATTTTATGGATACACATATATGCATAGATACATATATAAAATACACATATACATATATACAAATATATACATCCAACACCCGACATGAATACCACAAAACTGTCTTCTCATAAATGATTTTACTTTACTAGTAAGGTCTACTCGTGCACTAGTGCGCCAAAAACCTTTACTAGTATTTTTGTTTGCTAGTACTACAAGTAAACTCAAAATATTTCACTAGTAGTACAAGTAGACTGATTTTAGTTGACTAGTAGTACCAGTAAAGCCAAAAGATTCACTAGTAGTACTAGTAAACCTAATGCAAATGAAGTAGGAGGGATTATAAACAAATCCGGCACCCTGATTGGTTGTAATATCTTTGAAAGCCAATGGGAAGCCTGAATTTTCTTTTACCCCGCCCCCTTATTAGCATATAAGGATTACTAGAAGTACTAGTGAACATTTTTAAGTCTACCAGTAGTACTAGTGACACTTTTTGTTTCACTAGTAAAGTCTACTCGTGCATTAGTGACCAAAATTGAGTACATGTACTCCAAATTTGAGTACTAGTAGAGCTGAACTAGGGTTGATATCACAGATATTAATTTTATGCCCAAACGGCGCTCCTTGAGGATTCTGTGGGTTTGGTAGAGTTTGTTTGACTGATGGCTCCACAATCCTGTGACATTTTTAGAACCTGTATTATTGGGACTTAACGACCTGTGATCATTTAAATTAGTCCATAAAAGCAGCCACGCCTGTTTTCACCCTCTCCCGGTCTATTAAAACACCTGAGGGTGATCAGGACCTTTAACTACACGTAAACGCACAAAATGGCTTCTTCATGACATAAGCAGGAGCAGGTACACGTAATAAATGTTCCCGCTGCAGGGGAAGGCTTGAACATGAGCAAACACTGATGTTCTCTCTGATTCAGCTGCTGCGATGACTGCAGATGACGTGAACACATCTCCACCTGTTCAAGTGATTCATCTAAACGTGTGCGCTCACCTTGATGACCACACCCATTATGGGCAGCGTCAGGATTCGTCCAGGATGGGGCGTTGGCCACCGATCTATGTCATTACAGGCTGTCGAAGAAAAAGACAAATATTAGCTGTGTGAATCAGAGTTTATATTCATTTAGCTGCCGTGAGTTGATATAAATTTGTCCTAAAGTCAAACGATTTGACTGAGCTGCTCCTGATAAATTCAACCATGATTTTAACCCGTTAAAGCCTGAAAACACAAATTATAGCCAGAAAATTCTAATTTTTTTGAAACTGAAATGTCTACTTCACTTTCTACTGAAATCCTAAAAAAATCAAATTTCCAAAAAATTTAACATATATATTATTTTTTATTCATCATTATTTTTTAATACTCTTTGTTATTATGTTATTACTTATTTTTATTGATCTACTTATTCAGTATTCATAGTTTGTTTGTTCAAAAAGTCAAAAACAGTAAAAAAAAAAGAAAAAAAAAAAAGAAAAACGAGTGAACGCCACTGAGGTGGTGACATTAAACATAAGCATTTTATCTTTCAAACTAGACGGTGTAAACAATGTTATTTCCTCACATTTAAGCTTGTAGATGCTTTCCTCAATATACCAAAACCTTATAGAAATGATAACAAACAATCATATGTGCATTGAACAACCTACACAGCCTAAAACAAAACAACCCTCATGACTGACGAGTTTAAAGCTGGAACAGCGTAAGTTTATAACACATTTTCAACAGTCCGCTCATCTTACTTGCACTGGAAATAAGAATAACAAAGGAAAATTAATTTGATTTGCTTGATCTTGAATACGTGAAACAGTCCATCAGGCCTGTCAGATCAGGACCGAATGCACATCCAGTGTTAAAGATCTACTTAAAATATCCCAAAGATCTATAGGATGATGACCCCTGGTGTTCACTGTAACTGATTTTTTCTAACTGAACAGTGTTTCACCATAATATCTACAGTTATCTACTGAAAAAAAATCTATACTGTAAATTACTGTAAATGGCTAAAGACTGTGGGAAAACAAACTGATTTCTGTGAAATAAACAGTGTTTTACCATAATACTGACAGCTACCTTCTGTAAAATGTTTGTACAGTAAATTACTGGAAAGGGTAATAGATCAAGAGAAAATTCCATTTTGCCCAGGGAAACTAAACAGAAGGGGAGATTTCTTTTAGTAGATGTTTGACAGTTTTTGGTGAAACAAATGTTTGAGTAAATGTATTTTTTTTAATTAAAAAAAAATAATGTATGTGATTTTTTAAACAAAATTATATCTTGTTAATAAATGATCAACAAAATAGTTAAAGCTATAGTAATTTAAACTAAAATACAACAAGTTCACTGTAATTTAAAACACATTAACATTTTGTAGAATAAAATGCGGTGATGATAATGTAAACGAAAAACCAGTCAGGATGCTGTTTAATAATAATACAGTAATTATGCTGTCAACTGAAAGACAGTAATGATACCTTAAATACAAACACAGTAGTAAAACTGTTACAGAAAATACAGTAATAATGCCGTAAATTAAAACAGAGTAATGCTACTGTAAAAACATTTACACTAACTTACTGGCATCTTGTTACCAGTAAGTTACTGTAAAATTTACAGTGTAAAATGTAACATACAGACAAATGAGCAGGTAAAAGGTGTGAAGTACAGGTGAGTAGGGATATGAAATCAGACTGACCGGCCTCCAAACACGGCTCCTGTTTCTCAAAATATTCTGGAGCCATAATCTTCAGCAGCGAGTGGAAGAAGGTCACATAGGGCAGCTTACTGATCAGCACCAGAGACTGAAGAGAAATGCAAAACCAAAGATGGAGTTCACATGTGGAGACAGGATTATAAGGCACCAATAATAATCAGGGATGTCCAGATACTGAATCAGATCTGGCTGATATGAGCCTCTTTTATAACTGATAGGGGATCAGAATTCATCGTTGACGTCAGTTTCCGTTAGCTGAGTTCACGTTAGGGCAGGCTTTTTTTTCTATATTGAAGAGTGCAAGTTTTACAACTATTCCCTGTTTTCATTTTGGTCTTCTCGACATTGTGAAATACAGAAAAGACCAAACAAAGTAAAGGCGATAGAAAAAAAAAAAGATACTGGTACTCCCACTCCTCATTATTTTCTTTATTGTTTTGCCCTGTCAACACCCCTGTATACAACCTATTTTCTTGTCTTTCCCTATTAACATATTTAATACATTGTTCTGCATGTGTTCTTAAGTATAGTGGCACAATAAAAGCAGAGGCATTACATAATCTATCCAAATCTCTGACCAAACAACTAAACACGCATAAAAACAGGGTAAAAAGTGAAGTACCAGCCACCCATTGCACACTGATTTAAAGGGAAAGAGAGCTGACACTCTGATTGGTTTGATCTGTTGCGCCCAAAACACACCCACGTATAATCAAGACATAATTCATAGTCTTTGCACCCTGCGCCTGGCTTTTCAACAAGATAATGCGACATAAAATAGCAAAATACAGACCGACATGCGTCAAACACATTTGACAACACACTTCACGCCTCCAAAAAAGGGCACTCTTAGTATATAAACCATTCTGAGTAGAATTTGTATTTATTTTATGAGTTTACAATCATCAAACTTAGTTAAAAGGAATTAAATAAGGATATTGTGTTACTTTGTTTACTTAATTTGGTTAAAAAACAAAAAATTGTGCAGCTGCCTTGGTAAATGTAAATATTGGACTGGGGCTTGGAATTGGCAGATACTCACTGTTTAAAGATTAGATTGGGATCAGGGAACAAAACACTTGATCAGGACATCCCTAATAAAACCTGTAATTTTTTTATTGATCAGACAAGACCATTGCATTATTTTACCTTTGGAACATACATCTATTTTCAATCACCAACTTGGTCTAAAAAATATCAAAATATCCAGATAAACCCATCCCAACATCAATCTTTACATTTTTTTTATCATCTTTTTACTGTTTTAATGAAGAATACAAAACATTAATGTGCAATATAACAACTGGGATAAGGGTAAAATGAAACAAAAATAATCCCCTCCTGCACTCCTCTTTTTGGTACATTTCCCCAGCACATAACAGAAAGAAAGTTGGGACAAACATGGCATATGTAGACGGTGTTTCAATAAAAAGTAAATAAACAGTAAAACACTTTATAAAGTCACCTTTGTATATCATGTTGTGTTAATTTATCTGACCAGCAGCTCAGTCTGGTGTTAATGTAAATTGTGTGCCGTTAATCAGGACAAAAAAATGGGTTCCAAATCTTATTGAACTTTCCTGATTGTCCCACATTTCTTGATTTCAGAATTATTTACATGTTTAAAAGCAGGAACCAGAAAAAGTTTCATATTTTCTCCCTTAACTCTTTCACATGTGTGTAACTGGAACATAGTCTCGTCTCAATAACGGGATGTAACTGACCTTCTGAAAGTATCCTCTCTTCAGGGATTTGTCTCGCACCTGCCGGAAATACACATAACCGTAGTAATGTCCCTGGTCCCTCTGCAACAGAGAAAAAACAGAGCACAGCGTTTTGAGTAAAAGCAACGACACATAAGTTTTTCACCCTAACAGTGTAGTTTCAAAGTTAAAGAATACAATAGTTTTCCACAGGGAGGATGGAACCATGGCAGTGAACCCCTGTTCACCTGGGAGGAGTTTGATGGCTTCACAGCACCAGTTCACTCACCAGCCTTCAGAATAAAGAGCTGGTTGGTCCATCGGTGCTGTGGACACTGATGGTTGACGTTGAGAAGAGTAGGAGACCAATTTATTGAAGAAAAAAGCCGGACTAAAGGGTGGACTACTGCCATTCTTCATGCTGACAGTTAACGTCCTGCCAGATCAACTGTGGATCTACAACTTTCAGGTAAAAAGTTTTATTTGCTGCTTTGAGAGATTATATATATACATATATAAATTATATATTCCTACCTTCAGACAGGGCGGAGCATCGCGGTCTGTGTTTTCAAGGAAGCAGCCGAGCGACGACTTCCTGTTTGAGCCCTGACGGAAGCGGAAGCAGAACTGGGTGTCGCCAAGACAACCTGAAACACAACAGAGCGATGCTGGGGTTACCATGGAAACAAACTGTCTTTAAACAGCCAAAGACCACAAACATCTGGAAAACAGTATCATAAAAAATCCTTGACTCATGTTTTTATGAGCTGGCAATCTTTGAATCAGGTCACATCACAGTTCTTCCAATACTTCTGTCTGAGCTCTGAGCCCAGATTATGTTTTTATGCACCTTAATCAGTGTTAATTTTGACAGCACTTTTTAATTTAGTTTTAGTTATAGTCTTTTGCCTAAAATATCTTTTAGTTTTAGTCATAATTTAGTCACCTAAATTGTTTTAATTTTAATCTAGTTTGAGTTGATGAAATTTCACAACATTTTAGTCGACGAAATCTGCTTTAAATTTAGTCGACTAAAATATGAAGTGTAAAGGGTAAGGCATTTTTTATGTTTCCTTGAATTTCTGAAGTCATGTTTTACACTTGGATAAAATCAAACCTGGCAGAGCATCTCAGTTACAATACCAGAACTGACAACAAACAGTGAACCTGCTCTACATGAATACATCAGTTCATAAAGAGAGGAGCTCTGATTGGATCGCTCCACAACTTATCCCACCACCACCAAGATAAGGCAGCTGTGATTGGATGTCGCTCTTAACTCATCCAACCTTTCCACACAACCAAAGCAGGTGTGATTGGATATATTCCTAACTTGTCCCTACTTTCTGCATGACAAATGACATTTTTGTTAAGTTTTTATTTGTTGACAAAAATGTCAGTAAATTTAGTTTGAGTTTTTGTCCATGTGCACTTGTTTTTATTAGTTACTGTCTAGTATTCGTCAGGGGAAAAAATGTTGTTGACGAAAATTATGACAAAAATAATAAGTCAAAAAAAACAAACACTGACCTTAATGTGTTTTACATATCTCTTCTGTGTGACAGAGAACTTCTGTGCACAAGACAAAAGTCTGTGGCATTGGGACTTCTCCCTATCTCCTCTTTAAGGCGTCAGCAGCTGCCTGAAGCGTCTCGTTCCCCTGCCCCCCTAGCATAGATCTACCAGTGTGACATCATACCATTGTTTTGTCAACAGTTCACACCCAGTGCAGAGCACAAACTGGAGAATTGATACAGAGTCATTGACAACTCGGCAACTAGCAGTATCAAGCTGAAAATTACCACAGAGTAGACTGGTCCACTAATCTCAGTCCACATGGAGAAGGGGGCCTTAAAGGGACAGTTCAGTATTTTTCAAGTTGCGTTCTTTCAGGTACTTGACAAAGTCAGTGAAGTGGCTCAAAGGGCTCCCAGCAGCGCTGCCCCTTTAAGGAGAGTGAGCTCAGGCTACCTGTAAGGTACACTCGGGGTTCCCACTCTTTGCTAGAAATTATTTTCCAGGACTTTTCCAGGACGTGTCTGTCGCTCAACAGAGGAGATGGAGAGAGGAGACAAAAACCTCTCATTCAATATACAATACAGCAACACTCTTGAACTTTAAGTTGCTAGTTTTGGGCTTTCTTTGGGGAAAAATAATCTAGGGACAAAGTCATATGGAAACACTGGGTGGGGGGACTGCTCTGGGGGAACATGCAAATTTGATTGGCTGGGGCGCTGTGCTGGAAAGAGAAACACTGCAGCTCAGTTTTAACAGCTGAGAACAAACACGTAGGCTATGTGCACATTTTTTAACTCGTTTGTGTTCACTAACAAGGTAGAAGAAGCAGAGGGAGGGTAAATAATTTTCCAGGACAATTCAAGCTTTTCCAGGGCATCTAATGTTTTCTCTCATTTTCCATATGTTTTCCATGACAGGAAAATTGGTCAATCATTTTCCAGGTTTTCCGGGACGCGTGGGAACCCTGTACACTGCTGTTGGTGGGTACAAGTAATTTCACATGATTGAGTTTTACATAAAAACAATCTGTAAAACCATGTTGGGTCGAATGTATGATCTCACAATGCAGCAAATGTCTGTGTTCTTCTGCCTGTGGACATTGAATAGCAGATAGCTCCTTATGCTAACCTCAGACTCAGACCTATCAGCAGGTAGGCCTGTGGGCCTGCAGTTTCTACACATACTACTCCAGGTAACTCCAGGTCCTTCCTGCTCCTCAGTTTCCAGAGAAGTTTGTCCCCTCTGAATCTAAAGAATTTCTTCTTCTAATACTCTGGTTCATGAAGGTAACCCCGTTCATACACAGTTAAAGGAATGTCATTGTCTCTTGAGTCAAAATCACTCAGTCTTAGTTCAGTCTTAGTTTCTTCTGCTGTTGTGTCTTTCTGAGTCCACAGAGTGAAACATCAGATCGACACATTTGCTGCACCGTTACTTAGTACCAAACACAGAGACTTCCTGGAGGTTAAAAAAAGCTCTCTACAATTTTAGCCTATATGTGCATTAAACTTTTACAGCTTATCTGACACTCTCATCCAGTTTGAAAACGCCGCTGAAGGACATCATATGACCAGGATGAGTCAAATTAGGCCACAAAGTCGGTAAAGTTTCAGTCCTACTGTGACTAATGTAATTCTGATGATTCTCATGACCTACAAAATAAAACCAGACATTCAGAGAGAAGATCGACTTTTACTTTTAATTATTTCTAATGCTGGTCATGGGTTTCAGATCAGATGAAGCTTTCCGCAGCACTCGGCTGAAATGGGAGTAATTGTGTATGTTCCCCGAGCAGATTCTTACAGCAAATCTTCAAATCTCAGGAGTAGGGCTGGGCGACATGACCTAAAAATAAAATCCCTAATTTTTTCCCACAACACTTGATGTACAATTTTAAGCAACCCTTTCCCTCTAAACAAAAAAAAAGCTCCAAGTGACACAAAAATGACATAAATCAAGCTTTGGCTGATTTTCCAGATATATTCCCAAACCAAACAGAATTTCTTTCTTAAAGTTATACCCCTTTCAGACTGGCCAAAAAACCCGTGTAAATCCGCCAACAATCGGCTCCTGTCCGCAGTTTGAAAGGGTCTAATCGGCATTTTGACCCGGGTCGACGTACCCTGCAAGCGACATGGGTTTTTATCGGCTCGTCTCCGACCGGCATCAGTGAGAACATCACACCCAGGTCAAGCTGCTAAGTTACGGATGACGTCGGCGTTACGTGCTCACGGCATAACATTGCGCCCGTCCCCTCTGTCTGTAACTTACGTGACTCTTTGCCATTTCAGCAACAAATTCCATCCGCCTTTGTATCATCAGCGCCGAGTTTGTGCATTTTTAAAGAGGGACAAAAGTACAAAGTACAGAAAACCATGTCCACGGCGTCCACGCTCTTTTCCATTGTTTACGTGGTCGTGTTTTGTCGCGCCGATGAAGTCATCAACGTGATGACATCAGCTTGATGCGCCAGAGGAAAAAAAACAGCCACGCAGCTCGTCTGCTGCTAAGTAGACCCGGGTCTGCTGGCAGTGGTAAAGGAGTCACTCGCGGGTTAACCAGTGTTGAAAAAACCAACGTTGACCCGCGGATTTTAGTGTGAAAGCGGTATTAGAGTGTCATAAAATGTCTGAAGCAGTTTTTTTTTATAGGCTGTGGTATTCATCCATCCTATGGTCATCAAAATATTAGAGCTTGTATCATTTTACAACATGTTATGTAAAGAAAGCACAAATCAATCAATAAATCAATCAAATCCTGTGATCAACGTAACTTAATTTCTTATTATGCCTTTAAAGAGCTCATATTTAGCCTTAAATCAAGTTCATGTCTTCATTTTTGATGACTATTAAGGTACATTTATAATTAAAAACCCTTCTCGTTTTCACATACCGAGTGCCCCTGATCCAACTGTATTCTCTCTCAGTCTGAGATGCTCTGTTAGAGCTCCTGCCCCTTTTAAGGGATAATTCAGTATTGTTGAAGTTGGGTTGTATCAGGCACTTGTAAATAGGCAGTAAAGTGGCTTAACTGGTTTCCGGCTCAGCTGCGCCTTTAAGGAGAGCAAGCTCAGCCTACCAGTAAGGTACACAGATGTTGACAAGTACAGTCATTTCAGCCATCTGTGCGAGTTGGAACTTTCTACGTTTAACTCACACAATTACGTGAATTAACTGTACCTGTTGACAGAAGTGTACCTTACTGGTAGTCTGAGCTTGCTCTCCCTCAAGACACAGAGCTGTTAGGAATAAACTACCAAAAAAAAAAACAGTACATGGTCTCTTTAAATTTGAGCTATTTTCAACAATAGATTGCTTAAGATTTTATTACAATCGCCTCTGCGACATAATTTTGACACACGCTTTTTTTTTTTTTTCGCGATTTATTGCTTCTAAAATTCAGAAGTTTAAAGTCCTGGTACTGTGACAGCCCTAACTAATATCGTATTTATTGAGATGTTCCCCTTGGAGCAGTATCTGTGTTTCCTGTATTTTCACAGAGCTCCGCTCAGTCTCTCAACATCTTCCAGGTTTCCTATATTCTTAGACAAACAGGAGGAGGAAGCAGGAAGAAAAGAGGAAGCAGGAAGTGCCTGATGACGGGACCTTCACCTCAACACGACCTCCAAATGTTCGTCCATGAGACGAGTGTGTGAGAGGAGGAGGCGACAAACACAAACACACACTTTCCTGAGCTCGGTCAGGATTCTTGACTTCATGCTTCAACGTCCGGTTGAGACCACCCAGCGTGAGACAGACCATCAGCTGATAAGCCACATCTACTCTGAAGGACACAAAAGTCTCTTCATTCATTCTTGTTTCATCTGAACCTGAGACTAGAGTTGGGCAACAGATTGAATTTTAAGATTTATCAAAGTATTTACAGAGGAGACACAATACGGTTAATATTCATGCATTTAAGACTGATGTTAAATTAAAGATGCTAAGTTTCTGTTCAGTAAAAAGATTGTTGTCAGTAAGAAGTTATTGTTGTCAGGTTTTGCACAAGCACTTTTATAGGCTTGTATTTGTTTTTTAAATGAGATTGAATATTGATCAGAGAGCTCCATGTTAATATACTATGAAAATACCTCAGCCTTCAGTGTTTTGGAGACAGACCTGCCTACATTTGAACAACATAATCCAAATTTTATTACACACACTTTAACTTTAAGAGGGAAATTCTGGTGGATTTGGTAATAAATTTTGATAACATAAAGGTAAAACTTGATTCATGTCATTTTGTGTCACTGGGGAATTTTTTTTTTAGAGGCAAAAAAATCGATTCAAATCATAAATTGAGTGTGAAATCTGGGATATCGCCCAGCCCTACTTCGAGTATGGACTTTTATCCCCATGCTCAACAGAATTTCCCCCTATGGGACTAGTAAAGGAATATCTTATCTTATCTTATATCCCGATATCGAGTATAAGATGACAGCCCTAATGTTTAGAGCAACATATTTTATTAATTAAAATATCAATATTTGGCTCCAGCATATCGATAATCATATTGCAGGAGGGAGGACGACAATAATCACCATATCCATTTTTTGTCCCAACCCTAGAACCACTAACAGGTAGATAATCTATTAAAAATGCTTAGGCTGGAGCATTAACATAAGTATTATACATAATATAACATGTAACTCCAACCTGTTAAAGAAAGTGAATCAGAATTTTGTGTACACACACTCTAAACACCTCGGTGTAAGTGTGTGTCCTCAGTGAGTGGTTTGTTGGTTTTGAGTCAGCTTGCGGTCGAGCTGAAAAACCTGCTGGCCTCAGGATGACGAAGAATTAGGACACAAAACTTCAGGGCTGCCATGTTTACCCTGAAGGTGTTGGTCCAGGAGGGAGAAGGAGAGTTATTACACTGAAGATCTGCAGCTCTATCCGTCTGTCCCTCTCCAAAAACTCAGACCAACATCTTAAGTTCACGGCTGCAGTCCCTCAAACTTTAGCTTTTTCTTCTTAATGATGTAGGAATGCCAGTTTTAAGGTCTTTTTACTTCATCTAATCGCATAAATTCTCCAGTTTACTGAAGTCCAGGTTTAGTCTCAGAAAGGGAAGAACATAATGGACCAAAGATCATATCCTAAATATCCATCCATCATCTATGCTACTTAGGGTCATGGGGGCTGAGTCCATCCCAGCTGACACTGGGTGAGAGGTGGGGTAAACCCTGGACTGGTCGCCGGCCAATCGCAGGGCCACATAGAGAGACAGACAACTATTCGTGCTCACACTCATACGTAAGGGCAAGTTGGAGTCACCATCTAACACGGGTGTGTTTTTGGTCTGTGGGGGGAAGCTGGAATGCCTGGAGAGAACCCATGCATGCACGTGGAATACATGCAAACTTCACACAGAAAGGCCCTGACCGACACAGGGATCAAACCAGCAACCGTCTTGCTGTGAGGCACATGCACTACCTGCTGTGCCACTATGCCGCCTATATCTTTAATAAGTTTAGCTAAAATATATACACACACACACGTATGTCCCCTTTTATTTTGTTTCTATTTTATTTCTTTTACTATTACTATTGTTCCTTTTTACCGTGTAATCATTGTGGTATTTATTATTATTATTATTGATATTATTGACTCTTTAAAGCCTGAAAACACAAATTATAGCAAGGAAATTCTAATTCCTTTGAGCTGAAATGTTTATTTCACTTCCTACTGAAATCCCCCAAAAAACCTAAATTTCCACAAAATTTAACATATATATTTTTTGTATTTCATTAGACACATTAGGTGTTTCTGGCAACTGATAATCCACTTAAGGACATTTTTATCATTTATCTGATTGTATTCAGATGCTTTTAACTCATTTATTAATCATATTGATTAGTTAGAGGTATCATAAAAGTATGTATCAAATATGATACAACAGGCTTTCAGGGGTTAATATTATCGTGCAAGCCTTGTTTCTGTCATTATTATTGCCTTAACCATCATTGCTATCATAACTATCTTTGTAATAAAGGAACTGTTAATACCACCAATCATACTCTTAGGTAGCGCACACACACACACAACCACAAATGTTCCTGTTCACATGTTGTTTGTCTGTCAGTCCCACAGTATTGTCTTATTATATAATAAAAAAAATACATAAATATTTTTAGGTTAATGGTGAGTAGGTATGGGAATTAGATGATTTTATTGATACAAATGCCATTTGTATCAATAAAATCATGAATTATTGATTCATGTGGACTTTCTGTGTGGTAAAAAAAAAAGTCGATCTTTACAGGTTTCAGTGGCTCAGATGTCAAACACATCAATCCTGATATTAAATGCCTTGCTGTGAAATTAAATGTTTTTTTTCAAGTTGCTGGTGCTTCCACTCTTAGCATCACCACTATTTTGACCATCCTAATACTTCTCAGTGCCATGATCACATCTTTGACTTCCTTGCTGTTGTTTCTGCTGACTACCTTACTGAGAGTATGACGTCCTTGATTTGCAAGGCATGCAGAACAAAGTAGAAGGAAAGGATTCGGGAATTGTTAACCACAAAACCAAATAATACTGATTCCTTGCGCTAGTTGTATGGATTCTTAGCTGGAATTGTTTTTTGATTCCCATCCCTAATGTTGATGCACAATGTTTTTGTAATAAATAACACATGATTGTCTCAAAACAAAAATGCTGGACTCTGGTATAATCAAATATAATCTCAATTGTCCTTCTCTTCACGCAAACAGCATCAATAGCTGCCTGAAACAGCTGATTCTCTCTGCCTCCCTGACTACACCTACCACTGTGACATCATTCTGTTGTTCTTTCAGAATGTGAAGCCCATCAGCTTGACCACACTGCAGAAAGAATTCAGTTTAGCTGTTTAAAAAAAACAAAACTTACCTGAGTTGGAGTCAGGAAAAGAAAGATAGCAGATACTTGTTTTCTGAAATAAAAATAAATTTGTTTTAGCCTTTTTAATCTGATGTGATCAATAAATTAAACTCAACTGGCAAACAGAAAATGATCAAATGAGAATAACAATTAACAACCATATATATAAATGCACATAATTACATCATTTAAGACATAAATATAAATATTACAGGAACATTTTAATAATAAACTCTTGATCAGAATACAGGCCGGCTCACCTCTTTCTCTGACAGTTTGGAATGATGAGGATAAATAACCTGGAAGACAAAAGAAAAATTAGAAAATTGAATTACCTTTATTTAGCCAGTGTGATTAAAAGTAAAATGCTTGACAAATTTATTAGAACACCTGTCATACAAAAGAGTAAACGTAAATATTCTGAAAATCTTTCATATTTTTGTTTAAAGCTGAAAATGTTTTTGTTATTGGACACACATTTTGAACAGGAATGAGGAATTTCAGACTGAATTTACCTTTTAGACACAAATCTGAGCGGAGGAGGATTTAATCTTAATTTTTAATTGTTTTTTTTTTTGCTGCTGCCTGTCTTGGCCAGGTCTCCCTTGAGAAAGAGGTTTTAATCTCAATGGGACCAACCTGGTTAAATAAAGGTTAAATAAAATTAAAAAAATAAATAAAATTTGACTTTTTTTGACAAATGTTCAACTTGAATATCCTAAAGGAGTACAAGTATAGATGCTCTTCAAGCCTCCCAAGTTCCTAAATCATGGACCATGAACCATGAATATAAAAGTTGCTGAATTTGTGAAAAAATCTTGTCATTAACACGCACATCCCTTTGCAGCTCTCGTATCAAAAAAATTACAAACTGGCACTGAGCCTCGCTGAGTAGTCTAACTAATCAGGCAGAAAATTCAACCACTAAAACTATTTTTTCTGTTCTGGAATGAAAGTAAATAACTACAATCTGACATCTTGATCATGAAATAATAATGTGCTTCACTATTTCTTCAGGGTTTTTTGTTAATCAGTAAAATTGAAAATTCATGGCTAACAATAATCATTTTATTTTAGCATTAAAAATATAATTTGGACACTTGTATCAAAGAGCTGCCTCTAGGTTTGTTTGTTTTTGTAAGTACCAACTCCAGTGTGGTCTGATATTTTTGCTGTCAATGTCTTTTGGCTTCTGTCTTGTTGTTATTGATGCAAAAAAACAATCAAAATTTAAATTATAAAAATAAAATTTTGGTTAAAGAGCTTCTACGTACTGGTGTATTAACCATTATAGAAACATAACAAATAATGTTTGTAATTACAAATGCTGGTAATTTAGAGCAGCTGTGGCATAAACCTTACATCAGGCATCAGTCGAATAAATTTGTAATCACTGTAGCCTACATACAAACACTTTTCCATCACACTGAAGCAAAAAAGAAAAAATGACTTCAATGCCCTCACTTTAATCAGTTAAAATGCCTTTATTTTATGACATGGTTGTGTAAACCTTAAAAACAAACTTCAATGCATTTCAGCATCAAGCCCTCACAAAGTTAATTGCAAATTAGGGCTGGACGACATGGCCTGAAAATAAACTCCCTGATGTTTTTCTACAACACTCAACTCACAGTTTTAATTGATTTTTTATCGCTCAACAAAAAAAAACAAAAAAAAACAAGTGACCCAAAAATGACATGAATCAAGTTTTGCCTTTGTGTTATCAAAATATATTGCTAAAATCTAAGTGTGTGTCACTGAATGTTGATTAAGTAGTTCAAACATAGGCAGGTTTGTCTACATAAACACTGAAGGCTGAGCTATTTTTAATCTCATTTAAAAACAAATACAAGCTCATAAAAGTGCTTGTGCACCTGACATGGCCTAACATCACGAAAACTGTAAATTTTCAGTATTTACATTTTAAACACTTCCACAAATTGAAATTGGAGTAAATCAAGAAAAAAAAGTCTCAATTTCAAATTTTTAATTCTTCTGCTGAAATAATTCGAATTAATCGATTTAACTGATATATTGCCCAGCTATAGAGGAAATACAAACTTTCCTTGATTGTCTTTATCCAAAATGAACAGTAAAACCCTCATTATATTTGTAGACCAGTTTCAGGCACTTTTAACTATTTACTGACGCTCTGAAAAAGAATGCTGAAGCCTTTGGTGCACATTCATCACCCAGGCTTGAATTCTCTATCTAAATGAAATCACTCTGCTAACGAGTCTTTAAATAAATGACAGAAAAGGACTGAATCTTTTCTGTAACAACAGTTTTTAGAGAAAGTGAAATATAATGTCTTTCAGACTGCAGAGCATTTTGTTCAAAGTCATTATCAGCATATAAATCCTAAGTCCACATGCTGTGGGAACAAAACAGGTGTTTCTCAGTTAGTTTGTTACAGCTGGATTTGATCCGGACACCTTTTCAGAATCACTGCATCACAATATCTGAAAGACCAAATTTAGGAAAAGAAGCAAAATATGTAAAACAAAATACACCATAACTTAGGGGTGTAGGACGGTCTCGACACACCAATATAATGTAAATACAATATTTTGTAGCACACTATTGTATAATTATTTTCAGTGCAACATGGTGACTTTATATTTTTCAGTGATATATAGACATTTGGGACATTTATTTGCATTTCAGTGCAGGATTTAAGCACTAGCTGTAAGCAGATATTCAGCCATTTGACTCTCCTTCTCTCTATTACATTTATTGCCATTATTTCGCTCAGAATTTCTGTATGTAAATTAACTACTGTATTCATATTTATAGATAAGGAAGCTAAATAACGTTTTATGGATAAGGGGTGGGTTTAAATAAGCATTATTTCTTCCCACTTCTTTTCGGATATGTGAATCATAGTTTTCACTTCATATTTTGTCAGTTTTGTATTGTATTGTCACATTTGTCCACTATTGTATGATGATTTTCCATTTACTTTTTTTTTTACATGTTGCAAAATAAACTACTAAACTAACAAAGTAACTAAACTAACAGATAATATGGATTTTAAATGTTACAGAGACCCTTACAGAACAGTGCCTGATTTTTGAAAGCATACAATATTGTTGCTTGTTGATTATGGGGGAAAAATGTGTATTAATAAGAACAAAAATCTGATGTGTTGCCCAGTTTAAAGTATTGGGTAGGGATGCACGATGTTATCGGTTTGATATCGGTATCGGCCGATATCAGCCTAGAAGTTAAGTATCGGTATTGGCCAACATTGAAATTTTTGCAGATATTTACAGCCAATATATCGGCTGGAATATCGGCAAATCACGGAAATGTACAATATTGATGCACCTTCTCATCACTGCATGAGTACATTTAGAAATCAAGCGTTTCGGCAAGAGTTAAATGCTGTTTTTCTAGTTTAACATCTGTTCCTCACAAAAATATACTACTACACTGAAAGACACAAGTCCATTTTTGTTAAGTACAGAGCTAAAACAGCGGTATCAGCGATAATGAATAAAAAGAAATATCTGTAAAAATCCAATATCATGCATTCTTAGTATTGGAATATATAGTTTTGTGACCCTTTTGACAGGATACATGTCATATTGCCAGATTCTTGCCAATACACGCCAATCCATATGTATATATATAAAAAATTAGCCTTGTTTTGAATACATATATGTATAATTTCCACATCATACCAAGCCATATATAATCTAATAAATCCATTTTGTTTCGGTTTTGATACTCTGACACTACTAATCACTACTTAATACCACGACATAGCAAATAAATAACCTTTTTAATACATAAAATCCAACCACTTGGGATAAAGTACGACATTTATCCGTAGATCGACCGAATCTGTGCTGTTCATAACTACAATTTGTTAATGAAATATGAATAGTATTGTTTACTATTATTAAGAGTTGAATATTTAACCATCCTCACCGTCTGTGATATAATATCTCTTCATCAGTTCGCTTTTATTCAGATTATTCTTACGCAACAAGCTAAAAAGAAACTAAAAGGAGAAACAAACCAGGGCTCATCATAAAGGTTTGTGTATCACTCCAGGAAATAGTCGGCGCCTTAAATAACTGCTAACTTCGGCATTTTTCGATACAATGAAGCGCACTTCCCATGACATAGTCGGCCCCCGCAGGACATCCCTGCCTCACCTCCACCGCCTGCCCCAGCTCCAGGTCAAAGCCCACCACACAGATGCAGTGCAGCCAGGTGGAGAAGCGGTCCCAGGGCAGCAGCAGAGCCTCCTCAGGCTCCTCGTCGCCTCCGGGCCCGGGTGGAAGAGTTATCTCCTCCGCCGGGGAGATGCTACTGGCGTCCTGGTCGTCCAGATCCTCCGGCTCCTCGACCTGCTCCCCCAGCTCCTCCGGGCCTTGTAGAGCCATGGCGACGGCTCGGCGTGGACACTCGGACGCTCCGGAGAATGTTAACAGGTATTTAACGGGAATTCTCCGGGAAGGTTTTTAAATTTCCCTCAAGCGACGACAACAGGAGTGGAGCAACGGTGCACAAACTAGCCACCAAGCTAACACAGCAGCGGTAGGAGCGTACGTACGACGTGATAACGAACGTGTGGCGTCATCGCGTAAGACAGTCCCCGATCATGTTGCGTTCAAGTGAGGAACGTAAAACAAAATCAGCTGTACCTGCTGTAAATAAGGGATTAGACATCTTGGGTCAACACAGGGCCACATTCATGTTGTTTTCAGTTTTAGAGGGCCAAGTGTTAAAATGAAGGGAAATAAGCAACAAGGTAATCAAAATACATGTTATGTGACAAAATAATAACTACTAAGCTCCTATCTGAATTTAGATAACATTTTCTAGCTCAAACACAGTTAAACACAGAATTAAAGCCAGTGACAAGGCCATGTACGCTGAAGTAAATTATTTTATAGTTTTAAAGTTATTGTTATTGTTGTTATTCAATAATTACTTGATCTTAACTCTGTTTTACAAGTAAAGAATAAAAAAAGGCAACCTGGCCAATGAAGTAGCCATGAAAATCTTGGTTTTGGAATGGTGCAGGAATAAGTTCAAAAGCACAGTTAGCATTAAAGCACTTCTGGATATCAAGCTTAACAGTATACAAGATTTTACAAAAGCTTTTTGGGAAATAAATTCCTTTAAATTAAATTAATTAAATCCCTGAAATAATGTCTCAAGTGAAGTGCAAATGATATTTAAGCATTGTCAAGCTGTATTTTTTGGGGATACTTTGAATGCCTAAAGCTTGAATAATTTAAGTTAATTTCTTTGAAAGAAGGGGCAGGACTACATAAGTTCTGTACTTCATCCTAAACCCTTATCGAACAGAAAAAAAAGGACTCACTGAGAAAATTCTGATCTTGATCTGTTGTATCGTTCTGTTTTGTCTCCCAATGTATATATTTTTTTCATTTTTTAAGATGTCTGCCATAAATTCTAAATGAATGAATTAATGAATGAATTAAGATGCACCTGATATTGCCTTAAGTTTGAATTTTGAATCATGATTGTGTTTTAAAAGAATGCGTACAAAGACTACAAAAATGCCCAGGGACCCCTCCTGCAATAGGAATCAGAATCAGAAATACTTCACTATACCTCAAGGCCAAATTAGGTAGTTTCAGTTGCTTTATTCACAGTATAGAAGTAAGAAAATCAAGATATTCACATTAATATAAGATGCAGGTGTAAATTTTGAATAGAAATAAGCACATTAAATACGAAGCACATAAAATTTTAAGAAATAACTACAATTATACTCATGAATAAATGACAAAATAAAAAAAATAAAAATATATATATATATATTTATATATATAAATATTATGATATTTCCACCTTGTGGGCATGTGCCCTCCAGACTCTGCCTTCCTCATTAACACTCAGTGAGTCTCAAACTTTGAGTTGATCACTTTGTAAATTAAAGCCTGTTTGTCTAAATCTTTTAAAAGCCCGACCAAGCAGGTGGATCAACCAGAATGGGGGACCTATAAGAGGGAGTTCATCCTGAGATGAACTAAGATGTGACACAAATCCACTTTAACAAATGTAAGCAGAAGAAACAAAGCTTTAATCGTCTGAGTGTGCAGAGCAGTTAGATTTAATTACAGAGATGCCACTGATGTTTGCTCAGTATAAAAAATGCATAAACTCTGGGTTATCACTCAGACGTCCAGGGTGACCCGACCCCATCTGTACAGGTGCATGTTGGTTTTTTTTGACAGGAAATGTGATCATTTGAGTCAAATGTAAAGTTTGGTTCGAACTGCTCTGATCTAGGATAGATCGTTTTTATGAGGCTGGGCTCCAGCTTCTCCTTTATCTTCCCTTATGGCCTTGATTGCAGCAGCAACTCAGAAGTAAATGTCTGGAAACATCTTTAGTTATAAAATCAAAAGCAGTAAAAGACAGCACTGCACATAGAGCTTAGGCAGACAATTAAATAAGAGTGTCATCATCTGCAAATCATGTAATTATGGAAAGTCATTTGGGCATACAATTTATATCAGTGATGTTAACTGTTCAGCTCTACTAGTACTCAAATTTGGAATACATGTACTCAATTTTGGTCAGCTAGTGCACGAGAAAAGTTTACTAGTGGAGCAAAAAGTGTCACTAGTACTACTAGTAGGTCGATTAATGTTTACTAACCCAGTAAAACAAAATTTTTATTTGCTAATACTACTAGTAAACTCAAAATTGTCTCAGTAGTAGTACTAGTAGACTGTTTTAAGTCTACTAGTTCTACTTGTAAAACCAAGAGATTCACTAGTAGTACTAGTAGACCTAATGCAAATGAAGTAGGAGGGATTATAACCAAATCCAGAACCCTGATTGGTTGTAATATTTTTGAAAGTCAATGGGAAGTCTTCTCGCGCACTAGTTGACCAAATTTGAGTACTAGTAGAGCTGAACCCTGATTGATATCACGGATATCAATTTTATGCCCAAACGGCCTTACATGTGTAACAATCCTCAGTTTTCTCGAACATGTTTGTCAGTCACTGGAGTTTATCTCTGAGTGTTTTGTTTGTTAGCGACACAGAGTCGTATTAACCTTCACTGTGATGTCAAACTGCTCTAAGAAGCTAAAGACAGTGAGATGCTGTTAAATCTGATATAACAGTCTGTTAGAGCTGTGACAGCTGGTCCTCTGCTCGATCCGCTCTGCAGGAGGGCTGCATGGACACGACTGGAGGGACCACAACCAGGATACATGACCACGGTAAGGATACAAGGACCACAGTGCTGATGACGTGCATGGTTCTGATCCTGACGCAAACAGAGACTGTCTGTGGTTGTTGATGTTTGTTTTTACGTCTCTTGGTTGATCTTCACAGCATGACTCAATCATCCAGTCCTTGAGTTGTCCTTCACTATTTTATATTTGGAACAGACTGATAATCAGTTTGATATTTAAGTGATCCTGCATCAATCCTCAGACCTTTTACACCTGCCAACACCTCCGAGAGGAGAGCAGGGTCATTCACTGCATGAGATATTATTATCAATAAACAAGGGTCTGCTTCAAGTGCATGGCAAAAATTAATGTTTCGTTTGCTTTAGTTTTGTAGAAACCTTTTATTGTTTCACAAATAGATAAAACAAAAGACTGTTTGGAACATTCCTCAGATGAACAGGTCAGTATGAAACAGTGTCATGGTTGGTCGTAAAAGGCTCAGTCATTCACCAGCAGGAGTGGAGAGAGGTCCTCCACTTTGTGAACAACTGCACCAGCAAACAGTCCAAACAATTTAAGAACAACATTTTTCAAAGTTTTAAAGTAGGGATTTCATCATCTACAGTCCATAATATCATCAAAAGATTAAGTGATTCCAGAGAAATCCCTTCACTTAAGTAGCAAGGCTGAAAACCAACATTGAATGCCTGTGACCTTCGATCCCTCAGACAGCACTGCATTATAAAGCAGCATCATTCAGTAAAGGATATCAGCACGTGGGCTCAGGAACACTTCAGAAAACCATTGTCTGTTAACACAGTTCATCTCTACATCTACAAGGTCAAGGTCAAACTCTACCATGCAAAGACAAAGACAAATATCAACAACACCCAGAAACACTGCCGGCTTCTCTGGGCCGAGCTCATCTCAAGTCTGCTGTGGTCTGAGTCCACATTTCAGACTGTTTTTGGACATCATGGACATAGTGTCCTCCGGGCTAAAGAGGAAAAGGACCATCCAGACTGTTATCAGAGCAAAGGTCAAAAGGTAGCATCTGTAATGGTATGGGGGGGTGTTAGTGCCCATGGCATGGGTAACCTGCACATCTGTGAAGGCTCCATTAATGCTGAAAGTATACACAGGTTTTGGAGCAACATGCTGCCATCCATCTTTTTCAGGGACGTCCCTGCTTATTTCAGAGACAATGAAGACACATTCTGCTCGAGTTACAACAGCGTGGCTTCAGAGTGAAAGAGTGCAGGGACTAGACTGACCTGCTGCAGTCCACACCTGTCTCCACTGAACATGTGTGGAGTCTTATGAAAATAGGAGATCCTGAATTATTGAACTGCTGAAATCAAATATCAAGCAAGATTGTGAAAGAATTCCACCTACAAGGCTTCAACAATTGTCCTCAGTTCACAAACACTTATTGAGTCCCCTGTCCCAACTTTTTTCTAAAGTGTTGCAGACATGAAATTAAAAATGAGAAAATATTTGCAAAGAAGCAATAAAGTTTATCAGTTTGAATATTAAATAGCTTGTCTTTGTAGTGTATTTAGTTACCTCCACCGAGGAGGGTACGTTTTTGCCGACATATGTTTGTTTGTTTGTTTGTTTGTAAGCAAGATTACACAAAAAACTACTGGACAGATTTTGCTGAAATTTTCAGGAGATGTTGGTAATGGCCCAACTTAAAAATTATTCAATTTTGGCGGTGATCCAGATAACAACCATTAGCAAACGATTGCTTTTGCTCAATAACTGTCTAACTTATAATGATATCAACATGATTCTGAGTGCTAGGTGTGTGTTTTCAGGGTCAAGAAATCATAATATAGTGGTAACTTTATCATAGAGCTATTGCTTATATAGGTCAAGAGGGATTTGCAAATCATTGTTTTCCAGTTTTATTTACACAATGTTCCAACTTCAGTGGAACTGAGATATGTATAAATAAGGGTTTTCTTCCCTCCTTTCTGATCTCACCTACTTGTCCAAACATTTCTACCCATTTATGCCATTGATACAGAGTGCAACACAATTAGAATATCTGTCTTAATCAATAAGAGTAGTTTCAAGGGTGTTCACATCAGTTTAAATTTTACAGGACTTTTTAAATTCAGTTTTAGATATAGTCTTTTGCCTAAAATATCTTCTAGTTTTACTCACAATTTAGTCATCTAACTTGTTTAATTTTAGTCTAGTTTTAGTTTATGAAATTTAAAAACATTTTGGTTGATGAAATCTACTGTAAATTTAGTCAACTAAAATATGAAGTGAAAAGGGTAAGGTGTTTTTTTATGTTTCCTTGAATTTCTGAAGTCATGTTTTACACTTGGATAAAATGAAACATCTAATAACCCTTTATTGAATGCTAGTAAAGTCTGAATGTATAAATGAACAGAAACTAATTGAACTTTTGTGTGAAATGCAGTCACCTTTATTTAGGCTACCTGGCAGAGCATCTCAGTTACAATACCAGAACTGACAACAAACAGTGAACCTGCTCTACATGAATATATCAATTCATAAAGAGAGGAGCTCTGATTGGATCGCTCCACAACTTATCCCACCACCACCAAGCTAAGGCAGTTGTGATTGGATGTCCCTCTTAACTCATCCAACCTTTCCACACAACCAAAGTAGCTGTGATTGGATATATAACTAACTTGTCCCTACTTTCTACATGACCAAATTAGGTCTGATTGGATTAAGCTTCTGTCAAACATTTTAGTCTAGTTTTTATTTGTTGATGAAAATGTCAGTTGATTTAGTTTTAGCTTTTGTCCATGTGCACTTGTTTTTATTAGTTATTGTCTAGTTTTAATAAGGGGAGAAAAGGTTGTTGATAAAAACTATGACGAAAATAATGAGTCAACAAAATAAACACTGGATCACTCATCCAGGCCTCATGGTTGAACCCCTGATACGTGCAGAGAGACAAACAGCAGAAATGATGCGAGCATGTTTTCACATGTGTAACAGGACACATTCTCCCTAAATTATGGATGTGTTTGATTAATCGCTGACTGAAATAAACCCAAACGAGCAGCAGTGGTAGATTACGTCGTCCTCCTGTTTTTCCGTCTCGTCCAGCATCGATTTGGCTTCAGCTGTCGGATCAACAGAACACAGCAGGGACTTTTCTGGAGGCTCAAGCAGAATTTGATCTCCTTCTCAGCCCAGCCTCTCCACCTCTCCCTGCTGTCCTGGTCTGTAAATCAAACCACATAGACAAAACCTCATGAAAATGCATTGCTTTGCTAATGTTATAAAAACACAACAGACTGAACACTGATAATATGATGAATCAATTTACTTTAAGAATGTTGTAAAACAGGTTTGGGAGGTAGATAGAAATTATAACAGACATGTAATGCTCCACTAACTGAGAAAAATAACCCTTTGTTGTTGAAGCTGTTGCAGGAAGTCAAACAAACTGAGAAGACTGACGAGGTTCATACAGATAAATTTACAGATATGACTGAATGAGACCACAGCCTTCGGGATCCAGGAGTTTTTTTCAATTTAATTTTCTTGACAGTGTTGGAAATGCTTTGGCAGAGGTTTTTGTTTTCTGAGCACTACTAGTTTGTCTTTGTTTTCATTTTATAACATGTTAAACTTAGCTAACTATATCGAACACACAGCTTAAATTTCATCTTATTTAATTACAGTTGTGTGTTTGTTCTCTTTAAATTTGTATTTTTTTGTGTATTTATTACAAACATGGAGGAGAGTTCCTGCTGCAAAATATTTGTTCTGTATGGGGGATGTTCATGTTCGCTTTTTACTTTACGTTTTTTTTTTTTTTTTAATTATTGTAATTGTGTGTTTCTTACTGGATACATGAGTGAGATGTTCTGAATGTGTTGTCTGTGCAGCAGATCCCTCTATCCAAGGCCATTTTCTCCAAAGTTTGACAATAAAGATACTTTAAATTTGACTTTGACATTATTTCCAAAATTATTATGTTGCATGCTTGGATTTAGGAGCTTTATCCTTAAGGTTTTAATATGCCTGCCTGTGTAGTTTTGTGAATTCTAACAACCACTTAAAAGTAGAAACTACTTTTTTTTTCTTAATTTGATTTCATATCATTGTTTATTTGTTTAACATGACTGAAGGTTACAATATATTAAGTTATGTTATGTTTCTCACCTTTTAAATACTTACATTCATCTTATTTATCAAGTCAAATTTAAATAACTAATCTATTTCTTACTGTTATTTTTCATTGTATGATTTATTCAACTGGTTGTCAGAATGTGTTAATTTATTGTCATTATTTTTAAAATTCATATATATATATATTTTTGTACAGATACTACTATCCTGCAATTTTTTTAACCTTTTTACTTTGCTAATATAAAACTAAGAGGTAAAGAAACACATTAATATCAAAAGTAGTATTTGTCTTTGTTTATTAAATTTTATTATAATTATTTAGTTGAATTGATTTAAACAATTTGATGTATTTTAACTTCTACTGTTATTATTATTGTAATGATTGAAATTATTTTTTATTTTATTACTTCTTTATTTTCTTAAATAAACTTGGATTATCATTATGAAATTATTATTATGATAATCAATTAACATATTACCTGGTTTCTTCTTTTTTAACCACTTTAAAGTTTAAACATAGTATTTGCTGTTTTGAATTACTTTTTACTTGTTTTTTTCTTAAAAAAAAAAACTCTGCTTTAATGACAGTTATTTAATATTGATCCATTACATATTTCATTCACATTTTTTCTTCTAATGTTAATGTTCATTACATTTACTTTTTTTGTGTCTCACTTTTTAACTTCTTATTATTCACCTAATTTATCTAAAACTGTTTTATTTTCTTATTTTTTATATTATTTTTGTGATATCTACTTATTTAAAATCAATGTTATTTTTCCATTTTTATATTAATTATTGTCTTTTTTATTTTTCATTTTCTATAAGCTTATTTTATTTCTTTTTTTACCGACTTCTTTTCTTTAAAAGCTCTGAATTTTAAATTTAATTTTTCAGATGATCCATTTGTGTTTTCTTTTCTTATGTTTCCTCTTTTTTGTCTAACTTATTATGTTACCTTTTATTTATTTACAACAGTCTATTTCTAATATTTATTTTTTGTAATTGAAATTTACTTTTTGACTTGCTTTTTTCTTGAATAAGCCCTGATTTAATAACAATAAATTTTGATCCAATGGCATATTCAATTCTCATTGTTTTTTCTAAACCTAATGCTACGTTACATTATACTTACTTTTTTGTGTCTCACTTTTTAATTTCTTATTATTCATCTAATTTATCGGGTCTGCCTTTAATATTTAACAATTAATATGTTTTGCACTGAGAAAATGTTATTTGTTCTTTCCATTTGCTGTATTTCTTGCCTCATAAAAGGACTGTTCAGAGATTTAAGAAAAAAATCAATAAAAAAAACATTATTTAAAAAAAGTTGTATTTGTGAGTGCTTGGATTTCAGAGTTTCATCTTTAGGTGTACAGTATATGTCCGTGTGTCAGTGAACGCACCCTCTCTGCTCTCTGGTTACAGTTTATTTCTACAGCCTCTCCGCTCTCAGTAGTTATGGCGGCTCGGACCTGCGGAGGAGGACAACTTCTTCTGGATTCCTTCCACAAAACTGTGGGGAGGCGACGGCTTTAACTCTTTCACCGTCGCGGCAAGCCCGACCCGGACTGAGACAGACGACGACTGCGGCGTTTGCGGCTTTCACGGACATTTTCCCCGGGAGAAAACCGTTGCGGTGTGATGCATGAGGAGCCGCAGTCAGAAACTCCCCTGATTTTTCCGCGTCTGTTTCTGCTCGGACTGTCAGTTAGCCGGCTAGCTCACGCATGCTAACGCCCGCTTGCAGGGCTCCGTTGTAGCGGGAGGACGGGCTGGCTTACTGCTTTTATTCCTCCGGGAGATAGTGATGGCATTTCCCCTCCAGCGGGTAAGCGAGCTGACTGAGTGGAACAGAAAGGAAGCGTTTAAAGGCGCGGATGATAAGTTTGTCAACACTCATTAGCCTAGCCTAGCTTAGCCTAGCCTGCTGGTACAACGCCAGAAAACGTTGGCCGAGAGTTAGCGCTTAGCCTGGGCAACTAGCGAGCTAGCCAATTAGCATTTTAGTTGCACTAGGCGACCTGCTAATCCCCCGTTCATCCCAGCTGAGTGTTTTGGAGAAGCTAATTTAGATAAACAGAGGGAGCGGGGCTGCTTCGGCCGTCAAATATTAAAAGGTCGTTAATATTAAAGAACACAGAGGTGGCTTTCTTGCTAGCTGTGTTATAGGTGAGCTCTGGAGGGAGTGGTATCATTAAGCAGCTAGCAAAGGTATCCAACAATGTCAATCAGACCATGACAATGGGTGAATATTAAACATTAACATGATAGATACATAAACAACACATACTAGTCATCCTTAGTTGTGGAATATGTAATTTAGTGCTGCACATTTGGGTGTGGGCTGCATCACAAAAACACAGGGTGCAATAAGTTGATTAACAGCTATCTATTGGTATCAAATGTTTTTTTTTAAGATTATAAATAAGTAATTCACTTTTCTGGCAAGTTCTTCCAGATCTTCTGACAGGAACAAGCAGTCAGGTCTATGCAAACAAGCCTAGAATAAGCATAGTTACATAAAGCTCTACAGAAGCAACCTTTCCCACCTTAATGGGAAAGAGAGAGATTAATGCACTTATTTCTGCATTGAATAGCATCCACCAGCAATTTATAATAACCTGGTATTTCACTTATTCATTCATATCCATTCAGAAAAAGGTCAACCAGGAATAGAAAGGAGAATTGGTGCAATTGTTATTGTACAAACAAATACAGCAGAACATTGTCAGCAGCAATCCAAGTAAGCAGTATTGTGCAAACTTGTCGGAATATATCCTTATTTACATATTCAGGTTAACAAGTGCTGGAAGCTTCTGTCTTCACTCTGTGACTCAGTCACAAGTTTTATTCTTACTATCTGTCCGCAAAGTTTGTCTTGATTTGGGAAAAGGAAGTTTCAGACATGCTACTCCTGCAGGAAAAATTGGGTGTGAAAGAGCTGGTCTTTGCAAGTCTTTCAAAAGGCTGATTAAAGACGTTAGAGGAAGATGCTTCAGGCTGTAGATGCTTTGAGTCTTGACTCTTTGTATGTGTTTATCTGTGTGTGTTTTATTTCTGTATCTTGTTCTGATGCCCATATTGGGCAGGACACTATTGTGAATGAGATTCTTCCTCTCAATGAGGCTTTCCTAGTTAAATAAAGTATAAATAAATCAAACAAAACTATAGACATCAGGGGTGAGCGATATGGAAATAAAATTCTATCAAGATTTTTTCGGACAGTTTTTTCAGTTTGTGCTCATAGTTGTAAAATACCAACCAGATAGAAAATTACATCCTTAAGTTTCATTCTACACGCACAGAAATGCAACTAAAACCAAAACATTATGTAAAGGCTATTTACGTGAAACTTTACTCGCCTTCTGCAATAACATGTTTGTCAAAGCAATATTAAAATATTTGCCATTTTACATTTGGAACTTTTGGGTAATTGGGTTGTAGAAGTCTGCCATAATACAACATGATATTGCTATTTTTTTGCTTTATGAACAATTTCAATGAACAAATTTCAGCATTTTTGGCACAACTTTAGGATTATGATTTAGTTGTTTATCCTCTATTGTGTTTTTAAATCTCTGTCAGTAAATATAAAACATATTGTAACTAGAGATGCACAGTGTAATGGGTATATCGGTGTTGACAGATTTTGGCCCAAAAAGCTAAATATTGTTATCGGCTGATATTGGAATTTTTGTTGATATTTACAGCTGATTGATCAACAATAATTTCAGTAAAATACACAAATGTACCTTGATTCTTCACCTTGTTTTACTGCATGGGTACATTTAATTAAAATTTTCAAGAGTTGAATGTTGTTTTTCCCGTTTTACATCTGTTTCTCACACGAATAGACTTACAATTAAAGCAACAAGTTATTTGTCACTAAGTAAAGACTTTGTGCTCTTGACGAAAAATATCGGTATCGGCAATAATGAGCTCAGAAATATCAGCATATTAGCTAATATAATAAGCATATTAAAAATCCAATAGCTTGCATCCCTGATTTTAACCCAATGATATGTAAATGAATTTGAAAGCATATAGACTTGAAATATCTGGTGTTCATGCTCTAATTTAGCCATAAAGGAGATATGTATCTGTGTGAAAATTTTAATCTCAAGTTTCAGTTTCATTTTTCGACTCTTGCTCCAGCGTTAGCATTGAGGGGGATCATAGATCTATGGCAGATAGAGTGAGCCTCATGAATGTGATTTCTCTGCTTTAGCAGATCGCTGATTCATTATTTATGATGTAATATCATATCGCACACCCCTAATAGACTTAAAGAAGTCTTCAGAACCAGTTGCGGTGCAGAAGTAAACAGATGCATCAATAAACAGTTATGGTGCAGTGAGGTGAATGAGTACATGAGAAGATGATAAAGGGGCAGTAATAAAAGAATAAATAAATAAATACATCATGAACGGTGATTAAAAGTGAGTTAAACAAGTTGCAGTACTGATTGAGTAAAGAAATACCCTGAACACAGGTGTAAGCAATGAATAAATAAATAGTTACGGATGCACCATTTTGGATATTTGCTGATATCTGATAAACCAGTACTTCCAAACTCATTATTAACAATACCAATATTTTTTTGTCAAGAGCATAAAGCTTCCACTTCACTAAAACTGACCTGTTTATTTGACAGTGGGAGTCTATTTGTGTTAAGAAGAGATGTGAAGCAAGAAAAAGCATTATCTTATTCTTGATAAATTACATATGGAATATAAAGTATACATTTAGTGATAATGAGGTAAACCATCTTGTTATATATGTTTGTAAATTCAGTAAATATTATAGCCAATATATGGGATATTTGTGGCCAATTTGTAAGGCTAATACATCTGCAAAAATGTTCATAATTGCTGATACTGATATTTTACGGACAGTATTGTGCATCCCTATAAATAATGTGTGAAGTTGTAGGACTGAACAGATAAATAGATACTTTATAAACAGCTGTGAGCAGTTGGTATATAAATAAGTAGATGTACAGTGATAAACCAGAATCAGAAATGCTTTATTAATCCCCAAGGGGAAATGTGGTTGTTTCAGTTGCTCTTATACACAGTATAATAGTAGGAATATCAAATAAAGACATTAAAATAGATAAGAGCTTAAAAAATTAAGTAAGCAGGTTGCGACATGCAAAGTCTTTAAGCTACATCACCTTCCTGATGAAGGAAAAATAAATGAAATAAGTAAAAGTGAGACTATAAACAAGGTAGGGCTGGACGATATATCGATTAAATCGATTAATTCAAGTTATTTTCTGCAGAAGATTTAAAAACTAACAATTGAAATTTTTTGAAATGTTTGAAAATATAAATACTGAAAATTTACAGTTTTTGTGATGGTCAGGTTTTGCACAAGCACTTTTTATAGGCTTGTGTTTTAATGAGATTAAAGATCTGATCAGAGAGTTTCTTGTTAATGTACTGTGAAAATAGCTCAGCTTTCAGTGATTATGTAGACAAACCTGCCTACGTTGAACTACATACAGTTGTCAACATTTTACTACACACACTTTAACTTTAAGAAGAATTTTTTTTGTTGAGAGTGAAAAAATGGGTTAAAATTGTAAATTTAGTGTTGTGAAAAAAAAATGGGTATTTTATTTTTAGGCCATATCACCCAGCCCTAAAACAAGGCCAAGGAATTTACACTTTGTAACAATATTTACAATATGAATGTAATATGACAGCACTGTTTCACAATAGACCACATTTGAGTGAAAGGCAAAGTTTGGCAGTAAGGATGTTGCACTGGATGCTATGTTTGCTTATTAACTTATTAACAAATATCAGAGGTGAAAACGGTTAAAAAAACAAATTGAAATAACAGTGAAGGTGCAGTCATCAAAAATAAACATGCTGCACATTTTAGTAAATGTATTAAGTCTGAGCATATATAGGAAAAATGATTTTACAAGATGCTAAAAAAGAGGTCTCAAATAAGACGATGTTTCACTCTGACCCTCTCCATCTCTCACAGGACCCGGGACAACAATTCTGCGGACGAACTGTCGTGTTTCACTTTATTGGAGAGAGCTGGGAGCAAAACAGAAGGGCTTCATGCGGGGAGCAAGGCGAGCCCATATAGAAGGAAGCCCAAAAAACAGCCACTGAAGCAACTTCACCGAAGAAAGCAAGCCCAGAATCGTTCTTGGCAACACCGGCAGCTCGCCAAGGATCCCTGTATCAAGACAACAATGTCAGCCACACTATGACATTGTGCAAATGATGAATAATACTTAAGGAGAGATATTAAAAGCCGCCAAAGGGGTGTAAACCAATCGGCATTTTACACATAGGAGTGCAGGATAAAGCAAGAAAGAGCACAACAATTTGATTAACCGCTCCGTATTGATATCAGATGGCTTCCTAGATTGTCAACTAATTCGATAAGTAAGACCAATTATTGGCTTGAGCTCTGGCTATCTTTGGAGTCTAAATATCTGCCTGACTGGCTTCCCTGGCCGGCTCCAGAGCTGGAGTAGTTTGATGGACGTGGGAGGCTGTTTGCCAGACTGTCAGTGCTATACTCAGTCATGTATGTCTTGACACATGGCACCCTGGTCTGTACATAGTGCCTGCCGTCGGATCTAAGTGTCGTTATGTAGCTTTGGTGGACAGTCAGCGAAGGGAATGTCTTGTCTTTTTTTATACCACATGTCAGATTGTTTTTTTATTTTGAAAAGAGGAGAGTCTTGTTGAATCAAAGTGGGGAAGCGGTGCAGCCAGTGGACAATGTTTATAAGTTAGTGCCTAGAAGCTTTACAGGACTAACATTTGGGCCTATCGACAGGCCGCTGATATCTTAGATTATTCATCGGGGATTGCAACAGAAGATTGCCACTCTGGATCAAGAAAACCTGTCCCTCGTGTCTGGTTGGAGTAATACTCTAAAGCCAAAATCAATGCCTTCAGCGCTGGCTGTGTTTGCCTGCCGACCAAACTCGCACCCATTCCAGGAGCGACATGTTTACCTGGATGAGCCGGTCAAGATCGGCAGGTCGGTGGCGCGGTGTCGCCCGGCGCAGAACAACGCCACCTTCGACTGCAAGGTGCTGTCCAGGAATCATGCCCTGGTCTGGTTTGACCACAAGACCGGCAAGGTAAGATGAGATAATCATTATTTTAACATTTTTCTCCACTGGACTGGACTGTGGATGTGTTAAGAAAGGATCTTCACAATGTCACATACATTTTACTTTTAATTACATCAATATAGGGCTTTTTAGAGCCAAAATGTTGTAAGAAAAATGTAATAAAACCCAAAATGTAATAGCTGGTCAATAATGTAACAAGATGCTTAGCCCAAAACGTAATAACTTTTTGCCCAAAATATAACAACTTCTTACATTTTTGGTCAGTTATTACACTATGGGACAGGCAAAATATTTTTCTCATAATAGTGTAATAATTTTATTACATCATAGAGTGAGTCAATGATTTATGGATGAAAGGGCTTATTGCTTCAATGTACAGTGTAGTACCACACAAAAATGCCCCATCCTACATATATACACTTAAAAACACGCCTTTTGGAGACCTAAACTTTTTCTTTAACCTCCGGTGAGTTTACCTATTACCTGTGTTCAATTTCAGCTCATTCACTGGACTGCTTCAATTTCAATAACACTGAAAAAATGTGGCTGTTCTACACATTGGACCTTTAGTTCATCTATCTATATACAATCTACAGTATTTATTTATGATTGCTGTTGCCCAAGTCATTTATAGTCTTCCTGGTCCTGTCAGGTTTTGCACAAGCACATGTTTAGGCCAATATTTGTTTTTTTTTAAATGAGACTAAATATTAACCAGAGAGTTCCAATACGCTGTGAAAATAGCTCAGCTTTCAGTGTTTATGTAGACAAACTACATAATCAAACTTTTTATGAAATGCACTTTAACTTTAAGAGGGACATTCTGTTTTGTTTGGGAATATATTTTGATAATATAAAGGCAAAAATTGATTCATGTAATTTTTGTTTCATTTGCAGTTTTTTTAAAACGGAAAGAAATTGATTGAAATTGTATTTTGAGAGTTGTTGAAAACAATCACAGATTTTATTTTTAGGCCATATTGCCCAGCCCTTCATCAATATTAATATTAAGCAAATAAAATGTGCTGTTATGTTCTGCAGAAAAGTCTGGATGTAGGGCTGCTCAATTACAGAAAAGCTCATTATCAGGATTATTATTTGAGTAATATGCAGATTAACACTGTTCAGCACAATCACTCCATGTTCTTACAACATCTGTGTCTGTGCACGAATTTAAACATCAACACAACCCAGAAGAAAACTATCATCAAAATATAAAAGAATAAATATTGATAATAAAATAAATTAAGTGCAAAGAGACATTTACTCCAGTATTAACAGTAACAAGATAAATATCTAGTACCACTTAGTGAGGGTTGAGTCAGTGACATCAAAATTTCACTTTCTGAGGTAGTCGATCGGTACATAAATCTGAACATTACATTTCTAAGCCCAGCATGAAAAGTGGGAACATTATAAGTGACAAACAATACAGGGGAGAACAATAAGCTGCAGAGAGCTCTACTTTAACATTGTCTGTGCACACTGAAAATTTAGAAAATTTGAACATTGTGAGACCACCCCTCCTTCATCAGTATTAAGCACTTCACGCCCTTTGCTCCAGCTAAACAGTAAAATCACTTCACTTACATTTTTAAGGGATGCAGTGTAGACAGAAGGTGTGAGATGGAGCGTAATGGGATGCGACATCCGAGGCTCGCTTTCATGTTGGACACTGTGTTACTCACCTTTCTAGGGTGTATCATAATTAAAAAAAGATAAGTTTCACTTCTCGGTCTCCAATCAAAATAATAGACCGAAATGGTTATGTTCCTGAATTCGAACAATATTTGTTTCAAAGGAAGAATCTCTTCCAAACAAACTTAACAAACAGGTACATAAACAAAAGGTGCAGCTGAAGCGTGCGCGCAAAATGGATGTACCCCTAAAATATCGTAATTTCTCGTGTATAACACACATTTTTTGCTCTTAAATAAGGTCTAATTTTCGGGTGCATGTTGTGCACAAGCAAAGTATGTAAAATATTTCATCTCCAAACTTTGCAATTATAACACATCTGATACAAAAAGCTGAAATGTTCTTTCTCTCTGCTAAACATTACGGCCAACCTTTCATAATTCTTATAAAACGGACTGTTAAACTGTTGTAATCCAATATTTTGGGTCTTAATTAGTTTACTTTGTGTAATGATCATGTAATTCTCAAGCCTTACGGTACCACTCACATGTAAACACAGGGTGCTGCCATCTTTTGAGCAAAGGGACTAAAATAGCTGCGCTGTGATTGGTCGAAGACATCGGCATGTTGATAGCTGCTCTCTGATTGGCCGATACACTACGACTGCGCATGCTTGGGCAGAAATCGAGTAATTGCACATGCATGAAGCAAAATGTATTTCCGCATCTGGTTGAGAGAGAAACTCATGCACGGTATTTGTTGTGAAAATACTGAAATTTCATTGATTAAAACTTGGAATAAAGGTCATTTTTGAGTTGTTGCTATATTTGATTACAGCGATTTTCTTGGAAAAAGCATGGAAACAATGGGGTGCGTGTCATAAATGAGGGCGTGTTATGTATGAGAAATTACAGTAGGTGAATACAAAAAGAAACAAACTTACAATCACAAAGTTCCCAAAGTTCATTAACTTACAAATTTGGAGGCCAAAGTCAGAAGCGCCGCTGAATGAATGCATGCTGAATCTTTTGAATGGTTATCAGTTTGCTCACGAGCCAATCAGGTGCCTGCTCCTACCTCTGTACCTACCGCTGTAACATTTCGTACAATCGTTTTGTGTGAAATTAAGCCATAATTTTGACCACTCCTGTTTCCCTTGTACCCTTCTTGACTTCTTTGTTGTCATTTATGCTGACTGCCTCTAATTAGAGCGCGTTGTTCTTGTTTTGCAAGTCTTAAAGAGCAAAGTGGAAGGATTGATAAGAGAATTGTTCAGCCTATTGAGCTAGTTGTTATCGGTTTTCAACCCTGATTGGTTTTTGAGTCCCATCCCTAATCAATCATAGGTTGTATGTAGAGGAGAATGTGGTTGTAGTGCTTAAAAATTCAATAAAATGCATGAATCCCCTTTTAAACCTGTAAAACAGAATCAGAATGTACAACGAGACTGGACAGATTCCTTTTTCAGTGCAAACAGTTACGTAAAAGACAAAAGTAAAGTATAATACAGTTATAAGTATGAAAAAAAGTTGTAAAAAGTATATGTGCAAAATATATACAAGATAAAATCCTACAGGACAGTGCAAATGAAAACCTCTGTACAAATATAAGATAGAAAGGATAAATATTAAGAATAAAAATAAATATTTCTATGTATATATAGAAATGTATTGCACAGGATAGTTGAATATTTACTGAATACTTATAGTACACACGGTGATTAATACTTATAAATACATTTTTTAATAAATAATAAAGCCATGTGTATAGCACCGTTATGACAAGGAGCAAGAAGAAACATTATAAGATTTTCAGATCATATTGCCTAGCCCTACATTAGGCAATCTGTGCCCCAAATGAGGGTGTTTTATCTCTTTTTTGGTAGCCAACAGCTGCCTATCTCTCACACCCCTTCACTCTCTTTGTTTCAAAATTACTGGCATGTAGGCTGAGACTCTCTCTGTTCTTCCCTTAAATTAATGTGAGAGCTGTTTTGGTAGAAGGGCAGAGCTGCAAAGGACAAGAGAGCGCTCCATTTACCACACGTGACAAAACAAGCGCATCATGGCATGTGGCGCAGTAATCGTTTAATCTTGTTTTCATGATCTTGAGAAGCCAAAATCGTATTTGAAATTGAAACTTGACTAATCGCCCAACTCTATGGCTGCAGACATGATCCGGATATCAGCAGCAGAAAAGCTGAAGCTTCATGATCAATTTGAATCACCAGTCGCTCTGCCACAATCCCACGTGCTCTCCCTGGAGCAGGACTGTCTCTTTAGTGTGAACTCTGAGCAGGTTCAATTGGTTTAAGGCTGCGTTCACATCGAGCGTGTTCGAGCACAGCTATAGAGCGAGCTTCCTGAAGGCATGGCCAGCTCTTCACTTGAAGGGTAATCCCAAATGAGCACAGGAAATGGTCCAAAATCTCACGGGGGTCTGGAGGACGTGGATGCTGCCTCTCTGTCTTTAAAGGTTGACAAAAGCAGTCCAGCATAAAGCCTCTCAGCCATTTTTGTCCTAAATGCAACAGAGCAGTGTTAATTTTGACAGCACTTTTTAATTTAGTTTTAGTTATAGTCTTTAGCCTAAAATATCAATTAGTTTCAGTCATAATTTACTTATCTACATTGTTATAAATTTAGTCTAGTTTTAGTTGATGAAATTTCACAACATTTTAGTCGATGAAATCTACTGTAAATTTAGTCAACTAAAATATGAAGTGTAAAGGGTAAGGCACTTTTTATATTTCCTTGAATTTCTGAAGTCATGTTTTACACTTGGATAAAATGAAACATCTAATAACCCTTTATTGAATGCTAGTAAAGTTTGAATGTATAAATGTACAGAAACAAATTGCACTTTTGTGTGAAATGCCTTTATTTAGGCTACCTGGCAGAGCATCTCAGTTACAATACCAGAATTGACAACAAACAGTGAACCTGCTTTACATGAACTCCCCAACATATCCCACCACCACAAAACCAAAGTAGCTGTGATTGGATATATTCCTAACTTGTCCCTACTTTCTACACGACCAAATTAGGTCTGATTGGATTAAGTCTCTGTCAAACATTATAGTCTAGTTTTTAGTTGTTGAGGAAAATGTCAGTTAATTTAGTTTGAGTTTTTGTCCATGTGCACTTGTTTTTATTAGTTACTGTCTAGTTTTCATCAGGGAAAAAAAAGGTTGTTGACGAAAACTATGATGAAAATAATTAGTCAACAAAATTAACACTGCAGCAGAAATACTTGAAGATGGCTTCCAAACCTGCTTGAATCGATTCCTGATGTTGATTCTTTTATTCTCTGAAAATTAAACTCTAAAACTCAAAGCAGGGACTTTTCAAAATCCTGTTAAGGTTTAATTTAAGCAGCTATCATCTGATTCCTCTTCTCTGCCAACAACTGAAATGTGTCCCAATAAATTTGAGGTAGTTTTTAATCAATATAATTTCTCTTCAGGGAGACAGGCTGATTTTAAAACCAGATCATAGATTAAAAAAAGTTAATTTTATGCATCGCACGGGGAGTTTTCACAACAACAGGACTTCTGGTTCCTTTTTCTCACATGCTCTTCTTCTAGGCCCTTTTTTGGTTCATGCTGTCATTCATAAATCATAATTTCTTTATTCCGCACCATTTAATGTAACATACACTGATTGTAAAACAATTTCAAGCCCAACCTGCTGATCTTCTCTAATGTGGCCAACCCAAAAGAATGATGTTATGTCCTATTTTGGGTCATGCTCTCGTTCATAAATCATAATCTCCTTAAAATTGACGTTAAAACAAAAGATGATATGACAGAATTTTAGGAGAGACAGTCCCCACATTAGGCATTCATATATTATGATGAATATGTAAGTATTGTGATCTTGAAAGTAGAAAATCTTAAATTAATTTGGTATGCACATAGGCATCAGTTGAACATCACTAGTATTGTCAGTTTTTAAGGTTATGTTGGGTGAGCAGATTTCAGTTTCAGATTTTTGTCATGTCAGACCAATTTAATGCTGACATCTTCAAACCTAACTGCTGATGTTTTGATAGGACAGTAAAAATGACGTGTTGGACAACCTGAATGTTTTCATGAACAAACAGAAGAGGAACTACAATATAATAGCATGTTGAGAGAATGACGCCTATAGAATTATACAGGCTTATAAAAGGCTTTGTAACAGAAGTCAAATCAAAAATTATTTATACAGCACATTTAAAAACAACATTTGTTGACCAAGTTCAACCACAAAGAGACAAACAGGATAGGAAAAATAGTAATCAGAACCATCATAAGGCATTAAACAAGCAAACTAAATTGGCCAAATGGGACGAGAAAGCACAACGACTGAGGGCAAACAAGATGACAACGAAAACCATAAACCAACATGATAGTAAAAGGATCAAAAACTGTCTAAAAGATGTCAAGCTACAGTATAACAGAGGATTAACACGAATGCACTGCTTTAGGAAAAAAACTACTCCTTCTCCAAAATTGACATATCAGACACATTTTATACTCTTGATCAAAATCTGTTCTTAAAAAGTTTTGTGGGCACATTGTTGGTTTCAGCATCTGTGAACTTGTAATGCAGCAAACACGGACACAAGCGCCATGGGTCACCAGTCAACACGATCACTTGTGAAACAATAACACCGTGTCTCGTTCAATATGTCGCCAAAGGTCGTACGGTTGGAGTGTTTTAAAGGAGCATCATCGTGAGGAAGTGACTGAAAGTATTTGATGGCATGTTAATAGTCTAGTGGCATGTAAACAGTTAAGCAAAACATGTAAACAACAGCGACAAGGTCTCATAGTGACATCACTCCTCTCACAGTTATGAAGCTCAATTACTCTGATTATATAACACCTCTGCAAAACTGTCATATGATAAATAATACTGCATCGAGAGGCAGTCACAGCTGTGTAACAAACTCTGCAAGTCTTTAATGGGGATGTGCATCAACCACCAACAAAAATGACATAATTTATCATAAATTCATACTTTTAGATCAGTTAAACCCATTTTAATGGCAGTTCAACTAGATGCTGCAATATTAATAAACAGCAGTCCTCTCCAGGTTATATTCATTGTAGATATTAATGCTAATATTAGATTGATCCCTCGATCCATGGTTGTACTGATTATACATCCATAGTAACTATCTTTACAGCTAGATAGACATGAGGTCCCTCTTGAAAATGAAATGCCACATCTTAAGGGGCCTACTTTTAATAAATCTATATTCAACAATATGTTGATATACAAATAAAGATTGATGTGAGTTTAGTCTCTGTCTCTGCCTGGATGGATACATCTCTGGATGTATGTATGTGTATATACAAATATATATATATATATATATATATATATATATATATATATATATATATATATATATATTTATGTGTATTTGTATATATGCATATATGTTTATCTATAAAACAAAGAGTTTGTCTTGAGCCTGCTCTATTGTAAAGTGCCTTGAGATAACACGTATGAAATGGTGCTTTACAAAAAAAGATTGATCGATTGATGTGCAATTTAGAGATCGCTATCTAACAATGTGTTGGGGAATAACTAGGAGAAAATATTTTACAAGAATTTTGGAAATTTAAACCCTACAGTGACGTTTGAATAGCTTTGAAGTCACAAGAATGAGCGTCTGAGATTGCCAATATTTTACATGGATAACTGTGGATCATAATAACGCTTTAATGACAGAAGAGGGTGTGATAGATGGGGAGGAGAGGCCAGTGCAGGAGTTTCCAAAATGTGCATTTTCAGTGACTTTAAACACTTAACATGTTGACCGAAGGACAAAACACACAAAAAAGCTGCATTTTCAAAAAATAGAATAAAATAAAACCCGTTTATGTGTGGACAGAGCCTCACTTTTCTCAAAAATCAATCCTGAGGATCATTTCTCAGGCGGGTGTTCAAGTCAAAGCAGGTATTCATTTAGGAGTGCCTGTAGTTCAGCTGAGCAGCAGTCAGACTTCATCCTTCTCAGAGCAAACAGTCACTTAACTTCTATAAGATCCACAGATCTGAGACGGAGGCAGCGGATCAGATCTGTGCATGGTAGCATCTGTTATTGTGCGGCTTCAGTGTGTCTGCAGCGTCTCTGTGGAACAGGTTGAACAGGCTGAGACGGCCACGGGATTACCCAGCTATGTAGCATGCAGGGACTCTGAAATACAGTGTGTGAGTGTGTATGACTGTGTGAGTGTGTGTCTGCAGCATAAGCTATTTATAATGACACCGGTGGCGTCATCCTTTCCTCTCTCGAGGGATAAATGTTCACACACATGGTTTGAGCAGCATGCTCAAACCAACATGTGCTGAATTACTGAGACTTTTGATTCAGATTCTCAATGTTAAGCAGATTAAATTAGAGTTTTTTAAAAGTTTTTTATCATAGTTTATAAATCAGAGAGGCTGTGCTGATAACTTGTTAATGAACTTTCGTTTTAATGAACCTGCTCACTTGCTTTAGTTAATTTGCATGGCTGAATCATTCTGATCATTCAAGAGAGCTCAGGAGTATTTGGTTACTATGCAACAGTCACGCTGTTGAGATATATTCAGGAGAATTTTATCCTTTGTAAAGGATTTTGCAGTTTGATTATATATCAGGAATAACGTGTTTGACATTGTTGTCTCTGAAAAACTATATACCTACTCTTCCCAAACTGAAAATCCCAGGAATCGTTAAAGATTCAGATCGATTGGCAGAATTGATAATGGCATTGGTATCAGTAAAGTCGTGTCAATTCCCTTTCCTTATTCCAAGTGAGCTGAGCCAAGACTACATGTAGGGCCCTATAAAATCAGGTTTATTTTCCTCCAAATTCCGTTTTAGTTTTCCCAATATTTCGTTTTTTTGGTTTCAATTCTTTGAGAATTCGGTTTTTAGTATTTACACAAATTTAACCCAGAGACACATAAAGTGATGAAATATAATCACTCTCTCTTCAGGTGGTCCTCACATGTATCTTTACGGGTCCAGTCAACAATATTTTAACAACATTTGCAGAACATTTCATCACCTGACACATTATAATCCTTGGGAAACATCTATTTTCAATTCTTCCTTCAGTGTCCAATTCCGTGATTTTGTCCATGATTGTGGATTTTATAGGGCCCTATAAATGTGACCTGGAGACACTGCTGAGCTCTGAATGGTCAGAGTATCGTGGGGTGGACAACTGGTGGCCCTTTACCTCACTCAATGCGGCCCACCAACCATTTCCAATAAAGAAAACAAATTGGAAATATGAAGAAATTATACCAACAACTGCTAAATATGATTCATCATAAGTTACCAGTACAACATAATGCAAAAAATTAATTTAGGTTATCAAATATTTCTACTAACTTTTGATTGCTGGTACATGCTTTTTTTTTCCCCAAGTCATTAAAGAGCTTACTTTGCTGTGCTTTTATCTCTAAATATCTCTTATAAGGCATTAAAACATAATATGCAGTATAAGTTAAAGCTATTTTTGGAAACAGTGGTAAAAGTAATATATTTGTACTTTAAAAACTGGTAAACATTCTTTCTTTTATTGCATTAAAAAGAAGCTTCAGTTGGCTTTAGTTTTTCATTAAGTTCTGTTTTTTTAGTTGTATTTGAGTTAAAATATATTATTGTGGGTTTAATCCTTTTTGAAGCTTTATATTTGCTGTCTTTTTGCTTATCAATTCCTCACATTTTGTTCTGCATGCTTGTCAAATCCAGGACGTCACACTCTCATCAGAGGCAGTCAGCAGAAATGATAAAAAAAAAAAAAAGTCAAAAACATGGCAGACAGGGGTCAGGGGTGGTTGAAATTGTGGCTTAATTGTGGCTGAACTTTCATTAAGTGGAAACAGGAGCAACTTGCAGAGAAATTCATCAAAACAGCACAACATTGAATATCAGGAGTGTCACACAGAAGACCAACAAGAATCAATAAGGGAATTGGATCGATGAGCAGAATTTGTGATGCATAGGTGTTGATAAAAGCTTAACAGCCCCCTTCCCTACGTATATCACTTCATGTTGGTGCATAAAATTAGAGAAAATATACATTCTTTGTTGTAGTAGCTGTAACTGAATGTGGTTTGTTTTTTTCTGGCTTGTGTTAAATTCATGCACAGATACAGATATTGTAAGAACATGGAGTGATTGTGTTGAACAGTGTTAATCTCTATATCAATTCAATCAAATAATAAAAAAACAATAATTGGATTGATAAGCAGAATCATTAATGGCATTGGTATTGATAAAATCTTATCAATTCCCATCCCTAGTAAACACGTAATAAATAAAGACAGGAGGACTCAGCAGTTTAAACTGTTAGTGTGTGAATATATGATCTTCAGAGTAAAAATAGCTTCAAGTTGTCCATTCAATAAATAAATGAAGCATTTGTACTGTAGGATGGCATCTTATTACAATGTCAGAAGTCACACGCTGAGGAATTCATAAACCTCGTTCACCTATCTATCCCCTCGTGACAGCAGGTTCCTCTTGGTCACGAGTCTGCAGGTTGAGCTATAAAAAAGCTGCAAGCGGTTTCGTTGTGCTGCAACATGTTGAAACAGAGTCTGATGCAAGCTTTTTGTTCTTGGAGAACCACTTTACAAACTTTTGAGAGCCTGTTGTGATGTGAATGTAATTTACTGCACGTATTGATACTGCAGGAGATTCTTGCTTAGTAGCTTTGACCTCCATCTTGTCTGTTTGTGATGTTCACACACCGGAGAGGGGCAGGTGTGATTGGTCGCTTCCTGTGATTGATGAGCCAATCAGCTGGCCCAGTGATGCAGCAGATTGCTTTATTATTGATGCTATCATTCTGTACATCACGGAGGGTCGACTCTTCCTGTAAAGCGAGGTTCACACATAAAGATTATTGGGCTGTTTTTGTCCTGACTCTCCCCCTTCCTGACCAAGGACGGCAAACACAGATCCTATAAGATTATCCTGTGGTCTGAGGTGTGTTGAGAGTGAATTTGTCCTGATCATCGGCTCTGAAACAGGTCGGGCCGACAATTGTAAATATCAAACTTGTTCAGTATTTATGACAAAAAATCTTCATGTGTGGGGAAAGCCAACGACTCATGAGTCACAACTCCGTGAATTGTGATGTGAATGTAGTCAATCAAGATGCGAGGTGACTGAGGAAGCAGGCATAAATAAAAACAAGCATGGCCGACCTGAAACAGAAAGTTCGATGGACCTCAGAAGTGGACGACCAGCTCACGTGTTCACGCAGCATTTTTCAACAGTCTTTTCTCTTTTTTTGTTCGGGATTTTCTGTCAAAAACGTCCCAAGACCACCACCATTCCCTCTTCTCGTATGTCCTCTTCAGTGTTGTGTTTTCCGGTTGTTGCTGTGATTCTTCTTCTTTGTTTTTGTTAGATCATGTTTGATCAACAAGATTTCTGGCTTGGAGGACTAGTGCTGCGTTCCATTAACATCGGAACTGGGAAGAGGGGAGTGGGAATAACGTCATATCTGAGTTATCAGCGTTCAGGTTACAAAGTCAGAAAAAACTTGCCTATCTACCAGGCTATTGTTTGCCGTTGTTAGCATGCTCTGCGTTGTAGTTCACAGATACCAGGGAATTCCGACCTCAGAGGGGCCTTCCAGATAAAATTTCCCACTGAGAACTCAGAAATCCAGACTTCCCAGTACAACTAGAGCGCAGCATAGATTCTAGGTTGGTGGCGGGACAGAATGGTTATGTGTGTGGTGTGCTGTGTTGAGATTATCGGAGCACACCACACACAGTACGATCGAAACTGTTCAATGCCTGATGGTTTGTTTTCATGTGTGGGGTCTCTAACAGATAAAACATCTCTGCAGGTTTAGAAAATCCTGATGTGTGAGCCCTACTTATGGTCTCTCTCTCATAAACAAAAGACAACCATGCTTTACTTCTTTGACTTCTGTAGCTTCTGGAAAAATCTCATCACAGTGACATCATGTCTTCTGTTCGTTTTTATATTGTTTTGCAGCCAGACTGAGATGTGATTAAGGCCTCAGACCTTTGTGATTACATGTCGTGTAGTGTAGCTCACTGGTGTCCCGGCTTCCTGCTGGGCCTGTTGCCTTGACAATGACGACAGTGAGGGAAGGATGAGCTAATGGACGTGAGCACAGCTGGTGGGATGAATATCTAAAGGCTCTTAAAGTTAAAGTGTGTTCTTATTTAAGCAGCAGCCATCATGGGAAGGTTTCCTCAGACACAGCTGCTCCTCTCTTAACCCTGGAGGCCCTGGGACCGCAGTTTGGGAACCACGTGAGCTAAATGGGCTAAGATACAGCCAGTCAAACAGCATGCGGTCCAATGAGAGCTAATCTGTGAGCTTCTCAGACGGTCAGATTAGGTGTTAGTGCTTTGTTAATTACAGTATCCTACCTCTTCTTCTGTAAACTTCTGTTTTAAAAATTTCAGACCATTAACACACATTTTCCACACATTATTTTCATCACCACTGCAGCAAACATCAAACTTACATCTAAAAAACAAGACAGAATCTGCATGGTAGGGTTTGTCAATATATCGTTTAAATCGATTAATTCAAATTATTTTCTGCAGAAGATTTAAAAATGAAACTTCAAGATTTTTTTACTCCAATTGTAAGTTGTTGCAGTGTTTGAAAATATAAATACTGAAAATTTACCGTTTTCATTATGGTCAGCCCTATCCTGCCGATTGTGCATAAAAGTGGTTTACAGGCCCCAAATTCAAAGAAGTTAAGACATTGTTTAAAATGTTTAAAAAGAATACTATGATTTGCAAATCATTTTCGACCTATATTTAATTGAATATACAAAAAAAGAAGATATTTAATGTTCAAACTGATAATCTTCATTGTTTTTTGCAAGTATTTTCTCATTTTGAATTTGATGTCTGCAACATCGTCCAGAAAAGCTGGGATAGGAGAAACAAAAGACTGGGAAAGTTGAGGAATGCTCAAAAAACACCTGGAACATTCCCACAGGTGAACAGATTAATGGCAAACATGTGAGTGTCATTATTTGGAAAAAGAGGGACATCCCGGAAATGCTCGGTCTTCACAAGCAAGGATGGGTCGAGGTTCTCCTCTTTGTGAACAACTGTGTGAGCAAATAGTCCAACAGTTTAAGAACAATGATTCTCAAAGTATAATTTCAAGTTATTTTGGTATTTTATCATTTACAGTCCATAATATCATCAAAAGATTCAGAGAATCTAGAGAAATCTCTGCATTTAAGTAGAAAGGCTGAAAACCAACACTGAATGCCTGTTACCTTCGATCCCACAGGCAGCACTGCATTATAAACCAGCATCATTCTGTCAAGGATATCAGCACGTGGGCTCAGGAACACTTCAGAAAACCATTGTCAGTTAACACCGTTCATCGCTACATCTACAAGGTCAAAGTCAAACTCTACTGTGCAAAGCTCTAAAGCCAAATATCAACAACACCCAGAAACACCAACGTCTTCTCTGTGCCTTACTTACAAACGCGTCTGCAGTGGTTTGCGCTAGACATGTGACATTAGCAAACGAGTCAAGTCTTTTGAAATCCTTTCAGTGAACGATGAGAACCGATTCGCAGTTGTGAGTGAGATTTTTGTTTGCGAACATTCCTAAATGCAAATTGCCTACAAAAACGACAACTGCGAAACCGTTCACTTAAAAGAACCGTTCAAAAGGCTGGACTCGTTCGCGAATGTCACTTCTCTAGCGCAAATCACCACAGATGTGCCTGTAAGTAGATCAAAAACACAAGGTTTCTGTTTATGAGTAGAAGAAGATAAAACTATGATAGTGGAAGAAAACGTAACATAGCACAGTAAAAAACGAGTCACTACAAGCACACAGGACTGTTGCTGAAGAGTTTATCTGATAACTGTAGGCAGAGGCAGGCTAACACTTCCCATTGACTCCCAGTGTTTGAGCTATGCTAATTAGTAGTGGGCGAGCTCTGCATGTCTCTTCCTTGTTAGTGCACGCACAGTCTAAAGAATGGTGTCTGTCTGCTTGTCATTTTTGAAAACAAAAAAGTTGGTGTATCCCTTTAAAGACCTAAATGGGATTGAGAAAGCACAATGTAACGCCTGTCCTTTTCCTGTAAAATAAGTTAATATATCTGTTGTGAAAATGGCTTCAAACAAGTCTTGGTGTACTTGAGACAGGACAGCTGTGTGGCTTTGAGTAGCTATTACTTAACCAACCAGTAATCCAATCAGAAAGCTGTAACCAGCTGGTCAGTAATCCAGTGAGTCAGAAGCTGATGTGCAGCAGCTCACTCCAGATCTGGACTCAGTGGGGATGTCTCTGTATTACAGCTGTGTTATTTAGATCAATCAAATCTTTGATTAATCCATCACTGAACTTTAACAGGTGCCAGATGACTGGATCAAACCAGGTCGATCCTTTTGGGAGACTTAGTTATGACATCAGTCAAACCTGTATGCACATGCACATGCTGCCTGCTGTCCTATAAGCAAGGTCAACGGGAACAACGTCCTCAGAAAAGGGAGACGGAGATGACCCAAGCCTCATTTACACTGCTGCAACAACGAGTTTAGAAATAACAGCAAATTGGTATTCGACAAAAATCTAATATTGTGCATCCCTGGAAAACATGAACATTATTTTATCTCAGCCCGTGTCAAATTCTGTGAATATGAACAACAGTCCTGAGTTAATACTTTTTCAGATATCGCAGTTAATCGTATTGTAATCATATGGCAGATCTTTTCGATCTATATTCACTTCATTACAGACAAGATATCCAGTGTTCAAACTGATAAACTGTTGTTTTTGCAAATATTCACTTATTTTGAGGGACAGGGGCAACAAAAGACTGGGAGAGTTGATGAATGCTGTTCTAGTAATTTATTGATTATAATTAATTATTGCAGCAATGGCTAACTTTTGACTCATTTCTGCACCACTATTATTTTATAAAATGAGCTCTTTTTTAACAATATTTTTATTTAAACAAAAAATACAAAACAAGGTAGATCATTTTTGCTCATTTTTAACATGTAAAATAATACTGAAAATAATTATGAAAGTCATAGTAGTCGTGACAATATGAAAATACACAACAAAGTGACAAAAAATGGAGATAAAATAAGCAAAGCACAAACACACACAAAAGTAATAATTGTAATATTGCAATATCCATTTCAAGTGATAAAATAGATATACAAATAAAATATACAATACAAATTACACTTAAGAGGGCACATACCCCCTCCCCCTGCCTACCAATGAGTTTGGTTTGGTTATAGGATAAAATGAAATTAAAAGAAAACAAAAGCATGAAAATAAAAATATATAAACTAGTAAACAATGATAATTGAAGTGAATGCTTCATTTCGAACATGTAAAAAAAGAAAGACATGGGTGGTTACCATAAAAAAATGCATGCATATACTAAAACAAAAACAAAACAAAGCAAAAAAACAAAGAAGGGAAACCGTTAACATTATCTTGTTTGTGCAGCAAGTTTACATACTCGAAAAGGAGTAGAAAGAAGTATAAACTTATATAACCCTACCCCTTTTATATATTACAGTAAATTTTTTTAATTTCTCCATATTTATAATATTTACAGTATTCACCATCCATTCTGGAACAATGGTCTTTATAGTATATTGACTAAAACATTTTATAAGCTACTTCTATACTAATGCACACATAATTTTTCACCAGTTCATGATACTTAATTTCTAAACATATAATATTATTATAAAATAATAATAAAATATTATAATTTTAGTTTCTTTAATTCATCTGCTAAACTAATAATAATAACAATGATAGTAAAATGAAAATAATTAAAAAAGATAAAACAGAACATAGATACAGGTCCAGCACACAAAAACACAAGTGCTTTTTCAAACATCCAGCTCCAGCCAGGGCTTAATCAATGCCATAAGAAAATGAAAATAAATGAAAAACACAGAAGAGCTGCTGCCTGATTTCTGTTTTAACTGAAACGCGTGTCTGATAAGATGTCAGAGGGTTAAGATGTCCGATTGTCCGCTTCCTCCTGCCAGCAGGCTTACATACTGGAGCATCAGTGCTGCAGCTATGTGTGATATCATGTCTGGGCTGAATTTGTCTCCTCTTCTTGCTTGTTTCCTCGCTGGAGGTCTTAATGCCCCGTGTCATACCTCACATCAGGACCCGCAGCACCTCTCTGGAGGCCTTTGTCACGTTCGGTCCGTCCTCTGTGAGAGTTTTGGGTTTAGAAGTGAAAAGAGTGAAGAAATGAAGAATGAATGGATGGTTTTATAGTCTTATCAACTTGATGTGTCATTGTTTGAACAGGTGTAAATACCTGTCAGCAGGTATAGGCCTGTCCGTGAGTCCACATGAGGAGTATCTTTGCTGCTTGTGGAAAACAAACCAGGTCATTTTATAGCTGCATTATGTGGTGTCTGTGGCTGACATCCTCCGTTTCATGGCAACAATAATCATGTAGTCTTTGACATGAAGGCTGCCTTATTACAGCTAGAGGAATGCTGATTTCTCTGGCTTTGAAAACTGATGGATTCATTTGTCCGATGGTCCATACAACTCTTAAAAGTATGTGCATTTCTGTTTGTGGTGTCAATCTCTGGAACTGCCTGGATGTCACTTTAAAAATGTGCAACAATAGGCAAATATTGAAATTACATTATAGACAAGTATTATTAGATTCATATGAGTAATTGAATGATAACTTGGTTTTATACCTAAATAAATTGTTACCATATCATTAATTTTAAGTATATATATATTAACACTGGTCAATATTAACATATGCAATTAATTATTGTAAATAACATCAAATTTTAGTTTAGAACAGATATTTTGTGGAGAAGCTTATTGTTTGTATATACTTAATTAGGGGACAAATGATTATGAATACAAGAGTGTGCATTAAAATAAGTATTCTTGCAAACATTACAGATGATATTTAAGTATGTGTATATACTATATATAATATGTGGATGATGTGTAGATCTGTATAGATATATATTTAATATATACATTAATATTTTTCTGAGGTGCTTGCGAATTATTAATTAATAATAATAAAAATAAATATTATTATTGTTATTATGTTTTTGTAATGGATCTGATTTGTAAGGAAGGGGCAGGACTAGATAAGCTCTTCGCTTCATTCTGTCCCTTCTCAAACAGGGTATTGTGTGACATATATGTGTATATATTCACATGTATAAGTTTAGTTGTTGGACTTATACAGATGTCCGATGTACATATGTATTAAGTTGCCTTTTTCGTTTTTGTAATTTGAGATGAATTAAACAAAAAAAATGGATTTGATCCAGGATTTCCAATAAGAATCAATAACAAATGAGCTATAAGAATCGATGTCATTAGTCTAGGGCTGGGCAATATATCAATTAAATCGATTAATTTGAACTATTTTCTGCAGAAGGTTTAAAAATTAAAAATCAAGATTTTTTTCTTGACTTACCCCAAATTTAAGTTGTTGCAATGTTTGAAAATATAAATTTTGAATTCTCAAAATATGAATACTCAATTTGCATCCCTAGTTTTGATCAAAAGTAAGCACTCAGCTCTAGAATATTTATTTTACAATAAAGTAACATGCTTTCCAATGAAAATACCAAGCATAACCCAAAGTTGTTGCCTGTTTAAATTGTTTTAACATTTCTATTTCACAGTGAGCTGTACCTTACAGACTGTTGATATCAGCTGTTGTTGATTCAGGAGATTGAAGACTTGGATCAGCTGTTTGTTCAGCTGTCAGACCTTCATTTTTACAATCTTGGCACAACAGACATTTACTTTCAGGAACATTTTAATCAGAGTAGTGTACATCAGGTGTTGTTTGTGCTGGATGAAACATCAGATTATTGCCAGTCTAGTTGCCGGGTTAAAAAGAGAGCACACTGAAGAACACACACACCCTACTGTAGATGAGTCACTTGGTTGCTGCAGGCCTCAGGTGGAGACAGATTCACCATTAAAAAGCGAATCTCCACTCCCTAAACCTTCGATGCTGCTGCTTGACTTCAGGCGCCCCCTCACTGACACTAACTGCCTTTGAAAGGTGGGACTTGGAGCTGCAGAGCTAGACCACAGTCAGTCCTGAATCCCCCTCCTCCTCTTTTTTTGGTGTTTTTTGAGTAAAAAAATGGAGATGTAAGTCTTTACCTGTCTCATGATTCGATTTGACTTTTAATTCTTTAGGTGATGTTTCCATTCAGACTTGGTTTTCCTTTCAGACTGATTCAAGATTCTTAGTCAAAGGGGTTTGTGGTGCAGGAGTGCTAATATAAAGATTTACTTCAATCGGTTGTGTGCTTCAAACTGACAGATGGCTCTGAAAAATGGTTTTAGGAGTTCATAGACATCCATTCATCTATTTTCTATACTGCTTATTGCTTTCAGGGTTGTGGAGCTGAAGCCTATCCCAGCTGACATTGGGCGAGAGGCGGGGTACATCCTGAACCGGCTGCAAGCCAATCGCAGGGCCACAAAGAGAGTCAGACAACAATTTTTGCAGATATCTGATATGTTGATGGTGATGATGATGATTATCATGCAGATATTTCCAAACCTATCATCTATAAGCCTCCACTAAAGTAAAATTGACATTCCTCTTCATAGGGAAGTGAAGCGTGCATTATCCCCAGTCTTTGTGACCCTCTCAGAGCATTTTCCAGAGAGATAAGTTCCTTTTTCATTCCGAAAAAAAAAACTTTTACGGAAAATGTTGACCATTTCCGTGATATTCTGTGTTTATGTTGAATTCTGCGTGTTATGTCCAATTCTACGATTCTGTCTGCGATTCTGTGATCGCGGATTTTATAGTTTTGTTCCAATGATAAAAAATATGAGTATAGATATTGTTATTGTGATAATGAGTTTGGAAATATCGGCAAAGCACGTATGGGCCAAAAACCAATATTGCGCATCCCTAATAGGTTTACTACTTTCTCAACAGGAAATTTAGACCCTTCATTGTCAGGATATCCATCAGTTACAGGAACAAATAAAAAATATGGGAAAAACTGGCATAAAGCACAAATTGATTAAATTTTCCAAATATCAAGTTCTCTGCTTTAAGCCTGCTGTTGTTGATTGTAGTCATAACATCAACATTAATCTGAAAATTGTTGAAGTTTTCACGCTAAGAGGTGATTTTTTTTGATCACTGCTTCTTAATACCCATAAACTAAAGTGGGCAGTATCTTAGACTTTTGTATATATAAGCTCTTTATAGAGTAAAGCGTCATCTTAGCATTAAAAGCTAACAACCAAGCATAGTGCCTTTTCTTTTTTATTAAATTTTTTGTGTTAAGTTATTAATATTGTGGCTATTTTAACTAGAATCATCCAACAGCTTTGTTGTACTGTTTTGTGTTGTGTTGTATTTTGTTTTGTTTATTAATTGGTGTTACATAGAAATGTGAAAAAAAAGCCCAAATAATTTGTTTAACCCTGTTGCACTTTTATTATTAACCTCTGGAGCTGTTTTCTTAAGTCTCTGAGACTGACGGCCAACATTTTGTGTCCCACCGTGAGAAAACAGTTTTGTCAATAAGTCGAAACAAACTTGATTTAGCATCATTCAGCATCACCTTGCCCAGCCTTGGCACACGGTGTCAGGTGGTTTTAAGCAAAGAACCTCAGAGATCAGACAGTAAACCCCGGCTTTAGACGCAGAGCACTGCTGACAGCAGAGCAGAGCTGTTGTTTAGTATCAGTATCAGAATCACGGCGTGTTAATGGCCACGACCAGAATACCAACACAGTCCAGCAACGCTGATACACTCGCACTGAGCTCTGTAACTCTTAAAAGTCTGTGAGTGAGACTAAGACACTGCTGGCACCCCAGGCAACCTGGCAAACTTGATGTTGGCATTGTGCCTGTGTGAGGAATACTGCATCAGATCAGGGTTAGAAAATCAGGGAATCTTCAAAGTTGGGAACTTTCCATGGAAATTTAAGATAATAAGCAGGAATAAACCTGGTGAAAAGAATAGAATAGAATAGAATAAACCTTTATTTGCTCTTTATTTGCAGTGTTACAGCAGCAAAGGGGACAGCAATGATAAATAAAAAGTAGACTAAAAATAAAAAAACAGCATGTGCATTATTATAAATATAAAGACTAGGAATATAAAAACTACACTAGAAGAATTATTTACACACTGGAATTTACAAAACTGAAGGGAGGCCTTTACATGGATTTTAAATATAGGAACCATTTACACAACAACAAAAATGGAGAGTTTTCCTTGTGTTTGTGCCTTCTGTTACACGAAAATGGTGCCCGGAGTGCCTGAACTTTTGAATCCAGGGTACAGAGCGAAAAGTTTTGAAAACATTTTGGTATCCGGCTCTGTGAAAACAGGAATCAACGTTTTCAGGGAAACCAGTGATGCGCAGTGCATGCACAGTACTCTTTCAGATGAAGGTTGCTTGTGCACCTCGGAACAACAACAACAACAGCTGTGGCTGTCTACCGAGCAACATGTGTGCTGCTTACTGTGCTCGGTTTGTTATCCAGACAAAAATATCCAGACAGATTTGTTGTCAAGACATAAAAAAACTCCTGGGTCTTCGTGCGTCCACTCACCATATTTGTTTGTGAAAAGTTTGTCTTCACCGGAAAGCATACACGTGTTGTAACACCACTGTTTCACGACAAACCTACATCGCCAACTACTGGCCTGGCATGCACGCTACATGCTGCATAGTCTTGAATAAAACATCCAGATATCATGCAGACATGCACACTGTTTACTGCAGGGCTTTTGAGGCCACGCCCCCTACGCGCACTGTACATTCCTTCATCACGTGCACTGATGATTGTGAGGACCCTGGACTATTGAGCCCGTGGATATAAAGTGAAGCTGAAATTGTTTGTTCAATAAAGTAATTAAAACTTGAGAACTTACAAACTTGAGATATTTGTAAGTTCTACTTACAAATAGATCTGTTAGAATGTGATGGTTATGAATTGTATTATTTTGCATGGATGTCTGCCTGTGAAAAAATAAAATGTTAATATTTATGTTTGGATATGATATTGTTCGTTTAACAATATCGTAACTCCAATTTCCAGTTGATTCTCATAAATTCCCATTAAAAGTTTCCAATTGGGAATATTTCCAAAACTCTCCAGCTTAACTTCCAATGGAAAGTTTCTGGAAATTTCTGTATTTTTTTCTGCCCCTTTGCAGCCCTAATCCAGATACAGAGCAGGACACCATGGTGGAGGTCTAGAGGACTCACTCAAAATCTGTGGAAATGCTGACTTCACCCTCAGATTTTGTTATTTGTATTTTAGGGCAGTGTGTATTATAGCTTAAAAAAATAATGTACATGTGGAAATAACTGCAAGACAATAAATAGCGAGTTTGATCCCGGGTCAGTTGGGGCCTTTCTGAGTGGAGTTTGCATGCTCTCCCTGTGCATGTGTGGGTTCTCTCTGGGCACTCAGGCTTCCTCCCACAGACCAAAAACGTGCTCATTAGGTTAATTGTTGACTCCTGATTTCCCTTATGTATGGGTGTGAGAGTTGTCCTTCTCTCTATGTGGCCCTGTGATTGAGTGGCGACCGGTTCAGGGTGTAACCCACCTCCTGCCCAATGTCAGCTGGGATAGGCTCCAGCCCCTGCGACCCAGAAAAGGATAAGTGGTGTAGATAACGGATGGATAAATGGATGAGTAACAATCAAAAGCCTTAAAACTATCCCTTTAAAGTCATTGAATCCCCTCCATTGCACATTTTATTTGACTGCTTTTATTGTGGTGTATTTATATTTTTGATCATCTTTTATGATGTTAGATTATTATGAATTTATATCAGGTTTTGGTCTGGGCCTTGTTTCTTCTTCAGCTTCATCTGTTGTTTGTTTGTACGTTGTTGTGGTTTGTTTCTATTTTTATGTACGAGCTGCTCCAAACAAATTACAAGAGGGATTAATAATGAATTGAATTAGGGAAAACCCTTTCATAGATACAAACTCAGTAATAATAATTAACCTTACTGTCTTCTGAAAAGTCCTCTGTTGATGCTGATTTCTTCTGGTTGAATGATTTTGAAGAGCCTGAAAGAAAAGGTAGAACAATACTTAAGACTGAATCACAAAGAGAAAATACAACTTTATTTTAGTCTGTTATGAACTGTTGAACCTTTTGGTTTCTTGTAAACCCGTGATGGTTCGGAACTTTGTGTGTGCATGACCTATTAATAAAATCTAATCACACTGGATAGAAATCGGGATCAGTAGACCCAGCTCACAATCCAGGTTCAGAATAGTTCTGAGGGAAACATGCTTTATTAGATGTAAATAATAATTTATCAATATGACCAATGTCTGCATCATTCAAAAGCATGTAGCAATAGAGCTAAGATCAAATATATTATAAATAATGCATATAAACCGTGTCATACTTTGATTTGTTCTCTGTAGAGACAGTAACAGACAAAAGGAGGACCGTCAGCTGCTGTACTTTCTCTTTGTTGTGCACAGAAGCTTACCTGACGTCTGACATTTAACAAAAGGATTGGACAAAGCTAATCTTAGCTCAGTAATCCAATCCACAATTAAATATTCCTTAATTGGCCTCAGTGCCAGTACATCCTTGATATTCATGATCGAGCTTCTGTGCTTAACTGTGGGAAAAAGAGAGACCGAGAATTATAGAGGATTAAATCAGGATTTCTTTTTCAGTTTGATATCAGTTTGTCTTTTCAACATGAAGCCTGTTTCCTCCATCTAAGTGTTTTTTTCTCATTTGTTTTGTTGATTTCTGTCACATGACTCTGACATACTTTGCTAAACCTGACATTGTGATAAGCTGAGTGGGTTTCATAGCCTGTGCATACATGATGCAGACTGTCAGATGTGTTTATTTTCAGTATGCAGGGGTGTAAAAATCTGTTTACTCTCCATATTTCAGTTACATCACTCTATTGTGAATGCCAGCCTTTAGGCTCTGTCCCTACATACTTTAATGGCTTTTAGATCCTAAGACAGATTAAAATGCCAACCGTCTTGAATGTTTTAAGCCTGAAACAATGCAGGAAAAGCCAACTGTTGGCTGTTTGTGTTGATCAGAATCGACTCAAGTCAACAGGTGATCTTGTTTATCCAACCTGCCCTCAGGCTTCACCTTTTCAACACTTTCTTAGAGAAGAATGAGGATGCTTTTTACACCATCATTCTTCAGAAGCTTGCTGCTAAAAGTCGTCAGCTCACATGGCCCTGAGCATCAAGGACATCACGCCTAAATTCAGGTTAACTGATCGAATTGGAGACAATTAATCCTCCAGATGGTGCAGCAGCTTTGAAAAATATAACTAAAAATATGTCTTTTGTTGATGATGTGTGCAAGCTATGTCAAATATTACATGTGTATAAAGCTGGAATAAGAAGGAAATCATAAGCATGATTTAATAATTAAGTCTGTGGTGTACTCAGTAATTGACTGATCCTTTTGGCATCTGTTCCCATTTAATGACCATAATGGAATAAAGAGTTCATAGAGTTCATGCGGATAAAAGATCTGCTTCTTTGCTCTTCAGCATGAGGACTCAACCTGATGACTCATGAAAATAGTCAGAGGATTTCCAATTTAAAAACATTGCTGCAGAAATTAAACACTTCTTGGAAGCTGCTTTGTGCAAATGCCTTTCAACTTTTAATTGGACATTGAATCAGCTTCTTCAAAGCTACCTGTCTGTCATGACACAAGCTGAAGTTAATACCGATGATAAAGAAAATAAAACCACAGCAGGATGACTGGCTTTTCTCAAAGGTGTAGGTCTGGGTTTTTGAATTTGGGTTGTATGAGGTCAACGGCAGCAGCATGAAGTTAAGCCACAGTCACAAAGGTCAGTTTTCTGTTGCCCTTTTCACACATGCAGCCCTGATATAATCAGGATAATATGGGTAATTAACTGACATGGTTGTGCACACTTGCCCTTCTCAGCAGGGAGCAGACCCTGCTAGATGGGGGAGAAGTGGTGGTGGGGGGGCACACTATGTCAGATATACGCGTAAGTCAGTGTTCATAATATGAGAGTGGACGAACAATTGATATCACAATTTATATTCTTCCTTCAGTGTTAAATGTTAAAAAGTGTATCAGTAGCATTGACTAAAGAGTCTATTTTAGTACACAGAAGTGAATATGAAGCTGCATCAGTTCATGCATGACGATTACACCAGAGAAAGAAAGCTCAAGAGTTTCATCTCCACTAGACTGCAATGAGTGAAAGACTAACAGATGGGCCCGTGGATTTGTCATATTGGGCCAGTTGCTTTGCACATAATTGACACACAGTTGAGCCCAAAGTGCTATCACCTGCCGCTCCTCACATGTTTTGATATTGTTTTGTCAGCTTGGTGTTTCTTCGCCAGGCCTCCATTTCCTCGAGCTGTCTTCTGCTTTCATTGGTTCTGGAAGACTAGATTCAGCTGTTGTTGAAGTCTAGAGAGTTTCGATTGGGTACAGATTTTTTCCCCCATGCTTGACTGGATATTTGAATATCGAGTTTATGGTGACAGCCGTAGAGGAAACCCAAACAAAATTAAGGTTTGCTGCCTCAAGCTGCTCTGAGATGTGCTGAACCAAACCAAATCCACTTGGTAGAAATTAGACTAAAGTGGAATGAGATCTAACATAGCGAGAATACAGCTGGATCAGGAGTACTTTGTATATGAACATTAGAAGATTTTTTTAACATTATTGATTGTGAGAATACTCTAGCAGCCATCAAAAATGAAAATATGAACCCAAGTTAAGGCAACTTTTTTTAAATGACATATCTTGAGTTTAAGAGAATGTTGCCAAGCTTTAATGGATAGATAATTAGATAGATAGACAGATTATTAATCCCCACAGGGTCTTGTAGCTCACAGGTCATCATAACAATAAATGTAAAAGTACAGACAGGAGTGCAGATAACACCAGCAACAATACTGTGATAAAACTGTGTGATACAAATTAAAAACTAAAAATGTTGAAGTGTAGTCAATAAATAAGTCAAATGATACATAACTAATAAATAGAGTATGTAGCTATGGGAGCAACATAATATTCCCCCAGATTGCCCCTTGACCTAGACTTTGGCTCTTATATTCCAATCTTTTCTTTGTTGCACTGATGGACAAATTGAATTTGCCCGGAGACAAACTGGTCAAACATGATAATAGAAGCTGGAGATTCTGCCTGCTATGCTCTCTCTCTCGTCCCTCCTGTCTTTCTTTGGACCGCTAAAGTGAGCGAGCTGAAAATAGGCCGCTGAAAATAGGCAGCTGAAATCTCTGAGCCCAAACTCACGCACACCAACAATCACCTTTCAGGGAATCACACACTCACTCACACCCCGGGCTGCAGGAATATGCTCACATGCGGGCTGATAAAACAGTATCTGTTGCCAGCAGCCTCTTTTGGAAATAGTGGCAGGAGTCCAGGCTTTATTTGTCGGACTCTCTGAGCTAAAACACAAGGACCAGCTCACACACCATCCACCAGCACACACAGGCTCTGACAAACACTTAAATACTCAAAGTTTAACACACTGGCATCACGTTTAGAAGCTCTGCAGACTTGCTTTCACTACATGCCGACTTAAATAAGACGGCATACCAGGCAAGCCTTCTCTTTGCTTTTTAAAGAACTCTCTGCTCCGGCTCAGCTCAAGTGGAAGCAGCCAAGTATGTGCATAGCTATAAAGAATACTTACATTATTTTGATACCACAATTGTCCTAACTGAACACAATTCAACCAGGTATTAGCTTCTAGAAGCATTACTTGCCATCTTATTCAGTTATATGTTTCTCATACCATAAGCTGCTAATTATTGATTCAAAGGGAAGAACATTTTCTGTTGGCATGTAGGCAAGCTGTTAATAACTTATCTGACCTCAGCTTAGGGCTGGGTGATATGACCTAAAAATAAAATCCCCAATTTTTTCTACAACACTTGATTTTAGGATTTTAATCCATTTTTTCCCTCTCAGAAAAAAAAAATTCTAAGTGACACAAAATTACATTAGTCAAGTTTTGCCTTTATGTTTTCAAAGTATAGTCCAAAACTAAACAGAATTTCCCTCTTATAGTTAAAATGTTAATTATGTAGTCAGCCAGCCTCTCTACATAAACACTGAAACCTGAGCTATTTTTACAGTAAATTAACATGGAACTCTCTGATCAGTATTTAATTTCATTAAAAAAAAAAAACTACAAGCCTAAACATATGCTTGTGCAGAACCTGACAGGTTCTACGACCATTAAAACTGTGCATTTTCAGTATTTATATTTTCAAACACTGCAACAACTTAATTTGTAGTAAGACAAGAAAATAAATCTTGATTTTTAATTTTTAGACCTTCTGCAGAAAATAATTCTAATTAATTGATTTAATTGATATATTTCCCAGCCCTACCACAACTTACCTTTTAATTTATTTTGCAAAAAGTTTAAGATGTACCATGATAAGCCTGAAGTAATTACATGGTTAATTGGTTAATTTCTAGGTCATCATGCCAAACTGAAGCTGGTGGCATTACAATTTTTTGATTCATCATATCAACAACCAATTCTTTAAATTTGATATCTAAAAAATGATTTCAGGGTTTTTCTTCAAACCTTCCAAAAATGCCCACATAGACTTAAGGATAAAGGGATCAGATTTTGGAGGTCATATGTCAGAAGTCAAGGTCATGGCATTTCATATTCACTCCATGCTTGTGAAATCAGTATCTCAAAAATGCTTGAAGTGGTTTTTCCTTCAAACTTTGACCATATAATCTCTCAACTGAAGGAAGAACTGATTAGATTTTTAGGGGCACATGCTAAAGGTGAAGGTGCCTTTGTCTTCGATCTTGTGAATTGGATATTTCAGAAGTGCTTCAAGGGATTGTCTTTTAGATTTCCACAAATGTCATCTCTGATGTATGACCTCCAAAATCTGAAAAGTTCATATTTGATTCACTTCCTGTGTCCATTGAAAGTGTTTTTTCCATTCCAAGTGCTCTCAACCTCAGTTTTAGAGCCTGTCCTGTCAGCGCTCAATGTTGCCAGGCAACAAGAGATGACTTTTGCATCTCTCTGTAGCACCCATAAGGTTTAAAATTGCTCAGTGTGCATCCTGTTTTCTTTAATCCACCAAAGCATCATCCAGAAAACATGAACACTGAGTCAAGAAATCATACCCTACCATTGAAAATAGCTGAAGACCAGGAGAAAGTTCCCTTGTAAATACGAGGCAGCTCATTTTCACCTCCGCCATTGTTATTTACAAAGCGTGCAGCAGCAGTTTGGCCCTCTGTTAATTTTGATTTGTCAGTTCGGCGGCATTGAGAAATGTGGTACTCTCTCAGAAGTTGAACCGGTTTCAACTAAGGGGGCTTGAAGTATGGCTGTGAAAATCACCTGATACTGTTTTCTTTTCCACCCAAGGTGATGAACACAAAGAACTCTGAACTGCGTTGGTTTTAAACTAAAAACAATCGCAGAACCTTAAAGTTCAAGGTCAGCGGGCCAATGTTTATGTCTTGCCTCCTAGTATGAAATCTGTTGAATTAGGACTGTCACTTTGCCCAAAAATCAATAAGTTTTTTGTATGTTATTACAATGTTAATAATCAAAGATATTCATTTATTAGCATGCATGCTAATAAATGATGTTTGTCATTTCCACTTGATCATTTCATATTCACCTCTCCTTGGGCCAAAGGTTGCAATCTTGTCTGCGATGGCCTTTTCCTTTTTCCACACCTCTAGCAGGGGCATCTGCCAAGGAGGACTCAGAAGTGCTGGGCTGAGCTTTTGACAAAGCACTGTTAGACTGCGGCAGGAAAAGACGGGCAAATGGGCCCATGAATTTGTCATAGTGGGCCAGTTACTCAGCACATAATCAACACAGTGGAGCCCCAACGTGCTTCCACACGGCGCTCTTCAGTTGTTTCGATGTTGTGGCTTTGCTGGTCCTCCATTTCCTCGAGTTGTCTTCTTCGATTGTTTGTTTCTTGCAGACTAGATGCAGCCATTGTTGGGGTCAAGAGATTGGGTTGTACTGGGAGTGCCCTCTGCTGGATCAGGTGGTGCACTGTTCCAGTTGCCCTAATGTTCTGTTCAACTGTTTGTTTTGCATTTAATTTTTAGTAACACTTGGAGTATGGATTTTTACCCCCATGCTTATTGAGTTTAAGGTTACAGCCCTATATTGAATATCAAAATTCTATTTCACCTTGCCCTACAATCCAGTTAACGCAAGGATAAACTTGTTGGAATTTAGAGGTCATAGGTAAAATCCAGTTGTCCCCACAAAAAAGCAAAGAGTCTGTTGATTAGTTTTTATAATTAATTTTATTTAAAGGTACCTTTCTAAACTTGAGATCATCTTACAAGGAAGCAATAAAAACAAAATAAAGTACAATAAATCCAAAGGATCCATGGAATAAAGAGTGAATATTCAGATGATAGGTTGGCCAGCTAAAAACAACCAGTTAGAAAATGATCAAATAAATACAAAAAATAAAAATAAAACAATGTTGTTAGAAATAAAGGAGTTTGAGGTTAAAAGTAAATGTATTTGTGTGAGTCTTCAGCTGAAATAAGGCCTATTTTGGAGCTGTTACTAATGCTCAAATAACTTGGATAACTATCATATCATTAATTTTTTGGTCATTACTGCTCCCTCCAACATTTCCTCCTCTCATTTTGTTTCTCTTTTATGAAGTAGCATATACTCAAGGGTGTACTTAACGTGGATGCCAAGAAAACTGCAGAATAATTGGCAACTGCTGCCATTTTTAGTGCAACAGGCGGCATCTCTCTTTATTAAGCTATAGAGCCAAGTCCCATTTTTCTTTTGGTTCTTGATGTAAGTTTTTTAGACCATTATACTCTGAGATTCACTCGAAGCAGCAGGCCCCTCAAAGAAGACCTAATAGACTTAAAGTAAAGCATCATGTCACTGTAGATCCTGATTTTTCTTACTTCTTTTCTTAAGTGATAGATAGATAGATAGATAGACAGATAGATAGACAGATAGATAGATAGATAGATAGATAGATAGGTAGATAGATAGAGGGGAAATTGTGGTATTACAGCAGCTGGTTTCAGGGAAAGGAAGTCAACATATACACACTAAAGGCACCTGAGGATAGATATATTTATTTATTTATTTAAATAAAGGACAGTGCATTAATGAACATTGATGTGCAAGATTTTAGCCACAGCTGATTTCCATCTGTAGTCCCCAGCAGGTTGATGTAATGCATTTGTACAATGGTGTACAATCTTAAAATAAATGTACATAAAACATCAGTAACAGGCACCAGCAAGATGACAAATACACAAAACATGAACTCTACATATATCCACATATGAACTAAATCTAATAAACATACATACAATAAATAAGGCAATAGGAGTCCACTATTGCCAGAAACAAAAAAAAACACTTGGTATAAACAAGGCAGAGTGACCTGAGTATACATAAATGTAAACCTGAGTAAAGCTACTGCTTTCTTCACAAAGATAATATATATATATATATATATATATATATATATATATATATATATATATATATATATATATATATGATATGTCTGAATCAGTAGCTGGTGAAAAATAAGGTGTCGAATTGATTCTTTAAAAGTAAAGATGAGTATTAAGAGCAGAAATTAATATTGAGAAAAATAAAAATAGCCCAGAAGGGGTCAGAAACATTTCTGTGTGTAAAACTGAACATTTATCCTCTTCTGATGTCTGAATCTTTCGTTCTCTGGAGCTTCAGAAAGGCCTTTCTGCCCCTCGTCCCTGCGCTCATCACGGTGTAAATGTAACAGGTTTATCATTGCAGTCATGACTCGCTGCCTTCAGCGTGACGGATTCATTCATTAAGAAAGTATGGAGAAAATCTCACGCCTCAGTTCCAGTCCTGTGCCGTGACCGAAGCTTTGACATGCAGCCCCACAAAGGAACCTCTTCACACTTTTATTAACACAGATTTCACAGCGGCTCTTTAACATTTGACCTTCAACACGTGTGCCAGGGCTGACCCTTGTGATATTAATCCAGAGTGACAATTATTCTGTCTAAATACTGGAAGTGAAACAATATATTTACCCACCACTTTGGTATGCACTTTGATCACAGTTTGGGTTTTTTTTTTGGTTGTGAAAGCTGTGGTCACTGAAGCGCTTTATTTCTGTGTAATTCTGAGGTGTTTGAGGGAAAATATACAAGAACAGCAACAAGTTTTGAGAGGGAGAAGCTTTTGACCTCTCTATCCATGGTTGTATTGATTATATATCCATAATAACTATCTTTACAACCATATAGACATGAGAACCCTCTTGAAAATGAGATGCCACATCTCAAGGGGCTTACCTTTAATGAATTTATATTCAACAAAGACAAATATGGTGGGAAACAACTAAAGATTGATTGATTCAATCTGTGTTCAGCAGAGGCAAACGTGATGAGGACAGATTTATGATCTGGGCGTCCATGGGTTTATCTCTATCATAAATTCTTATTTTTAGTCCCTTTGTCTCTGCCTGGTTGGAGACATCTCTGGATGGATGTATGTGTATATACAAATATATGTTTTTATGTGTATTTGTATGTGCATTTATAAATGAAGAGTTTGTCTTCAGCCTTCTCTATTGTAAAATACCTTGAGGTAACACTTGTTATGAACTGGCGCTATACAAGTAAAGATTGATCGATTGAAAAGGAACAAAAATGAGACTTTGTGCTCTTGACAAAAAATATCAGCATGGACATTGGTATCGGCAACAGTTGCCACATTGAATATCAAAAATCCAGTATATAAAACACAAATACAAATCAGTTATCGGTTTATTTGTTTTACATTCTTAACATTGTATTTCAATTTCTGCTCTTTATCTCTGAATCTCTCTTTAGAGGTGAATATTTTACTGTTAAAAGTTGATTTTAGTCTTTTTATAATGTTAACCTGGTTTGCCATGATTGTGGAGGAGCATGTCTGACTGACCCAAGTCTCTCCATCTGACGGATGTTTGCTTTAAATTTATTATGATCTCCTGCATGGAGTTCCTAAATATAGAGGAGGTGTGGAGCTGATGTGACCTGTTAAATCTCCCAGTGGATGTCGAGCCATTTTGGAAAAAATACACAATTTAGTCAAATGATGAAAAATAAAGGTCTGTAACGATGTGATTTAGAGATGCCGTGGGAAACTTTCTCATCATGTGACAAAGTTAGATGTATGTTTTCGTTGCAGATTATTTTCTGAATTCTTCAATCCGATGTCCCTGAAAGGTCAAACTTGTCTCTCACTGACTGTCAGAGTTTTAGCTAGAAGTTTAAACGAAAGCTTTTTTAAAGCATAATTATAATCTGCTTTTCTGACGCTGACCCACTGGCAGGGGTGGCATGAGGATTAAATATGTATAAATAGTTAACCTTCTCCGTGATGATATTTCAGCCTTTGAGACATTGATTAAAACATTTAAATGATTATTACTGGTTAAAATCATTCATTGAGGTAAAGTTTTTGATAGTTGGATCCCTTTTGATATAATTGTTTTAAAAAAGTTCAATCACTGTTAGTTTAACGCTTTAATAACAACTGATACTTTAAAAATCAAGGTGCAAAAGAGAGGAAAGATTCTGCACACTGTCTTATTGCACAACTGAATCTGCAACATTTAATACCAAAATTATTTCAATGTTTGTGCAAATATAACGTTGTTCTGAAGGCCTTTGAAATCACAAAGTTTTCAGTAATTGGTTCGGAGGATGTGGCTTTTTCTTGCTTTAGTTACAAAATATCGGTTGCAAATGTAACCTAAAAGTTTTTTTTTAACAATGTGTTAATTGAATTTTCCATATTTTACAAAATTGCAAATTAAAACATCAAATGATACATTATAAAGTAGGGCTGCTTGAGAATTGATAAGCAATATCTGATATTTTCAAACTCATTATCGCCAATATTGATAGCAATATTTTTTGTCAAGAACACAAAGTTAACAATACTTGACCTGTTCTTTTCATGTTACAGTCCATTTGTGTTAGAAACAGATGTGAAACGAGTAAAACGTTTTACTTTTTAATAAATAATACTTCATAATACTTTGGATTGAAATAAAGTGGACACTGAGTGATAATAAGGTAAACCATTATAATACAAATGTTCATTTCTCCAATATTACAGCCAATATAAGGGATTTAAATAACTGCAAAAATGATCATATCTGCCAACAAAGATAATCAACTTTTTAGGTAAATATATGCCAATACCGACACTGGTATGGTTGCATGGTGTATCCCCAATATAAAGGATAAATGAAATGAAGTTAACTCATAAAATTGATGTTGAAAAGCTGTTAATGTACACTTTTATGCAGAAAAATACTCAGCCTTTACATGCCCTTAGGTTCCCTTCAATTATTGCAGTTAATTTTATTAGAAAATTTGCAGAAATCAAAGTTTTATTAAATTATTGAGGAACAAAAGAATGTATTCTTTGGTTAAAGATGAATGTGTGCATCACAAGATTTAATTAAATGTTGAATAGGCTGCTTTTTTACAGCCTGTTCCTGTATATCAGACCATTTCAGGCTCTTTTACAGTCCCTGTCACACTTACAGTCAGATACTATTCAGAGCTGAATCAGAATTACACCATTCACATTTATGCACAGATGGCTTTGCCCTCAGAGACGCGTGCACATGGAGACTGCACGATTGATCCTCCAAATAAAAGGAGACCCGCTCCACCACCGAGTAACAGCTGCTGTAAAAGGTCACCTTAGTCTGCAGGACTCTTCTTCTGAGGTCCACAAATATCTTCTGAGTCCTCTCAGATATCCAAAAAAATGTCTTAAGTAGAGGCAAAGAGCAAAGTGAAGTCTAAGAGGAAGAGTGATAATATAATTTGATTTATGTGTACCACCATATTTAGGTCAATCAATAATATTTTGTTAAATAATTAATCATTATCTGCCTGATTCATTTCTCTATCCTGTCTTAATTACCTCTTTTTAGAAGGTTATGCCTTTGTCAGTTTTTTCCGTCTGTCTGTCTGTTGGCAAGATAAATCAAAAACTGATAAAGTGATTTGGATGAAACTTTCAGGAAATGTTGGTCATGGCATAAGGAGAAAGTGATTGGATTTTGGTGATTAATCCGAGTATGGATGCAGATAGAGGATCTTTACCTTCACCAAGGAGGTGATGTTTTTGCTGTTTGGTTGGGTGTTTGTAAGCAAGATTACACAAAAAACTACTGGACTGATTTTGCTAATTTTTTTAGGAGATGTTAGTAATGGTCCAACTTAAAAAGATTTGAGATGCATTTCTTTCAAAAATTGCATAAAATGCTAATCTTAGTCTAAAAATAGTTACCTTACGATATAAAGCAATAAAAAAATACTACAAGCACACAGGACTGTTTAGAGTTGCTGAAGAGTTTATCTGATGACTCTAGGCAGAAGTAGGCTAATGCTACCCATAGCCTCCCATTGTTTGAAATAAGCTAATTAGTATTGGATGAGCTCTGCCCATCTCTTTCTTTTTACCGCACACACAATCTAAAGAATGGTGTCTATCTGCTTGTCATGGACTCAGGAGTGAGGCAAGACACGATAACAAAAAAATGTTGGAGTTTTCCTTTAAGTGATTTTTGTTGAATTGAATTGAATGATTTATTTAGAACATGTAAAAAGAAACATGGGTAGTCACCATAAACAAATACATGTATATACCGAAACAAAAAAAACAGACAAGGTAAACTGTTGCATGTGCAGCAAGTTTACATGCTCAAACAGGAGTAGGAAGAAGTATAGACTTATTTAATCCTACCCCTTTTATTACCTCAAGTTTTTAATTTCTATATATTTATAATATTTACATTTACCATCTCTTCAGGAACCAATGGTCATTGTAATATATTGACTGCAGTATATTATGTTACTTTTACACAAATGTACACAGGGGAGTAAGAAGAGTAAAGTTGTTTGTCTTTCATAATCATACTCTATTCTTAATCAGCAATTTCAGTCAGTGATTTATCAATGTCATGCTAACTTGATGTCCAGAATTTCTTAATGTTGTCAAATTTAAAATGTGGCTTGCCCATCAGTCACAGGATGTTTGTGCCTGTGTGTCGTCTCCATCCACACTGGCATCATGTGCCAACCTGCTGATTTGTTAAGTGGTTGTCGTGTCTGTTTGTGTGCCAGCTGATAGTTTTCACTGTTTTGCAGGATAAATCCACATCCAAACACAATTACATGGTGTTGATGTAGCTGACAGTAATGAAAGAGCAGAGCCGGGAGCAGTGTGGGATAAAGAGAGGCAGTGTCTAACGGGGAAATGTGCTGTTGGTGGGTGGAAGTGATGCAGGAATGTTTGTGGTGGAGAGTCGGTCAGGATTTGTTGAATGGTTGAATTGATTTGGTATTTGTGTGAAACTGTTTGGATCAGGGAAATGATCCGTCTCTGGAGATTGTTTTCAAACTTAACATGTGAAGTAGTGACGCACTGATCATGAAAATAAGGGCTGATGCATGCACTGACGTTTAGAATAATAATTTTGGCTGATACTAATGTTTTTCTAGGGCTGGACGTTATGGCCCAAAAATTATATCCACAATCCCAAGTGACACAAAAATATCGTGTCAAGTTTTGCCTTTATGTTATCAAAATATAATTCCAAAGCTAAACAGGCCTGTCTACATAAACACTGAAAGCTGAGCTATTTTCACGTTATATTAACATGAAGCGCTCTGATCAGTATTTACTCCATTTAAAAAACAAATATAGGCCTAAAAATGTGCATGTGCAAAACCTGACAGGGCCTATCATCAGGAAAACTGTAAATTTCAGTATTTGCAACTGGAGTAAGTCAAGAATATAAACGTAATTTTTAATTTTCAAATTCTCTGCAGAAAAGAATTCAAATTAATCGATTTAATCAATGTATTACCCAGCCCTTTGTTTTTCAGATAATTTTTTGGGCGTAATTCTCCCACAATGCCAGTATTTCTCGACTGGTTGGTGAAGAACTGGTCATTTTTAATCCCATATTCAAAAGATTCTTCTCTTAGTCAGCAATAAGGTGTGCCAGATGTCAGCATTAAATTGGTGTGTCACAACAAATAATCACTCAAACTGATATCCATACTCTCAACATGAATTTGTAGATGGCATATGTTTGTAAAAAGGTTCAACTGATTCCAATGTCCACCCCTAATCTGGAGTAATGTTCCAGTGTTTGTTTTGTTGACTAATTATTTTCGTCATAGGTTTCATCAACAACCTTTTTTCCCCTGACAAAAACTAGACAGTAACTGATAAAAACAAGTGTACATGGACAAAAATGAAAACTAAATTAACTGACGTTTTCCTCAACAAATAAAAACTAGACTAAAATGTTTGACAGAGACTTAATCCAGTCAGACCTAATTTGGTCATGTAGAAAGTAGGGAGAAGTTAGGAATATATCCAATCACAGCTACTTTGGTTGTGTGGAAAGGTTGGATGAGTTTAGAGGGACAACTGCCTCAGGACAATATCCTTGATTTTCAATGTTACTGCACCAGGCTACTTTTTAGATAAAAATATACAAGCAGTCAGATAAATATGAACTCCTTTTTATTGATTAGAAATGGCTTTCTAAAAGTAATGTCAACAAAAATGTCTTTTCATTGTAAACTAAAATAAATAAACTTCATGGTCTCATCTTCATATTTTTGCTTTTTCCCCTCAGAAACAAATATGATGCTGCAGTCGAGCGGCAGCTCTGCAAGATTAAACCATTATTTGCTGTCTCTACACTGAAGCATCGTCATCTGCATCTTGAGCACAAACCAATACTTTTTTTTACATTTCTTATAAAAACCATATTCTTCACCATTGCTTACAGGAAGATGTTCAGAAATGGGATTATTCCAATATAAATTGTTATTATTAAAAACAACATTTAATAACATGAGGTGTTTTCTTACTGGCTACGCTATGGGTCAAATCAAGCTATCAAAAACCAATGTCTTATTAAATATTAATAAACTGTGTTAAGCAAAGATAGTAGGTAGTCTCACAGTGAGAAATACTGTCCACTGACATTTTAAGAATATCAATAAGTTGAACTGGATTGTTTTTGACACTACTAATTAGGGCTGAATGATTTTAGGAAAAAATCTAATTGTAAATTTTTCTGGAAGATATTGCGATTTCAATGCGAATCACAATTTTCTTCAAATCAAGCTTCAGTGCAATATTCACTATGTTTACAGTATAACAGTAAGGAAATCAATGATTAAAAGCATATAACACATTATTCATTATCAAATATTGATGATAAATAATCTGTTTTCATTATTAAAGGGATACTCCAACTTCTACTCCTAAACAGAGGCTTTGTGTTGTTGACGTGCTTACCGGCACTTCTGTAAATGCAAATTACCTGCAAATTTGTAAAATAGTATGTGTTAAATAGTTGACACAACAGATCCTGGGTCAGTCAGGAGCGCTGCAAAAAATTGCTGTAAATCATCTGCAAAAATGTTCATTACTGCTGAGACTGGAAATTAGCTTTTTAGTCAAACATCAGCTGATTCAGATATTATTTTTAATATTGTGCAGCCCTGCTCAGAACAGCTGTGCAAAATTAAACCTGCCAATCAGTGAAGTCTTCGTGAGCTGCTCTGCTGTGCTTATGTTCATCTAAAACACTTAAACTCCATGTCAGAGGGAGAGTTGCTTTTTCCAATAGGCCTTATTCACTTAGTTTTCGTTTTCTCTTTATAAATCAGCCTGCAACACTCAGTGTTCACTAAAACAGTCAGCTTGATGTTACTGATGAATCATTCATTCATTCTTTTGAGTTCGCAGTCAGTCAGCTTTCACAGCACTCTCTGTTCTGCTGCTGGACTGTAAGTGTGAACGGTTTCAGAGTTTGTCAGCTGCGATTACTGCAGAGTGAGAAAATGACTGCAGGACTGTGTCGCCTCAAAGTTCATTTTCAGCCCTCACTTCAACTCTGAAATGAGGAAACGATGAAGCAACTGTGATTCAGCACAGACACACCGTGTTTGTGGAAATGAAAGGGACTTCCTCTTTCGTACCTGTTAGATCTGAAAGGTTCAGGTGTTTAAAGTCAGTCGGGGAGATCTTACGCCGACTGAGATCAGAAGAAACAAAAATACAGAGGGAACTCCTCTGGGAGGTTCTTCCTGTCAGCTGAATTTGAGGTACAGAGAATGAAGAGGATGCTCTACATCTGTAAAAGGCGACCCTGCTCAGCAGTTTAGTAATCTTTACCCACAGCTGCCAGGTCTTATCTGATGTACACGCAACACTTTACCAGCTATTGAAGACCAAGACATTTCAGTTTTACAAGCTGAGAGTGTCTTCATGTTGTTTGAATAGCAAACCCAACATCCTGCTGCATGTCACTGCAGCAGAGGCAGTGTTAATTTTGACAGCACTTTTTAATTTAGTTTTAGTTTTAGTCTTTTGCCTAAAATATCTCTCAGTTTTACTCATAATTTAGTCATCTAAATTGTTGTAGTCTAGTTTCAGTTGATGAAATTTCACAACATTTTAGTCGACGAAATCTACTGTAAATTTAGTTGACTACAATATGAAGTGTAAAGGGTAAGGCATTTTTTATGTTTCCTTGAATTTCTGAAGTCGTGGATAAAATGAAACATCTAATAACCCTTTATTGAATGCTAGTAAAGTCTGAATGTATACATGAACAGAAACAAATTGAACTTTTGTGTGAAATGCAGTCACCTTTATTTAGGCTACCTGGCAGAGCATCTCAGTTACAATACCAGAATTGAGTTGTGATTGGATGTCCGTTTTAACTCATCCAACCTTTCCACACAACCAAAGTAGCTGTGATTGGATATATTCCTAACTTGTCCCTACTTTCTACATGACCAAATTGCGTCTGACTGGGTTAAGTCTCTGTCAAACATTTTAGTCTAGTGTTTATTTGTTGAGAAAAATGCCAGTTAATTTGGTTTAATTCTTGTCCATGTGCACTTGTTTTTATCAGTTACTGTCTAGTTTTCGTCAGGGGAAAAAAGGGTTGTTGATGAAAACTCTGACGAAAATAATTAGTCAACAAAGTTATTACTACTTGAGTGTAAAGGGCTTAACATCAGGGCGAACATCCATTTTCCTTCTGGGTATGTTTTTGAAAGGTTCTGCCCTCCCCAAACACTGTCTATTGGCTGTTGCCCAAATTGATTTGTGAAATACATCTTAACGTATACATTGAATTGTCCATCTGGCTTGTCAAGTATTATTATTATTTTTTATTTATTTAAATAGAGGACAGTGCGCATGAGTGAACATTGATATGTAAATGTGCCAAGTCATAGCCAGAGCTACTTTCCATCTGTAGTCCCCGGCAGGTTGATGTAATACATTTGTACAAGTGTGTATAATCCTGAAATAAATAAAGTACATAAAACAACAGTAACAGGCAGGAGCAAGATGACAAACACACAAATCATGAACTTTACATTAAATTACTGGACATACATACAACAATACAAAAGGTATGCTAAAAACAAACCATGACAAAAAGACCCTCAAAGTGCTGATATATTGCAACATATTTAAAATGACACACTTGCCCACATCAGTTGTATTGCATAGACTGTGCATAAGCAGACATGTCTATGCACAGTATTGTACATGGTTAGCATACATAGATGTAATTATTTATGTAAAATTGCACTTAGGTTTCATACATAGATGTATTAATGTAGGCACATTAAAGATCGATGTTTATAAATGGTTACAGGTCCGCTTTGTCCTGAGCCATTCCTTCAGATGAAGTACAGTCATCTCAAATAAAGGCAACGAAGTCCAAAAATAAATCTTTAATAATCTATTCCTGATGAAAATTGGCTATAATGATTGTTTTCTTGACCAATCGTAGCATTTTACCTACATATTAATAGTTAATGCCACTGTGTGATAATTTAGTTGCACAAGCCAGGATGACAATTTATTACTCCATCAATATTTTGTACCACCCTAGTGATCAGTATTCCTGCTGATATCTGCATCTTGCCACAACTCTGTACCAACACTCCACATATGTGAGCTTTTGGCTGCCTTCCCTTCTCAGCAAAGCGAATTCCTGCACTCACTGAACCCAGCCGTCCCTTTATTTATGTCCCTGCTGCAGCATACTTATCAGCTGTAAAGCATTACGTCACAACATACTTTAACCATTTTTATACCGAGTTGTACCAAGCGATAAGAGGCAGTGTAGCACCTGGATGAGGAAGAGGGATGCACAGCTCCACTCAGTCATTTTTTAGGTAGAATAACTGCAGAGTTTGACCTCACAGCTGAAGACAAATGACAGAGACAAGCAACTTTTCTTTAATCAGTGATGTTTTTGTGTTTATGTGTGATTGCACTAGTTAGAAGAGTGTATGCGATGTATATGACGCATTAGGAGTGTGTGTTGTTGCTGGGAGAAAAGCTCTATATCAGGTCCCTCCCTCCTTGTCTCCAGGTTACCATGGGGACAGGAGGTGACTGTCCTCCTGCATGTTTATAGCTACCATGATCTGTGAATTGGTGGCATTTTGTCGCACACTGCAGTCGGATAAACAGTCAGGTTACCGAGTGCATCCCCACTCTCTCTCTCTCCATCCTCTCTCTCTCTTCCTCCCTGTCTCTCTCTCTTTCGGGTAGATCGACAGTGTTTTTCAGTCATGACGGAGAGCTGAGAGCTGATGAATGAAACTCTGGGAACGACAGAGAGAGAGAGAGAGAGGCAGACTTACAGGCTTCAGGCATCCAGATCAGATCGCTAACTGTGTGTCAGCATGTGCGTGTGGTGTAATTCATCCCTCAGCGTGTCTCCGTGGGTTTGATTCTGAACGCTCATGTTGGATGTGTTTCTTGTCCGAGCATGTGCAGCTCCTGTCTGACATGTATGTGTGTTTACATTTGTTATGTCTATGACGATGTCCCTGATTTCACTGATTGTGTGTTTTCTGGTCGATGAGGGAAACAGCTGCTGAGATTCTTTGTGTTTTTTCTGTTTTTGTTGTTGACAGACTTGTCGTTTCTACCTGCTGTCCAGCTATGTATGCATGTCTTGGTGCTGTTATAAGTTTGTCTTTTCATTGAAGTATTAATTTTTGTGCAGACTCAGCTTAAAGGGATACGCCAATATTTTTTGTTTTCCTGTCTTGCCTCACTCCTGAGTCCATGACAAGCAGGTAGACACCATTCTTTTGACTGTGCGTGTAGTAACAAGGAAGAGATGGGCAAAGCTCACCCACCGCTAATTAGCTTAGCTCAAACACTGGGAATCAATGGGTAGTGTTAGCCTGCTTCCACCTACAGTCATCAGATAAACTCTTCGGCAACTCTAAACGGTCCTGTGTGCTTGTTTTGTCTCATTTCTTTTTAACGTGTTATGTTGCGTAGGGCCCTATAGAATTTGTTTTAGTTTTTCCCCTATTCTGTTTTTTTGTTTTATTTTTTTTATAATTCGTTTTTAAATATTTTACGCAAATTTAACCCCCAGACACTGTCTAAAGCAGGGGCGTCTAACCTTTTTTCTTCGAGGGCCACAAATGGATAAAAAAAGGTATGCCAGGGCCACTATGCCATATCTTGTATTAAATAAAATTTGAGGATTTGGGCTCGGTCGATCACATTTCATGTGGCTTAATTTGACCTTATCTGTCCAAGGTCAGGATTTCAATGAGAAGACCACGCCAACTCATCTTCATGTTTAAGTCACAAAGTAAGAGCAAAGAGCATGAAGCTGCTAAACTTTGAACTAATGTTGGTGCCTGAAGATGGTTGGCACTTCATGCTTTGTATACTAAACCTATTTATGCAATTTTATGGACATATGCCTGTCCTCTTCATTCATCTGTCAACTTCTTGTCCCAGTACTGGCCAAATTGAATTTAACTTAATCAAAATTGCCCTTGGACCATAGTTTGGACACCACTGGTCTAAAGTAATGAAATATAGACACTCTCTCTTCAGGTGGTCCTCACACGTATCTTTACGGATCCAGTCAGCAGTATGTTGACAAAATTTAGAGAGCATTTGATCTCCTGACACATGATAATCGTTGGGAAACTGCTCTGCCCTGTACTTTGGAGTTAGCTGAGAGTTTTTTAGCTTCATTGCCAACTTCGCCGGTGTCTCAGGTGGCCGCTTCGACATATTTGCATTGTTAATAAGGGGAGGAGGAGGGGGAGTGAAGTGTGCACTATCCCCAGCCTTAGTGACCCCCTCGGAGCATTTTCACGAGAGATACTTTTTATTTTGGAAAAAAAGCTTTTATGTAAAATGTCGGCCAATTCCCTGATTTTCTGTGTTTATATTTAATTCCACTTTTCATGTCCAATTCTGTGATTCCGTCCCCGATGCTGTGATCGCGGATGTTATAGGGCCCTAGTTACGTTATCTATTTTTTAACCTAAGACTAGCACTTTATGTAATTTTCAAACAAAGCCTCTGTTTTCGAGTAGGAGAAGATTGATACTAAGGATTAAGGCTGACTTTGTACGAGAAGATGAGGATGATTTCTTCGGGGTTTAGTTTAAAAATGCTGTGAATAGCAAATCCAGACTTTCTCTGTAGTCCTGCTGGTTAGAATATGTAATATATTTTGAAATCCTTGCTGAAGTCAGCAGAATGATGCTAGAAACAAACTCTAAGAGCCTTAATGAGTGGGCAACAGCAGGAATATAGTGATGTGTTCAATGACAGCTTGGAAATATGAGAGTTAGACCAACAAGCAAAATGAGAAAAGGAAAATGAAGTGTTTATTTTAAAGCTGATAATTACAGTTGTTTGGAGGTCCAGTTTGTTTTTCCAGCATTATAAAGTACTTATGACAGATGCTCCTCAGGGGTTTCTCTGATGTTTTTATTTTTATTTTTTTCACTTTCGTACGATAAACTGCTTCAATGATATTCATATTCATGTATTTTTTTGCACAAAAGTAAAATGAAGAAATTGTAAAGGAATGAAAAAGAGCTTTTCTCCAAAATAGCCCCTTTTGGTGATCTGAAAAAATGCCTCAGAATGGAAAAGATCAAAAACAAACAAACAAACAAAAAGGACTGCATTGGTCAAGTTGCTGAAACTGAAACAAAAACCATGAGCAAAAGACAAACAGGGGCACGTACTGAATCGTGGATGAAGATCCACATGGAGATGAGAAGTATCTATTTTGTTTTTATTTTTAAAACATAGCGTTGTTTTCAGAAATGTGTCCGTCCACAGTAAAACACTGAAAATGCTGTAGCTCATATGCCAGGCCTGTAGGTGTCGCTGTGATGCTGCCTCAGACATACACTTAATCCAGAAAAGAAGAAATGGAGTATGTTCGTAAAAAATGTACAATGTAAACAAACACAACAGGAAGATGTTTGCTGTTGTCCTCGTCCACTTGCTGCTCATGTTGGTCGTGTCTGAGCAGATTTTGCTGTAAGAGCCTGAACGCAACACTGAATTGTTTCCATTGTCGTTGTGTTTAGAGCATGCGGTTAAAGGGAGCAGAGGTGTTATGAGATCATTGTTTCTGGAAATGTGTGTATTGGTTATGAACATGGAAACAAAAGGGCAGCATTTGGTTAAATAGTCAGTAGTTAAGGTAGTAGATTAATGAGAATCCGACCACTTGTAGCCCTCTGGCGATGATGACTAAACGGTTTGGCCTGTTGTTATCTAATGTTGCACCCACACAAGGTCAAGTTTCTCTGCACTTAAGAGTCAGCATGTTGGAGAGCAACACTGATTTTGTGTCTTATTTAAAGTCCTTTTGATTAAATGCACTCCTCCTCCTATCTGCTAATGTTTAGAATCAATGCTTCAAGGATCCATGGCTCACCTGTAGTTGTGCATGAGCAAGCTCATTGTGCAAACAGGGCTGGGCGATATGGCCTAAAAATACAATCCCTGTTTTTTTCTCCACAAAACTCGATTTATGATTTTAATTGTTTTTCCCTCTCAAAAAACCCCTCCCAAGTGACACAAAAATGACACAAATCAAGTTTTGCCCCTTTGTTATCAAAACATATAAAAAGCCACTGAGGGAGTTCCTAGGAAGTTGTCTGACGCGCTGGAGCAAAATTCACGATCCCAAAAAATCTTCATATTGATTCTTTATTAAAGAAAAATGAATAAACAGAGGAAATAAGCACTGACTTTCATATCCTTTACATTAAAGCATTAAGAAAAATAGCGTAAATTCAGCGATAATAAAGCCATAATGATGCAGTCAGCAAAAAATACAGCGACCCAGCTCACCTCTCTCTTCCACTGACCACACAGGTGGACAGGTGAGATAAATCATGAACACGCGCCCATCACCCTGTGACACGCCATCTCCAACTCTATATTATAACAAAATAATCAATAATAATAATCCCCAAATCCCCAAAAATATTAACACATACCTTAATCCTTAAATTGAATTTTTAAATGTAAACAATATTCTCAATAAATGAATTTGTGGCTCCTACATAAATTAAACATAATTTCCCTTTTATAGTTAAAGTGCATGCTGTTAGTTTGAACACAGGGCGGCTTGTCTACATCAGCACTGAAATCTGAGCTATTTTCATAGTATATTAACATGAAACTGTCTAATCAATATTTAATCTAATCTTAAAAGAAGCAAACAAAAGCCTAAACATGACAAGACCTATCATCATGAAAACAGTTTCAGTGTTTATATTTTCAAATATTGCAGCAGCTTACAATTAAAATCAAGGAAAATAATCGTGATTTTGATATTTAAATCTTTCGCAGAAAAGAATTTGAATTAATCAGTTTCATAGATGTATTTCACAGCCCTACATGCTGATGCACACCTCTTGTAGATACGCCAATGCCAATGAAATGTCATGTACTTAAGCACGACACAGATCACTTACACCTCGCAAACAAACTGGACTTCAGTGGTAAAATATGCTCGAGCACTTTATGGATGGCTGATCCTGTCCCTGCTCTACATTGTGAAAAGTCCATGGCTCTCTGGGATAATCACACATGCACTTTAAAGCAATATTAATGACACACATCTGCCAAAATGACACAGTTGGCACACCCTTTGGCAACAGCTACACCTGAGTCTGTCTTACCCGTTCACTCGATCTGTTTAACATTGGGCTGCAGCTTAAACACTTGTTCATTTAACCATCAGCACCTAAATGGCAAGTCAGCGGTCTTACACAATGACCTCGTCCTCTCAGAGTAACCTAAAGAAACTGTTCATATACTCTTAAGTTTTGTGAATAAGGCTCATGGCATTAACCAAACCATTTTATAAATAGAAGTGCAAACGTCCACCAAGGCATTTCTGATGTTCTTATTGAAGTGATTATTGGAAATGTGGAAAACTGCTGTATCTCGCTCTATCTTGCCATGACCAATTCCACCAAAACCTGTTGAGGCATTTTTGAGTTATCTCACTCCGGGACAAGCAAATGGACAAACGGTCAAACGCCGGCACAATCATATACCTCCTTGGCAGAGTTAAATAAATGCCCTAAGATTAGCTTCTCATCAGCAAGAATTCAGTCAGTTTATAGGGTCAATAATGCCAAAGACATGGCTCTCCTGATACTGTTCGCTAATCAGCAAAAGAAAATGTGTCAGTGTGTTGTTAGTGTTTCCACTGTTGTTTAAAATCAAATGGGACGTTGTTGGCGTAATATTGACCGATTCGATCTCCTGTGTGCTGTGATTGCTTCTTCACATCCTTCGGGTTGACTGTCTGTGATGAGAGCAACATCTCTGATTTGTGAGAGAGACAGATACTTGTGGGAGGAATTGATGAGGGAATTGTTAAGCAGAAAAACTTTTGGTTGATTTTGGTTCATTTGGCAAGTTGGCAAGGTTCCAACACCTGTTAGACTCTACAACAAAAACCTCTCTAGTGTGCAATAAACCGTATTTATACTTATAATATCTCAAATTTTTCATCTGTACTATGTCAAACATGTACATAACCACTGTAAATACCCCTTATATATACTTCATTTTATTTTTCATTTGTAAGTTTCTTAATTTATATTTCTTCTTTGTATTGTACGGCTTCTGTAAACTTGGAATTTTCCGCTGTGGGACTAATAAAGAAAAATCTTATCTTAAGTTGTTGTCGATTCTCAGCTGGATTTGGTTTTCAGTTTTCTTCCCTAGTTATAAACAGCAGCCAAATGATTACAATCATCCTAGTATGTTTTCTTTCAGTGCTCTTTATCAGTTTAGTTTTTAAGTTGAGCACAAACTTCTCTCTAAAGTCAGGGTGGCACAATCCACTGTAGATAATATAAGGAATGTCATTTTAGGATGAAAACCTATTAAATATATCTCACTATCAATCCAGTGGTCACAAGTGTGTGGTTAGAATTCACCTGAGATTAAACTGAATTGTTTCTATTTGAATAAGTTCAATATTCTACCCATACCTTTGTTTCTTGGCTCTTCTTCCCGTTCTGGTCCTCACCTTTTGTTTTCCTCTGTGTTTCAGTTCTACCTGCAGGACACTAAGAGCAGTAATGGGACGTTCATCAACAGCCAGAGGTTGAGTCGTGGATCGGAGGAGAGTCCGCCCTGCGAGGTTCTCTCCGGAGACATCATTCAGTTCGGCGTGGACGTCACAGAGAACACACGTAAAGGTACAGGCACATGTGGGTTGTGTTAATTAAGCCATTAGGTACATCTAAAGCAGGGTGCACACATAAAGATTATCGGGCTGTTTTTGTCCCGACTTTCCCCCTTCCTGACCAAGGACGGCAAACGCCAGATTATCTTCTGTTTTATAAGATTATCCTATAAGATTATACTGTGGTCTGAGGTGTGTTGAGAGTGAATTTGTCCCGATAATCGGCTCCGAAACGGGTCAAGCCGAAAATTGTAAATATTGAACTTTTTCAATATTTACGAACAAAAATCTTCATGTGTGTGGGGAAAGCTGACGACTCCAGAGTCATGACTCCGTGATTTGTGACGTGAATGTAGTCAATCAAGAAGCTAGCTGACTGAGGAACAAGGAAGCAGGGGTAAATAAAAACAAGCATGGCCGACCTGAAACATCAAGTTCAGTGGACCTCAGAGACTGAGGAGCAGGACCTTTTCCACAGTCTTTTCTTTTATTTAGTTCAGGATTTTTCCGTCAAAAATACTCCCAAGACCACCATCATTCCCTCTTCTCGTATGTCCTTCTCCATGTTGTGTTTTCCAGTTGTTGCTGTTTCTTCTTCCTCGTTTTTGTTTGATCACATTTGATCAGTTTTCTGTCTTGGAGGACTAGGTTCTAGATCGGTGGTGGGACAGAATGGTTATGTGTGTGGTGTACTGTGTTGAGATTATCAGAGCACACCACACAGTATGATCAAAACTGTTCAATGCCTGATTTTTCATCTTCATGTGTGGGCTCTCTAACAGATAAAACATCTCTTCAGATTTACAAAATTCTTACGTGTGGACCCTGCTTAACATGCAGAAGAGAAAGACCCAAAGAGTGGTGGTGACAGTGAGGGAGAGCAGAGAGTCTTTATTTTTTCTTTAGCAGTGTTAGTCGTTAATATGCGTACAGTATGGCCTGATATAATTACACTCGACTGACCCTGAAGGGGACCTCAGGGCTTCTTAGGTCGCAGACAGCATGCTGTAGAGAGCACACATTGAGGTCAGATTTTCAGCTCCACTAAAATCCTCTTTAATGCTGTAGACCGAAAGTGCACTCAACCAACATCAGACCTTATTCAGTCAAGACTATGACTGTATTTTAGATAAAGTTCTCCACTAATGATGTGCAGTTAGATTCTTAGGAATGAACAATGATTTATGAAGGTAGGCTTTTGTTGATTTTGCAGAAATTTACGTAATTTCTCAAAATAAAGACCAAACTTTAGGGTTAGTTAATACTCATTCATTTTGTAGTTTAATTTTTTTCTGCTCAGTATTGCTGCATCTTATAAAAGGCCCAAACAGTCTCCAAATATGCACAATTTCATTTTGGCTACAAACAAGAATTTCTTTTTTTTGGGTCACTTGTGAGACCAGTTTGAGTAAGAGGATGGTGGGCAGATGTGTTTCAGGTGTTCAAGCAGGTTGAACAGTAAATTTAGGAGAGCAGGAACACTTGGTGAGGGGCAAAGACTCATGGAGTCTGCCCTCATCCATATCCGTCACTAAAAAACAAAATCATGAAGTCAGTACAAAGATTGTGTTGTTTTTCCACGACAGGAACCATCCATGATAAAAATAGTCCATGAATAATACAGAAACCCTGAGATTTTGAGAATATTCTCCAACTCCGTTTTTGCACAAAATGTACTCGGGTCTTATTTTTGAGATCATGACCCTCATTTTAAGTACAAAACAAAATGTAAATGCTTCATATAAACACTCATAATCTAAATGAATCAGCCTTATTGACTAGAGAGATGCTCCACTCGCTTGTAACACACATCAACGAGTGGTGCAACCTGCGGTCATCGAGTGTTTCAGGTCTTTCAAACATTATACACTCTTACCCAGGTGGCCCAGATGGGGGCGATCAAGCCCCAGCTTGTGTCCAGGTAGCACTACTTGACCCACTATGGAGCGACGTTTGGGCATAAAATTAATATCAGTGATATCAACCATAGTTCAGCTCTACTAGTACTCAACTTTGGAGTACATGTACTTAATTTTGGTCAACAAGTGCATGAATAGACTTTACTAGTGAAGCAAAAAGTGTAACTAGTCCCAATAGTAGACTTAAAAATGTTCACTAGTACTACTAGTAAGCCTTAAGAGTGTGGGAAAAAGCATATTTAGGCTTCCTATTGGCTTTTGAAAATTTTGCAACCAGTCAAGATGCAGGATTTAGTTATAATCCCTCATACTTCATTTGCCTTAGGTCTACTGGTGCTACTACAAACTTTTTGCCTTACTAGTATTACTAGTAGACTAAAAACAGTGTTCTAGTGCTACTAGTGGGATATTTTGAGTTTACTAGTAGTACTAGTAAAGATTTTGTTTTACTAGTAAAAGTTAGTGCATGAGTACTTGCTAGTAAAGCAAAATTGTAGACAATTTTTTGTCACTGGTAGTACCCTTATACTAAAAAACCCCCCCAAGCTCTACTAGTCTGCTTGTGCACTAGTTGACCAAAACTGAGTACATGTACTCCAAATTTGAGTATTCCTAGAACTGGACTACGGATGATATCACCGATATCATATGGTTTTCCATAACCCTCTGCTCTCCTCTCCTGATCCACAACCACCATGAAGCAACTTCTGGTGCCTCAGAGAGTTTGCATTAAAAAATCTTAAATGATAACCCAGTCATGTAGCCTGATGCTAACTATCATTGAAATGTCCATTTGTAGGCTAATGGATTATTTTGCACTAATTTCAAGTTAAAGAGGTAATAATTTGTTTTAATTGTGTTTATGTATTGGGTTTTAATGACTACAGGACTTTGTCCACCGCCCCTGATTTTCAACAAACCTCACAGTTTTTATATAAACTCCATTCACACTTACAAAAAAGCTGAAATGATGCTGACTTCACTCTGGTCAGACGTATGTGTGAGCGCAAACAGCCAAGTTTTTCACCCGGACTTTACCCGGATAATGCCCTGCCTCCCTTAGTATTTTCTCTGGATAAAGTCTGGGTGAGTTGAAATGTGAACACAGAAGCAAATAATGAGAGAAATTCACTGAGGACAACTTGGAGGGTTGACAACATCAGGTGCACCCTGCACAAAACCAAGGAAGAGTGACAGGATGGATAAAACAACCGCTGTTGTGGAGAAGTTTATTTGATTGTAGGAGAGTAACACAAACTCAAATGTTTATCTGGACATCTGAAAGTGTTGTTTCCACTGCGCACCATCAAAGTTCATTAATGATCACCACCAGGTCTCTCGTGCATCCAAAGAGGCGTCTCGGGCTACTGTTGGATATGGAGCTAAAACACTGCAGCTTTCTTTTCCGGTGTAATCCTGACGCACAAAGTGACGCTGCTTCATGTTCACTTCTGGGTGCTAAAATACTCCTCTCAACGCTTTCATCTATGTTGTTGATTCACTTTTTAGCATGTATCAGTTAAGTCAGGATACAAATCATGATCACAGTGTTAATTAATGCTGCTTTGATTACTGTATTATGAACACTGACTTTGGCATCCTGCCACTTTTTTTTCGCTGATACCAACATATTAGCCAAGTAAGTTAATTGATGAGTTTCATCATAAACAATCACAGTGAATTGCTGACTTGAATCTGTTGCATTTACTGACCTTGAAATCCAGAATTAAATGTTTGATATATTTTATTGACTGAATTTTCTGGTCATTCTATAACATGAACATGCCTGTTTTTGTTTTTTAGTCACTCATGGCTGCATCGTCTCAACAATCAAACTCTTCCTACCTGATGGGATGGAGGCACGCCGACGAAGCGAGTAAGTATTGGCAGATACTCACGCTGATCCTTTAGTCGCTGTTTCCTCTCGGCCATACGAGTCAAATGAAGCTTGTGGATTTTCTCTTCCCCTGATTGCAGCATTATCATTGGGCAGAGTGAATCTGTTTCTGTAGTATTATTAGCTCACTGGATACTGTAAATAATGCTGTTACTGCCTGTCTGGCTGCTTTCACACACAAACAAACACACAAACATGACATTTCTGCCTGTGTAGTGATGTAATTAGTGTCAGTCTAGTTGTTTATGAGGAGACGGCTGTTCATTTAGCTGAAAGGGAAATGCTGTGTAAGGGCTGGCCAGTTTATCTAGTATCTGGAATATATAATTGTGTATGAGCTATAGTGGAAGATAGTGTTGCTTATATTGATGCATTTGACTATTGGTGAGTGCATTGTTAAATGAACTTCTTAGAACATAGATACCAATCTAATATTCAGTAATAAGATTGTTTATTGTATGAGCCACTCAAAGTTCCAGAGAAATGGTCACTCTAAAAGCAGAATGTAAACGCCATGATATTCTGATATTGTGACTGGGGACTTGTCGGCAGATATTGGCCTAAAAATTACAATATTGATATTGGCTGATATTGGAATTTTTGCCAATATTTACAGCTGATATATCAGCCATACATTTCAGCCATGTTTTGGCAGTAATATCAGCAAAATACACAAATGTACCATAATTCTTCACCTTATCATCACTGCATGGGTGCATTTAGAAATCAAGAGTTTCATTTTTGCAAGTGATGAATGTTGTTTTTCTTGTTTTGCATCTGTTCCTCACACAGACCTCAAGTTGAAAGCAAAAGTCAATTTTCATACAGTACGGACTTGATGCCCTTTTTTTTTCAAATATAAATTTTATTTATGAAAAGCAGGTCTGAGATTCCATTGTTACGACGGAGGACTAGGGCCACTTACAAAAAAAAAAAGTTACAAAGAAAAAGTAAAGTTACCAGTATAATTTCGTAATGTTAAGAGAACAATCTCATACAGTTACGAGAATAAAGCCATAAACTTACGAGAATAAAGTCGTAAAGTCACGAGGCTAAAGCCATAAAATTAGGTGAATAATCTAAAAAAGTTACGAGAATAAAGTCGAAAAGTTACGAGAATAATCTTTTCAAGTTACGAGAATAAAGTCATAAATCTGTTTAAATTAAGTTAGAAAAAAAACTTTATTCTGAAAGGTTGAACCAGAAGATCTCAAGTTTTGACAAATAGCCTTCTTATTGACTTTATTCTCGTAACTTTACAACTTTGTTCTTATAACTTTTTGCCTTTTATTCTTGTAATTTCATAAGATTATTCTCGTAACTTTTCGACTTCATTCTCTAACCTTAACAACTTTATTCTCGTAACATTTTGTGAGATTATTCTTGTAATTTTTAGACTTAATTCTTGTAACTTTATGAAATTAGTCTTGTAACTTTTCACCTTTATTCTCGTAATTTTATAAGATTATTCTCGTAACTTTTCGACTTTATTCTCGTAACTTCATGAGATTATTCTCGTAATTTTTCGACTTTCTTTTAACTTTATAGAAATTATTCTCGTAACTTTTTAACTTTATTCTCGTAATTTTATAAGATTATTCTCGTAAGTTTTTGACTTTATTCTTGTAATTTTATGAGGTTATTCTTGTAACTTTTCACCTTTATTCTCGTAATTTTAAAAGATTATTCTCGTAACTTTTTGACTTTATTCTCGTAACTTTTCAACTTTTTTTTTTTAACATGGTCCTAATCCTCCGTCTTACATTGTACAAAAATACAAGTTCTTTTCTTTTTACATCCCCAAACCCCAATCCTCTTGTACAATTAAATTATATTTAAAAATATAGAGACAGTGCACTTAAAACAAAAAATGTTTATGTATATATTTATAACCTAATAAATGATAATAATAAAATAAAAATTAAATGAGTAAAAATATACACCTAGACAGAGATGTGGATATATGAAATAATAAAATAAGATAAACAAAATAGCACAATGAGAAAACAGAGCTAGTTGTTAGATATATGAAATAAAAATTGCTGCTGCTTGCCTCTTGGGCCTTGTAATAACTGAGCTGTCAGGGCAACTGACTGGCACACTGTGATAGACCTCACTCCAATCAGAGAAAGTCTTTATGGAGAGATTCCTTGTGCTGGTAATTTGTCAAAATATTGTCTAAACTTGATTTAAGACTTTGTGCTCCTGGAGAAACATATTGGTTTGGCGATAATGAGTTCGGAAATATCAGCATTTTGGCCAAAATCCAATTTTGTGCATCCCTAATTGTGCCATCTATTCGTCAAAAATGTTTCCAGATACTTCTTGTCTACCACAAAATATTGATGTGGTTTTTGGTCTCATGGATGAACCCAGCTCTCACTCAGTGACAGCTGGTTTGTGCTGCAGCCCCCTGCAGCCCTGACAGGGACTCTGATAATGTATGGACGAATGGTTTTTTCGGTCCAGATTCCACCCCCATTACCTGTATGTGCTTTTTAGTTATACATAAAGACCGCTGTTTTTGTTTTTGTTGTTCAGCTGATCTCGTCAGGTTTCTGTTAAATCCTGTTGAAGGTGTGAGGTTGACGAAGACTCTGCTCACACCTTATAGTAACTTAATCCGTGTGTTTTAATGGGTGGTAGCAGACCAACAGCTGACACAGCATGTAACTTCCTACTGTACTGGTAGTCCCACCTGTGTGTGTGAGAGTGTGAGTGTGTATTTGTATGACTTGAGCACACACGGTGGGCAGTGCCATCTGCTGCCCTGCTGTCGGCTCTCAGCCTGAAAAAATGAATCTGGAAACACAGAGGAGCATCCTGACCTGCATTTGTAGACCCTTAAATGAAGAGCTGAGGGTCTTCCTTCTTCCTGCCGGCAAACAATTAAACACTTAATAACCTGAAATATGAGATGTATTTTGTTTTGAGCATTTATTAAACAGGTTCATATCATTAAACTAGGGTGACCATATTCTGAAAACCCAAACACAGGACCCTCAGCAGCATGTGTTGCATCATGACGCTCAATATCTTGACTGGTAGGTACATTGTAATAATGCCAGTGGTCCAGTGCAGTACTTTATTATGAATGTTAACCCTTTTACTACTATGAATATAAATGGCCGTCTGGTCTTTTTTTGCCTTTTTTGTTCTTAAAGGATAAGTTCGTTTTTTTGACACCTGGACCTTATTTTTAGGATTAAATACGCTCGTAGACTCACCCAGACAATTTTGGCGGAGCTCGGAGCCATTTTCGAGCAATTTAGATCCATCCAATGGCGTTTTTCTCTCATGTCATAGTAGCAGACGGGGCCAGAAATCGTATTTTGGGGGGCATCAATACGTGTTTCCTCTGGTCTCAAGTCCCACTCTGAGCAGCAAAGGCACTCCTCCTCTGTTGTGTTTGCTGTGCAATGTCCACAACAACACCACCAGTTAGCCCCCATTCGTGGACGTGCAGTGGTTGCTTGTTTTCTGGCCAGCTGTTCGGCTCTTTCCCTCTGCATCCTCCTTTCAAATAGCTCCTCGTCGGTATATTCTGGCTCAAAACGATACGGGCATCCATTATACTCAAAGTCGTCGTCAGACACTTCTACATCGGATAAATATTCTGCCATGTTGCACAAAAATAGCCGTGTAGCTGTGTAGCCTAACAACAACAGCGGCTCTACTCATGTTCTTGTCTATGACGTCACCAAAAGTTACCCATCCTTGTAAAGCCCCGGATGACCATAACAACAAAGTTGAGCTGACATGGTGATAACACTGGCCATTCATTTATAAAATGTAGCTGAAATGAGCGAGTTTCACAGCAGATAATGTCTAATTTAGGGACTTCGATTTCTGGCTCCATCTGCTACTACGACATGAGGAAAAATGCCGTCGGATGGATCTAAATTGCTCGAAAACGGCTCCGAGCTCCGCCAAAATTGTCTGGGTGAGTCTACGAGCGTATTTAATCCTAAAAATAAGGTCCAGGTGTCAAAAAAACGAACTTATCCTTTAAATGTGTTAGAAAATGCCCCTGATTAAATTATTTTGCACCTTATTTCAGGTAAAAATAAAACATTTAAGCAAGTATTTGTCATTATTAAATTGTAAATGCTTGAAACAGTGTGTAATTACAAGAAAAGAAAAAAGAGATTTGAATTTTCCACAAGTTTTATTTTATAAACAATTTTAAATGAACATGTACAACACTTTTGAGAAGACAAACCAAACTCAACCTATTTTATATTATTATTTATTATTATTATTTATATTGTTATATTATTTAACTATTTATGAAATGCATAAAACATGAACTATGATGAAAAAGACGCTAACAAAAAAGATGAACTAGGTGATATACACCTAAAAAAAAAAGTCAAGAAAACACTCCAGAATGATATTAATGTCATTATTTACGACATGTTCACATTATTTACACAGAAAATTCAGATAAATGACTCACATGTTTGTCTCTTAATCCTCTCTCTGCTCTCCAGCTCAGTCAGCTCACTTCCCGTCCCTCCCCCTCAGGCGATCCAGCCTTCACCGTAATATACCATGCATCAGTGGAAAGCTCCGGTTCTCAGCTTTCAGAATCCGTTGGAATTATTTGGATAGCGTGGATACTCGAGGAGTAACGGTAGTTTGAATCATGCATGTCTTTTCTCTCGCCGGCCACAGCTTTGTCTGTAGAACAAGCCGAGCAAAACCTGGACAATTTAGGGAGGTTTATAAAATCCCCCTGGACATAATTTTACGACCAAAAAGGAGGACATGTTCGGGCAAAAGAGGATGTATGGTCACCCTAGGTAGGCCTCATACAGAATCTCAAAAACTCAGACAATGTTGACAAACAATTGTGTTGTTTTGCTTTCAGTCAGAAGACATACATAATGTAAATGAGAATAATATGTATAAAATAAAAAATCGCTCTATGAAAGTATACAGAAACAGAAGGAGAAAAGGAAGGGGCCCCTAGGGAACCCCTAGTCATCCCAGCCCACCAAAACACAACATTTTCATTGTGTTCAATAAGTTATAATGGGCTTCCACCTCCACAGGTAGAAGTCCAGATGCAATTGCAGTTTTGCTGTTAAATTTTCCATACACTTCATGCCCTTGAGTCTTCGTGTCCATTGGTCCAAGGTCGATTGGTGGGGCTTTAGCCAGTCTGCTGTGATGGTTTTATCAGCTTTTAACGGGAAAGCTCTTAATACAGATTCTCTCTCTCGCCCTAACCCTTAAATGACATATATCCCAGAATCATCCATTGTGACTCTGCTGGTATACTCGGGTGCAAAATCTTAAAGATTTACTTTTTTACTTTTTCCCAAAATGCTTGTATTTTTGGGCAGTCCCAGAAAATATGGGAAAAATCCCCCATCAGCCCACACCCTCTTCAGCAGTATGATCTATTTTTAGCTCTGTCTTTTGTCTCTAACAGCTCAAAGGGAAAGTTTTTGGTTTTCAAACTGCTAAATCCCCTTCGATGTTCTCCTGATAAGACCTCTTCACGTAGGAAATAAAATCCGAAAGCACTAAGGCGTCCTTGCAGGAGTGGAAGTGGGGATTTTTTTTTCAGCAACCTTTAAACAATGACATAGGACCACAGATGCAACAGAAATGACATCATTTAACATAAATTCACATATTTAGATCAGTTAAACCTATTTTAATGGCAGTTAGATATTAGTGTTAATATTATTATGATTCCTCTTGAAAATGAGATGCCACATCTCAAGGGGCTTACCATTTGATAAATTTATATTCAGCATAAATGGCACTACAAAAATAAAGATGAATTGATTGTAGGGATGCACGATATTAGATTTTTGCGGATATTCGATATGCTGATATTTTTTAAATAATATTTCTGGTCAAGAGCTCAAGCTCTGTACTTGTTTCTTTCAGTGTTACAGTATATTTTTGTGAAAAAAGAAAAACGGCATTTAACTCTTGCAAAAATGAAACCCTTGATTTTTAAATGTACCCATGCAGTGATGAAAAGGTGCACCAATATTGTACATTTGTGTAATTTGCTGATATTCTAGTTGAAATGTGTGGCTGATATATCAGCTGTAAATGTCTGCAAAAATTTCAACATCGGTAAAACCGATAATATCTTGCATCCCTGATTGATTGAATCTATATTCAGCAGAGACAAATGTGATGAGGACAGATTTATGATCTGGGCGTCCATGGGTTTGTCTCTATCAGAAATTCTTTTTTTTAGTCTCTTTGTCTCTGCCTGGAAGGATACATCTCTGGATGTATTTATATGTATACACAATTTATTTATTAAATGTATTTGTATATATGCATATAGGTGTATTTATAAAATGAAGAGTTGTCTTCAGCCTGCTCTATAGTAAAGTGTCTTGAGATAACACTTGTTATGAACTGGTGCTATACAAATAAAGATTGATTGAGATGCATATGAATCGTTGATGCTGTAGCAGAAATACATGTGATTATCTAGAATAAATCACTAACAAAACACCAATATCACTCAAAACAATTCTGAATAACATTTCTCTGGAGTTTATTTCTCTGGCAGTACTTTAACTGACCTTAGCAAACCAGTGGAACCGATAATTAACCTTTTAGTCAATTATCTGCTGATACCAATTCTGTCCCGATTATATCCTGCATCCCTAATATTTATGGCGGGGAAATCTGCTGAGCAGCAGATACGTCTTTAACTATTACCAGTACCAATATCATACTGAAGATCAGGTGTAAAGGGGCTTCACTGTGTCTGCAGATTGATTTCCAGTAAATCATAAGCCATAAGCTCTCATGGGAAAAAATAGTTCCCTGTGTTTTGAGGTTGTTGCTAGTACCACAAAAAAGACTTTGTAATTAAACATTGGCAGACCCGTTTTTGCAGGAGTTAAGAGTTTAACAGAGAGATTTGAGAGTTCTGCATCAGGAGCAATGAGCAGATTTACTGAGGACTTGTGGTCTTAACTTCATCTTGGATTAATTCAAAAATACCCAAAATATAATCTCATTAACTGCACATTTTAGTTCTCACGTCTCGCTGCGTAGCTGAAAATGTTCTTCACAAATTAAAAAAAAAGCAAAAGTGACAACCATCTATTGATCATTTCTTCATAATAACCCTCCGTTATTTGGCTGATGTAGAGCAGGGGGATCCAAGCAGTTTTCTTTTTTACCAAGGGCCAAAACAATGTGAGGATGACTGGGCCACATTGACACAACTACTTTTAGTATGTTAGAGTCGGTCAAATTGAGTAAAGGTTAAAGGGATATGCAAAAATGTTGTTTGTTTTCATGTCTTGCCTCACTCCTGAGTCCATGACAAGCAGGTAGACAACATTCTTTCGACTGTGCATGCAGTAACAAGGAAGAGATGGCCAGAGCTAATTACCTCAGCTCAAACACTGGGAGTAAATGGGTAGCGTTATCCTGCCTCTGCCTACAGTCATCAGATAAACTCTTCAACAACTCTAAGTGGTCCTGTGTGCTTTTACCGTGTTATGTAACGTTGTCTATTTTTAGCTAATTAGGTCAACAAAGTAGGTCAACGAAACAACGCAAGTCTGCGCAGTTTTCTTTTGAAAATAAGTGCCAATCTTAGTCTAAAAATAGATAATGTAACAAAACCCAGTTAAAACAAAAACAAGTGCACAGGACCGTTTAGAGTTGCTGAAGAGTTTATCTGATGACTGTAGGCAGTCAAACTAACGCTACCCATTGACTCCCAGTGTTTGAGCTACGCTAATAAGCAGTGGGTGAGCTCTGCCCGTTTCTTCCTTGTTTCTTCAAGCGCAGTCAAAAGAATGGTGTCTATCTGCTTGTCATGGACTCAGGAGTGAGGTAAGACTCGAAAAGAAAAAAAAAATTGTTTGCGTATCCCTTTAAGACCCTGGATGAAAAAGACTACTAAACAAATGAGGGTTATTCATGCTGCTCCTAATGCTGTCATCAGCTTGTCTTTATCTATCAATAATGCACAAGCTTTTTGTATCGTGTGGGACACTTTTTCCATTTATTTTAAACTTGCTGCAGGCTTAAAGTGGACCCTGGGCCATAGTTTGGACACCCCTCGTATATTCACACTTGATTTCTCTTTCTAATGTGTGTTTTAGGGGTTAGAGGTGTTTTCTCATAGGTACGACAGCTGTACTTGCAGACTTTAACACATGTGCAGCTTTGTCTCTTTGCCCTACACATGTGAAGTAAGTGGTGTGAAGCTAATTCAGACAGATTTATTAATAGCTGAAGAATGTTTCTGCCCCCCTGTTTAAGCATTTGACGTGTGGACGTCTGCCAAGTACAGCTTCATACAGTCGCTCTCTGTGTGAGAGCGAAGCACCTGTATTTACACACACTAGGAGAATCTGTGTCCTACCAAAACTGGATTTAGTTTCTTGTTTCATTAAAGCTGCAGATGTGAGGATGGAAACACAAAAGAACAGTTCATTCGCTCACCTTTGAGCTCCGAACAGCTAAAACAAAGACTGAAATCCCAGAGGAATTTAAACTTTTTAATCTTTCTGAGGCAACACTTTGCCCAAAAACAGAAAACCTGTAAAAGCAGCCACTTCGAAAAGTTTCAAAACGGAAAACAGAACCATACAGCCTCACAGGGCTGGGCAATATGACCTAGAAATAAAAACCCAGATTTTTTTCACAAAATTCAATTTTTGATTTTAATTGATTTTTCCTCTCAAAAATAAAAAAACAAAAACACTCCAAGTGACACAAAATTACATGAATCAACTTGTGTTTTTATTTTATCAAAATATATCCAAAACTAGACAGACTTTCCCTCTTATAGTGAAAATGCATGCTGTAATTTTGTCATAAAATGTTGATTATGTAGTTCAGATTTAGGGAGGCCTGACTACATACACACTATACCAGATTTAAAAAAAAAAAAAAAAAAATTAACAATAGCTTTTATTGAGCATCAGTAGTTTAATACATAGATACAGGTATAAAGTCATCACAATGCTCTCATTTTAATTTTTAACACCCCCCAACACGAGAACATGTTGGACACCAATCCAGATGACATAAGCAAATATATAGTAAATAAATGAATAAATAAATGAATGTATAAATAATAACAAAAATGAAATAACAATAATAATAACAACTGTATAAATAAGTAAATACATATTCATATACATAAACACATGACATAAAAAAGTACTGTTCATAAAAAAAAGAAATAATAATAACAAAATTAAAAAAAGATGACCAGTACTAAGTCTGTGCACTACAAAGGGCAAGGTTCACATGGATTTTAGCACAAACATAAATGCACGATGGCTGCTATATTACAGTTTAAGTGGGCAAAGTTTTTAGTTTGTCAAGACATAGTAATACTGGGTCCCAGACAGAAAAAAATGTCGCTTGACCCCCTGAGTGTATATTTAATTTTCTAACTATACCAGATTTTTACTAATAAGAAGAATCTAATAATAGTCATGCAATATTAATAACTGTATTGAAACCACAACAACAGAAGTAGATGTCCACGGCTTCAATTTTTAAGTATTTCTTGTTTTTAAAGTAACAGGAATTGGGATAAAACTTCCTCCCCCTGTCTAAATTATCTTTGAAATAAGTAGTTGTGCATTTTAGACACTGTACAGATACATTTTCCCCACTTTCCTCGACTGAATCTTGGCTGGACCGTGGCGGGTCTGTGATGGGACCTGCCCACGTTCATGCCCACTGTATGTGTTCTTGTGAGGGACGCGTCATCTCATGGGGACACCCTACAATTGCATGAATAGGCATGTTTAAGGTGGGATTCGGGCACACCCCCAGAAAGCTGGGGTAACACCCAGTAGCTGGAAGTTAGCTGGAACCCGGCAGGCTTTGGGCTGGAAGTTGAAAATCGGAGTGGTTGCCTCTGTGAAGCAGTTTTTCTTGCTGGTGTTTATGGTTTCGCCCCTTCAGAAGTACCAGTCATGTTCAAGACTTACTGACAAACCAGTTTTTAATGATTTTAAAAAAAGCAGTGTGATGGTGCTTTTCTGTTTGTACTCCCTCAATCTGGCTCGGCTAATGTGTGATGGATATTTAAGTTAATTGGCTCACTCTTGTCCAAATTGCATCAATAATGCTTCATGAAGGACCTTCACAGAAACCAATGTAGCAATAAGAAAAGCTAATTTTCCATAATTAATGACAGACAAAAACATTTTTATGGACCCTTTTAGAATTGCTTTTAATTTTGCATATTTTAATGTATTTACATGGTGTCATAGTTGCAAATGAAATCAGAATATTTCATGACAGATTTTTTTTTTATCTTATGGTTGCAATTCTGGAAATTTGAAATCATCTGGAGGGGCCACTTTGGGTTAGGAAGTGTGCCTCATGTGGACCCCAGGCCGCTGTTTTCCCTCCTCTGCCTCTGAGTGTTCAGGAATGATCTTCTGCTAAACTTGGTTTTAATAAATGTAACCAAGATTCAAAACCACACGCAGACTCAGTCATAGCTTTCTGAGAATTAAACAAAGGTATTAAATATCTATATGTGATCTGATACTTTGTTGCTTATGTATGTATTTAATCTGAAAAACTGCTTCTCTTTTACACTAGTAATGTTATTGTACACTGCATTTTTTCTTTCTTTTCTTAATACTTTTAATAATTTCAAATGCCTGCTGTGGACTAGTTTTTTGAATTAGCACATGTGCTAAAACACTCAATCCATCTGGTTTGTCCAATGTAACTGTGATGTCCACATCAAATAAACAATAAATAATAATAATAATAATGATAGTAATACTCCAGCATGAGTTCAGTTTTTTAGCACAGGCTTGTTTCAGGGGTTAGACGGGGGTTGTTGTGCTTGAACATTCTTTCAAATGCAGGATTCTTTTGGATGTTGCAATAACACATTATGATTCTGTTCCCTGCAGCGAGCCAAAAAAGAAAATTTCATGCCAAATTAAAAACCTCTGATATGTTTTAATTCATGCAGAACCCTGTAAAACTACTGGACAGATTTGGCTGAAATTTTCAGTAGATGTTGGTAATGGCCCAACTTAAAGATGATTAGATTTTGGTGGTGATCCAGATAACTGCCATTAGTGAATGATCGTTTTTGCTCAATTACTGTCTAACTAATAATGATATCAACATGATTCTAAGTGCTAGGTGTGGGTTTTCATGGTCAAGGAATCATATAATGATGGTAACTTTATCATGGGACTATTGCTGGTAGATGTCACAGCAATATGTGAGCTACCTCGGCAGAGGTTTGTGCTCTAAGAGTGCTTTCTAGTTTGTTTCTTTGTTTGTTTATTTGTCACCAAGGTTACAGGGAAAGTACTGGATGGATTAACATAAAAAATGTACCAGAGTTGTAGTTTGGTCCAAGGAAAAAGCCATTAGATTTCGGTGGTGATTTGTTAATTTGTCTGCATGTAAAAAATTCTCAAATTTTCACAAAATTCCCATTGTTAACATTTGGCGGAATTAAAAAAAAAAAAACTTATCTCTGACATTTTTTAATGGATTTGCTTCCAATTTTACAGGATAGTATAGGGTCCATGTCTCTATTATCAAGATAAATTTCATCTGGATCCTATTGATGACATTCAATAATTCATATAAAATCAAAATATTAAGTGATGTTCCCAAAACTTGGTGTGTTCATACAGGATAACAACCTCCATGTATGTGCTGAGTTTGGTCTGGATCCTGGCTCTATTCTGGATCTGGTGATCCAGAATTGTATCTTTTACAGGGGTTGTGGAAAAGCCACTGCTAGAACTGAGCTACTTGGCAGATGTCTGCGCTCTCTGAGTGCTTTTTTAGTTTTATATCTTTGTTTAATGCAAAATACTGGCTGATGTGGGTGTGGCGTGAAAAGTTTAAACGTGCAGCAGCAGCTTTCTTTCTTTCTCTCTGTGTGATTCAGCGTGTAGTCATTCTGTCAAATGATTATTAATGTGGTGACACAGACAGATCTGGACGAGTTTTAGAAAGTTTGAAGCTAAAGCTCCAGCTCTGCACCATTAAACTTACCATTTAACTCAATTTTTTTATAAAGTAAACATGCAAATTCTTCACTATCAGGCACTTTAAACCAGGAACAGATGGTCAGAAAAGACAGTCAGCCTTTCCTGGTTGCAGATTGAACACCTCTAAAGTTTTTCAGGTTTAACCACCATTGTTTATCGTCCATCACAGTTTCCACATGACAATCGCTCCTCTTATCAGTCTGCTGTCACCTGCCATATTTCCTGTAACGCCCACATGACCCTCACACTGTCATGGGCAAGTGTGCAGAGAGGAAGTCTCATTTACATAACCATTACATGCTCGCAGGTGAGTGGAGCTGTGAATTGATGATGACCCCGCCCTCTCATGAAGGTACACCTTTAACCTCAAACACACTATAAAGTGAGTGAAGAAATAAAAGTAGCAGCAGAGAGGGGAGCATGTTTCTGTACAAAGTGCCGGGAGGGGAGGAGCTGAAATAACTCGCTCAAGTAAGAGGAAGAAATCAGCTGTTTTTCTTCAGAGGAGAGGAGGAGCGACGAGTTGAAAGAAAGAAAGAAAGTTTGTGTTTATGGGATGACTTTACTCACGCGGTGGAAAAAAAAGGACAGAAATCAGCTGCTTGGTTTAAAACTCCAGGGGGAAAAATGAAGCAACAGGGAGGTGTCCGTTTTCCTGGAGGAGAAGCTGGGTCAGGTTGAGACAAAGAGAGCGAGCTGTGGACTTTGAGCTGTGACAGATCGTAAGAAGTTGGCCTGACAGGTAACTCCTCAGCTTCACAGCACGTTAGTCCAGATTCAGGCTCATTTCCTCGGGCCAGGGCCTTCTGCTGGCTGCTGAAATGTCGACATGTAGCTTTATTTTTGCTGTATTTGCTTAAGTAGCACTTAACTGCATAAACGTGATCATAAAATGAAGCAGAAGGTCAACAGATGCTAGAAGTGCATCATAGATAGTTTGACGAAGTGACTTTAGTGTTTGTTCCTCAAACTGCCTGCAGGTCATAACTAAAGAGCTCAAACCTGAAAGTCAGTCGTGTTGAAAAGGCTTCTTTAGGACTGGATAGTTTTCAAGTCTTGTTTTTTAATAATAAGAGACCAAAAACAAAAAGAGCAGTCTTAATTAGGGATGCGCGATGTTGGATTTTTGCTGATATCCGATATTTCCAAAGCTACCATTCACAAAGACAAATATGGTGCTATACAAATAAAGATTGATTGGTTGAATCTATATTCAGCAGAGACAAATATGATGAGGACAGATTTATGATCTGGGCGTCCATGGGTTTGTCTCTATCATAAATTCTGTATGGATACATCTCTGGATGTCAGTATATGTGTATTTTAAATATGTTTATGGGTATCTATAAATGAAGAGTTTGTCTTCAGCCTGCTCTGTTGTGAAATGTCTTGAGATAACACTTGTTATGAACTGGCTATACAAATAAAGATTGATTGATCGTTGCCGATGCTGATACAGATTGATATTTTTTGGCAAGAGTGCAACAGTGTTGATTTTGACAGCACTTTTTAATTTAGTTTTAGTTAGTCTTTTGCCTAAAATATCTTTCAGCTTTAGTCATCATTTAGTCATCTAAATTGTATTGATTTTAGTCTAGTTTTAGTTGATGAAATTTTACAACATTTTAGTCGACGAAATCTACTGTAAATTTTGTCGACTAAAATATGAAGTGTAAAGGGTAAGACATTTTTTATGTTTCCTTGAATTTCTGAAGTCATGTTTTACACTTGGATAAAATGAAACATCTAATAACCCTTTATTGAATGTTGTAAAGTTTGAATGTATAAATGAACAGAAACAAATTGAAATTTTGTGTGAAATGCTGTCATCTTTATTTAGGCTACCTGGCAGAGCATCTCAGTTACAATACCAGAACTGACGACTAACAGTGAACCTGCTCTACATGAATATATCAATTCATAAAGAGAGGAGCTCTGATTGGATCACTCCCCAACTTATCCCACCACCACCAAGCTAAGGCAGCTGTGATTGGATGTCCCTCTTAACTCATCCAACCTTTCCACACAACCAATGTAGCTGTGATTGGAGAAATGCCTAAATTCTCCCTACTTCCTACATGACCAAATTAGGTCTGATTGGATTAAGTCTGTGTCAAACATTTGAGTCTAGTTTTTATTTGTTGATGAAAATGCCAGTTAATTTAGTTTTAGATTTTGTCCATGTGCACTTGCTTTAGTAGTTACTGTCTAGTTTTTGTCAGGGGAAAAAGGTTGTTGATGAAATCTATGACGAAAATAATTAGTCAACAAAATCAACACTGGTGTTTGCAGTGCAGAGCCTGGCACGGTAGCTTGACAGTGCAGTTGAGGTCACAGATAGCTTGTCGGCAACAGGCTGCCATAAAGATAAATGAGGTCAAAAACCATCTTTCCCCTCAAATGCTTTATTGACAGTCTCTCAGTAGAGTAACAGAAAACTGTTATGGACTCACAAAAAACTGCAAGATCTTCAGCCTTTCTCCAAGTCAGGCTGGCGCCACACAAGACCATTTTCGAAAACTTTAGTGATTTTAACAACACTGGACTCCACAGACATCAGGACGGTGTCAACTTATTTGTAATTGAATAATCTTCTGAAAACTCACTGAGATCTATTGTTCATGATTCAACAAAAAAAGTCTCAGGAATGAAGTTGTAAAGTTATTTTATTTAGACAAATCTAATGTTTTCTAACACTGCTTCACGAGCTGACTTCAGATTGCAGTTGTGTTGTAATTGTGTAAAACTTGTTCAGTTGTAAAATATCTCGCAGAGCTCTGATGGAAACTGCAGTCGGTGTTTTCCATCCTCAGTGTCTGCTGGAGCGAACAAAAACACACTCGGCTTGATCTGATGTGGATGACTGAATCCTGTGGACCTGCTGCACTTTTTTTATGTGTGAGTGTGTGTGTGAGTGTGTGTTGAGGCAGACTTGATGTCCTCATGAGTTGTAGTTTAAGAGCAGTGAATTTAGGTCATGTTACTTTGTGGATTTTTCTGTCTTTATTAAAGTGTTGTTGGTCTGGTCTTTGGATCAGTGCTGTGTTGTAGAAGAGGCTGATGATTGGCTTGATGTCATTGAGGTATGCTGTTGACCTTGCAGTCCAGCTGGATTCGCCTGATTCAGAGTCTGAAGGGCTGCAGCTATGGATTCGTTTTGTAATCAAGTATTTTATTGGTCTGGCAATTAATTGAGTAATCGGGTAAGAAATACATTGCGCACGCTGCAATATTTTACATTGAATCACTCTGGCTTTATTGAAAAGCTAACCTTGCAGAGCAGATGGACCTGCCTGATTCATTGTCTAAGATCACAAAGATCCATCTTGCCATGGATAATGGAGGGATGGGTTTCCAATAAGTGGTCCCATGGTCAAGTAAATCCCGATCTTGCTTGCTTTACCTCAGCCAGTTGGTTCAGTGCTTGGCTTGTATTTTAGATTTATTTTAGCTTAAATCTAGCAAAAATTATGGATAAAACAGGAGGTATCGCACTAAATTGAAGGATGACTACTTTGTTTTGTTGTTTGTTTGTTATTGTTTTGCCTTTGTTTTGTTAATATACTAAATTATTGCGTAGAAACTTTTTCTTTTGTAAAATATGGCAGCATTTATGTTTAACAGATGGAGAAGGGTAGGGACTTGTTAAGTTTTACTTCCTCCCACTCCTTTTCAGATTAATTGTATGTAACAAGGACATTTCATTCTTTCTTCTATTTTTGTTTTTATCTTTTTTTTAATATATTAAAAATAAATAAGGCTCAGTCAATCAATCAAAAAAAATACAAAAAAGTAGAATCAACCTGACCTCCTTGTTATGTAGTTTGTCACATTAATCCAAACATCTTCTGAGTTGTTTTTTTCAGCCTTTAGACCACAGGAAGTCTATGCCCTACTTTAGAATGACTTCAGCTCTTGATGATTGAATATTTCCCTCTAAATGCTCATTTTTTTATGTCAAACATAAATTATCATAATTTTGTCAGCACAGGGTGATCATCATTGTCGCCCATAGGTAGAGCAGCGTGTTCCTGTGCTGAGATTACATAAAGCTGCAGATTACAGGTTGTTATATTTCTGCTGTAGGAGAGGACTTTTTAATTAGTGAACTTGTGAACCTGCTGTGATGATGCTGTTTGAGTGACGCGGCTGCTGCTGGCTGTGGCTATAAATGAAAAACAACATTATGCACAGCGATTACCGCGGTGATGAAAATTAAACACAACAGACTGCCGTGACTGAATGAATGCTGCTCAAACCACACAGAGAGACAAATTCATGGCATACAAGGGATCCCAGCACAAGTGTTCAGGAAACATGTTAAAGTAAATGTCCAGGGGATGGACGGGTATAGATAAGCCACGCTTTTGTCTGCAGGCAGAGATTACATCAAGTGATTAGGCCGTTCCTATAAAGTGCCAGTATGAGTTTAGTCTGCACTACCAAACCAATCTGGATGAAGGCATTTCAGATCACCTCTGATGCAGGAAATAAAGCTCTGAAACACCAGAAAATTAATTTAATGAAGTCATTTCAGAGGACTATGCCTGCCATGAGCAACAACACTCTATTTTATTCTCAGATTTCTGAATTGCCGCAATTTGTGTTGTAAATACTTACCACCATAGGGACGTGTGTTTATCAGATGTAGCAACAAAAAACTGGTATACTAGTAGGCACCATGCTCTGTATACAGGGATATGAATCATCAGGCTACTTTGTGTGCATGTAAACTAGAGTTGTGCATCTTCACTAGAGTCACAATTTAAATCTATTAAGGTTTATTAAGGTCACATTTCAATTCGATTTGATATCACGATGCAACGCAGTGAGAAGTATCCTTGATTTTCCATATTACTGCACCAGGTTACCTTTTAGAAAGAACAATGCAAGCTGTCAGATAAATATAAACTCCTTTTATTCATTAGAAATGGCTTTTAAAATCATTCATTCATTTTCTACACTGCTTAACCCTTTTGGGGTTGCAGGGCTGGAGCCTATCCCAGCTGTCATTGGGCAAATAGGGCCCTAAAAAATCTGTGTTATTTTTTCCCAAATTCCATTTTAGTTTTTCCCATATTCTGTTTTTTTCCATTTTACTTTTTTGAGAATTTGGTTTTTAGTATTTTACACAAATTTAATCTGGAGACACTGTATAAAGTAATAAAATATGATCACTCACTCTTCAGGTGGTCCTCACTAGGGGTGTCCTGATACAACTTTTTCACCTCTGATATGATACCGATATTGCAGCCTTGAGTACTGGCCGATACCGATATCGATCCAATACGATATCAGCAGGAATCATACATACTTTTGTTACTTATTTTGTAGTATGGACTGTAAGAAAAGGCTTGATCAAGTGAGATTACACAGAGAACAGTAGTCAGCAATGGTAGGTATGAGAAACACTGACCCATTTGTTATTAACCAATGAGTTAAATAAATTTTAACCTTTAACATAAGAATATACTACAATAAAATAAAGTAAATAATAATAATAAATTAGAAGTTCCTCAAAAGTAACCTCAATAAATCCAATAAAAACTAAAACAGTTATTTTTAAATTGCAAAATAAGCACTGTGTTTAACTGAATTAAATAAATAAAATACAATTTAGATTGGACTGCTTGTATCGGAGTGCTTATATTGGAGATTTTAGATGCAGGCTGATATAATCCGATATCAGTTTTTTTGCTGATGTCGGACCGATATCTGACATCAATATCGGATCGGGACACCCCTAGTCCTCACACATTTCTTTACGGGTCCAGTCAACAGTATGTTGACAAAACTTGCAGAACTTTTGATTGCCTGACACAAAATAATCATTGGGAAACTGCTCTGGAGAGATACGTTCCTTTTTTATTCAGAAAAAAAAGCTTTTATGTCAAATGTCGGCCATTTCCGTAATATTCCACGTTTATATTGAATTCCGTGTTTAATGTCCAATTCCGTAATTCTGTCCACGATTCCGTGATCGCGGATTTTATAGGGCTCTAGGCTCTAGGCAGGGAACACCCTGAACCAGTCACCAGCAGAACAATTCAGTTGATTTCAATTCTTTATTGTCATTGTCACATTAAATAAGGCAGCGAAATTTTGTTCAGAGCAATCATACACTGCATAGCAAAAAGAAATGTATTACAGGACCACACAGAGAGAGGGACAACCATTCACTCTCATTCTCATACCTAAAATTTAGAGTTACCAATCAACATAATGAGCATGTTTTTGGTCTGTGGGAGGAAGCTGGAGTGCCCGAAGAGAACCCATGAACGCACGGGAAGAAAGGCCCTGCCCGACACGGGGATTGAACCAGCGACCCTCTTGCTGCGAGGCCCATGCACCACTTGCTTTGCCACCTCGCTGCCCCTTTTAAAATCAACTACAGCAAAATAAATACATTTTCATTGTGAACCAAAATTCTTTCATTTATGCAGCATCACGATGCATCTATGAAAAGATTAATTTTGACTCCCCTGATGTTAAGGCCATGTCCCAGATGGGGTTTAAACCAGGAGAAGGCGCAAACCTCGGAGACTAAAGTCCATGTAAACACAGTTAGTGTTTGTATGATGTCCTTCTGTAAAAAATAACTTTCCTGGAGGATCCAGACTTTCTCTCTGAGTGTCAGTCTGATCATGGAGGATGTGCTGCAGCTGTGATATGAAAACAGTGAAGTCAGCAGAGTGAAATCACAGAGTCTCTGTGTTTACTCCATGAATGATGTTTCTCTGTGCAGTCATTTGTCACGCTGAAGGAGAACAGAGAGGCACCAACTCTGCAGCACAGATCAGAGTCTGAACTGTGGGGACAACATGTTCAAAAATCCTTCAGGATTATTGACTTAACTCTGAAGTTTCTTTTATCCAAATCACCTCCTCTACCTCAGCTTTGACTCTGAGTTCAGGGCGGTTATCTCCAGTGAAGTGGAGTCTTTTCATCACACTCCTGTGTGTCTGTCTGAATCTCTGTTGTTATAAAACATCAGGAAATCAAGGATTTCAGACTCAAGGAGCATCTTTCTTCAGCTTAACTTCCCTTTTATCTGAATCCATTTGATCACTTTAGTATTTATGGCCTCGACAGATGGTTACCTCCCGTGGAAATGTTCTCTAAAATGTAATCCAGGCTAACCAGCATTGCAGTAGCTATTGTTTAGTTTGAAATATGAAGTGTACAGTGTAGGGCTGAATGATATGGACAAAATTTCATATCTCGATATTCATGCCAGATATCTCGATACGATATGACTATGGGTTCGGCGAAAACCAATCATTTTTCAGAAAAATAAAAACGGCTTGAAAATAAAAAAGGTTTGTGGTTGGCTGGCCTTAGCGGTGCATTCAAGGGCAGTCCTAAAAATGAAATTTGTTGTGACTTCCAGAGCTGTACATGCAGGGCGAGCGCGGGGGAAATCAATATCATTTATATTGTTGCTTTTTCAATATTAATATTTTGAATGTTTGTATCTTGATATAGATACGATAACGATATATCTTTCAGCCCTAGTACAGTGTAAGGCATTTTCTCTGTTTCCTTGAATCTCTGTCAAATATTTTTGTCTAGTTTTTATTTGTTGATGAAAATGTCAGTTAATTTAGTTTTAGTTTTTGCCCATGTGCACTTGTTTTTATTAGTTACTGTCTAGTTTTTGTCAAGGGAAAAAGGTTGACGAAAACCAAGACAAAATAGTTCGTCAACAAAGTGACCACTGATTTCTATAAACTATTCATGTCAGCCAGGTAAAGCCTGGTACGCACATAAAGATTTTTAAAATCTTAACACTTGTTGAAACAGTGAGAGACACACATGAAGGCAGATAATGCCGGATTAATCAGTTTCTTTCTGTAGTGTGTGGTGAGCCAAAAAAAGAGGGACATGGCACACCATACCAACCAACAATTCATTTATGCAGAAGGCAACATCTGGAGTACAGTGAACTCATTGTCATGTTAAAGAGACCAGTTTGGGATTATTTGAGCTTTGTGACAGGGAGTGTTATCCCGCCAGAACACGGTCAGCAACAATACTCAGGTAGGCTGTGGGGTTGAAACCATGCTGAGTTAGTCCTGAGGAGCCCAGAGTGTGGCAAGGATATATCCCACACACTTTTACACCACCATCACCAGCCTGACCTGCAGGTACAAGGCAGGATGGATTCATGCTTTATGATGTTACCACTAAAGTCTGACCCTACCATGTACAAAACCCAAAACCAGTGAAGTTGGCACGTTGTGTAAATCGTAAATAAAAACAGAATACAATGATTTGCAAATCCTTTTCAACTTATATTCAATTGAATACACTGCAAAGACAAGATATTTAATGTTAAAACTGAGAAACTTTATTTTCTTTTGCAAATAATCATCAACTTAGAATTTAATGACAGCAACACATTGCAAAAAAGTTGGCACAGGGGCATTTTTACCACTGTGTTACATCGCCTTTCCTTTTAACAACACTCAGTAAACGTTTGGGAACTGAGGAGACCAATTTTTGAAGCTTTTCGGGTGGAATTCTTTCCCATTCTTGCTTGATGTACAGCTTAAGTTGTTCAACAGTCCGGGGTCTCCGTTGTTGTATTTTATGCTTCATAATGCGCCACACATTTTCAATGGGGGACAGGTCTGGACTCCAGCCAGGCCAATCTAGTACCCGCACTCTTTTACTACGTAGCCACGCTGTTGTAACACGTGCAGAATGTGGCTTGGCATTGTCTTGCTGAAATAAGCAGGGGCGTCCATGAAAAAGACGTTGCTTGGATGGCAACATATGTTGCTCCAAAACCTGTATGTACCTTTCAGCATTAATGGTGCCTTCACAGATGTGTAAGTTACCCATGCCTCGGGCACTAATACACCCCCATACCATCACAGACGCTGGCTTTTGAACTTTGCGCCTATAACAGTCCGGCTGGTTCTTTTCCTCTTTGGTCCTGAGGACACGACGACCACACTTTCCAAAAACAATTTGAAATGTGGACTCGTCAGACCACAGAACACTTTTCCACTTTGCATCAGTCCATCTTAGATGAGCTCGGGCCCAGTGAAGCCGGCGGCGTTTCTGGGTGTTGTTGATAAATGGCTTTCGCTTTGCATAGTAGAGTTTTAACTTGCACTTACAGATGTAGCGACGAACTGTAGTTACTGACAGTGGTTTTCTGAAGTGTTCCTGAGCCCATGTGGTGATATCCTTTACACAGTGATGCCGTTTTTTGATGCAGTACCGCCTGAGGGATCGAAGGTCACGGGCATTCAATGTTGGTTTTCGGCCTTGCGGCTTACGTGCAGTAATTTCTCCAGATTCTCTGAACCTTTTGATGATATTACGGACTGTAGATGATGAAATCCCTAAATTCCTTGCAATAGCTCGTTGAGAAATGTTGTTCTTAAACTGTTCGACAATTTGCTCACGCATTTGTTCACAAAGTGGTGACCCTCGCCCCATCCTTGTTTGTGAATGAATGACCATTTCAGGGAAGCTGCCTTTATACCCAACCATGGCACCCACCTGTTCTCAATTAGCCTGTTCACCTGTGGGATGTTCCAAATAAGTGTTTGATGAGCATTCCTCAACTTTCTCAGTCTTTTTTGCCACTTGTGCCAGCTTTTTTGAAACATGTTGCAGGCATCAAATTCAAAATGAGCTAATATTTGCAAAAAATAACAGTTTACCAGTTGGAACGTTAAGTATCTTGTCTTTGCTGTGTATTCAATTGAATATAGGTTGAAAGGGATTTGCAAATCATTGTATTCTGTTTTTATTTACGATTTACACAACGTGCCAACTTCACTGGTTTTGGGTTTTGTAAATGTAGCTGCAGAAATCCGGACTGCAAACATTTTTCCAAATTTTCTGTTAGCTTTTGTTGATGCTTTTGACATTTCATACATCCCACTTCAAAAACCCTGAACAATCCCTTAACTCAACCTTAAATAGGTACACAAAATACATCTTCTTTTGCTTTGCACAGGATGAGAAAACACGCTTAAAACAAAGTAGTTTTTATTCTTGGTATTGATATTGATATCTTTATTTCGCTCATGTAAATGACAACTTAATAACAATGAAAACAAAACAAAACAGGAACTTGAATCAGCAATTTCTCAAGACTTTCAGCTTACACGGGTAAAAAGGAGGAGGAAGAAGTATAAACTGATCTGATCCTACCCCCTTAAATTTTACTGTACTTCCTAACTGAAATCATAACACTCTTAAATTAACCAATAATTTTGAAGCAATGAACACATGATGTATCACTCATACAGAAAAAATGCAATCATACCTAAACCTTCTTTACAAATGTATTTACCATAGCCTGCAAAATTCACATCCAAATAATAAGTAAGCACCATGTGGCATTAATTCATCATTTTCTGAATGTTTTTCAGGAGCGTATTATTCCTCACTTTGTATAATAGTTGAGCTGTTTTGTGCTCCACCAAGTCAAAAAATGTTAGTGTTTATTATGAAGTAAGGTCTCTATTTGAGTGTTTTCTCTGTTCAAGGCATGAATCTCTGGACGTTGTTTTAGCCGTTACACTCTCTGCCTCTCCATCTGCTTTTAGTTACACATTAACACAGTCCAGTTAAACTTTCTCCAGGGTCGAGTTTACCTTCATTCCTGAACTCTGACTGTTTCAAGGTTAAATCTGGATCAACCCTAAACCCTCTTAAACAAACCTGTGTGACCCTGTGTCACTGTCAGATACTGGACTTTGGACGTATGTCTATCCAAAACAACAGAGGTTGAACATGAATGTGGTCATTCAGACAGGGCACATTTTGTCAGACAGGAAGGCAGAGTCATGGATTTCTTTACTGTGTTGTTGGTGCCAGTCTTATAAAAATGATGGTGAAGCATACATTTAAACGAAAATAACTTCTTTCTCTTCAACTCAGTGACCTGTACAAATAGAATTTTCTATAATTTGTATTTTATTTGAGTTTTTTTAACAATAATAATTAATCACACATAAACACAAGAATGTCAGTGACCTACAACTAAACAATTTAATATAACAGTGCCTTTAAGTCTTGTCACAGTGGTAATAATCATTTTAGACAAGAGTCAATGTACATGTTGTAAACATAAATCTGTTTATATTCAAAAAAGATCAGTCAACATTTCATGCATCTAACTGTGAATTCTTCAGACCCATGATACTTGTGTGCATTAACCGTTTTGCTCCAACCTTAAAAAGAAATGAAAAAAATCACCTTACAACAAAATAAACAGAAAAGTAAAACCAGGCTTCTGCACATTTTGACAGAACACAGAAATATACATGGCTTTGCAGGATGATAGGCAAAAAGAAATATCATTCCTGTGTGTACATTTTGATATATATGAATGTATATGATAAGCAAAACAGCACAAACATATAAAAAAGCAACAACAAGCAAACACAGAAACAAGAATAAACAACACAAAAATAATAAACAGACAAACAGAAGACAAGAAAAGCAAACAAACATGTATTGGTAGATCAGTTTAAGTCAGAGTACTAACATCCACACTTCTGGTGATACTGCTCCATCCTGATTGAACAATCACCAGAAAATTTCGGGAATAGTATCTGAAACACTAATAACTAATGTGCTTGCAAATAAGTGCGGTGTATCTAGTTTTTAATGACATTTCTGCTCCTTGCTGGGCTGTTTGTTTGTGTCCATGTGAAGTAAAGTATCATTAGTGAATGTCTACACAATCCCTGATAGTTTCATAACTCTACTCAGTCAGTGTCTTTGCTCTGTTTGTTTTCTCTTGGCTCAGATTGGCTGGCTTATTATTGTTGCATTGATGTGTTCAACTCTGTATGACTTGTGGTTATAAACATGTTTTATCTTCATGTGTGAAAATTTGCCCTCGTATGCTCCATTGGTGAACTGATATCATCCGTCACTCGCTTTAATAATGCGGGAAGGGATCCCTCCTAACCTCAGATTAATGATCAACAGGCCGTTAAAGTTCAGTCACCTCTACACAACAACAGAAACAGATAAATTCAGTAAAACTCAACGGCCTCTGCAGTGTTCAGCCGACGTGGAAGGATAGTTATCCCGGTTTGTAGGGATGGGAATCAAAAACCAGTTTAAGTTGAGTATCGATAACAACCCCAATAAGAAATCAATATAATCTGTCTTTTGCTTTGTCAATTCCTTCCACCTTGTTCTGCATGCTTTGCTAATCATGGATGTCACGCTCTCACCAGAGGCAGTCAGTAGAATTGATAACAAAGATGTCAAAAAAACATGGCAGACGGGCCAGAAGTGGTCAAAACTGTCATAATTTCCTACAAAAAGATGCATACTGCACAACTTTCTGTAAGTGTAGGGCCCCATAAAGTCCACGATCACGGAATTGCGGATGGAATCACAAAATAGAAATATATATAAATCTGTTATTTTTTCCCAAATTCCATTTTTTCGGTTTTAATTTTTTGAGAATTCGGTTTTTAGTATTTTACTCAGATTTAACCCAGAGACACTGTATGAAGTAATGAAATAATGAAAAAAATAATGAATCATAATGAAGTAATTTAACCTGTTCAGCCCCACTCCCTTTTTTAAGTCTTCTGCTCGAAACCCACAAGGTCTATTTGAATAATATTGGTGTCGTAATAAAAGTAACACTTGAGAGATTTGTCCAGATGTGTAATTATCAGTATATGTGTTACTGGGACAGAGTAAATGAAGGTAGAAGTCAGAATAATTTGAAAATTTCATCCTTACCTAAAACAACAAGAGTTTTTATTGTTAATATCTCTCTTAGAAATGATGCTGGAGTGGCTGTAAAACTCTAAAAATGAATAATAAAATATTTTTACATCATCTCTGCAAAGGATTATTGTTATAAGGTGTTGCAGAGCAAAATTAATGAGGTTTTATAACAAAATGGTCAGGTGAGGATTTTGAAACAGTGCATATTGAGCCAAAGGTCAAAAATATATGTATTTGTCAAATAAAAGCAGACATGACTACAGTCTTAAAGGCACAGTTCACTGCTTTGTGCTGTTGGGTCGAGGAGCTTTTCTCCTGAGCCCCAGCAGACCCAAATTTGGGTCCTATGGGGCTAAAGAGGTTAAAAAAAAAAAAAATCAGTTCAACATTTTACTAAAATGCATTCCAGTTATGAGCTGGTAAAGCCGGAATAGCTGAAGATAGTCCAACTTTCCATTTGGAAATTCTGAACAAACGGGCCGTTCCCAGTCACACATCCCATTTTCAGCTCCTATGGTCGGACTTCTGATTAGCTGGACCGCAGCATCAAGGCACAACACAGTTGAAAAATATCATACTGGCCTTTCTGTTAATTCTTTTGTTGATTTGATTTTTTAATTTTACTTTTTTATTTAGTAGATAGTATCAAGAAGGAGAAATAAACTTGTCAATAATCAAAAGACTAAAAGAAAGCATGGCCGACAAGTGGACAAATAAAAAAATAAAAATTGTTCAAACAAACATTGTGGACTTGGCTCTGTGAGGTTATTCAAGGTTTTTGTTGAATATTAGGCTTTAAAGAGTGTCACAAGACCTTGAACGATCATTTTTCTCCTGTGTCGCAGTGGTTACTCCACCTGTCTTCCCTCCCTCCTGTTTCCATGGTGACTAACTGTTTCCTTCTCTCTCTGTTTCAGTGTCATCCAGACTCCGTTACCACTACCTGTAGACAAGGTAAGAGCTCAAACCTGTGTGTGTGTGTCGTCCTGTCCCGTGTGTGGATGGTTCAGTCAGTGTTTCAGATTCACATGGATGCCTGCTCTGGAGCTGATGTGTGTGTGTGTGTGTGTGTGTGTGTGTGTGTGTGTGCAGTAGTTTCCCTCATATTAGTCCTCTGCAGACACACACACACTCAGAGTGTAGTAGTCAGCTGATCGAGGAATGCAGGGATTGCTGCCAGTTTGTGCCGCCGCTCTGCAGAAGTCTTTCATGTGGATCAGGGGCCAAAGTGTTTTTCCCACTGCTGTGTCTGAGAGCTTTGTCTCAGTGAGAGTCTTAGCAGTGATTTAAGTTCAGCTGAAATTAAATCACATTTTAATTACGCAGCAGAAATAGCTTCTCAGTAAAAGTCTTGACTCAGAGAAAGAGGTGAAGTACAAAACTACATTTCTCATTTCCTCACACCTGTTCGATATTATCTGTTAGGGATGTTTGAGAAAATTGAAATCATGTGCAGTAATGTATTCAGTCTTGCACTTTATAATCTTGGGCAGTGGGGTAATGTGCAATGCAAAATGCACTTTATATTTCTGTGCAATACAATGAGGACCTGAGCACTGCACTTATGCACTATTATAATAATTATTATTATAATTCTTTATTTCTGAGTAGCACTTTTTTATCTTACTTTGTTATTAAACTTTAGTTTTATATTTTATTGCCTGATTTTTTTATTCCATTTTTGATATTTGCTTATATGTCTTGATATAGTTTTTATCTTTTTTTTACACTTAATCATTTTAGATTAAATTTAAATCATTTAACTTGTTTTTATTTGTTTTAGCATTTTATTTTTTGGATGTTTCTTGGTTTTATTGCTTTGCTTTTTCTCGTATTCGTTCTTCTAAATCCTATCATTTATTTTACTTTAGCTTCTGTGGTGTGCATTACTAAGTAGTGTGCAATACTACCTCTGCTGAGTGATTATTTGCTGAGTGGTTGAAAGAAAGTGATTGTCATGATTTATGTATGTGTATGTATGCATGTGCGTGTATGTGTAGGTGCACATATATGTATACATATGTATTTATGTGTATGTGTGCATATGTGTATATGTACTGTATGTGTGTGGGTTGTGTAGGTTGTCTAAGGTAGGGCTGAACGATTTATCGTTTTCTGATGGAAATCGCGATTTCAGTGATCATGTGACTGCTGAAGCTGCAGTTTTTTGCAGCACTCCTGACTGACCCAGGGTCTGTTGTGTCAACTGTTTGCTCGTGGCGATGTCGTCACATGTCAGCGCTCATGTCCAAAACCATCAAAGGTTGATATGCTGGTTTGGCATGGCTGTTTTTTTTCCTTTATTGGAATTGTTGAATTTTGTTTTTTGTATTATTTCTTACTTAACCTTGTTTTTTTGTTTGTTTTATTTAACTTTTTTATCTGAACACAATTAAGGATTTTTTGCACATTTTTTTAAGTTAAGACAGTCAAACATGCTCTTTTATTTCTTCAGTTATAATAACTGCCATTGGTCAAGGACTTTAAAGAGTGTACATGCAGGTTTTTTGTTAATAAATACATTTGTTAGTTTTCATCTTTGCCTTAGAGTAATTGCTTTTAATGTTTGATGGTATGGTGTAATTTTCTGTGAAGTTTCTAAATGTTTACATAAATTGAATTTTGTACTGAAGCTTGATTTGAAGAAAATGGTGAATCAAATTGAAATCGCAATATCTGCCAGAAAAATCGCAATAAGGCGTTTTCCTGAAATTGTTCAGCCCTGGTCTATGCTCTTTGGGTTTCATTCCTATTATTGATGTTTGTTTTTTATGTTGACACCAACCTGAAAATGGGATGGGAATTAGCCACTTGGCTATAATCCCATGTATTTACATGTAAATGTCCACTAATGCAAACTGTCACATTAAAAAAAAAAAAATCTAAATCTAAATGTCAGTGTTCCTCCCGCTGTCTTTGCAAAGCAGGAGATACAGAAGCATGAAAAACAGGACTAACAGACTTTAAAAGCAGTTTTTCTCCACGGGCCATCAGACTTTTAAATTCCTGCCAGTGGCCACAGATGAGCAGTCAGTACTCTGGGCAATAGTGCAATATTTATATCATTTATTTATATTTATAATCTTAAACAGTTGAATGAGTGTGCGTTGTCTTCTTGTCTAAACGTCTGTTTCTTTTATTGTTCTGCACTGATGGTAGACCGCTCAAACAAACTTCATTGTATGTACGGCGTGCAATCACAATAAAGGCTATTCCATTCTATTCTGTTCTATTCTATTGTAAATCAGAGACCAATATAATTGATATCAGTATTTGCAGATAACTGATTTAAAAGCTAAATATCACTTATCATAATATATATCAGCATTAAGTCTGAGTTTTTGCATATTTATTTTAAATTTAGAGATCCTCAGTGGAAAGATCTGCTCGTACTATCAAAATAAAACAAAAATAAAACATTTTTGTTTCCTGTACCGTACTGTCAGCAGCTCGGTGGTCGGGGACCTCAGTGCTAACTACTAGTCGAACTTTTGGGGGGAGATGCTCTTGAACATGGTACATAGACCTGGTGTGATGAGTATTTAGAGTATAAGCTCTAAAAAATAGGTCTGATTTTCCATCAGCAGGTTATTAAATCAATGTTTGAGGGAAACATTTAGTCACCACGTTTTCTCCCCTCTCCATTTCTTTCTTTTTTATATAATTATTATCATTTATTCATAATTATAATTTTTTTCTTATTTGTTATGTTTTATCTTTTATCTCCCCCCAAATTATAAAATGGTGTGTTATGTGTGGGCTACCCTGTCCTGTTATTTGTCGTGCTCTTTGTCTGCATAGTTTTGCCTTGCATTAAAAAAAAAAAACAAAAACGCTTGTATAAATGTATTAGGTCTTGTGTTTCCTCATCATAGATCAGTTTACACAGAATATGTAGACTAATGTTTCATTTCCAGTCATAAGATATCTACTTTTTGACACAAGATGTTAAAAATAGATACTTAAACCTGTGTCTCTGATTACAATAAATGTCTTAAATTGTCAGCAGCAGCACAAAAGTGACTAATAAACTCCATAAAGTCTTCTTAATGCTTTCTGTGCTGCCTCACCCCGCTGTGTCTCCTTCTGACAGCGAGAACAACAGAGCCTCAGTGTAACCTGTCTGAGGAATGTAGGCTGGAGCTGACACCGTGTGTGTGTGTGTGTGCTGTGATTAAGTATGAACCATTTCTCTAAAATAATTAACCGTCCCGTTGATGGATACTTAAACCTCCTCGGTCTCTGTAAACTGATACATGTTAAAAAGAGACAATCAGGAACAAGCTGAGGTTTCCCCTCTGACGTATGAGGTAGAAAAAACATGGCTACTTCTGAACCCGTGTAGCTGTGGTTTCAGTCGTGGTGTAACCACAGCGTGAGTCGCCTCGGTGCGAAAATGTGGGTGCCAGACAGGTCAAAAACACCTGCTGGGACCACCTTCAGACCTCTGTGTGCAGTTAGGACAGCACTCACATGAAGAATAGATTTGGATATCTTTTACTTACCTGTTTGTTTTTTACGAACGTTGATCAAGAATTAGTATTTCAGAGTATTAAGGTGGCTCTTACCAGGAAAACAGAATTCTTAAATCCCTGAGACAAAAACCTTAAATCTTTAAGTCTAAAACAGGGGTGTCAAACATGCAGCCTGGGGGCCAAATATGGTCTACCAAGTGGCTTTATCAGACCTGCAGGACCTTTTTTGGAATCATGAAAAAAATAGAAAGCAAACCTCCACCAAGGTAACTCACATATTGCTGTTACATATACAAGCAATAGTTCCATGATAAAGTTACCTTCATAATATGATTCTTGACCCCGAAAACACACACCTAGCACTCAGAATTATGTTGATATCATTATTAGTTAGACATTGCTCACTAATGGCTGTTATCTGGATCAGCACCAAAATCTAATCATTTTTTAGTTGGACCATTAACAACACCTCCTGAAAATTTCAGCAAAATCCATCAAGTAGTTTTTGCGTAATCTTGTTTACAAACAAACAAATATACGCCGGCAAGATCATAACCTCCTTGACGGAGGTAAATATTGATTTGATTATTTTTCATACAGAAGTATTTGGATGCATATTTTCACTCAGTTTTCATCAAATATGTTTAATAAACAAAGAATTGCGTAATTAGGATGATGACTAAATCAATTATATTTTCCACTTTGAATTTAATTAATTTATTTATTTCATCAGGGACAGTGCAAGTTCATCACCACACAGCAAAGTAAACAAACCAGATTATAGCCACTGGCTAATTTCTATTTGTTGACAAGTGACAAAAGTCACAAATAAATAATATTTTTGGGCATGTTAAGGCAAAGGTCATCCTAAGTTAACCTTCTGCGTTTGTGCATTTATATTTTTGCTGAATATATATGGAGGTTGTTATCCTGTATGAACAAAAGTTTTGGGAACATCACTGAATATTTTGGTTTTATATGAATTATTGAATGTCGTCAATGGGATTTCCCATTATAAAGTTCAGTGTTTTTTTGTGATGTCAGTCTGGATCCAATCCAGATGAAATTTACCTTGATGATAGAGACATGGACCCCATATTATCCTGTGAAATGGGAAGCAAATCCGTTCAAAAATGGCAGAGATATGATTTTTTTTAAATTCCGCTCAATTTTAAGTTTATGGGATTTTTTTGAAATTTTGGAGATCTTTTGCATCCAGACAAATATACATATCACCCGTTGGGCCATTACCAACATCTCCTGAAAATTTCAGCAACATCTGTACAGTAGTTTTTCTGTAATCTTGCTAACAAACAAACAAACAAACAAACGCCAGCAAAAACATAATTTCCTTGGCGAAGGTTTAAAAAAAACAAAATCGCTACAATTGCTTCTTAAAGGATAAGTTCGTTTTTTTGACACCTGGACCTTATTTTTAGGATTAAATACGCTCGTAGACTCACCCAGACAATTTTGGCGGAGCTTGGAGCCGTTTTCAAGCAATTTAGATCCATCCAATGGCGTTTTTTTTCTCATGCCCTAGTAGCAGACAGGGCCAGAAATCGAAGCCCCTAAATTAGACATTATCTGCTGCGAAACTCACTCCTCCTCTGTTGCCATTGCCGTGCAATGTCCACAACAACACCACCAGTTAGCCCCCATTCGTGGACGTGCAGTGGTTGCTTGTTCTCTGGCCAGCTGTTCGGCTCTTTCCCTCTGCATCCTCCTTTCAAATAGCTCCTCATCGGTATATTGTGGCTCAAAACGATACGGGCATCCATTATACTCAAAGTCGTCGTCAGACACTTCTACATCGGATAAATATTCTGCCATGTTGCACAAAAATAGCCGTGTAGCCTAGCAACAACAGCGGCTCTACTCAGCTGCGCTCTTGCGGTGCATGTCTATGACGTCACCAAAAGTTACCCATCCTTGTAAAGCCCTGGATGACCATAACAACGAAGTTGAGCTGACATGGTGATAACACTGGCCATTCATTTATAAATTGTAGCTGAGATGAGCGAGTTTCGCAGCAGATAATGTCTAATTTAGGGGCTTCGATTTCTGGCCCTGTCTGCTACTATGGCATGAGAAAAAACGCCTTTGGATGGATCTAAATTGCTCGAAAACGGCTCTGAGCTCCGCCAAAATTGTCTGGGTGAGTCTACGAGCGTATTTAATCCTAAAAATAAGGTCCAGGTGTCAAAAAACCGAACTTACCCTTTAACAGCAACTGCCAAGCTGCTATTGGAACATAAAGGGGGTTGAGGGAATCACTAAGACAATGGTTTATTTTTTCACTTTAACATACACAACTGTCTGAAATAAACATCATAATCCAAAAATAATTGAACAAGAGAATTTGCCTGTTTGTGAAATTAAAGTAGGTTTTAGAGATTGTAACTGTGATGAGTTTCTCACTCCATTTTTCAGCACCTGTTTGGTTTCCTCTGACCTATTTATTTTATTTATTTATCCCTGAAGCTCAAGCACAGACCTGAGTGAGCTCCAGACATCAGTCAATATGTTTACATGATGTCTGTGTCTTTTCTTTGCAGGTCGCAGCCAACACTCCCAGTATGTATTCTCAGGAACTGTTCCAGCTCTCCCAGTATCTCCAGGTAACACGCTGACACCTACTGGTCATTCTGTGGCATTACAGGGAAACCGTGAAGGCGGCAAACACACCGCTGGCTTTCCATGACTCAGCAGACGTGTTCCAACACATTTTTAATGTCAGGAAGCAAATCGAGAAATTTTAACAACTGTGGACAAGTTCAGAGTCGATGCAGCAGAGCAGCATTCTTCTGCTGTGATGTGAGGTGGATTAAGCTCATTATGTGGAAGGAAAGCTTTGATATATCAGAATTAAAATGACAGGATCAGGAGGGTAGATGCTTTTAGGGAAGAGTGAAGACAAACACTCACTGGACATTTTATTAGCTACACCCTGTCAACCGTTCCTTCACCACGACTGCCAATCACAGTGACTGCAGCTCAGTGAATTTTGGCATGTAGGTACAACCTGCTGAGAATCAGAATGAAGAAGATGTTGATTTAAGTGACTGAACATTTTTGTTTATCAGCAACTGCTCATTCTCTGGGAATTCCACATCATCATCTATCATTTCTAGACTTTAAAGAGTATGGTCCAGAAAGAGAAAATATCCAGTGAGTGGCAGTTCCCTGGGCTAAAATACCTTGTTGATGCCCAGAGTGGTTCGAGATGTGTAATGTCGGGATGTTTTCAGGTTTTTTGCAAGTGTGAATGGGATTCTGAAGAACTTTAGGTAAAAACAAGCCACAGAATGAGTAAGTTGACTTGTCTCCCTGTTTGTTTCCATCAGGAGGCCTTACACAGAGAGCAGATGTTGGAGCAGAAGTTAGCCACCCTGCAGCGTCTGTTAGCCAACACACAGGAGGCTTCAGAGAGCAGCTGGCAGGTAGGAAACACCAACATCACGCTTTATACCATAAACTGTAAGAAAGAGGTGTGTCTCAGTTATTCTTTGGTTAGTTTATCTGTTCAATAATGTCACTGCACTGTCTGCATTAGAGCTTTTACATTTTCCAGGGAGTATTCATTATTGTCCACAGAGTGCTGGACCTGGCTTCTCAGATCACTGGTGTGGAAGTTCCTCTCGATCTTAAATTATGTGTATTAAATGTCTACACAGAGGGCTTCATTACCAACCAAAAAGTAAAGTCTTTACTGAATATTTGTTTTTAGAAGCCAAACGATATAATATTTTCCCATGGAAGTCAGACACACCTTGTGTCACAGCGCATTGGTTGAGGGGAATGATTTTTATATTTTCAGGGTTCACACATGTCCTGAAAAACCTGGAAAACCTGGAAAACGATTGACCAATTTTCCAGTCATGGAAAACATATGGAAAATGAGGAAAAAAGTAAAATGTCCTGGAAAAGCTTGAATTGTCCTGGAAAATTTTTATCTTCCTTCTACCTTGTTAGTGAACAGAAATCAAACATAAGAAATGAAGTAAAAATGTACTTGGCAACTAATGCACAAATAGCCATAAAATATGAGTAGATAAAATAATGCAGGTTAAGGAATAAAATATAAAACTCAAAACAATGGAGAAAAAAAGAAATAGTAAAAAATGGCGAAATAAAAATTAGTCTACTTAAACAGTAAATCAACAAAATATTTTCATAAAAAAGCAGAGTAAATAAAGATAAAAAATAAGAATAAACTATAAATTTATAATGGTAAGACACTACATAAAAGCCAGACTGAAAACATAGCTAGCAGAAAACGTCCTGGAAAATGATTTCTAGAAAAGAGTAGGAACCCTGATTTTGCGTTGGAGAAGATACAACCAAGAACAAACTTGACAAGTTTTGGAAATATGGAACATTTTCTATAATTTTCTTGAGAATAACAATATGAATGTTGATGGCTGGATGGATGACAAATAAGAGTGAGTTGGGTTTTACCTATTTATTTATCCATATTTATTCATTTATTGTCCTATTTGTTTCTCCTTTGTCTTAATTATTGAAGTGAAGATATTATAATCTTGGACTGTAGCACACTGTGACTGCAAACCATTAGATGCTACACAAACTACGTTTTTTACAAGTCTCTCTTTTGTTTTGTCTCTGTTTTTTTGTTTTTTATATATATGTGCCTAGCTGTGCTGTTCTGAACTGTTCTCTGTTTGTTAAATGATATACAAATAAATATTTACAAATAAAGATTGATCGATTTATTGATTGACTGAACATTATTCAGCTTTAAGCTGCAGACCATTTTAAATTTAAACTTCTAATAAAGGATGAAATTAAAGCTCCTTTTAGTACAAACCTGTCTTTTAGGATAACTTTAAATAAATTAATTACATGGGATCTTTGTATGATGTAGAAATGTTTTTCCCTTCCAGGCTTTGATAGATGAAGATCGTCTGCTCTCCAGACTGGAGGTGATGGGCAGTCAGCTCCAGGCTTACTCAAAGGTAACTCGCTGTATTTTCTGTTGCATATTCTGCCGTAGTTTATTAATGAAACTTAAGTTAAATTAATGGATCTTCACTTTATCCCTCACTCATCTCCTCCTCCTCTCACAGTCTCAGACAGAAGAAGGGATCCGCAAGGAGCTTTTGGCTCTTCAGGAAGACAAACACAACTACGAGACGACGGCGAAGGAGTCTCTGAGGAGAGTCCTGCAGGAGAAGATCGAGGTGGTGAGGAAGCTTTCGGAGGTCGAGGTGAGACTCTCACACTTACACAGTATTATTCTGAGGTATGGTGTCTCTTCTGTTTGTGAGGTCTGGATGTTTGTTTGTGTTTTTTCTCTGCAGCGCTCGCTCAGTAACACAGAAGACGAGTGCACGCACCTGAAGGAGATGTCAGAGAGAGGGCAGGAGGAGCTGAGGGAGCTCGCCAACAAGTACAACGCCGCCGTCAACGAGATCAAGGAGCTCACCGACAAAATAAAGGTACCAGCATGTCCCATGATACTGCCCTCTGTGAAGGCAGACGGACGAAGATGATCTGTATTCAACTGAGAGGGGTTATCGGCAACTTTTTATTGTCTTTGTTCAGTGTGAGGGTGCCTTCCTAAAGAGATGAAGAAGCTGTTGTGTATAGGGATGGGAATTGATAAGATTTTATCGATACCAGTGCTATTAACGATCCTGCTAATCGATCCAATTCTTTAACGATACTCTTATTGATTCCTGCAGATTTTCCGTGTGGGCAAATGTTGGCCTGTAGATTTTCAGCGGCGGCAATGTCATACACACATGTCACAGCATAGATAACTGCTTCTGCAAGTTGTTGGTGTTTCCACTTACTTAAGGATGTGCAGTAAGTGTCTTTTTGTACAAAATTAAGCCACAATTCTGACCACTTCTGAACCCTGTCAGTGGAAGGAATTGATAAGGGTATTGATTAGCAAAAAGACTCATGATATCGATACTTTGATGGAGCTGTTAACGGTTCTCAACTGGAATTGGTTTTCGATTCCCATCCCAAAAGTTGCATCTCTGAAAATTGTGCAACAGGCATCTTTTTGCCAAAAATTTAAACACAACTCTGATTGCTTCTGCCCCTGTCTGACATGATTTTCTTTGGTATTGTTTCTACTGACTGCCTCTGATGAGTGCATTATATCCATGATTTGCAAAGCATGCAGAGCAAAGTGGAGAGAATTGATAGGGGAATTGATAAGCGAAAAGACAAATGATATCGATTCCTTCAGGGAGTTGTTATTGATTCTCAACTGGAATTGTTTTTCGATTCCCATCCCCAGTTGTGTCGTGGGATGTTTAACCAGGAGGCAAGAGAGCAGTCCACATCGTAGGCTTCAGTTCAGTTTTACCTTCAGGACTTTTCCAAAAACTCATTTTTCATAGTAATGTCAGATTTTTAAAGCTGGTGTCATAACCCCACTCCTCTCTCATTCTCTTCCCCCCTTTAGTTTATTTATTCTCTTATTGTGTCTTTGTTTAAAGAGGAAATAAATGACACTTAGTTTAGTTAAATATATCTTTTCATATTTAGTTGTAATGTTGAGAAGTAAGGGCCCACATTTGGACGTTTAAGCTGTCATTATTTAACATATGCGTGGCTGCTGCCCTCTACAGGTCAAAACTGGACGCTGCAGTTGAATTTTACTGCTCACTTACCTCTTCAGGCAGATGACTGATGCAGTACCAGCTTTTAATACCAGAACTCGGCAGAGACATGGTACTGTTGACTCCAGAAGTAGTGATTAACATCAAAAAACTAATGCGACAGAGGAATTCAGTCATCATTCCTGACAGCTTGGTCCTTAAGGGCTTGGAAGTTGGCTTGGTAGCTGTGGAGATGCAAACTGACTTTCAGGGCTCTGCCACCGGTTACAGCAGTTTGTAATGCAGCTGACGGGGCTGGCGTCCCTTGCCTCCGGAGCCTCAGGCGTAGGGTTTGCCCCCCTTACACCCTTGAACTTCATTGCACATAAACACCTATGAAAGTAGAAGAGTTAATGTTGCTGGTGGTGCAAATGAGTAATCAGGAGATTTAAGTAAAGCTATGTTTTATTAAAACAAAGGTTGTGATATTGGCACTCGTGTCTTCAGGAGCAGTGTAGAAAAATGGTGTAGTATCAGTATGGTATCGTGGCAGGCTTTGTCATGTCAACACATATCGTATCATGATCAAACTGGTGATTTACACCCACACTGTTTAGTGTTGTTGCTTATATTTTTTAAATACTGGAGTAGATGCACATTAGTCCAAACTCAAGGGTTAAAGTACTGTTTTATCTCTCCTTTTTGTCATTGCATATTTCTTATGTTATTTGCTGCTCATATCTTTGTCTTCTACTGGTAGATACATACGTTGATAAAGTGTTATTTACTGGGATGCACGATATTATTGGTATGATATTGGTATCTGCAGGTAAAAAGTTAAATGGCAGTATCGGCGGATGTTGAAATTTTTGCTGATATTTAAAGCCATGATATCGGTCATATATTTGCTGCAATGTACCATATTGCTTCACCTCATCATCACTACATGGGTACATTTAAAAATTAAGGGTTTCATTTTCCTTGAGTTAAATGTTGTTTTTCTTGTTTTTCCTCACAAAAATAAGCTGCCACAGTGAAATAAACAAAACAGTTTTCATTAAGTAAAGACTGAGCTCTTGATGAAAAATATTGTTATCGCTGTTAATGAGTTCAGAATTATTGGGTATCAGCAAAAATCCAATATAGTGCACCCCTTATTATTTATTTACCATTAATATACAGTATTTACCAAATTTTTTGAACAGATGCCCTAAAATAGCAGCATTGGTGAGAAAATCATTTTTATATTTCTGTATTGATCAATACACCAGGATGTAGAAGCTCTTTAACTGAACTGATATTTTTAATGCTAAATATATTATTTAAATATATTTATTATTGTCATCCATTGAGTTTCACATTCACTGCTTTACAAAAAAGTAGAATTATAGTTAAGCCTATTATTGTTTCTTGATTAAGATGTCAGATTAAAGTTATTTACTTGCATTCCTGAAAAGAAAAATATAGTTTTAGTGGTTGAATGTTTTCTGACTTTTCAGCGAGCAGCTCCAATTTGGGGATAAAAATTCAGTTTGAAATTCTTCATTTTTGTTCATTATGTTTCCCCAATAACAACATTTTCAGTTTTGAAGCAGTTTTTTAAAGATTTCCAAAATATTTATGTTTTCTTATTTTTTATGTCAGGTGGTCTAATAGGTTGTTTAAGCACTGTATATTCTACAGTGTTACAATAAACCTGTGCCTGGCTTTCTAAAAGTCACTGATAATTTCCTCTCCTCTTCCTCCCCCTCTGCTCCAGGCGGCGGAGAGCAGGCAGGAGGAGCTGACCCAGCGGGGGGCGGCGGAGAAGAAGGAGTTGGAGCTGCGGATTGAGGAGATGGAGGAGAAGGAGCAGGTTCTCCAGGCTCGCATCGAAGCTCTGCAGGCCGACAATGACTTCACCAACGAGAGGCTCGCCGCCCTGCAGGGTATGCACACAGACACCCACACCAGCAGAGTCCTTCACTAAATATAACAACAAATAATACACAACACCCGCATGTTAGCACTGATAAACCCGTGGTCAGCACAAAGTTACTGTAACAAATGTGGGCGGAGCCAGAGCACGTCTTTGACCAACCAGGTGGCACGGCTGGGACTTCTCTTGAGTGAACGCTTCTCTCTGCTGTTGTTGTTGTTGTTGTTGTTTACAGTGCGGTTAGAACAGCTACAAGAGAAAAGCATAAAAGAAAACAACAGCCTGGGTGAGTCTAACCTCTCTGCTCCGCTCTGGGATGCCTGTCCTCCCCCCCAGCGCCGCCATTTGTCTCTTCTGTTGTCGCTCACTTCACGTCCTCATCCTGCACTAATAATGCACGAGAACCTGCATGTCGTCCTCATCATTATCTGTCGCTCGCCGCTCTGTTTCTCCATCTGTCTCTCTGTCTGTCACGGTGGAAGTCTGGCTCTTCTTCTTCTGTTCAGGTCACATTTATCTCAGTGTGACTTCAGCCCTCAGGGGCCCTCCCACGGTTTTAATGGAGTTTTTGTGGTGGAGACACTTTTCTGACAGCAGAATCCGAAAGTTAGCCTTTGCAATATTTTTCTGACAAGTCCTGAAACGCTTCTGAGAAAATCCCTGGTTTATATTTTTCTGAACTTCACTCAGAACAATTCACACAGTCAGGCCAACAGCTCACTGTTGCAGCAGTTATTCAACAATGCTGTTGATTACTGTGTTTAGATGTGAGTGGGTTATTCTCATCAGTACAAAAACTTTGTGCGGAAATAAGAAACAGCCAGAGACAACGCAGTGAAAAGAGTAGAACTAGAGAATAAAAGAGCCTCTTTTGTCAAAGATAGTGCACAGTAATTTATAAATGTACATTGCTTAGTGGAATAATAGATCCAGACCCTCTTTTTCAAAAATATCCCCGTCCACACCAGGGTGTTTTTTGTTTGCTTGGTTTTTTAAAACTCTGTCTACAAGAAGATGCAAAAACTCAGTAATCCACAGTTAAACACTGTTATTACCAGTGTTAATTTTGTTGACTAATTATTTTAGTCATAGTTTTCATCAGTAACTTTTTTTCCCCTAATGAAAACTAAATCAACAGATAAAAACTAGACTAAAATGTTTGACAGAGACTTAATCCAATCATGTAGAAAGTAGGGACAAGTTAGGAATATATCCAATCACAGCTACTTTGGTTGTGTGGAAAGGTTGGATGAGTTAAGAGGGACATCCAATCACAGCTGCCTTAGCTTGGTGGTGGTGGGATAAGTTGTGGAGCGATCCAATCAGAGCTCCTCTCTTTATGAATTGATATATTCATGTAGAGCAGGTTCACTGTTTGTTGTCAGTTCTGGTATTGTAACTGAGATGCTCTGCCAGGTAGCCTAAATAAAGGTGACTGCATTTCACACAAAAGTTCAATTTGTTTCTGTTCATTATACATTCAGACTTTACTAGCATTCAGTAAAGGGTTATTAGATGTTTGATTTGATCCAAGAGTAAAACATGACTTCAGAAATTCAAGGAAACATAAAAAATGCCTTACCCTTTACACTTCACACTTTAGTCGACTAAATTTACAGTTGATTTCATCGACTAAAATGTTGTGAAATTTCATCGACTAAAACTAGACTAAAATCAAAATAAGTTAGATGACTTAATTATGACTAAAACTAATAGATATTTCAGGCAACAGCTAAAATGATATGCAACTTTTGTGCAGTTCTATGCAGAGCTGTTTATTTTCATACATACTCCAATCACAATGTCTGACTGGTGGAACGGTTTAAATTGTGACCATGTTAACTGGTGACAACAGTGAGTAAATGTTTCTTTGATTATATTTCATCTCAAGACATGTCTGATAATCTTAATCAAATCCTGTTATTAAAAAGTTTTGTGGTTGCTCTTGTTGGTTTCAACAACTGTTGTTACCATGGTAACCACAGGCACAAAAACAGCCATGGGTCACCAGTTAGCACAGTCACTTGTGAAACTATAACACTGGGTCTTGTCAGTGGGGCAGAGGGCTTGTGAATAGTCCATTTGTCAACAGTTTAGCACCGACCGCTGCAGCGCATGTAAACAACAGTGAGAGTGTTGCTTAGAGTGACATCACCCCTCATAGAGGGCAGCACAGAGCACAGCTTTTTCTTCAGAGTTTCCAAAATGTGCATTTTCAGTTACCTAAAATACCATTTATGTGTGGACAGAAGGACAAAATGCACAGAAAAATCGGTTAAAGGGTTGGAGCTGGGCCAATGTTAGCATTTTTTTAATTGATTGAGGATCAGAATTAACAGTGATCATCTCACCTCGATTGTTTACATCACTTTACAGCAGACCATAAATTATTGAGTGATGCAGCAGTAAGAGCCATGTGGCTCGGCTCTGTGAAAATGCTAAATTACACAGTCGTGAGGGTCAAATGACTTTTCTGAGGAATTATATAAGGACACATCGTTACTTTGCCCACTTAGTTTGGTTAACAAACAAAAAAGCAAACAAAAAAAAACAGTGTGTAACTTTATTATCAAGGTAAATGTGCTTTTTTTTTCTTTTCTTGTCTTGCCTCACTCTTGAGTCCATGACAAGCAGATAGACATCATTCTTTAGACTGTGGGAACAGTAACAAGGGAGAAATGGACAGAGTTCCCCCACCACTAATTAGCTTAGCTCAAAAAAAAAATGTTGGCATAACTCTTTAAAAACTAGAATGATCTTGAACTGATAGCACTAATGAAGGGTTGATATCACACACTCATCAGGGCGAAATAAGCAAAGAGATTGAAAGTTCAGCCAAATAGGACATTAATGAAAGTTCTCCCAGCGTCTCTTCCACACCTGCAGCGTAAACAAACATTTCTGGGCTCACTCCTCGCTGTAAAGATGGATGCTTGGTGGCTGTTTCAGGAGGGACTGGAGGTTTCAGAGGGGTGATGGTGATGCTCTGTGGAGTCTGATCAGTCGTGCTGGGGTTTCTGTATAATCTGGGCTGTTTCCATGGTTACCAAACTGTCCACTGCTTTGTTATTTCTTCTTCTGGGGGAGAAAGAGCTTCTTGGTCACTGATTGACTTCTGGTGAATTGAATGAGAACACTGAACATGAATGCTGGAGATGACCGTCTCATTGCTCACTGAGCCACAGCACACTCTGTTAAAAAAGAAAAAGAAACAGTGTGTGTTTGGCTGGTTTCGTCTCCACAAAATGGTTTGTGTACATACATATCTTATCTGGTCACATGGCAGAAGATGACATTATCATCGACGGAGTGCTAGAGGACCCCGTCGAGGACAAACAGAGCCTGCAGACACCAGAGAGCCAGGAGGAAGACGAGGATGAGGAGGACACAGACACCGATGACGGTGCAGTTGGTCCCGATGAAGAAGTCGATGGTAGTTAGTTTTGTTATTTGAATTATAGACCGCTTCACTTAGTTTAGGTTGCTTGTTTTTTTAATAGGAGCTTTAGATGATAAATAGACATAAATATCTCTTATTCACAAATTTATTTGGGGAAGAAAGTGCTTTTTCATCTTTTAAACGTGATATCCTACTCACCCATATACATTTATTCAGGCTTAAAGCATCATTATTATTATTTCAAACTCTCACTTTAAGTCATTTTTCATGCAGTTTTTGTTAATTATTCGGATTAAGAGTTCTTGATCATGCTGTAAGAATGAACTAATCAAGGATAAAGCTACTTATATTTACAGATTATTTTGTCTTCAGCCTAATAAACCAGATCAAAATAATGATATTAATGCACATATTACGAGGGATTATATTCTGGATTAGCAGGGAAAAATCCATAAAAGCTCAGACTTTTCTTTAATCTTAATTACCTGCTTGTTTCTTTGCATACATCAAAGTTTTACCACTCAGCCATTAAAAGATCTTCACATCAATCTTTATTTTCGTCATCAAAGTAGATTACATAGTGCTAAAGAAAATATGTTTGCGATTTAGTTTCAAATTAGAAAGAAAGAGCCGTTCTGGGTATTTTAGTTTCCAGCTGGTTCAGAGGCAGATATTAAAGCCCATGATGAAGATGGATCTTCTTTTAAGATCGAAGCAATGAAATCTACCAAGTAAAACAGAATATGTTGTCCATGCCTCAGCAAAAATACCATGACTACTTGAATTAAAAATCTGTAGCAAGCCATGCTTGTTAGTAAGAAAAGGGGAGTGAGGAGGGTCCTGTTTCTCTAATGGGGAGTTGTTGCTTTTTTTAAGTGTCAGACTTTGTGTATTCTGTCTAAAGATGGGTTTCTACCAAGCAGTCCGGTTTTATTCAGCTCAGTATGCCACGCAATTATAATAATAATGATAATAATAACTTTATTTATGAAGCACTTTTAAAAACAAAGGTTTGAAAAGTGCCTTTACAACAAACACAAACAGACATAAGAACAAAGCACAAGAGCTCAAGCACAAAAGAAGCAAATATAAGACACTAAAAACTCCAACTATAACCTTAGGAACCTAAACAATGAAACCAGAGCAACATGGAGGGCTTTCACACTGGCACGGTTCTGGTCTGGATTCTCAGAACCTTCGTGCTTTCTAGCGAACCGGCACGCGTTCATACCAGTTTAAGTGGAACAAAAGTAGGAGGGCGTTATTCTGTGTTACTCAGGCAGAAGTAAACAACACACCGGCTAAATGGTGGATTGCATCGATATTCTACAAGAAGTTGTTTCTTTACTTGAGATTTTTGTTTTCATCCGTTTTCATTTTCAGCTGTTCTCAAGCTTCAATTCAAGTTAAGGTGATACCCAAATTACCATCAAACATTTCGTCTCCTGCACGCTCATCTTCTCCATTTTCCTCAACTTTTTTTGGTTCCAGCCCTGAACCAGCTTTTCAGGTCTGAACCATTTTTTTTCCAGTTTGAACACACCGGCTGGTTCAAAATTAGGTTTGGGGACCAGGACCAGTACAGAGCTGTGCTGGTGTGAAAGCCCTCAGGGAGACCTCAAACACGAAAAGCAGAAGATGCAACATCAGGCAATGCAAGACTCTGGAAAAAATAAAATGAGACCAGGAAGAGCATTAATATAGGTGTGAATAAGTAAATAAAGAGAATAAAATGTAAGAGAATAAAATATAAATGTACAATAAAAACAGGTAAAAGCCAAAGAATAAAGCAGCACTTTTGGCGCCCTTTTGTAGGGGTGCTGACTTATCTAGACGACTCCACAGGGTAGAGCCAACAACAATACAGTCTGCTGATTGGTTGTGAGAATCATCACTTCATGTGTGACAGCAGCTAAAACAAAACTTTACAGTGTCATGTTTAGATCCCTTTGACCCCACCATCTCCTCACCATCTGCGTGACCAACTTTACTACTGCTTTAGCCATGAAGAGTGTCCACACGAAACAATGCTGCATGAAGAACTTTGGAGGTGAACACTTTCCAAGTGCAGAAGGAGTTGGCAGAACCCCCATTATGTGACCCACAACCTCTGCACCCAGCTGAGGGTACAGCTGGCAGTGGAAATGCATGCAAGGTCAGGGCTTACCGCTCCGAACCAAACCGAACTAGATAACTCAGGGGAAACGCAGCGTGCTGTGGTGCAGAGGTGCCCAACCATAGATCATTTAGCCTTGAACCATTGAAAAATAGAAATACTTAAATCCATAACCCTTTTTTAAATTATAGAGATTGAAGGGTGTTTTATTTTGAAATGATGACCAGATCTTCGCGGCACTGATGCAGACTCTGCACAGGTCCGTCGTTGTAAAGAGGGAGCTAACCAAAAAGGCAAAGCTCTCTCACCTACAGACACGAGCTGTGGGTATTGACCGAACAAACCAGATCAAGGGTGCAAGCGGACAAAATGAGTTTCCTCAGCAGGGTGTCCGGGCTCTCTCTTAGAGATAGGGTGAAAAGCTCGGTCATCCAGGAGGGGCTCAGAGTAGAGCCAGATAAGGTGGCTCGGGCATCTAATCAGGGTGCTTCCCGGACGCCCCCCTCACCAATAATCAGTAGAGACATCAAACTTCAACTGACAACAGATTGTTGGAAGACATCCTTCTGAATTCACACATGCAGCTCACCCTGATAGTTAAGGGGAAGTTTTAGGAGTTTTGTGCATGTCTGAAAACTTTGTAAGAGTGAACTTTTGAGCTTTTCGTTGATGCTCTCCTGATGATAACTTTCAACATGTTGCGGTGAAAGGCTGGGATTTTTCTGGTAGTTTTAGTGTAGTTGCTTTTGGCCGGTTGGGCTCATAACTTCCACGTTTGTTGGTAGAGTATTTGTACTTCAGCTGTCTGTCTGCCTGCCCACTTTCTGTCCGTTCTGTCTGTCAGAACCGCTGTTTTATATTTGTTGAAAAATGTTCGGCTGCTTTGATTTCTGCCTTGCCTGTTTGCCAAACAAGCATCTGTTTGTCCGTGTAGTTATTTCTCTCTCTGAAACTCTGTAGTGCTGTCATGCTTTCTACCTGCTTCTTTCTGTGTGTCATGATGTTTTTCGTCTGTCTGCCGTCAGCTTTCTGCTGTGTCCTCGCTGGTTTGGTTGAACTGTAGATTCTGGATTGAAGGAAGTTTACAGAACTCGATGTTCACTAATCAGACATTTGATTCTGCTCATTGATTCCATGAAGTAAGAATAAGACCATTTGGTACATAGTGATAGGACTACTTTAACACAGTGCCTTATATTAAAGGGATAGTTCAGTATTTTTGAGGTTGGGTTGTACATGTTCTGGACAATAGCTAGTGAAGAGGCTGAAAGGGCTCCAAGCAGCACTGCACCTTTAAGGAGAACACGCTCAGACTGTTGGAAATGCACACTGTTGTTAATGGGTGCAGATATTTTGCATAATTGTGAGTTTTACGTGAAAATTGGCCTGTGCTGATGATTCGTTCGATCTGCTGTTTCTCTCTGTGGGCTCAGGAAGACACAACAATCAATCGATCAATCAGTCTTTATTTGTATAGCACTAGTTCATAACAAGTATTTTCTCAAGGCACTTTACATTAGAGCAGACTGAAGATAAACTCTTCATTTTATAGGTACACATATATGCATATATACAAATACATATAATATATATATTTGTATATACACATACATACATCCAGAGATGTATCCATCCAGGCAGAGACAAAGGGACTAAACATAAGAATTTATGATAGAGACAAACCCATGGACGCCCAGATCATAAATCTGTTCCCATCACATTTATCTCTAGTGAATATCGATTCAGTCAATCAATCTTTATCTGCATAGCACCATATTTGTTGAAGATAAATGTATTAAAGGTAAACCCCTCATGTCTATTTGGTTGTAAAGATAATTACTATGGATGTATAATCAATACAACCATGGATAGAGAGATCAATCTAATATTAACATTAATATCTATAATGAATATTATCTGGAAAGGACTGATGTTGATTAATATAGCAGCATCTAGCTGAACTGCCATTGAAATGGGGTTAACTGGTCTAAAAGTATGAATTTGATTGATTTTGCCTTGTGAAAATGGCTTATCTTTTACTGTGGATGGCTTGGGTTACCTATCTGAACCAGAGTATACACACAAAAAAAATCTTCAAAACCAGACTCAGTGGGCAGGAAGAAAAGGGTTGGAACTTCTGTGGAAACTGAGGAGCAGGAGTAGAGTGTTTCATTTACCTCAGAAGTCAGACATTATCCCTTATCCCACTTAAACGAGTTCCAGTTACTAGCTTGTTAAATTCGGAGTAGCCTGAGATTGTCCTAATACCCAGTCAGAAATTCCAACCAAAGAGGGCGTTCCTCTTTGCACCTCATAGAATCTGACTTCCTAGATCAACTACCGTATGTGCATAAACTGCAAGCCCATACCCACAAACCTTCCTGTTTTTAGGTCTGAATCAGAAGTTAGCATGTAGAGCTATCTGATGTCCACAGGTGGAAGAATACATAGTCATTTGGTGCATCGTAAAATAGTGCCAAACACAGAAACTTCCTGGAAAAAAAGGACAAAAAAAAAAAAAACCTAAAAGTTTTAATTTGACCCACCATAGTTTCGTGGCTCCTTTTTTTCATAAAATTCACACAATCATGTGAAATAAATGTTCCTGCCAACAACAGTGTACCTTACCTGTAGTCTCAGCATGTTCCCTTTAAAGGAGACTGTTGTTTAGTATCTGATCCAACTCAACTTCAGAAACACTGAGCTATCCCTTTAATATTAGAGTAAAATAATCACAATTATTCCAGAACTATGCACTTTTGCAATTTTGTTGTAATGCCACCTAAGGCTTCTTGACAATGTGAAATATTTATTATAGGATTTGAATAAAAGACAAATTGTCTTCCTTGCACAAAAACAAACAAATAAAAATGTGCTGACCCCATTTTTCTGAATTCTTCACCCTTTTTTGTTTTTTATTTTTTTAAACGATTGAATCTAAGTTAATTTAAGTCTTATTTCCATCAATGAGCAGTTTCAGATAAGTCTGATAAAACAATAACCTTTATTAAAGTCCTCTTGGTAATGTGGGTGCTCTGTGTTTCTGTCAGACAACTGTCATGTAAACAACAGCGGAGGAGACTCGACTAGAATCCAACAGTTGATTGAATGTCCGCGTGAGTACACTCATCCATTACTGCTGTCTGCCAAATCATTTACACAGAAAGACACATCCCTACCTGGAAAAATCAGGGATATTTCTTGTACAGTCATAATTCTGAGTCCAGCCTGTGTCTCCTTTCCAATGTGTCATTCCCCATTCTCTCACCACAGTATCCAACTTTATCCTTTATCTAGCCTACCACATGAAAGCTTTTACACCAATCTAAAAGCTAAACCATGGAAAGCCTATTGAGCATAAAACTGATATCAGTGATACAAGTACTCGAATTTGGAGCACATGTACTCAATTTTGCTCAACTAGTGCATGAGTAGACTTTACTAGTGAAGCAAAAAGTGTCACTAGTACTACTAGTAGATTGAAAAATGTTAACTAGTAATACTAGTAAGCCTTATATGCTAATAAAGGGGCAGGGAAAAGCAAATCCTGGCTTCCTATTGGCTTTTGAAAATATTACAACCAATCAGGGTGCTGAATTTGGTTCCCTCTGAATTTGGTTAATCCCTCCTACTTCATCTGCATTAGGTCTGCTAGTACTGCCAATGAATCTTTTGGCTTTACCAGTACTACTAGTTTTTACTGGTAAGATTTTTAAGTCTACTACCTTTACATGTAAAACAAAATATTTGTTTACTGATAAACTCAAAATATTTTGTTGTACTAGTAGACCTAAAACAGTCTACTAGTAGTACTAGTGAGACTATTTTCTTCAGTAGTAAAGTGTACTTGCTCACTGGTTGACCAAAATTGAGTACATGTACTCTAAATTTGAGTACTAGTAGAGCTGAAGTACGGTTGATATCACTGATATCAAATTAATGTCCAAACGGCTATACAATTAACATACTTTAAAGATGATCCACTGATTTAATTTGGTATTCTATCAATTTATTAGTGATCTCAAACATGACATATTGATCTTTTTTTTTTTATACATTTATCCATAGATGCACACATTTGCACAAATACACCTAAAACACAACAGATGTTACCACATATGTGCCATTTACGAAAAACAAGGTTTTCATCTCTGAGGCATCAATCAGGTACTAGTCATTGATCATCATTTGATTTTTACTGCATTTAAGTTTTAATTCTGTTACTGAGCCAACCCGAGTGTAATGTCTGTCTAAGTTATTGTTTGATGCTGGCTGAAGTTTCCTGCTGAAAATGAGTTTATTGTTGGACCTCACGAGCTCATGCCCCTCTCGGCTGTTCGTGGGGTTTTGCTGAAGTTTTTTTGCTGAAGCTTTTGGGGAGACATGTTCAGGTTGAAACGTCTGACGTGTAGGTTGGTTCACTGCTCCTCCAAATGTCCTGACATGCTCACTACTCATTTTTTGAATCTGTTTTCCCCTCTGAATGCTGCTTTTTTGTAGCTTCCTTAAAAATTAGCCCCCTAACCAATCAATTTTATCCTGCTTCCTTCTGTTTCAGTTTTGTTTTAAGTCTAACCGCTGTTTTATACATGAAGCTCTCCATGTATACTGCCTCACTTTGGTTGTTGGAGTTTCTTTTGTTGGGTTTAGACTTGTGCTTGTTGGCTGTTTAATGGCTGCGGCCCATGTTGATTTTATTTCAGCAAGCATGTAAACAAATCAGGACTTTAAAACTGCTGATGTGTGCCATGAATCTGGGGGATAGAAGGTGCCCCTTTTCAATGCGAGCCATGTGCATATCTCTGCCAAAATAGACAGGGAAATGTAGATAGTTGGTCTTTGTCTGGGCAAGATTCTGGCAATACAATGTGAACCACAGCACAGGGAGAGGAAGCAACATATCAGAATGTATTATAATACTGTGAGCAGGGCAGAATATCACAATTTTAACAGCATACTCTTTTATGATATTAAGAACCTACAATGTTGTACACATAGAAATGATGGTTTCTAATCCATATCTGTGTTTGGATTTAGATTATTGAGGGTGGTTTTATAGCTGTGATCGTTTTCATTTAGGCTGAGACCTCATAAGAGTTTTTACCAGTTTGGCTAAGTCTGCACTAGTCATGGACCGATTTTTTTTTTCCTTTCATGTCTTGCCACACTCCTGAGTCCATGACAAGCAGATGGACACCATTCTTTCAACTGTGCGTGCAGTAACAAGGAAGAGACAGGCAGATCTCACCTACTGCTAATTAGCTTAGCGCAAACACTGGGAGTCATTGGGTAGTGTTAGCCTGTCTCTGCCTACAGTCATCAGATTAACACTTCAGTGACTCTAAACGGTCCTGTGAGCTTGTTGTGACTCATTTTTTTTACCATGTGATGTTATGTTATCTATTTAGACTGAGATTACCGCTTGATGTAATTTTCAGAAGAAATACCCATGCAACTAAACTGCAGGGCGCATACACAAACCACCACGGACGTGCTTTGTTGATCTACTTACAAGCATGTCCACGGTCAAGTAGGTTGTAAATAGGTCAACAAGCACTTCTGTGGTGGTTTGCGCATTTTTTTAAAATAAACTTGCAGGCTCTTCTGTTGCACTCTTTCTTCACAAAATTCACAGTTAATCCCACAGCTTGCTTCACCATTACTTAAAGCCTGTTATTTAACTCTGATACTGTATCCTAACCCAGACAAGTGAGCGGCCTCATTTTTGAACTTTTATAGCTCACAGTGCTGCACTGTTTCTGAGACTGGAAAATAGTGTAATGTCTATGTTTGAGTTTTCATTGAAGGCACTTATGATTAGCATATCTATCATTTAAAGCATCTGAAAGACTTATTAGTATGTAGTTTACATTGCTCATGCTGCAGTGTGACTTCTGCATTTGCATTTATTGCAGTTGCGATGTAAAAACGATATCTTCAGCCAGACTATGACCTAAATAAAAGAGATCCTGTCAGTGATATTAAACTCTAAGAATCTGTTTTAGCCCAGCGAGAGGTTAACTCATCACAAGGTTCAGGCTGTGATGATGGATTGTTGCATTAAAGGGGATTGTGTTGGACATATGAAGCTTTAGACTAGATTATCAAACAACATTTTTCTTTCTTCTCTGGTTAAAAAGGACGCGTTCACTGATTCCTCCTGTTTTTCTTTTTTCTCTTGCAGCCGTCAAACAGTTGAAGGAGACCGTCAGCTCGTCAATCCACAAACTGGCCAACTTTGATGGTACGATCCAAACTAAGCTTTAAGACTCTTTTCTTAGGCTTAACTTTAATAAGACACTGGATAAAGTTATAATCTGTGAAGAGAGTTTTGGGAATGTCCGGAAAGGAGCCAGAGGCCTTTTTTAACTTAATTTTTTATTTTAGTTACATATATAATCACACATACAGAATCATATTCATCATATCTAACATTTTCTCTGAACAAATTTTTAATGCAAGGTAATATTGATGGCAATTAGGACTCAACAAAATCACCCACGACTACAATAGTAGAAATAATAGATTAGATTAGGTAGAACTTTATTAACCCCCTTGGAAAAACTCCCTCAGGGAAATTGGGATATGAAAAATACATGAATTAAAATATTAATAATAAGAAAGGAATAATAGTAAAAAGAATAAGTAAGAAAAAATTATTTTTAAAAGTCAAATAAAAAAAAAAATAAAATTATAAATAATACAGATTAAATTCAAAATGTATACAGGCATTCCTCAGTGTGATAGTATGGCCTCAGCCACTGAACTGAACTGCATTTGATTGCTGTTGTTAGCAATATTTGTAGGATGTGTTTTTTTAGCTCTTCTTTCGATGCCTCTTGGTAATAGACCAGCAGAGCCACTGCTGGGTCCATTGTAATATTTCTACAAAATACTTCTATAAGTGTTCCAAACACTTCCTCCCAGAGTATCTTTAGTTTTGGGCATGACTGAAATATGTGGGTCTGATTGCCTCTGTGTGGACCTGGACCACAGTTTCTCCACAGAGGCCAGTTTTGATCTTTAGCCGCTTCAAGAACAACATCTGTACATGGGGCTCATAGACTTTATAACGACATATAACTATCATCGCTCATTGATGAAGCTTAAATTAAAAGTACTGGGCTGTAGTTCACTCCTGACTTTAATCAGGAGTTTAGTCAAAGAAATAAAAGGAGAAAACAAAAATATATTAAGTTGAACTCACTAGGACATGAAATATAGAACTTTATTTCATAAATTATGATCTGAACTGTAAGTGAAGCTCTCATGTTTTTGTGTTTTTGTAGAAGTTATGGACGCTCACCTACAGAACAACCAGACTGCCGACGATGACGACATCCTGGCCAGTCCTGATCGCCTCAAAGGTACGAGACGGAGATGCATGAATAAACTCACACTCCAATGTTTTTTTTTACTTGTAATGAGAGGTGAGGATGATTGTTCTGAAACCACAGAACACAAAAGAATCAGTATCATCATTTAAAAGACAAACAACTGCACTGGTATATCATGTTTATGCAGCAATTGCTTTAGCCACAATGCCCTACAACATTCATCCAAATCAAGCTCTTTGAATTTAGGTGAATTATGTTTTTGTTTTTCTGAAATAACCAAATAATGAGAAAGTTTAAACACTAAAGCCTCAAACCCGAACCCAGCTAGAAAATATGTACTTACAGTCTAACAGAGTGGTGCTGTGATTTAACAAAAGCCTAAAAATATTGATCCATTTTGCACTTTTTGTGATTGTCGCAGCAGAAGAAACGAATAATAAATATCTCAGCAAATCAGCAAGTCATTCCTGCCTGTAACCATCAGGCTGAACAACTAATCCCTGTAACATCACTGCACTGTCAGGTCCAGGAGAATAAATGTTTTTCACTTTTTTACCTCTAATATTTGTTAATAAGTTAATAAGCAAATGTGATATCCTAACTGTGAAACTCTGCCTTAAGGTCAAATGTGTTCTACTGTCAAACAGTGCTGTCATATTATATTCATATTGTAAAAACTGTTAATGTTAAGAGTGTAACTTCCTTGGCCTTGTTCATAGTCTCACTTTACTTATTTTAATTATTTTTTTCCTTCTTAAGGAAGTTGATATAACTTAAAGACTCTGCATGTTTCAGCGTGCTTACTTTATTTTATGCTGTTATCTATTTTCCTTTTTTCTTTATTCTTGATTTAAATTTCTGCTTGTGGATTCATAAAGTATTTCTGATTCTGATTCTGAAATCAACAGAATATGCCACACTTACTCATTTATCATTTAAGATCCATTGAGTATAAGGCTTCAGTCCGAGGGTTTCATTATTATTCTACCTAAACTTATGAACATGAAACAGTTTATTTATCAGAACTAACTTAAACATAGATGCACACTCACATGAGTGGTGAAAAAGTGTCTCTAAATCCTCTAAACGGCTCTTTATGTTTCTGGTTTTTAATTATAATATAAATTCATTAAAGATGAGCCCCTTGAGATCTGGCTTCTCATTTTCAAGAGGGTCCTCATGTCTATATGGTTGTAAAAATAGTTACTATGGATGTATAATCAATACAATCATGGATAGAGAGAGAAATCTAATATTAACATTTATATCTATAAGATTATCAGAATCAGAATCTGAATGCCCTTTATTATCATTATACAAAATGTACAACAAGATTGGAGAGCTTCTCCTTTTTTCAGTGTGCAATAGATAAGTAAAAAAAAATATATATATAATAATAATAATAATATTTTAACCCCATAAGCCCCGCTGTGCCCCACACGCAATAATCTGGTCTGTGAGATATTATACTTGTTGCTTTTGAGGTTTTCACACCCATTTTGTCCCTTTACACTGACCTGTGTGTTTGTGTGTGTTTGTTTCCACAGGGAATCAGATGGACGCCAAAGAGTCGGACATGTCAGACACTCTGAGTCCGAGCAAAGACCGCAGCAGCGACGACACGTCAGGTCAGTGAACCGAACTCAGACTCCAGACTTTAAAGCAGCACGATGGAGAGAGACCCTGTTATATGGGTGTCAGGCTTTTTCACTAACTCCAAATGTTTTAGAGATGTTAGATTCCTCCTTTCAGAAAATTCATTCTCTACAGTTGACTTGTTTGATTTCTTGATCAAGACTTTTGATTGTTGTCTATTTTATATTTGTGAACCAGTATGGATCATCTTTGTGGAATCGAGAAACTTATTTACTACTTTATGCTGCGTGAACATTTTTTACCAAGTGTGTTCTTGTACATGTGTTTCAGACGGTAACATGGATGACCAAGAGCTGAATGAACCTCAGAACAGAGTAGCTCTGCTCAAAGGTAACTGATCATCTCTGTAAATTCTGTTTTATACATTTGTATTTATTTATATCTTCTACAGTTCTTCACTTGATTTAGTTGCACTCTTACTGCTGCTTTTTACCCTTTTGCTCTTTCTTATTATATTTATTACTTTAATTCCTCTTGACATTTTGATTTTTAATCTCACCATATGTTAATTAGTTCTCTTTTGCACCAGTTTTCCAAGTCAAATTCCTTGTATGTGTAAATGTTCTTGTCATTAAATACCATTTCTGATTCTCTGCTTTTATTTGTGGAGCTTTACTCTCTCAGATGTACTTGTATTTGACCAATAGAGGGCGCTGTGTTATTGTGTATTCTTTCTGTCTTCACTGGAAGAGCCTAACACAGCCGTGACATCTTTTGTAAATCAATAAATGACAATGAAAATGTTGAATTTTCGTGTCTTTGTGTGTAGCTGAGTTACATCGGGCCGGTCTGGAACCTGGAGACACGGAGCAGGTCATCCATCATCTCCACAGAGAACTTCTGGAGGCTCAGGACTTGGCCAACACCGGCAAACAGAGATGTTTGGAGCTACAAGGTAACAAACTGTTCAGTGAACTCTTGATCTAATCAACACACGCTGTTTATAAATCAGCTGTTGTGACCAGCTTGTGGATTTCACAGCTTTAAGGGAGGTCCATGCAGCTAATTCGCATTTCAAGCAAGATTTTATTAAAAACCACAGACTCAGTATCAGCCAGAGGAAGCCTAGCTTTATGCTTTATCTCTTTTATTTCTATCTTTTTTATGTTTTACAGTCTTTTTAGTCTTTTTCTGTCACTACTGCTCATATCATTTTACCTCCTTCAAGGTCCTTCCTCTTTTATTGATTTCTTCTGTGTTATGTTAACATATTAATGTCAATCTTCCTTCTAATTCAGATTTTATTTAATTTATGCTTCACCTTATGTTATACTTTTTATCTTTTTACAGGTTACCTTGTAGGCTTTCTTATTGTTTTATCTCCTGCCGTCTCTGTTGTTCTGTTTTATTATTGCAATTGTTATTATTATTTTTATTATTTTATGTAAGGAACAATTAGACTAAGATTAAGCTACACTGCCTGCACTGAAATGTTGACTGTATTTACCCTGGAGGGTTCATAACCTGCTCCTGATTCTTGTTTTGCCTTTTCTGTCTTCAGCTCTGCTGGAGGATGAGAAGAGGAGTAACACTCAACAGACGGAGGAGTCGACCAAACAGATTCAATACCTGCAGAGTATGTACACAGTTATAAGGAACATACGTGGACAAACAAACATGCATGTTGATCTAATTTCTCTTCATGGTTTGTTTGTGTTTGCAGCTCAGCTCGGGAAGCTGCAGGCTGACATGGAGGCACTGAGGGAGCAGAGGGAGAGCACCATCTGCACCACCAGAGAGGAGCTCTACTCCGCACAGGAGGAGGTAAAAGGCTGTTGTTACACCTCTGATATCTATGAGCTCTGTCGGACTCTTTTTGATCCCGCGACCACTTTAAAGTCTTTATTTCTCTCCTCTGAATCCTTCTGATAGTCTTTGGCTCCTCTATCCTATGGCCTGAAAATAAAATCCCTTTTTTTTTTCCACTAAACACAATTTATGATTTTAATTATTTTTCCCTCTCATGAAAAAACCTCCAAGTGACACAATTATATATATATAATATTATAAATATATAATGATAACTGGAATGATGGCAGGTAGGATGTCAAGAGGATTTGGAGACTAATGCACACCAGAAAAGCTACAGTAAAAGACATGATAAAATAAGGAAAGGAAACAAGAGAAAATGCAAAGCAATAAAACCAAAAATCATCAGACAGAAATAAATACAATTCTAAAATTACATTTAAAATAAATAAGTTAAGAATAAAAAATATTTAAAAAAATGTTAAAAGATTAAAACAAAATCTAAAATGATTAAGTGTAAAAATATAACTGTATCAATATGATAAGATATAAAAGCAAATACTAACAAATAAAAGGAATCATCAGACAATCAAATTTTAAACTTAAATTTAATAATAAAGTAAGGTACAAAGTGATACTCACAAATACATAAATAATTATAGTTTCATAGTTATAGTTTTTTTAATCCATATTTATCATATTGTAACATTGTTTTGGCACATTTCCCACATATCTCCAAAAAATACAGAAACAGTTCTTTAGATTAGCCACCTTCTCCATATCTTTAGCACCAATTGCACCTCTTTTTCTAAAACTCTGGTTTTTAACTATTTTTAACATTAACATCTTCCAAACATACATTTTTGCCTTTTAAGTCTTACATTAAAACTCAGATTTACCGGTTTGTTTACGAAGTTATTTTGTCATTAATTCAAAATTTCATAATTATTCAATTAGGCAAGCTAACAACCTGTATGTTCCGTCATATAAAGCATGTCTGCGTCAATTTTCAGTTAAATATCGGGGAGTTATCTTGTGGGACAAATACATTCATGTGAATACTTCCTCCGTGTGGTTGCCTGTATCAAAAATAGACTAAGGAATAGTTTGATGACGTCAACATGAACAGGAGCAGTAACCACAGCCCTGTTAAAATGTCATTTATTTATCATTCCTAAGCACCTTCCTTGTTCTTTTCTGTTCATATTTTTCTTTGTTTCTTTGTATGAAATCGCTGCACTGTATATCTGATGTTTGATTGTTATTTTTGGTTCAGTATTTACCTTCCGTTGTCTGTTGGGTGTGGATTATATAAGCCATTTGCAGGCTTCTACCTCTCCCACATACAAGTTTTTTAAATATGTTTTTCTGTGCATTGTGATTCTTTAACTGTGTAAAATAAAGTAAAAAGAGTAAGTTAAACTAAATGTTAACAGTAAACACATCGCTTTACATCACCCTCTGACTGCATAAATTCTGTCCCTGCTGTCAGATCCTCGTCCTGCGGCACGCCATGGAGGCAGCCACAGCGGAGAGGGAGCGTGAGATCGCCGTCCTGCAGGCCGACCTCGGCAGCGTCCGGTCGGAGCTGGAGCACTGGAGGAGCACGGCCGCCAAGTACGAGGAGGAGATCCGGCGTCTGCAGGAGGCCTTCACGCAGCAGCAGCAGCAGCAGAGCTCGGCCAGCCAGCTGCAGAGTGAGAGCAGAGAGGGGCTTTCTGTGTTCATTTAATGATTTTAAAATGTCTACGACGGCTTTAATCAGTTTTTATCTCCTTCCTCTCCCTCAGCGGAGTGTGTGGTGCTGCAGCAGCGATGTTCGTCTTTGCAGCAGGACTGTGACAGCCTGAGAGCTGAACGCAAAACTCTCACAGAAAAGCTGCTCCGTCTGGAGACTGAGCTCAGCAGGTACTCACGTCCTCTTTATATTATGATTGTTTTAAAAAATTATCATAAAACATAAAGTATAGGTCACAGCCTGAGCCTTAGTCAGTTTTTTTGAAGTAGAAGAAAAGAGCTTGAACCATCTGTTTGTGTGATGTTTTATTTTGTCTAATCAGAGTCAACAAAGTGCAGTTTTTGTTCAGCTGTGTCGCTCTCTTGTTACTCTAACTTCTGTTAATTTACTTGTGCTTCTACTACCTTTAATGTGGTAGCTGAACTCTCAGCCTGCAGACAGCCTTTAGCTGCGTTCACACCGACCGTGACTTGGCGACCTCAGCGACCTCTCCAACAGCCAGTCCGTGTTGTGTGGGTCTGTGACGGTACCCGTGACGGACTGTTTTTATTCCGGTCCACAGAGTGACAGTCTATGTCCGTGTGGAAACATTAGTCAGTGAGGACATTAGTTCCGCCTAGACGGACCACAGAAAACTCACAGACGATGCTGCTGCAGGGCCATCAGCTGCCGTATTTTGTTGTTGGTAGTAGAGTGAAAAGGATACAGGTGGAATAATGTCAGATAATACATCCTATTATATGATATATGATATGATCGTGGTAAAACTCGACTGGATGTGACATCACTGAGCCGGGGCGATGGCGACCAAAATTAGGTATTTATGGACACGCGACGTGACTTCAGTGGGCGATACGATTATGGTCGCAAAGTCACCTTCGGTGTGAACGCGACTTTAGAGTTGCGCAGCTACCACCTTGTTATCTCTCACTGAGAGGTCTTGTCAAACAAATCAGCGCTAAAGTCAGTTGATTGACTTCACAATAAACCAATGTTTTATTTACCTTAATTTCTGGACTATAAGTCGCTCCAGAGTTTAAGTCGCAGCAGTCAAAAAATGCGTCATGAAGAGGACAAAAACATATATAGCTCGCACTGGACTATAAGTCACATTTATTTAGTGCGCTGATAGAGAGTTGGTTGCCTTGTATGAAGTGATAACACCAAGAAGGCCCACCTGCCTCATTTATATCCACCTCGTTGGCGTGGAGACGTAACTGCACCGTTAACAAGTCTCTCCTGCAGCCCATTGTTCAAGCACCCATCTGTGGACTCGTTCCTCCAGCTCTGACCATCTTGCTTTCAGCCCGCGATTAGCTTTCTTCATTTGCTTCATTGCAGTAAGACTAACCTCTCCTTTTTGCCAGTCCCTCACGAGTTTCTCACTCACTCCAAACTTTATTTCTGATCGATTACCGCTGCATATTTTACTACCTGCAGTTTGTTAGAATAGGACTTTTATTTTGGGAGCATTTTGTTTATGTCTAGACTAGCCTAGAGTGCCCTCTCGCGGCTGCAGACTCCTTGTTTCATGTCAGTCAGTATGAATTAATGTTAAAAAACATGTTAAATTATGTTTATTACCTGACTTTAAGTCGCAGGACCAGCCAAACTATGAAAAAAGTGCGACTTATAGTCCAGAAAATATGGTAAATGCAGGATTATGATTTAATAACAGAGAGAGAGTTGAAAAGTAGCATCAATCCTGACCAGCTCTGTGTGTGTAGCTGTTTTCCTGCTAGCTTAAAGCAGGATTCAGCATTAAAGCTCAGACGATGATAGGGACCAGAGGAAAGAGTGTGCTCAGCTGATGGACTCAGATCAGGATGAGGGGGCGACGGCTGACTGACAGCTGCTGAGACAGACTGAGACATCAGCAGCTTCACTGACCGACAGCTTTCTGCTCCCCTCAGAGAGACATCAATGCATGTTTTTATCCAAATGTGAAACTCAGCGTTTCTGTAATCTGAGTTTCAGCTGTGTTCACTCTTTTCCAATACGTGTTGTACTTGAACGGGCAGCAGAATTCACCGTGTTTGCTTCTCGGTGAGCAGCAGATTGTTGAGGCTTCGACATCCTCTCATCCAAAGAGGAAATTCAATCCGGCATGAAGCTTTAAAAAGCCTGAATATCTTAATCGTTCACTATTTATAAGACAACAGTGCATCCAGTTTTCAACCTTTTAACCAAAATAACAGGTTGATCTTATGTTTGCATATCTCACCCTAATATTGTGAATTTTCTAGAGTTTGATATGTTTTTATATGCATGTGCTTCATGTGTTTCAGTACCAGAGAGCAGAGTCAGGTCCTCAGCAGCAGTCTGGAGTCTCTGGAGAAGAGGGAGGAGGTCCTGCAGGACAAGCTGGGTTCTCTGGAGAACCAACACCTGCAGGACGCCAGCCGGCTGAAGAGCCAGCTCGACCAGGCCCAGGCCCACACACACATCCTGCAGAAAGAGGTACACACAGACTTTGGCCCTTTGTCAAGCCCCGCCCTCTCCAGGAAGTGAAGCTTGATCAAGCCCCACCCTCCTTGGTTACTGTTGCTAGGTTAGACAAACTCTCCTGTCATCAGACCTCGATTGAAAATAACCTGCTTTTGACAAACTTTCCAATCAATCAAACTTAATTTGTGTAGCACCTTTCATACATGTGTAGCATAAAGTGCTTTACATAAACAGAGAACAAATAGGAGAAAGTAACTTAAATAGCAATAATAAGAACAAACAAACCCAATTAAGCAAAAAAATAATAATAATGAATAAATTATAGAAATACATAATAAATAAATAAATAAATACAATAAAATAAATAATAAATTATGAATGAATAAAATAAGTAAATACAAAAATGAAAAATAATAGATAAAAATATAAGGAATTTAATTTAACAGAAGTGTGTGTGTGTGAGCAATGACCTGGAAATGCCATCGTGAGTTAAAAATGAGAAGACGCTGGAGATAAAAGTGAAAAATTAAAACGGAATTCATGTAATATTATAACTAAAATTTAAAAAGAAATTGAGGTAAATAATAAAAGATTTGGAAAGAGTAATAAAACAAGCAATGCTTGAATATATGATTCAAAAGAGAGATTATTTGTTCATTTTTTATTTGCCTTGTTTGTTAAAATAAAATAATAATAATCAAAGACCTTGATTTATTAGAACTGTGTGTGTGAGGAAACGCCATCATGAATTCAAAGTGAGAAAACACTGGAGATAAAAGAGACAAATAAAACAGAATATGAATCATAATAGAATAAAATAAATAGATTGAAATAAGTAATAAACGATTGTTTGGTAAGAATGAGAAAACAAACAAAGCTTAAATATGTGATTCTATAAAACATGTTAAAATGCCCAAATGGGAAAGAAAATTTTCAAAGGTGTGATTATTTGTTCATTTTTAATTGGCTTTGATTGTTAGAAAGTGTGATCTCAGTTAAAGAATAAAGATAAATAGAAACATTAACGTCACTTAACCTGGAGGAGCAGAATGTGTATTTCTACTATAATATACTGGATTACTTTACTTTGTTTTGGACCCAAATTTCCAATAGTTCATCTTATAGAACATCCACATTGTCTTTCAGCTTTGAAACAGAGGCCTCAGGTTGATTTAATGATGTTTGTTTGTGTTTCCTGTGCATGTGTGTTTTTTGTGGACAGTATGAAGACACACAGTCTCAACTATTGGACCTCCGTCAGCGCTACGAGAAAACCGAGAAGGAGAAGCTGAACATCCACCAGGAGCTGGAGCAGTGCAGGAGCAACCTGAAGCTGCTCCAGGACAAGACCAGCTCTGTGAGTACACACACGCCCTCTCTGTCCATCAGACCAAAGGCTGCATGTTGGAAGCTGCATTTTTGCTTGCTTAGCTTTTAATTTGTGAGATTCGTTTATCGTTGTTTTTGTTCGTTTTCAAAGATTGAAGCAGAAGAAGAAGCAGATTTGATTCCAGACACTGAGGTGGTCCTGGAGTTTCTAACCTAACAAACACTTTTACTTCACAGCCACCATCCTCACCGTAGCCTGAAAACCCATAACTCACATTTTTATGATATTATTTAAATCTAAGAGAAGAAATAATCCGTACAACCATCTTTAGGGGTTTCTAGTTTTAGTTAAGCTACTCTTGAGGTAAATCACTCTTGTCTTCTGCACAGCCAGATATGGAATTTAACCAAGTCATGATTTTGGTACAGAAATATTAGTGGTGTTAAGGTGTGTTCACATGGAACACGTCTTGGCGACAGAGTTCTTGTCACTCAACCAAGTCGCGCTGCGTGTCCATAAATTTTGTCAATGTCGTGTCACTAAGTGACGTCATGTCTGCTCGAGTTTTGCCACGATCATACATCGAATGGTGTATCCTCACTGAAACGGTAGGGGCCTCATATTTTGAAAAGGATGCGGATTGTGTTTAGTTTGTATTATACAAACTTAAATAAATAAATAAATTACACTTGTGACACAGATGTAATTAGAGAAAAAAAGTTCTGTTACCTCTGTAGTTTAGGTAGTTACAGGTCTCAGCCACATTTGAGTAAAATAATCCTATTTCTATAATGTCATAGGATCTTTTTTGTAAATATAGTTATATTTTTCAAGACCCTTTGCAATTACACCACAGACCACTAGGGGTCCACTGACCCCTGGTTGAGAAACACTGATGCATCATATATCATATATAAATATATATGTATGTATAGGAGCCGCCACTTCTGTTGAATAATTCGAAACCAATGTACTCACTAACTAATGTTCCCACACAGACGTGGATTGTCACTCTGATGTGATCCAGAATAAAAACAGTTCTGTCATGGGTGTCGGCACACACCCACACTCGACGTTTAGTTTAGTTTAGGTTAGACAACTTTATTTATCCCTAAGGGCAATTCAGTTTTTGCAGTCTAAAAACTGCTGTTTGTACATGTCTACATACATGTACAAACAGCAAACAGAGACAATAATAAATAAAAGTCAATACATGACAGAGAGTTGTCTGAAAAGTTCAAGTTTTATAACTTTGCCGACCGAGTGTCGCAACCTGGTTGTGCGTCCAGAGTGAATCGATTGCTCGACCAAGTCGCCTAGACCGCGTCCGTTGCATCACGGGAGGGCTGGCTCCACCCCTTTGCGTCTGTACATTGACTCTGCGTGGAGAGTGGTCACCAGGTGTCATTCGGTGTGAACGTACCTTCACTTTACAGGACAATGAAAAAGGCCTTTAAAAATGTTTGAAGACTTTAAAAGAGTAATCAAGTCCAACCAGAGACTCGTGTTGTTGTGTTTGAATCAGACCATGTCCACACACAGGCAGGTCGTTTTCTAACCCCAGATTTTTTTTACCGATTTTCGCCCATTTACTTGTATACAGTCACTTATTTAGGAAAACTCGGGTGAAGACTTTTAAATTACTATTCATAGCACTCCAATTAACACAGGGAAAACATTGTTTTAGCTCTGGTTTAGGTATCTCTCTGATTTTGAGCAGAATGAAAATGAAGTTTAAAATCAGTTTGTTTTGTTTCTGTCTCTCAGAAGACATTGGCTGGACTGTTTTGTCCTCACAGAAGAAGAGAGGACTAATAACGAACTCTGAAGTAAATTATGTGAACAGATGTGCAGATTGTGATTACAGATGTATTTATTTATTTAGACTCATTATTGCTTCATCAAAACTGAAACTGATGATGACTTTTCTTTGGTCTCACCTTCTTCTTCATCCTCAGCTCATGAATAATAACACTGATCATTTGTTTTGACTTCATAGAAACTTCAGGAACAGAAACAGCGAGGCGGAGCAGCCTCTTCCTCTTTTCTTTTCTCTCCACCAACATGACTCCAGCTCCTCCTCTTCTTTTGTTTCCCAAATGTTGATCTTTTTCCTGATCAGAAAAGATGTTTTGAACTTGAAGTCTTAAATGATAATTCCTTTTATCACATGTTGTGTCTTATTTCCAACGTTTTATCCTGTTTATTTGTTTGCTGAGATCTGGGAACTCGAGGGCAAGAAGTGACTGAGACAAAAAAAATTTAATTTTCTTTAAGTTTTTGGGGTTTTCTGCCTAAATTTGACAGTACACTTCATAAGGTGTATTTATTTTCAGTAGTTTGTCATTATCAGGGAATGCCTTCAAATTAAACACATCGCAGCAGGATTAACTTATCCCAACAAATCATAACTACTTTAATGTGATTAAAGTACACATTTTAACAACATTTTGAAGTTTTTTCACTTTTTTTTGGACCACGTGTACACAACACAGTTAAAGATAAGACTTATTTAATTATTCATAAACATGGGCAATCTCTAACATGGATCATTTAGTATGTCTCACCAGTCCATCTGGGAAAGAGCCCATAGAAAGTGTTTGGGAATGGGCAGAACCTTCCAGAAGCATATCTGGCAGGTGATTGGACCGTGACTCAGACTTACCTGCAGCAACGCCCTCGTGTTCTCAGATCTCTGTGGTTTATTCTGATAAAATTAGAGACGAGACTCCAGCATCACAGCTGCTGTAAGACCTCAGATTAACCCTTTAAGTTCCTATATTCCTTCACTAGCTTATCGTGTTTTAGCATAAGGATTTTCGGAACAATTATTTTTGTGTTTTTAAAGGGATACACCAACAATTTTGTTGTTTTCGTGTCTTGCCTCACTCCCGAGTCCATGACAAGCAGAAAGACTCCATTCTTTTGACTGTGAGTAGTAACAAGGGAATAATGGGTAATGTTAGCCTGCCTCTACCTATAGTCATCAGATTAACTCTTCAGCAACTCTAAACGGTCCTGTGTGCTTATTTTGACTTGCTTTTTTACTGCATTGTGTCATGTTATCTATTTTTAGACAAAGATTATCACTGTATGTAATTTTTGAAGGAAATATGTACGAAACCGTAAAACAAAGCCTCTGTTTATGAGTAGAAGACGATTGGTACTAAGCATTATGGCCGACGTAAGAGAGGACGAGAATGATTTTTTTGGGGTTTAGTTTAGTATGCATCTCTTACGAAAATTACATAAGATCTTAGTCTCACTAAACTCTGTTTACAGTTGTTGAAGAGTTTATCTGATGACTGTAGGCAGAGGCAGGCCGACACTACCCACTGAAAGTCTGTGAATAAAAGATGGGGGATTGTGTTGGAATCAGGGGCACCTGCTCCACATGCATAGAAGGGGAGCACTGCATTTTTGGATCTGAAGTTCAATTTCAGTAGCAAAATGCCCGTTTAAAATAATAATTTAACATAATTTAAGTGGTTAAATATCACACAAGGTAGTAAACCATGAATTCATAATAATAAAATAAATGAATAAAGTAGACCAGTAGATAAATATGACCAGATAGTCCAATATCAAACTCTTTTTTTTGTTCTGAACTGTAGTTTAATTAGTATTGATGAAAGTGATATCAATCAATCAATCCGACTTTATTTCTATGGAACTTTTCACACATAGATGTAGCACAAAGTGCTTTACATGGGCAAAAACAACAACAACAAACAACAGGCAAGACTAAAATAAATAAAGCCAATTAGAACAATGCCTTTACTTGACTGTAGGCAGAGGCAGGCTAACACTACCCATTGACTCCCAGTGTTTGAGCTAAGCTAATAAGCAGTGGGCGAGCTTTGTCCGTCTCTTTCTTGTTACACAGTACAGCACAGCCTAAAGAACGGTGTCTGTCTGCTTTCTTGGACTCGGGAGTGAGACAAGACATGAAAACAAAAAAATGTTGGCGTTTCCCTTTAAATCTTTCATCATCACAGCAGCAGGTCCAGATCACTGATGAAACGTCCTGATGCTTCAGGTCGAGTGTGTTTTAATCCAACAGGTGTCATTTAAGAAGCCTGGTGACGGGCTCTTCTTCTTCTGTGGTGTTTGCTGAATGCTGCTTTTGAGTGCGTAGCATTTGCGGTGTCGCTTTTAGTAGAAACGGCTGACGATGTACAAACCCCCCCTCCTCTGAATCGTCTCCCTCCCTCTCTCTCTCTCTCTGTCTCTCTCTCTCTGTCTCTCTCTCTCTCCCCCTCCCCTCCCCTCGCTGTAGCTGCTCCATCCTCCATGTTGGTTTTTTTGGTTGATTTGCCGGCTGATTTCTTCTTATCCCTCTCCTCCCCCCGACCCCTCCCCCTCTAGCCATCCATATTGCAGCCTGTCCAAGCCATATTCATTGGCCTTGTCCTGGCTCTGCTCTACTGGTGTTTCGGCCAGTTGTGGTAGAAAGGTACACACCGACATGACATCAGTCTGCCTCTTTCTGCTCTTTTTTGCCTCGTCTCTGTTTGTCTTTGCTTCATCTGAGGAAGGAAAGGTGACGGAGGTGAGAAGGTGGTGCTGATCTGAGAGGAATTCAGGGTTATAAAGATTAAGAATATAAAGACACCTGATATCCAAAATTCAAGATTTACCCTCTTCTGCCATGTATTACTGATGGGCACTCACAAAGCACAGAGTTATTATAAAACAAAGTGTTTGTCAAGTTAGATTATGTTTTTTATTAACAACAGAACTTTCAAAGTTAGTTGGTGCCCATGTTTAGTGAGTGCTGGGTAGCAATTTGAGACCCGGTGGTGCTCAAAATTTTGTGAATTCTGTAAGTACGGTATTTGTGCTTTTATTTTGAAAAGGTGTAAGATTGAGTGGGGGCCACCAGTCCAGTGAATAGGAGGGGAAACACTGCATTGTATGTATTAAAAACTAGATTTATGATTCAATTTCAGTTTCAAAATGCGTGTTAAAAATAATAATTTAGCTTGATTTGATTTTTGATTACGCACGACAAAAATCCAGGTTGCAAAGTGGTTTAACAACACGCAAGGAAGTAGATTCAAGATTCAGTTTCAGTAACAAAGTACCTGTTTAAAATAATCATTTAACTTGATTTTTAATTTTACATGCCAAAAATCCAGGTTGCACACTGGTCAAACATCACACAAGGTAGTAAATTAAGAATAAAAACCTGAATTCATGTTAATAAAATTTATGAATAAAGTAGACAAATAGATAAAATGACCTGATAATGCAGTACCATCTCATTTATCAATAAAAATGCACATAGTGGTACAACAATGCTAACAGCTTAGGGGGATTAAAGAAAACTATCAGGGTAAGTTTTTGAAACTGGTGACATTTTAGTGTCTGAACTGTATTTTAATTATTATTGATGTAAGTCATATCAATAAATCAACTTTTTTTGTAAAGCACTTTTTAAACACAAATGTAGCACAAAGTGCTTTACATGGGCAAAAACAGCTACAACAAAAAACACACAAACAAAATAAATAAATAAAGCCAGTTAGAAAAAACAAACCGTTTTGAACAAAAACAAGGAAAAATAAATGAAGAGTTCACAATGAGAAAAGACTGGAGATAATGTTAAAAACGCAAAAACTAGAGATAAAAAGAGAGTTAAATGAGTTGTAATAAAATAAAAATAGAATTGATAAATACATAAATAAGGAACGTCAGCAAAAGAATAGAGAACAGTATGAATTTAACTCCATGAATAACCAGTAAACAAATAAAACAACGAGTGGGATACTAAAATAGATATAACTGAAAGATTGTTAAGAATAATAAGTCAAACATATAATTCAATAAAAACTAAAAATAGGTAAATACATAAATAAAACTGCCTAAAGTCAAAAGCAAGACTGAAGTGGTTGATTTTGAGTTTGCTTTTAAAAATAATGTAACTCCACTCTTATTGTATTTTAAATATTTTTGTTCAAATTTTAATGTAACTTGAACAACACATCAATTAATTTATGTATATATATATAAAAAAAAACCACACAAAATCCCAGGAAGAAAAAAATAGTAAAAACCTACAAAGGTTTAGAGAAATGCAAAAACATGCTTCCTGTAAAAAAAAAAAAAAAAAAATCAAAAGTGTTAATTTCAAATCTACATTTATTTGTCTTTTTTTTTTTTTTTTTTTTTTTTTAAATTTATTTATTTATTTTTTTATATATATATAGCTTTATTAGCTGGTTTCCAGCTGGTTTTACAACATTTATCACATGCAGACACTGAACTTAAATGCTCTTTATGTAAAAAAACATTAAATTTCAAGGAAAGCATTAAAATGTATGTGAACAAATACAGACACCTTAATTAAGAGATTAGCCACATGATTATTAAGCTTTCATAATTGTCAGAAGCAGTTATTATTATTGAAATTTGATTTATTGCCCGGCTCTGTTCGATGCATTTATATTTATTTATATGTTTAGTCGATGAAACAGTTTAAGGGCTGTTATTGAACCCTGAATTCTGATCAGTCACCCGCTCTCCTCACCTCCTGAACTTTCCTTTAAGACTGAGAATGATCTTCATCGTCATCTTCATCATAACGATCTGTCTCCAGCTCCGTTTGAGCTCTAACTGCACGAATGTTTGTCCGTCTGTCCGTCTCATTTTTACCTCCTCTGCTGAAGTTAACTCTGAACTCGCTCTTTAAAGGGTCGGGCTCCTGCTGTCTGCATCTTCACACTCTTTTAAAGGGATACCTCGTCTCCTCTTTGCACTGTCATGGTTTTATTTGTTAACTTTTTAATGAAAAAATCCACTAAAAAGGCTTTTATCTCTAATTTTGTTCACAAATTTTGTTCAGGGTTCCAAACTCATCCACAGAAGGCATATTATTGTTATTTCAAGGTCAAAACTGCATCAAGTTTAATTTTAATGTAAGTATTTATAGCAGAGATGTTCTGCAGAATTTACAAAAATGATCATATTCATCATTATAGTAATCCTTCAGTCATCCTCCCAATATATTTGAGCTGAGTTGTCACATTCAGATCACAACATAATTTCAATTTTATACTTTTTTCCAAATTATCCAGCCCTAATTTAAATATCTTTTGCGTTTGCCAAAGAGATTAAAACTCATAGAACTTTATTTAGTCTATATTTGGATTTGTGAATTACGTAGGCATGCAGAAGCTGAGAGTGACATCCAGAAACATGGATCAGTGTGAAGAAACAGGGAAACGCTTTAATTCACTTAAAAGTGTCATGTTTCAGTCATTTACTGTGGACCTTATTAATTTGTATTACATGTTCTTCGTGGGAAATGTCAAGCCTGAGCTGATATATGTTTAAAAACAGACTAAATCAAACTTTTCGAGGCATAAAATTTCATCGATAATGCAGCATTTATTAGCCTGAACCACAGAATTAAGTCCTGTAGAGACTGTAACTCTGTATTTGTGAAAATGAGATCGATGTACCCAGAATTTCTCTGAGCGAACAACTTAAGCATCTGTCATTGGCTTTTTTTATTTTACTTATTTTTTTTTGAACAATACAAAACACATGTAACATTAATTTGACATTTTCATATATTTTTCTCTTCCAAAAGTCCATCTTTTAAACATGTTTATTTCTGTCTCGTCTCACACTCCACTACAACAATTCTAGACCTTTCTTATACACACAGAGTACACAAGTCATCATTACATAAAACCTTATGCAAAGCCATTTATCAAAAATAATTTGTAATTTTAGACAAAAAAAGGAAAGGTGGAAAAAAAAGTTTACAAAATAAATAATGTCATTGCCTTTTTTAGAACTTATTATTTTATTTGAACATTACAAAACACTTATAACATTAATTAAACATTTTCATGTACTTTTCTCTTCCAAAAGTCATCTTTTAAGCACTTATAATCATGACAAATACTTGCCAGAATAGTTTACTTTAATTTTTCATGAAAAAAGGTGAAAAACTTTACTCAAAAAAGACATTTCCTGACATATTTATTGACAAAAAAGACAAAAAAGACCAGGCGGACTTTTATAATTATAGTATTCAAAAGGTTAAACATGTCTACAAATCTAAAAATAAGTAACATAACAAAATGGTAAAAAAAGACACACAAGAAGCACACAGGACTGTTTAGAGTTGCTGAAGAGTTTATCTGAAGACTGTAGGCAGAGGCAGGCTAGCACTTCCCATTGACTCCCAGTGTTTGAGCTAAGCTAATTAGCGGTGGGCGAGCTCTGCCCGTCTCTTCCTCCTTACTGCAGCACAGTCAAAAGAATGCTGTCTATCTGCTTTTCATGGACTCGGGAGTGAGGCATGACACAAAAACAAAAAATGTTGGAGTTTTCCTTTCAGTGACTTTTGTTAAAAAGATTTCAAAAAAAATGTTGGTGTATCCCTTTAATTCTGTATCCCTTTAAAACAGCCATGGTGTCCCTGTATTAGCATTATCATCAGAATCTGCTGTGGTTTGTGCAGAATGATGACAAAAGCTGAGAGTGTGAGTGTTTGTTTTAGCAGAAGCACTGATTGAGTTCCTGTAGAGCGTTTATTGATGTCGCACGTGCTCCTCAAAGCTCTGTGATGAAGTCTTCCTTTAGGGTAATCTATGATATGTAATGTTTGTTTAAAGTGATCTGAGCTAATTTAGAGTTTTGTAAGTGCATTAATTTTTCTTTTTGAGAACGCATCAGTGACGAGAAATGATTTGATGTAGTCGTGTCCAAGCAGGAAAGAGGAAGAGGGAGTGTTGGGTGAAGATATCAAGAAAAAAGAAGCAAAAATCACATGTCCCAGGAATTTTTTATAAGATGAGCTGAAGTGGGACACTAAAAATGTCAGGGTGCACGTAAAACCAAAATCCAGATCTGAATTTCACATTCTCTGAAACTATTCTGTATTTTCGGGTCTGTTTTAGATCAAATTTTAGTTGTTTTATAATATTGATACACTGAATACTTCAGAGTATTTTGCGGAACGATGCTGTGTCAGTATTTGCATCCAATATTTGAATGTTTTTCAATAATTTAAAGAAATTCAGGACACCTGTTTGGTGATTAAAGGCAGCCTCTGGCCACTGACTGGCAGCAGACATTAGCCATTTTACTCTCCCCCTGTCTTAAATTTATTGCTTTTGTTTTCGTCACTGGGAAACACAATAAAGTTTATAAATATAGATGTAATAAAACTCTGATTAGGAACTCAAATTTCTTCATACATGCAAAATTGTGCTTTCTTGATGCTATGAAAAAAACTTTTGAAATAAACCCTAACATGCAAACATTAGATGTATTAATTTATTGTATTTTTTTTATTTGCAAACATTTTAAAAGACATGTTAGGGAGTAAAGTGCGATATGAACAATGCAAAGAAATATCAAGAAATCTGAAAATACAGGAGAAGATAATAAAACAATTAACAAGAGATCAAAAAACAAGACAGTGATAGTAAGGAGAATAAAAAGGCAAACAGGACAAGTATTAAAACACATATGAGGTAGGAGTAGGGTGTATCAGTCACAAGTGTTGGCAAAGAATACTGCTGCTTGAGCGTGTGGGCGAATAAAATTAATGTGGTTTAGAGGCAAAAGCTGATATAGAATAATAAAAATAGATAAAATAAAATAAAGACAGACATTAGAGTTAAAAGAAGCTGGGATTGAAGAAAAGAGGAAGAGATCAATCACCCTGTGGCATTGAAATGTGACATTTTCTGGTTATTTTAATAGAAATGTAATTTCCTGACATTATTATGACAAGAGACATTATTATGACAAGACTCTTAAAAATCAGCCACCAGTTATGGAAGAACCTTTATTAAAGGAATTTACAGCAGCATACAAATCAGAGATAAAAAGGGGAAGCATATCTAGGATATGTAAAGGCCTTACAACAAAAAAATCTTATTCAACAGAGTACATTAAAAAAAATGGGAGTTGGAGGGTACTTTTATGATTTTAGGGGAAGAATGGAAGAATTATTTTAACTCTCTATGGAAATGTACAAACTCATTCATATGGAGAGAATTTGGATGGAAATGTTTAAAAAGATGTTTTATTACCCCAAAACAAAAATCATTCACAGGGAAGGACTCAAGGTGCTGGAGACGGTGTGGGAGTCAGGATGCTAATCATGGGCACATTTTCTGGGATTGTCCACCAATTAAAATTTTTTGGTCAAAGCTTCATAAAAAAATAGAGAACATACTTGATTTGAAAGTACCTTTTAATTTTCATACGTTATCCTTTGGAAAAGTTGACCCTTGTTTAGGTCACTTTAACATTTACTTATTTAACATTCTAATACTGGCTGGTAAAAAGACCATCACCAGACATTGGCTGCATCCTGACTCTCCCACAATTGCAGAGTGGGAGGATATAGTTCACGAAGTCTACGTCATGGAGAAAATTACTTTCTCCCTTCGATTACAATTAGACAAATTTACACAGCTCTGGTCAAGTTTGATTACATACAAAAATCAACGACTGTAATTTTTCTGGATTTAAGTTAAGTCATGAGATGGATAATTTAGAGATTTAACCTTGTTGTTTATCCCATAGAAAATGTTTACCAATGCCCATAGAATGTACATGTATATCACACTGTATACTATATATATATATATATATATATATATATGTGTGTGTGTGTGTGTGTGTATATACATATATATATATATTTTTTTTTTGTACACCTTTTTTTTGATTTGCAATCCCACAAAATGGAAGAACTGTTGAACCGTCTCAATATGCAAATGTATGTTAACATGACTACACACTCCTCTGAAAGGAATGTATATAGTTACAAACTGAAAAGACTTTAAGACCATACAAAGAAAAACAGACATACCGAAAGAAGATCTTTCAAGAGAAGACATGTCAGAGAAGAGTGTCATGCTTGTTTCAAAGGTATCGCACTGGAGGGAAAATAGACTCAGTCATTGTGTACCAGTCGTATGCAGAATGTATGTTAAAATGTTTAATAAAAATAAAATAAAATAAAAAAAATTAAAAAAAAAGAAATGCAATTTCCTAATGCGGTAGAATAATAAAGCAGCACCACAAGAGCTGCTGAGGTGGCCAATCAATAACCCCCCCCAACCAGTTTATAACAAGTGTTATCTCTCGTTGACACTTCACAATAGAGCCTGCTTAAAACAAACTCTTCATTTATAGATACACATGTATGCATATATACTAATACGTATAATAAATATATTTGTATATGCACACACATACATCCAGAGATGTATCCATCCAGGCAGAGACAAAGGGTCTAAAATCATATTTGTCTCTGCTCAATATAGACTTAATCAGTCTTTATGTGTGTAGCACCATATTTATCTTTGTTGAATATAAATGTATTAAAGGTAAACCCCTTGAGATGTTGCATCTCATTTTCAAGAAGGACCTCATGTCTGTAAGGTTGATGTCTGCATTAAATTGGTATGACACAAACCAGTGCTGATGTGTATCCCAGGCTCTTATTGTTTTTTTAATCACGTCTGTCAGGAAGGCGTCAATGAATTAAATGAAATGTTTTCTAAATGTAGAAAAACATGAACCACAGAAACACCAAAGTTGGATGAACTGTGTTAATAACCTGCTTTGTAGAAGCATCTTTAAAGATGTTATTTTGTCTCAAATCAGTTTCTTAAACTCCTAAAAAATGTTTGGAAGTGTAATTTTGGTTGATATTTCTCCCCTTAAAATTTTACCAACTAGTATAGTTCTTTATATCGTTGGAAAGCCTGATTAGTCACCTTTATGGAGGTATAACTTGTAAAGATCCTGCATTCGACTCACAGACTCACTATAGGATAGGGCTGGGAAATATATAGATTAAATCGATTACTTTCATCATTTTCCGCAGAAGATTTAAAAATTAAAAACTTTTTTCTTCATTCACTCCAATCATAAGTTGTTGCAATGTTTGAAAATATAAATACTGAAAATGTACAGTTTTTCTGATGGTAGGCCCTGTCAGGTTTTGCACCAGTACTTTAAAGGCTTTTATTTGTTTTTTAAAATAAAATAAAATTTTGATCAGAGAGTTCATGTTAATGTTCTGTGAAAATACCTCAGCCTTTAGTGTTGATGTAGACAAACCTGCCTACATTTGAACTACAAAATCTGATCACCCGCACTTTAACTTTAAGAGGGAAATTCTGTTTGGTTCGGGAATATACTTCGACAACATAAAGGCAGAACTTGATTTATGTCATTTTTTTGTCACTGGGAGTTTTTTATTTTTTTTAGTGAGGGCAAAATTAGATTAAAATCATACATCGAGTGTTTTGGACAAAAATCTGGAATTTTATTTTTAGGCCGTCTCGCCCAGCCCTACTGAAGGGTTTATAAATCTCCAAAAGCAGAACACTGAAGGATAAACTGAAGAGGTAAACTGTTAGCAGGGATTTTTCATCCATGAGGAGGAAGATGATGAGGAGGAAGTAAATTTGTGAACAGAGTTTCAGTTGATGAAGCCTTCTGTGTTAAAATGCTCCTTCAGTGGAGGTAAATCTGCCTAGAGGAGAATGTTTGTTGATTATTCCTTTAAAAGAGTGAAACTCACCGTCATACCTCAGAGTCGTCACTAACACTTTGTCTCGTTCACCTGCGTCTCTTCACAGCTTCCTCTCACTCTCAGGACATTGGTGCTTTTGCTTTTATGACTTTTATCCATTTTATGTGATGGAGTTCTTTTTTAAAACTTAATTCAAGTTTTCTTTTAATCTCTCTCATCCATCCTGCAGCTTAATTTTCTGATTTAATCTGCTCACAGGTTTGTTTTTCTGTTCTCAGTCTGGCTCGTCCTCCGTTTCTGCCTTTAATTTTTACATTTTAATTTCAGCCTCTGATTTTTCTGTTCTTCTTGTTTTATCATCCATCGTTCTGTCCATCATGTCGTCCTGTGTCCTGTCCGTTTGCTTGCTCTTTGTTTTATTTTGGAATGTGTGACCAGCGTTTCCGGTCTTTTATTTTGAAGGAAAACTGGTCTGTATTTTTCTGCTTCTTACTCAGGGAACCTCCTCTGCTTCTTTTACTTTGCTCTTTGCTGCTTCTTCTTTTTTCTACACCTCTTTTGATTTTAATTTTAATTTTTGTTATCATTTTTGCTCTTTATTGCGCTCCTGAAGTCCCTGAAGACTTTTCTTTGTTCAGCTTTTCTGTTTGTTGTGGGGACATCAGCCAGTCTGCTTCTCAGCGTGCAGCTTTTAGAATTTGATGCACGTTGCTGCATCAAATTCTAGTGTAATTCTTATCAAACTCTGATGTATTGCATAAATATGAATACTGCCATCCCAAAATAAAGAATGTTAAAAAATATATATAAAAAAATAAATTAAATTTAGGTTTGTACTGAATAAAAACAGTGGGTAGGGCTGAAAGATTTATCATTTTTGGATCAAAATTGCAATTTCAGACAGCGCAGTCACGTGATCGCCAAAGCTGCAGTTTTCTGCAGCGCTCCTGACTGACCCAGGATCTGTTGTGTCAGCTATTTTACACATACTATTGTACACATTTGCAGGCAATTTACATTACATTTACATTTACATTAATAATGCACCGAAGTCGATGTTTTTACTAATCTTTGACATGTCCGAGAGTGTGATGGCACATAAAAAAAAAAATCTCTACCCTCTGATTATTTTTAACATTGAATATCAGTCATTTTATTTTTTTTTTGCCAAATCAGGGACATCTCGTATAAAACTGACATTTAAAGGGTTAAAAATTGTTTTAATTTTAAATAGTTTGGATCTGAGATTGATGAAGAGATGTGAGTAAAAGAATGAAAAAAAAAATGGTCTGCTATGTTTTTACAGCAGGTAAAGTTGTGGCTTTAAAAAGCCAAAACAGGACTAAAGGATGTGTTTTAATCCACTACCCAAGGGTTAAATAAATAAATTCTACCTGTGAAACAGATGTAATTAGAGGAAGAAAAGCCGTTACCCTCTTTGGTTTACATGGATAAAGATCTCAGTCACATTTGAGTAAAATTATCCTATTTTTATAAATGTCATAGGGTCTTTTTTTAATATATATATTTTATTTTTAAGGACCCCTTGCAATTACACCACAGACCACTAGGGGTCTGCGGACCCCTGGTTGAGAAACACTGCCTTAAATAATGAAACCAGATTATTTATCATCAATATTAGATGATGAATAATGTGTTATGTGCTTCTGATCGTTGATTTCCTTACTGTTGTCTATACTGTAAACACAGTGAATATTGCACTGAAGCTTGATTTAAAGAAAATTGTGAATTGAATTGAAATCACAATATCTGCCAGAAAAATCGCAGTTAGATCTTTTCCTGAAATCGAAATTTGATCAATCCATTAGTCCATTAGTTGGCCTGATAGTTATTTATTTATTAGATTAGTATATACTTATTTTAATCCTTATTAATTCATTTGTTCATCTAATTAACATTTTATTTTTAAAGCTTAGAATATCAGACTCTCAGTCTGCTTATAATTTTTTATTTAACTCCCTGCTTTGTCAAATAAGCTTGAGTAATTATTAATCAAGTCTGTTCTACTAGACTAGACCATTTCTAGAGTTTGGCTTGACATAAACTCACGATCTCTCTGACTTCAGGAGCTCTTTTGAGTTTTCTTTTCCCTTCGTCTTCTTCTTCCTCTCGTTCTTTCTTCTCTTTCCTTTTTCAGACTTTAGGAAACTTAACGACTGAAGTAAAGACTTGACCCTAACACTGACTGTTTCATCCTCTCTCTCTGTTGCCGCCTCCCTCTCTCCTGTACGCAGAGCGGCTGGAGTCCCTGGATGCCGGTCATCGCAGTGATGGTCGCCGTGACGGCAGCCGTCCTCTACCCGAACCTCTCCAAGAGCAGCTCCACCTAGAACACAAACCCACACTCACACAGGCCGAGGGCCGTGAGGACAGCGTCACTGCTTTACTTGTATAAAGTCTAATTGTACATAATTGTAGAGGGAATATAAAGGTCGTGGTTTCTACAGAGGATCAGATACTTCTTGGTTTATTTTGTTGTTTTTTGTGTGTTGTTTTCTCACAGAGGGGCGGTTTTGTTGTCGTTTTTATTCTCGGCTCTCTCTCAGCTGTGGTGGGGGCTTTTTTGGGTTTTTCGTCTCTCTGCTGAATTCTGGGTTACGAAGCAGCAGGCCGAGCTTCCACGCAAAAAGCCAGAGGTCACTCGTTCTGGTCGTGAAACGGACGGGATGTCAGTGAATGCAGCACTTCCCCGCAGCCTCAGTCAGGACACGGTCCAGGATCCATCAGCGAAAAGTTTCAGGTCTGCACAACTTCACAGACTTTCTGCTCAAATCCAGTCTGTTAGCTGCTGATATTTACCTGAAACTACTTAAACTGGGTTATACCTCTGTATCAGTCACTTTTTAACCCTGAGGTTATCCTTTGAACCAAATTTAGCCTCAGATTTCTTTACTTAATTATTAAAATCAGCTCCGTCAGTCGACCAATCTCCCAGCTTCTTAGACCAACATCGTGACTTCTGATGATAAGTTGCTGATGCCTACAAAGCCCAAAGCAGACATGCATCTGTACTTTAAGTTTCTCTCTGTTTTCCTTCAGCAAGAAGTCAGTTTTGTTTCTTTTTATTCAATTATCTTGGGATAACAGCCTCACATTTCCAGTGATAATGAGTCATGACTGAGATCCTGACAATTTAACTCGCTATTTCAGGACAACCAGGCCTAGAAAACTGGCATTAATGTCTCGACTCAGTGAAATAGATGAGCTCAGATCTGAAGAAAAACATCAAAACCTGATCACTGTTGCAGCGTACCCCCATTTCACCCCCACTAAACTCCCCTCATGATGTGGATTTTCTTGTCAGGAATCATTTATTCTGTTTTCATGAATTGATTTCACTTATTATCAGAGAAAATTTGATTGGCAACACTTTCCTCTTTCAGTATGTTTAAATCAGACAGTTGGTGTCGAGGCTTAATGGCCCAGAGCGTCATGGCGCGGCAGATCCATCGAGACGTGTAGCGGGGCTTCACCGTTACTGGCAAAAGTTTGGTTGGAGTCTGTTAAAGTTGGATTTAACGTGTCCATTTTAGCGTTTCTGGGGCCCTCCACGGGACAAACCTTGAATTACAGACCCTAAAATAATGAGTTTTCCATGATAATTAGTCTGTTCCTGCGAATTTTTAGATTTTAGCTCTTTATTACAGGAGAGCCAGCCTCAGTATGAAGAGATCATCCTATTAAAAAAGTTAAGAGCTCAAGGAAACAGCCAGAAATTTCTTGGTATGTTAGGGAAACAGTTTATCCTTTAAATCTTCAAATACATCCGTTTTTATTCCTAAATCATTGGGAGTGTGTCCTTGCTGGGAAGGAAAATCAATGACTAGAAGATTCTCTTGCCTGTGTGGCATTGTAAGGAACTATCCCAGACTATAATATGTTTATAACATGGCACTGACTTTAATGAAATTCAACTAAATGCTGATTTGTTTAGAAAAATGCACTTTTAAAGCACAGCAAAAACAAAAGTAATGCCTCCTGAAGGGTTAAAATAAGGTTTCCTTAATATCAGAAATTAGAACTTTAATGCAAACCTGGTAAAAATAAACCATGTTCTCAACAAAATCCTAAACTCTAGGGGAGTCAAAAATAACTGTAAAAACTTTGGCCGCTGCAGGATTTAACCAACTCTGAGGCTAAACTGGATTAGGATCATCTCTTCTTACTTGCTGCATATTATTAAACAAATCTAATTTTAGGAGATTTATCACAAATTAAATGAACAAAGCAAAATTTTAATTGGAATGAAAATATGTCTGAATTTAATATCGAAAAATAAACTGAGCTAAAGTTGAAAATCAAATTTAAAGTGACTCGACCTCGATCCACAAGTGACGCCATTGTAGCATCCATCCATTATCTATACAGTTTACCTCTTTCGGGCATTGTAGCATTCAGCGTCGAATTTTCTATGAATTTCAGGGGCTTGTTTTTAGTACTTTGGCCTTTTTTTCCCTTAAACACAGTTCTCTAGTACGGTAACTTCAGTCTCAAACATGTACTTTCAAAGATTCACAGTTTTTACCAAATAAAACATGAAGAATGGAAAAGTTCAGTACGTCTGAGCCAATCCTGAGATTAAAATGTCATCGTCTTGTAAACACTAACGTCTTTAAGAAGTCAAACAGATCACATCCTCTGTATCTGATCGATTATTCATCAAATCACCCTCACAGCTCTGTCTGAGCACTTATTCAGCACAAAGCGTGCCTCTGTTCACCTGGACAGGTGTTGACCTCTGACCCTGAGTCTGCCGGGAAGTGCCCACGTGGAAGTCCTGCTCTGTTCTGGTTCTGGTCGGCCATGTTGGCGTTTTCTCTGTTTTTGTTTTTTTTCTTTCAGGGGCGTTGTGTTCTTCGGGGGATCGGGGTTGAAAACTTGAAGCCAAATTCTTAAAATTCAGATTTGTTTTAGTTTTTTGTTCATTTTTGATCATTTTGGGGCACAGTGAAAGGGGTCAAAGTGCCTCTGATGTAACTAACACCACAGTTTGTGTAGGTGTGTGGGCAGACACGCACAGCCACACACACTTTAACTGTCTGACACACACACACGAACACACACTTTCTGTAGGGGAGAGGGCCGAGGCGTCCCGAGATTTTAGAGGAATGCCTCCTGAGGTTTCTGTGTGGGGTCAAGAGTTCAAACATAAAATCAGAGGATGTATTATTGTGACAGTTTGCAGGAGTTCCCATAAAATCCAACTGCATCTATGCTTCTGTATCAGGAAACACGAGACCACAAGACCGAAAGCAGCAGCTCTTCCTCTGCTGAATGAGTCTGTCATTTTCTAAACCAGGAACCAGAGTATCAGCATCAATCTTTGCAAGATAGTTCTGCCTGATGATATGAAATATTACAAATCCAGCAACAAAAACGAGCACGGAGTTGAGACTTTTGCCTGATTCTTTCATTCGGATTTATATGTTTTATTGTTTTTGAGACTAAAAATGAGTTAAAACTTGTCAAAAATGTAATTGGAAACATTAGGTTTCATCAAAAATCTATTACATCCGCTCATGAAAAGTTCAAATCCCAAAAACAGCAAAATCTGAAAATATATAAAGTGCTAATCTTAGTCTAAAAATAGATAACATGGTAAAAAAAAAAAAAAAAAAAAAAAAACGAGTCACAACAAGCACACAGGACCGTTTAGAGTTGCTGAAGAGTTTATCTGATGACTGTAGGCAAAGGTAGGCTAACACTACCCATTGACTCCCAGTGTTTGAGCTAAGCTAATTAGCGGTGGGCGAGCTCTGTACGTCTCTACCTTGTTACTGCACGCACAGTCAAAGAATGGTATCTATCTGCTTGTTGTGGACTCGGGGGTGAAGCAAGACATGAAAAGAAAAATATTGTTGGCATATCCCTTTAGAGATGCAGCCTGTCCAACTCTCTGACGCCCTCCTCAGGACAAACACCAAACTACAATCAATAACAGAACTTTTACCAGTCGTCCCACTTCAGATGGTTCCAGTCTCACAGGACTTTCCCTCAGAAATCATCGTCCCGTGTCCTCTCTAAGCGTGTGTTCGTGTTGCCGTCGGGCAGCGAAGCGTGCGTTGGTTCACACTCTGGACTCTTGAGCAGTGTTTGTCATCGTTCGTGTACTCTGTCTTGTCTCCGTGTTTAAGAAACAAAAAGCGTTTAAAATAAATACGAACAAATATTCCTGATGTTTAAAGAGAAAAACACTACAGTACAGTACAGAGAGAATTGTAAAATAAAATGTTATTGAATGACGTGCTACTAGACTTATTTTGTTAAAACTGTTTAGAGATATGAGAGGGAGTTGTGTAGAGGATACAGTATGATGATGATGATGATGATGATGATGTATTAAATATGCAGAGAAATGTTTGGATTAAAGTTGTAGCAAGCTGACCCACCACACCGGGCTCCTGTGACTTCATTTCTTTAGAAAACTGATCGACACTGACTTACTGCTGAGGTTTAATCGAAGCTTTATCTTAATTTAAAGTATATTTTTGGAAATATATGCATTTTTTTATATAAAGCAACAAATGTACTTTCACCACACACTTTATAGGGTCTCCAGTCAGCCAATCACATAGCAGCCACTAAATGCTTTAAGGCATATAGACCTGGCTGAAACGATCCATCTTTAGCAGAGGTCATTGACGACATTCAAACAAGTGCCAGTTTTAGTCTTTTCATTTGCTTCAGGGGCGGAAAATTGATCAATAAGAAGAAAAAAAATCACCTAATTGATTGTCCTTTAAGGGTGATTCAGTGTGCAGCAGACGATCTCAAAAACACTCACAATACAAACCATAAAAACAAGATAAAACAATAGATACACAACATACCCAATACAAACAGAGGCATGAGGTCAGATAGTTTAACTCAGCAGCTCAAACTGACGCAGAGCATCTTTTTAAAAAGGCTGCAACAATATCTGCTGTACACCTCAGTGTTTGTTTTGTTGACTAATTATTTTCCTCATAGTTTCATCAACAACCTTTTTCCCCTGATGAAAACTAGGCAGTAACTAATAAAAACAAGTGCACATGGACTAAAACTAAAACTAAATTAACTGACATTTTCATCAACAAATAAAAACTAGACTAAAATGTTTGACAGAGACTTAATCCAATCAGACCTAATTTGGTCATGTAGAAAGTAGAGACAAGTTAGGAATATATCCAATCACAGCTACTTTGGTTGTGTGGAAAGGTTGGATGAGTTAAGAGGGACATCCAATCACAGCTGCCTTAGCTTGGTGGTGGTGGGATAAGTTATGGAGTGATCCAATCAGAGCTCCTCTCTTTATGAATTGATATATTCATGTAGAGCAGGTTCACTGTTTGTTGTCAGTTCTGGTATTGTAACTGAGACGCTCTGCCAGGTAGCCTAAATAAAGGTGACTGCATTTCACACAAAAGTTCAATTTGTTTCTGTTCATTTATACATTCAGACTTTACTAGCATTCAGTAAAGGGTTATTAGATGTTTCATTTTATCCAAGTGTAAAACATGACTTCAGAAATTCAAGGAAACATAAAAATGCCTTACCCTTTACACTTCATATTTTAGTCGACTAAATTTACAGCAGATTTCATCGACTAAAATGTTGTGAAATTTCATCAACTAAAACTAGACTAAAGTTAAAACAATTTAGATAACTAAATTATGACTAAAAGTAAAAGATATTCACTTTCAATATAAATCTATTAAAGGAGTTTTCACTATTAACTCTCCAAATGGAAAAGCTCACATTGATTCAGATGTAAAGCAATGCTCAGTTATTATTGTATTTCAGACTTTTTTGTATTTATTTGTAATTTGTTAAGCACGTAAATTGGGTAAAATGTTATCTTATAAATTATAAACAATGGCAGAAACGATGCTGTTTGATTTCTTTTGTAAGTGGAGGGGGGGCCATATTAAATCTCACTCAGGGCTGCACATTGGGTAGGGCCGGCTCTGATCTCATTCTTACAATAATAATTATTTGAAACCCTTTAAGAAAGAAAAATCCATTTCTCAACAATGAACAGATCACTGAAATTTATGAGTAAGTCAATATTGTTTGAGCAAAGGGACTGTTTATCACTTTATACACTGTACTGTAACTTTCCACGAAGGAGTTACATTAGGATATAAAATTAATGATTATTAAATAACTTTATTTAATTAATTTAGCCTGACTCAGAGAGGTTTATCTAACAAAAGCCAAGAAAAAAAAAATCTTTTAGGGGAACAGAGGGATTAAGTAGCGGGACATGAACTCATCTAAGTTTCTGAAAATTACTCTTTATCTGTAATTTAGGAAATTATCTTCCATTTTCCACGTGTGATGTAGAAACGGTGAGATCAGTGTGATGTAACGGAGATTCAGAAACAGAGTGTGTCATTAAAACAAGCCCTGACCTGAGAGAGTGTGTACAGTGGAGTTAACTTCTCACACGACAAACACGCATCAATCACTCTGCAGCAGCATGAGTTCATTGCCATAAAACACTGACATGAAGATTTAATGCTGTTTTCCCATAATTCTGTTCAGTTTAGTGCACGAGAAAAATATTTTTATGTTCTTATAAATGTTATCAAACATGCCAAGAAAGATGACCTTGACATAGAAAATAAAAAATGGACGAAATAACTAATAAAATAATAAATTGATTAATTAATTATATTTATATAGTATTAAATTAAACTAAATAATAAATAAATACCAAAAAAATAGAATAAAAACAAACATGTGAATAAGAAAAAAGGATAAATAAATAAAACATGATAATGCAAAAAATACAAATAAAATAAATTAACAAATAAATAAGCAAATAATAAATGGAATAATTCATTATATTTATTTAAAAAAAATTAATTAAACATGAAACAATAAATACTTAAAAATAGAATCAAAAATAAACATGTGAGTAGGTAAAACAAAAAATAAATAAAAAATGATAAACAAATATACACATAAAGAAATGAATAGATAAATAATAATAAAAAAAATACTTAGAAAGAAAGAAAAAGAATTCATATGAAGGCAGTTTTTGCAAAACTTCTGGGTAAAGAGTGAATATTAAGAATATGTGATTTATTTTTCAAATATTTTCTGACATTTAATTTGGACTGTTTTTGAATGATAATGAAACAGAAAATTTTAAGTGTTTCAGCTAAAGTGATCTGATTTACCTTGTTGAAATAATAAATTAATACATAAAAAAATAAAGATAATGAAATAAATATGTGAGTAAATAAAAGGAAAAATAAATAAAAATGATAAAGCAAAAGAAAAAAGATAAATAATGAAAACACAATGAAAAAAAAACTCTAGAAATTAAAAACTATACATTTTAAAAGAAAGAAAAAGAAGTCACAAGTAGGCAGTGGTGTTGCAGTACTTTTTGAGAATGTGTAAATCATTTCTGATGTGGTTTCTTACATTTAATTTGGACTGTTTTTCCATGATAAAGACTTTTTTTATGAAACAGAAAATCTTAGGTTTTAAAGATATTCAGATAAAGTGATTTCGTTTACTGTGTTTGGGTTAAAAAACAGAACAACTCAAATGTAAGAGAATAAAATAATGCACCAGTAATCCCAATAGAGGCAGAACAGCTGCTTGTTAAAGTAGACAATATTGCCAGAAGTACTGATGTTGGACGAGAAGGCCTGGCTCTCAGTCTCCGCTCTAATTCATCAAGGTGTTCTGTTGGGTTGAGGTCAGGACTCTGTGCAGGCCAGTCAAGTTCTTCCAAACCACACTCCCTCTTCCATGTCTTGGTATGCTGAAGCATTCAGAGTTCCTTTCACTGGAACTAAGGGGCCGAGCCCAGCTCCTGAGAAACAACCCCACATAATCCCCCACAAAAAAAACTTACACTTGGCACAATGCAGTCAGAAAAGCCTTGCTCTCCTGTCAAACCCGGACTCGTCCATCAGATTGCCAGACAGAGAAGCGTGAATCATTGCTCCAGAAAACACATCTCTTCTGCTCTGGAGTCCAGTGGCGGCGTGCTTTACTCCACTGCACCAGACGCTTTGCATTGCACTTGGTGATGTGAGGCTTGGATGCAGCTGCTCAGCCATGGAAACCCATTTCATGAAGCTCTCTACGCACTGTTCTCAAGCTAATCTGAAGGCCACATGAGGTTTAGAGGTCTGTAGTTATTGATTCTGCAGAACATGGCAACCTCTGTACTCTATGCACCTCAGCATGTACTGACCCCACTCTGTGATTTTACATGGCCTACCACTCCAGGGCTGCATTACTGTCCTTCCCAATCGCCTCCTTTTTGTTATAATACCACTAACAGTTGGCTGTTTGTAGAAGCAGTCTGCACGCTGAGGTGCTTGATTTTATACACCTGTGGCCATGGAAGAAATCAGAACACCTCAATTCAATGATTTGGATGGGTGAGTAAATACACACTGATGAGGATTAAATCCATAGGGAGGCGGTAGTGCAGCGTTTAGGTGAGTGACACTCAGAATTCCGAGCTTTTCCAGCCGTCCGTGAACGCACCCCTCAGCCTTTTCTCCGAGAGTTCAGAAAAGCCCTCAAACCAACTTCAGGAGGAGAAATCGAGAGGACACGACGCGCGGCGACCGGACCACCCTCACATTTAACCAAAGTCTGAACCAGAAGCGCTTCAGGGAAACTTCCAGAACATCTCACAAAGATGCCGGCCACAGAGAAGGACCTGGCTGAGGACGCTCCGTGGAAAAAGATCCAGCAGAACACCTTCACCCGATGGTGCAACGAGCACCTGAAGTGCGTCAACAAGCGGATCACGGACCTGCAGCTGGACCTGGGCGACGGCCTGAGGCTCATCGCGCTGCTGGAGGTGCTGAGCCAGAAGAAGATGTACAGAAAGTGCCACAGCAGGCCGACCTTCAGGCAGATGAAGCTGGAGAACGTGTCCATGGCTCTGGAGTTTCTTGACAAGGAGAACATAAAGCTCGTCTCCATAGGTGAGTGCCCATTCATTCGTCTGGAGGTTTTAGGAGGCTCAAAACACTCAACAAACTCACTTTACTCGTAAAAAGATGGACTCAACATGACACCAGAGTCCATGTTATTCATAAAAGCTGCGCTGGTAAAGTTTTTCTCCCAGTTTTCCAAGTTTACAGCCCAAAACATGCTCCAGTCTTCGTCGGAATTGGCGAATCCCCGTTTGCAATTCCTTCATTTAAGCGTTTTAAGCTTTGGTACTCAACAGAACAGACTACATATTACTTTTTATTACATATATTTAATCACAACCAAAAGCTCTTTAATTCGGCATACGTCTAAAACACAATAAAACATGATTTATATGTGAAAAGTAAGGCTCTATAAGGAGTTCACGCCATCCACTCCCGCTCACCTGGCTGAATAGTGCACGGTAACGTGCTGTTTTCTGACGTTAAAGGTACGAACTCCCTTTAAAATTCTACGACTTTTGAGTCTTTTACATATTTTTCTTTATGCTTGCTGTATTTTTTACTATAAATGATATAAACTATGCAAGTTGGATCTCCTCTTTAACTCGGCATACATTTGAAACGCAGTTTAACAAGTTTTATGAAACAATTTTAAGCTTTTTGAAGGGATACATGCAGTCTGCATGTACTTAGCTAAATTGAACACCTTAATTTTGGACTGAAATTACTTTTTTTTAATGTCAGGGGTTGTGTGTATGTGTTCATTATATGTAATATTATAAATTAAATCTTACTAAATGAAGTTTTCTCTCACAGTTTTCCCGGTTTACATCCCAAAACATGCCCCAGTCATTAGTGGAAAGAACGAATCTCCTTTAAAAATTAGACAGTTTTAAGTGTTTTGGGTCTGCTCAGTGTAATGCATGACAAATCACTTTTCATGAAATATTATAACTAACTTGTCCAAATTCTTCAATTCGACACTAACTTGAAACTCAGTTAAACAAGTTTTAGTTGTGAAACGCTAGCTAGGCTACTTAAATTGATTTGCTCCATGTTCTGCCGCCCACCTGGCTAATTAATGCTCGGTAAGGCGTTGTTTCCTTTTTTGGACTCTGCGAACCCCTACTAGAAATCGATACGTTTTAAGTGTTTTCCCTTTTTGCACAGTTGTCTTCACAATGTATCCCTGCGGATATAAAAAATGAATATTTTGGACCTCCTCTTGAATTCGGCATACATTTGATAAACATTAAAACACTTTTTATTGAACAAATTACAGCTTTTTGAAGTTGTACATGCTATGTGCCACCGCCCACCTGAATCAACTTAGCCAGGAAAAAGAAAGTTGCTGAAAATTAAGATCAATTTTTTTTCTTCATTTTGTGAGTAATAATGAACTCATTGTCTGAGGACGTTTTTTTCCTCGTTTTAGCAATTTATAGCCCGAAACATGCTGATTTCTCCAGTGAAACTCAAAGAACTCCCTTTAAAAATTCACTTATTTTAGTATCTTTGCTTTTTTTGTGCAAACACAGACCTCTAATTACATTATACAGTACTTGTTGGCTTGTTTTGACCACTTCTTCAATTCTGCGTACATTTGATACACAGTCAAACACACCCATTGATCCAAAATCAATGGGTGTGTTTCTGACACTGCTAAACTTATAAACAAATTATACAAAGTAAAGGCCAAACAGAGATTTTTATTGTCATTTTTGATTATGTTTGTGTTTACATCTTAGTTACTATGGATACTTTTACCAGTGATTTTATTTCTCCCAATTTTCCCACTCTTTTTGCACCAAACTCTCAAGTACAGGGTACCATGGATTGAAAATCCATCCATTTTGCCACACAAACACTGTTTCATTCATTTTTTAATGATATTTCCAGCATCATTTGGACATCGCTTTATCTAGTGTTTTATATTTTAAACACAAATCAACACTATTTAACATGAGTGCTACCTCAACTTTGATTTATACCAATTTTTCAGCCAGCATGGCTAAAATGAGCATCAGAATACACTGCTGTTGTGATATTCAATCACACTCTCATTAATCATTATTTTAACTTATTTGGTAAAGTTTTTCCCAGATTCATTGTTTTTCATCATGGGATGTGCAAACTGGGTTTGATGATAATTAAGTTTTATTTCCATACAAGGCAATAGTATTTATCAGTAAATTGTGTCCATAGAATCAGGTTGAAGCTCTATTTAACCTGCCATATATTCAACATTCAGTGAATTATTTTCATGAAGTGATTTGTCTCAATAGAGGTTCACTTTGCTCCACCAGGACACCCTGACTTTGGTGTCAGGGTGAAATGATGATCAGGAGGAATTAAGTTTGTGTTTTACTTTAATTACTTATAGTTGTATCTATTTGAAGTGTGTTTCTTTGGAGGCTTAAACACATGATTTATGAGTCAAAATGTTGGTTATCAGTGTCTGCAGGGACCAAAGTTCACTGAGTTTAATCCATATATTTGTGTGGATGTCTCCAATGAGCTCTAAGTTGTAATCACATTAGTCCAAATGCATTTTAGTATGATTGAGCCTCGCTGTAGGTAGTTTATGTATATTAAAGTCCTGGATTAACTGTGGTTAGAATCCTCCACCTGGCCCTGACATGATTGTAAAGGTGAAAAACTTCTGTAGCTGTTATAAAACAAACATGAACTAGTTTCAGCTAACGTGAAGATTGTTGCAGGAGTATTATGATCAAACTCTCAAATGTGTTCTCAACAGAGAGCTGAAGTGGCAGATCTTTAAATGGAGTTTGTCATGTTTTGGGTGTGACGGCCTCACAGCCGAGCGTCTTAATCAGCAGAGTGTGTTGGAGTGTCTGAGTTCATGAGGACAGGTGAAGTTTGTTTAGTGAAAATATTTCACACCGACCTTAAAATACCATAAAGTGGAGTGATTTGTTAATGAGGTTTGTCAGCCGTATGAGAGGAGCGCTCAGTTTTATGGCTTCATGTTCGTCTCTAACAAACTGCTCAGTGAAGGGAGACAAACACGAGTCTGATTTTTATTGTCTTGGGCCTCCACCTGTCTGCTGTATCCACCAACATCTGCAGCTTTGTTTGATACTAACATGGATATTATGCCGATATGCCGATATTTTTTAAATCATTATCGCAGATACCGATATTTCAGGTCAAGAGCACAAGCTCTGTGCTTAACAAAAATGGACTTGTTTCTTTCAGTGTTACAGTAGATTTGTGTGAGGAACAGACGTAAAACAAGAAAAACAGCATTTAACTCATACAAAAATGAAACTCTTAATTTTAAATGTACTCATGCAGTGATGAGAAGGTTCATCAATATTGTACATTTGTGTAATTTGCCGATATTCCAGCCGATATGTTTGGCCGAGATATTGGCTTTAAATATTATCAAAAATTTTCAATATTGACAGATGCAATACTTAACTTTTTAGGCTGATATTGGCCGATACGATATCAATAATCAATCAATATTGTGCATCCCTATAATGCAGATATATCAGATAGACAGTAATATATTTTTTAACAAGACGCTTTTTTACATTAATGACTTATTGCTCCATATCTTTGAGTACTTAAATCCGAAAATATTGGTTAAATTATGATTTCATTGTTCAAGTTGGATCCCAGGAGTCATTTGTGTCTGTTTTTCTATTCTGACTTTATCATTCTTTTATTCCTAGATGATGATCTACTGCATATTTGTGAGTTATCGATAAAAAAGGTTGTGTGTATCTAGTTTGCAATAAGGGAGAAAACCCATATAATCCTTAAACCTGACACAACAGATGGATCGTTCAATGTATTTCACTAGTTCATCTGGGAAGAGCTCATAGAGAGTCTTTGGAAATGGGTAGAACCTTCTAAAGGCATATCCGGCAGGTGATTGGATGATTGTGTATCGTTTATTTAGAAAAGGCTAACAAAAGATCGGCTCACTCGCAGTCGTGAATCAGTTCTCATTGTTCTCTTAAAAGAGCCGTTCAGAAGACTTGACTTGTTCCTGAATGTCACAGCAAATAAGTTAGAATTGAGATTTGTAGAAAATAATTTGAATTAATCAATTTAATCGATATATTGCCCAGCCCTACTCTGTGTCCAAGGAGCAGAAGATAATATGATGATAGAAGAAGATAACGCAAGATAATGTCGTAAAAAAACGAGTCACAACAAGCACACATGACCGTTCGGAGTTGAAGAGTTTATCTGATGGCTGTCGGCAGAGGCAGGCTAACACTACCCAATGACTCCCAGTGGTTTTTTTTGCTAAACTAATTAGCGGTGGGCGAGCTCTGCCCGTCTCGTCGTTGTTACTGCACGCACAGTCAAAGAATGGAGTCTATCTGCTTGTCATGGACTCCGGAGTGAGGCAAGACTTGAAAAGAAAAAACTGTTGGCGTGTCCCTTTAATCTGAACTGCAGGAGGTGCAGTTTTCTGGACATGGTGACTCTGTTTGTGTTTCTGCCTCCATCATCTGCTGTGTCGACAGTCTGTCATGGACAGACTCACCCTCTTGTTTTTACAGAAACATCTCTGCTTCATTAATGACGTTATCAGCGGTCAGACATGTGGGCGACACCAGGTGTGATCAGACTTCAGGATTTCTGTTTCCTGCTCTTTCCAAACGATCTGTTTGTACTTTGACTCATCCTGAGCTCATCGTCTTATTCAAACACCAAGGTTCAAAGTCCAGCCTAAAGGAAACTCAAAGTAATCTGCTCCAAAAGGTCTAAACTAGTCTGCAGTCGCACCTCCAAACTGCAAACTCCAGTTCTAGTGAAGCAGGGACGTTGTGTAAAATGTAAATAAAAACAGAAAACAATGATTTGCAAATCCTGTTAGACATATATTCATTTAAAAACACTACAAAGACAAGATATTTAGTGTTCAAACTGATAAGCTTTATTGTTTATGGCAAATATTCCCTCATTTTGAATTTAATGCCTGCAACATGTTCCAAAACAGCTGGTACAGGGACAACAGAAGACTGAGAAAGTCGAGGAATGCTCAAAAACACCTGGAACATTACTCAGGTGAACAGATTTGGACTGGAAACAGGTGAGCATCCCTGAAAGGCTCAGTCGAACACAAGCAAGGATAGGGCCAAGTTCACCGCTTTGTGAACAACTGTGAGAGCAAATAGTCCAACAGTTTCGGAACATTTCTCAGGTTTCATCATCTACAGTCCTTAATATCATCAAAAGATGCCAAGAATCCAGAGAAATTTCTACACCTAAGCAGCAAGGCAGAAAACCGACATTGTATGCCTGTGACCTTCAATCCCTCAGGCAGCACTGCATTATAAACCAGCATTATTCTGTAAAGGATATCAGCACGTGGGCTCAGGAACACTTCAGAAAACCATTGTCAGTTAACACAGTTCATCTCTACATCTACAAGGTCAAGGTCAAACTCTACCATGCAAAGGCAAATATCAACAACACCCAGAAACACCGCCGGCTTCACTGAGCTCATCTGAGATGGACTGAGGCAAAGTGGAAAAGTCTGCTGTGGTCTGAGTCCACATTTCAGACTGTTTTCTGGACATCATGGACGTGGTGTCCTCCGGCCTAAAGAGGAAAAGGACCATTTAGACTGTTATCAGAGCAAAGGTCAAAAGACAGCACCTGTGATGGTATGGGGAGAGTGTTAGTGCCCATGGCATGGGTAACCTGCACATCTGTGAAAGCTCCATTAATGCTGAAAGGTACATACAGGTTTAGGAGCAACAGGGACGTCCCTGCTTATTTCAGAGACAGTGAAGACACATTCTGCTCGTGTTACAACAGCGTGGCTTCAGAGTGAAAGAGTGCAGGTACTAGACTGACCTGCTGCAGTCCACACCTGTTTCCACTGAACATGTGTGGAGCATCATGAAGCACAAAATATGACAAGAGAGACCCCAGAGTGTTGAGCAACTGAAGTCGAACATCAAGTAAGAATGTGAAAGAATTCCACCTACAAAACTTCAACAGCTCGTGTCCTCAGTTCACAAACACTGATTGAGTGTTGTTAAAAGAAAAGGTGATGTGACTCAGTGGTAAACATGCACCTGTCCCAGCTTTTTTGGAACATGTTGCAGGCATCAAATTCAGGATGAGGGAATATTTGAATTTTCATTAAATGTAGGTGGAAAAGGACTTGCAAGTCATTGTTTTCTGCTTCTATTGAAGTTTTACACAACGTCCCAACTTCATTGGAATTGGTGTTTGTAGATCCAGCTGATCCGAACCTGTGACTGAACTCTGCTTCTGGGTTGTTGATGGTCCTGACCTTCTGAGCGGTGATGAGAGCTGCAGAGGTCTGAGCGTGTGCAGTTGGATTTTCCACCAGAGAAGGAAATGTCTGACTGGGTGGTGGCCGGGTGGGGTTCAGGAACACACACTCATGCTCACAGTAAGGTGGTGTTGGTCATGGTTCAGGATCCAGAGCTGCAGACAGATCAGAGAAGAACCAGTCTGAACCAAAAACTGAGGCTGGAGGGTGATGGGTGTTGTTGATACCAGTTAGTTGTGCTGTTGTGAAGCTCAAGGTGGCGTTGGTTTTTCTTCTGTTTGTGCTCAAAAAAATGAAAGTGTTTGAGCTGGTTGTGTCGGTATGGCAAAAATCCTTTTTTGGCAGGGTTAATACCTGTGGTAGTATCGATGGTGGTTTCCCGCCAAACACTTGATACGCCTGAAGTCCGATTTTAATCTGACGAACAATCTTAACAGTGACATGTTATTGGACATCAGCCATGCAGTAGTAAGAACTACTCCATACATACTCTTTCTTTAAAATTCATTATTCCTGCCGTTTTTATGACTTTGCCTCTGAAATAAATCCACATTTAAATGGCCGCCGTGTTGAATGTTTGGACTGACTGTGACACAGGATGAGTTTAAAAAGTCCTTTTTGGTCAGGAACCTTCCTAACTGAAGAAATGACCAGGAAGTATGTCAGGGTCGGACATAAGAGCTGAATTCTCAAAGTGAAGGAAAGGAAGTTTGTTGCTTCCTTTATTATCTCCTTTAGCTTAGGAAACACTGGACTATCCTTCACGAAAGGATGAGTTTTGTGGGACTGTAAAGTCAGTGCTTTAAAAAATATAAACTTTAGCTCATTTCTTTTTTAATCATTTTTAAATTGGTGGACAGACAAACAATTGCATGTTATGCTTTTTCTCCATAAACACCTACAATGTTGATGGATATTAAACATACAGTTGTTGTTTTTGTTTCTTATGTTAGTATTATACATTAATTACCACATGGCCATTAATTTATGAAGTAAATCATGCCAATATAAGGCATAACAATGGAGTCTCTAATAATGTTTATTAAAAAACAATCGATAAAAGAAGGACAAATCAGACCTTTTTGCAATACTTCAAATAAAATGACAAATTTTAAATAATGTTCATAATGATATATGTGAAGGACACAGGGAGAATAGTGCTTCTGAAACATGTATTTATATTTATAATATTATTTTATTTATTTTAAACCATATTTATATTGGTAATACCTCAAATGTTTCACTCGTTAAATATCAAACATGTTCATAACGACTGTAAATATACCACTTACTATATACTATATACTTTTTTATTTTTTATTTCTATTTTATTTTACTGTATTTGATTTGTAATGACTTATTTTCCATTTTTGATTCTTTCTTATATTTCTCTTGTATCCTGCAGCTGCTGCAAATTTGGAATTTCCCCCCTGTGGGACTAATAAAGGAATATCTGATCTAATTTGCAGACTTCAGGTTTTAAGCGCCCTGTCAAAGACATTAACATTTATAGATGCTCTTATAATATTGACTAATATACCGGTATGTGTGCTGTTTGCTGGAGCCATCATGTATTTAATTTTGTTGATCTCTCTAAAGTTAATATCAGGGGCTGTAATGATAATGGATTAGGGCTAAAAGAACGGCCACATGATTGTTATTGTAGTTATCGAAGCTTCCTGAGTCCACAGCAGCAGGCGGTCTACAGTAACCGATGATAAATGCTAAATACATTAAACTAATCTGACTGGCTGGGGTGGCTCTGCCTATGGCTTGGAGGTTTTATATCTTTAACAACCACAAAGGGAGAGAGTTAAGACAGGATCTTGGCCTTTTTTAGTCACTACAATTCACTCCCTTCTTTGGAAAGTTGCTAACATGTATTGTGTAACAACAACCTGAACACACCTCCGGTCCAAACATGTTTTAACTCTCTGATGGATCAGGGGAAATCCTCCTTCTCACCCTCATGTGGTGACATGAACGCGTGTTTCTCTGGTGATGAGATTAGCTTGTATAAACATTAACTTCAGGGGTCTGTGGATGTTTTTAGGTGTTTAAAGTCAGATGGATTTAAATGGATCTGTTAACTTTAACTGAAAACGTCATTGTCTTAATTAAAAGTCCTGCTGAAGTGATCATCCTCCATAGCTGATCCTCACAGCAGAACTCCATATTTAGACATTCATTGAACTTTCTGAGCGCTCTCGCTGACGTGAGTGAGTCAGGATGTTCACAGCTGCAGCCTGGACGTCCGATGATGAGCTCCTCCGTGATTACAGCGTTCGCGCTTGTGTGTCAGATTTCTCACCTCCACGGCTGCAGGACGACCGGAGAGGAAGCGTGGGAATAAGGAGAGGGAGGTGTTCGCTGCTGTTTGACTGTTGGTGTGTGTTTAGACTCCACCCTGCTCCAGATCCAGCAGCTGTGGGTTACTGCTAATGAAGATTTAATTAAGGATTAGCCTGATGTGTCCTGTGATAATTTATATTTAAGACTTTCTCAAACACATCCAGCTTCTTTGTCAACTTGAACCACCTCCAATGACGAGCTTTGACTCGTCGAATCATCAAGCTGGTCCTTGTTTTATGGAGAGGTGTGTTCAGTAGGTGACTCATGTTTAACATCCTCCTCTTTAACTTCATATATATTTATTTTAGATGGAATTTAAGTAATTAAAGAAATGTATTTTAAGTTAGGGCACATATTTGAATAGCTTTTTTTTTTAAAGATTATTTTTTTGTGCATTTTTTGTGCCTTTATTGACAAGAGAGAGAGACCGTGGACAGGCTTGTGAAAGGGTACGAGAGAGAGTGGGGTGGACACTGCAAACTGGCCACAAATTATGATTCAGAATAGCTTTTAAAGCAAGAAAAGTTGTGTATGGACAGACAGACACGCCGTGACAGACATGACCTGTTGATTGTTGCTGTGGAGACACTGTATTTTTGGATACTACCATCTTCATTTCCTTTTACAGTGCAGACATTGAGTGTAGGGGTGGGAATCTTCTAATAGGTTATAATTCAATTTAATTCTGATTCTAGGGGTCACAATCCAATTCAAAATCAATTTTCGATTAAAACCGATTCATGATTCATTCTCTGTTTGTCAAAAATATGTTTACTGTACCACTTCCAAAATATTTTGTGCACTATTTTTAATTAACACCTTCTTTTTCTTCCTGCTGCCCTCACTTTGATTATATTATCCTGTACTAATCTGTCCCTAAATTGACTATAATATGGCCTTTTTTTCCCCCTTGCATTCCACTTTTACATGTTAAAACTGCTTTTGTATGTATGTGTCTTGTGTTATAACTAAGTTCTTTAATATTTATTTTTACTTGGCACACTCTACAGGTAACTCCCACATGTAATTACATATATAAAAAGTAGGTACAGTGCATCCTCACCTGAAAATGCTTTGTTATCTGAATTTATGCCAACCCTTATACATGGAGTCATGTGTCCTGTGTTCTGGGGGGAGGGGAAGGGTGTTGTTCTCTGTTCCATTTAAAAGAAAAAAGTGGAAATATGTATTGTCAGTGTCTTGTATATCTGTGCTCGTATATTTCCAAAAAAAATGACTTGTCAAAAAAATATGTGTTTACTGCAGCATCTGCTCCTGCCTGCAGTCCATTGAGAGGCTGGATTATAAGATATGTTGAGTAAGTTAGTTTGGTTGGTTGGATGGGAAGTTGGGGTGTGGCAGGAATCACAGACATTTGGCAACAAAATACAATGTCAATAAATATATATATATATATCAGCATCGCTAGAAACTTTCTCCACACAGAGGAGGAAAGCAAAGGAAACCGAGTAGTGATAAACATGCAGGTGGGTCCGGACCAGCTACACCTACTTAACATGACTGTTTCTCTTTGTTCACTTAATTTTGATTACTTGTGGAACAAAAAGAAACTTGGATCTGTTTTTGGTGAACAGAGGAACAAAATAACACCATAAATTAAAAATGTTTGGAAAAAAGTCCTGTGCTTTTATTCTGAAGGCAATTTTTTATGCAGTGGAGTGCCCTGTATTTACACTCTACCCTGTGATGCTAATTGACACACGTTTCAATCGAAGGGTGTTTATATGCTCAATATGTTGGCACTCCGCTTAAGTGCCAACATATTCAGCTAATTCAGTGTCAAAGGGAATATTTCCTTCTCTAGCATCGCCACATGCAGGTCATTTTGGTTTCTCACTAGACTTTTTTTTTTTGTGTTGGCATACGGTGATATTCTGTATTATCCAAAGTGCAGCATATTTTTATTAAATAAATATGAGACGTTGAAAATTTCCCTCGATTTGGGGCTTGAAATTAAGGGGTGAAGCCAGCCCCAAGGAAATCATCCGGGTAAAGTCTGGGTGAAAAACTCGACTGTTTGGGCTCACACATGCAGCTCACTTTGGTCAAAGTCTGGATAATTTTAGGGCTTTTTACAAGTGTGAAAGGAACTATTGTTATTCTGAACATTGATGACTGTGAACATACCCAGTCCTCAAAATCAATATATGAACTTGAGTTAATAAAAACTATATAAAAAGTAGATTTTTCTTTTTTTGTTTCGAGGTCTTGTTTTTGAGGTGAAGTATGATCTGAACTCTCAGGATTGTTGTGCAAACATGATGCCTCAAACTTCTTCCCGCTGGTGTTACAAAACTCAAACCCTGTGTTCCTGTGACGACCTGTGCTCTGTTGGAAGTTACTCAATGTCTGCAGTGTTCTGAGAGACAGGTGTGTTCCTGTGTGTTGTATAAAAAGGGTGTTGGCCCTCCACTTGTGCAGACAAGTGCTGCACAGAAGAAGAATATCAGTCTGTTTGTGAAGGTTGTCATTAAATCAATCACTCTATCAAGAGGACAAAAGATTGGTTACTTTGCACATCTATGGGTTGTCAGATGGGCCTGAGGGTTTGTCACAGGGCTGTAAATAGGGCCACCAATGCCATTATCAATTCTGCTTATTAATCTGATTCTTTATTGATTCCTGTGGATCCTCTGAGTGGACAAAGCTCAGCCAACAATATCAAACACATGACACACCTGATATTTAGTGCTTTGCCAAACGAACACCTTTGCAAGTCCCTGGTGTTCCCACCCTCGTTTAAAGCCACACTAAACACTGGATATTATGCAATCAATAGCGTTTGTGTAAAATTAAGCCCCTGTTTTGACCACTTCTGTCTCCTGTCTGCCATGAGCAAGCCTTTTTCTCCCTTGTTATCATTAGTGCTGAATGATGAGGGTGGGATGTCCTTGATTTGCAAGTCATGCAGAACAAAGTAGAAGGTATTAAGGAATTTTTAAGCTTAAAGAAAAGTGATACTGATTCTTTGAGCTAGTTGTCTTTCTCATCTGGAATTATGTTTTCATTCCCATCCCTATTATTAAATGCATGGTGGAAAAAAAGGATACTCATCTTGGACATTGTTTGAGTTTGGACAAGAAGGAGGTTATGTATTCGCCGGCGTGTGTTTGTTTGTTTGTTTGTTTGTTAAGAAGATTATGCAATAATTACTGGACAGAATTTGCTGAAATTTTCAGTAAATGTTGGCAATGCCAACTTAAACATGACTAGATTTTGGTGGTGATACGTATATTTGTCTGGATGCAAAAAAAATCCCCAAATTTTCCAAAATCCCATAGTTTACAATGGGCGGATTTTTAAAAACCTCATATCTCTGCCATTTTTTTTAACAGATTCACTTCCAATTTCACAGGATAATATGGGTCCATGTCTCTATCACCAAGGTAAATTTCATCTGGATCTGATCCAGACTGACGTCACAAAAAAACATTGAACTTTGTAATGGGATATCCCATTGATGACGTTCAATAATTCATATAAGATCAAAATATTCAGTGATGTTCCCAAAATGTGTTGTGTTCACACAGGATAACAACCTCCATGTATGTACTGAGTTTGGTCCAGATCCTGGAACTATTGTGGATCTGGTGATCCTGAATTGTATCTTTTACAGGGGTTGTGGAAAGCCGCTGAGCTGATGGCGGAGGTCTGTGCTCTTTGAGTGCTTTTCTAGTTTTGGTTACTGTTGTTCTCACAAATATTGAATTTTCTCCATACCTTCCCTGGAACTTTGGTCATTTCGTTAAATGTAAAACAGAAGTTAAACGTACTCTCCTGAAAATTAACCTTGCACAGCAGCTGGATCCGCCTGATTTAATGTCTGTAATCAGGCTGATCCATCTCATCAAGCTCCAATCTACAACAAATGTGATCGGCCCAAAGTGGGACGGCCCAATCAGGGCATAGATGCTAACAGCACCAGTAGCAGTTTTATCAGATGTGGACCACATGTATTTAATGAAAAACAAACAACACTACAAACTTCTCTTTAGTAAGAATATTTTTGCTCCACTTCTAACAGCCTTTGAGGAGAGTTTGTTTTACGAAGTGGCTCACGTTCTATAGCGCAGTAGCCTGACCTACCAAGTTCTCTGATTGTCCCGTAATGAATGTGATTGATGGAGCGATTGTCCAATCACATGGTGGATATGCTTCTGAAAGGTTCAGGCTGTTCCTAAACACTTTCTGTGGGCTGTTTCCCATGAGGGACTAATGAAATATATAATAATAGTCACGAAATCTTAGATTTTTTGTCAAGAGCAGTATTTTTAAATTTATTGCTGAATAAAGCTCATCTAGTAATTGCTGGTTTAATGATTGCTTAATGGTTTTATTTCGATGGAGTGACTGGATGTTTGATTTTTATTAATGCTAACAATGGATGGACTCATACTTCATTACAGACCAAAATCATAACTAAGGGACGGGCAAATTTAAGCTGAGTTTCCACCGAGCTGCCAGCTGTAACTTCATTTAATTTGATTCATTTTGTACATTACTTCACAGCAGTTATGTCTGCCTATTGCCTTATCCGACTGGCCGGTAATGAATGTGATTGATGGAATGATCGTCCAATCACCAGCCGGCTACTCTGTGACAGGTTCTGCCCTCCCCAAACACTTTCTGGCTGTTTCCCAGATGGATTTACTCAAGCCGCACAGACATTATTTAACATCCCTTCAGTTATTTTTGCCTTAAGTGTGAGTTTCCAAAGCTGCTCGACAGTGGATGTGTTTCTGTTTGTGTTCAGTGAAGCAGGTGAGATCACTGAGAACAGGCCGGACGAGATCTGTAGCTTTCAGCTGTGACCTTAATCAGACCGTGTGACCTCATTCACGTATACGCTCACAGTCCGGGCCTGTAGGCTGTGTTTTTGATGCAGAGGAGCTTTAGCCTGCAGTGGAGAGAGTGACTGAAGTTTGTGTTTTAACCTGAAGACGCTCTTTCTTCCTCAGACGAATCAGTTACTCCTCAATATTCAGCTCTGATTCAGACCTCATTAGAAACCTCCCTCCTCTGTCTTTAAGGGTTCAAACTCTTTAGACTGTTTCAGTCAGTTATGCTCGTATTCTGACTGACATCAACACTTGATGAAAATGTGTAAACATTTAACCAATTCAGCAGTTGGTCATCTCTTCTGCTCCTTTTAAGCCCAGTGCAGATAAAATACTTTGTGCAAGAAATGCAAGAAATAGAGATATAAAAGCAATAACAGAAATATAAAAGCAATAAATAGAGATGAAAAAGCAAGAAATAGAAATATAAAAGCAATACTAGAAATATAAAAGCAACAAATAGAGATATAAAAGCAATAACAGAAATATAAAAGCAATAAATAGAGATATAAAAGCAAGAAATAGATATAAAAGCAATATAAAAGCAATAAATAGAGATATAAAAGCAAGAAATAGATAAATAAAAGCAACAACAGAAATGTAAAAGCAATAAATAGAGATGTAAAGCAAGAAATAGATATAAAAGCAATATAAAAGCAACAAATAGAGATATAAAAGCAAGAAATAGAAATATAAAAGCAATACTAGAAATATAAAAGCAATAAATAGAGATATAAAAGCAAGAAATAGATAAATAAAAGCAATAACAGAAATGTAAAAGCAATAAATAAAGATGTAAAGCAAGAAATAGATATAAAAGCAATACTAGAAATATAGAAGCAATAAATAGAGATATAAAAGAAATAAACAAAATATAAAAGCAATAAACAGAAATATAAAAGCAAAAAATAGAGATATAAAAGCAATAATAGAAATACTGTATAAAGCAATAAATAAAGCTATAAAAGCAATAAATAGAGATATTAGTGATAGTGCGAGGTAAAGTCTTCCTTTTTTTTTCACCCAGTTTCCAGTTGACCATTTATTTCACTGAATAGTTAGATTATCAAAACATCTTTACCTCGTTTACATGCCTGAATAAACCAGATTGCTGCCATGTGATTGGCTGATTAGCTGTTTGCTTTAAGGATCAGTTAAATGAGTTTATATCATAGAAAAAGTTTTGCAATGTCACTTCTTTTCCCTTGTTTGAAGCTAAATTCCCTTTTTTTGCAAGATGTTTGAGATTAATTCATATTGCCACACTTTTAAATTAAAACAGGAAAAAAATGCATGATGAGATGAATTATGTAGAAAGAAAAAGAATCTTTGAGTGAGTCAGAGTTTGATGATCTTTGATGATGTGTGTTGGTTTTGTCTCTCAGGAGTATCTGAGGATCATGGAGGCTAAAGAAAGTCTCTCTGTCTGTGACATATTAACTAACTCAATACTCCGCCCGGGACCACAAACCACACTCACCCTCTCTCTCTCTCTCTCACTCACTCACTCTCTCTCTCTCTCTCTCGCACTCACTCTCTCTCTCTCTCTCTCTCTCACTCACTCACTCACTCTCTCTCGATCGCCCGTTGCCATGGCGCTGTGTGTCAACAAGTCTCTGGTCCACTCGGCTGTTGGACTCTGACAGCTGATGGATGTTTGGTTTCAGTCTGACAGGAGTGTGTGTGTGTGTGTGTGTGTGTGTGTGTGTGTGTGTGTTTTCAGGCCTCGCTGCTTTTTCCTGAAACTCATCCCTGTGTTTCTGCTTTTCTTCTTTTATGTCATAATAGTTTTTGTTTCATTTTGTTGTGTAATAGGCTCTTATTTTAGCTTCCAGCTGGTGTTCTGTCAGCCTGATGACACAGTAAGTAAGGCTGAGGTTCAGCTCTTATTTATGGGGCTTTATGTTGTAAAAAATTAAATAAAAATAAACAATTAGTCCAAAATTATTAATGGACTAATTGTTGCTCCTGTGTTTTGGTTAAGAATCTGTTTGCACCGTCAGATACTGATGGCTAGGGTTGTAAGAAAATATTGAAACATCGAATATTCTGTGGTGCAAGAATGAGTCCAGAAAAGTGGAAGTAAGTCAACATTTAGTAATTCTTGATTATCAAGCCCGATTCAGATAAATGCCTGAAATAAGGTTCATGGTGAACACACGCTCGTGAGAGTTTAATGTTTAATCTGAAATAAAAATTTGCAACTGATGTTGACTGCTTTTGGATCCTAAACCCTTGTTATGTGTTTATAATGACAGTTGCTAATTTACTGCTAACAAGAGATTAGATTAGATTAGATTAGATTAGATAAAACTTCAGGACTCCTTCAGGGAAATTAAGGTTCCAGTAGCATTATATTGTACACAGGTATAAAAGAAGATAGGATATCAAAAATTAAGAAACAATCAGCAGTTATAAAATCTATCTATATATATATACATTAATAAATCCAAATAATAAATAATAATAAAATAAAATAAAATAAAATGTAATATGGCTACTGGCTGGCTACTACTACTACTATTGCCACTGACTGTGCAAACAGTTTCTTCACCCAAAAACAGGAGTAATAATTAATCCAACAAGGTAAGTATTTCTGTTTTTAATAATCCATGGCCATGAGGACCAACTTGATCAGGTCACTAGATTTAGAGGAAACTCTCAAACATGAGGTCACAAGAAGATGTTATACGTTAGAAATATTGTAGGTGCTTCTCAGTTAGGTTGACCAAATGTCCCATTTTGGCCAGGACTGTCCTGTTTTCAGGTCTTGTGTCAGAATCAGAATTAGAAATACTTAATTAATCCACATGGGAAATTCAGTTGTTTCAGTTTCTCTTATACATACTATAGCAGTAGGAATATCCAATAAAGACATTAAAATAGATAAGAGCATAAAAAATAAGTAAAAAATAAAAAAGAAAGCAGGTTGCCACATGCAGAATCTTTAAGCTGTAACAGCTTCCTTATGAAGGAAAAAATTCAATAAAATAAGGAAAGTCAGACTATGAACAAGGTCAAGGAATTTACACTAGGAACATTAATATTTACAATATTTCCCCATAAATATAAAAAAATGCTTAGGTCCCAATTTGGGACAGTCCCCATCCCCGTTTTCCTTCATAAAGGGTGAATCCCAGTTCTACCCCTTAGCCCTTATCTTACCCCTTAGCCTCCGGTTTTGCGCGTTCATGTCTGGTGAAGGGGTGTCCCAATTCTCCATAGGGCTAAGGGGAAGGGCTAAGACCAAAGGGTACATAGCCCTCGAAACGAAGACACACCGGGACCTCACTTGAAACGAAGGGTTATGAGAATTTCCCATAATACACCGCGCCCGCCGACACGAGGCAGAGCGGAGACCAAAGGAAGCGCTTAATTATAAGTAATTTTTTAATCATCAAGTAAATATTCATCATGTTTTGAATTGTAGGCCATATTTTGAAATTTCTCCTTATAACGAGCTAGCTTTCGCAGCTGTAGCTACGGTTATTGTCGCATCTGCCACGTTACGTCACAGCCAGCGAGCAGCTCTGGGTGATGACGTAGCGGGAATCGAGTGGCGTCTCGTTTCTCAGGAGCGTGTTTTCACCCCTTCACCTTAGCCCTCAAAACAGAGGGCTAAGAGGAAGGGGAAGGGGAAGGGGTAGAATTGGGATTCACCCGAAGTGTCAGCATTGTGAGATTATTACTAGTATGAGAAATACTAGGATGTAGTCATACAGATAGTATGGCTGTAACTTTTTAAGAATTGTTTTACAATGTTGAAACACTTAAAATCAGTATGAGAGCACAATAAGAGGCAAATAAATATTAGATTAAAACAAGTTATTTAAATATTTTTAAGAATTAAAAAGGATTAAAGAACAAACAATAATCTGATCAAAGGTCTGTGTCGTGACTCTGGTGTTAAACTGTATGAACTTATTGATTTTTTTTTTTGAATAATCAATAGAATAATCAATGTTTTTCAGCCCGTCAACAGTAAATGATCCCTGATATCAGGCTCTTTTTTAATACTGAGCTCTCTTTTATGACAGCAGGGAGAAAAGACATGTTTGGAGACACGGACAGTGATTTGTAAGAGGGAGAGGAAAGTGCCCCAAGGTCAGAGTGGGACGAGCTGCATTCCACCTGTTGTCACGGTGACCTGCGTAAACAGACTCAGTGATTGGCTGGAGTGAACAGAAGGGGGCGGAGCTTTAGAGAGGAAGTGTTACACAGCTGCAGTGACCTGAGGCTGCGTTCAGGTTCATTTAGAAGATAAGACATTTTTTACTTGAATAAAAGATGTTTTTACGGTTTATAAAAGTGTTATATTCACTTTTAAAAAGGACCGTTGCCCTTTTTTTCCTCAAAGCTCTTGATTTTAATCCTGGAGCTTCAGTTAGTTTGTTTTAGTGACGTCATCATGCTGCATCTTATAATCTCCACTAAGGAGGTCATGTTTTTAGCTTGTTGGTTTGTTTGTCTGTAAGTAGGTTAACTCAAGAAGCTCTCGATTGATTTTGATGAAGGAGTGATGAGATATTGGTGTTGATCTGACAACAAATGCAGATGCAAATTTTAAGAGAAAAATCAGTCAATTTTGGTGGTGTTACAAGTCTGGATACAGATCCAGGAATTGTTGAAATGTTTGTTAACCTTGCGCAACAGGACATATTTCACATTTTTAAGAATAACTCTGATAAGAATGTCAGAAATGCCTTTGCAGAGTTTTGTGATCTACTTCATCCTGTCAACGAGACACTTAAGGTCCTGTCTCTTGAAGAAAACTGCCTCAGTTTAATTTATTATAATAGTTTTGGCTTTTTCTCTTAATCATTTTTTATTTGTATAACACCAAATCATTACAAATGTTATTTCAAAACACTTCATAAAATAGTTGGCTACTCTTCTTTTTGTAATGATGATACATGTTGCATGACATTGAATTTCTGCTGATATCCAGTATGCTGATATTACTTTTCGATGCCTGTGTACTCTTTTTTACCTTATGTGCTTGCTATGCTGCTGGAATCCTAATTTCCCAAGGGAGTCTTCTCAAGGGATTAATAAAGTTCTATCTAATCTAATCTGATCTAATTTCCAAATTCATTATTGCTGATACCAATATCAATTCTAATATTTTGTGTTGAGAGCACAAAGCCTCTTCTTTACTTAAATTTACTTTTTCCTTTCATGGTTACAGACCATTTGTGTCAGAAACAGATGTGGAGCACACAAGAACACATTTAATTCATTAATAAATTCTACTTTTGATTTATAAAAAAGGTTGATTGATGATAAGGTTAACATCATGGTACAATTGTATATTTTGCCAGTATTACAGCAAATGTACAGAATATTTATGCACAATTTTTATGGTCAAAATATTGGCTGTAAATATTGACAAAAATGTTCATATCTGCTGATACAATAATTATATTTTTCGGTAAATATCTGCTGATGCTGATATTGGTCAGATAATATGGTGCATCCCTAGATTTTGTTTATTGAATTGTATTTGTTCTTTATTCATTCATTTATGTATTTATTGTGTGCCTTTATTATAACAGAGACCATGACAGTTGATAGAAGAAGAAGTCCAGGAGAAAAGAGTGATAAGATCTGATTAGTTGATCAGTCAACTCTGTTATGATTGGTCACCATATTGTCAGTGGCTCTGCATTCACTCTACTGTCTGGTAGTTCATCACACTGGTAGATCCATTCGGTGGGGGCCGGGGGAACGAGCCATTTCAAACAACTACTGTTGCCATAAAGAGGGGGGGAGGATGAAATCCTGATGTCACTGACGTCTTGTTTTGTTCATAGAAGTGCTCCGTCACGTGGGGGAGCCATGATAATCACACTAACTTTTCCACTGCCTCAGCCTCTCTTCGTGCACGCTCAGCTTCCAAAACATGGAGTCCCTCCTCCGTATATTCTGGTTCAAATAGGTAAGGTTGTGGACCTTCGTCAGTCCTGAAGAAATCATCCTCATCCTCTCTTATAAAGTCAGCCATAATCCTTAGTACCAATCTTCTACTCGTAAACAGAGACTTTGTTTTGTTGTTTTTCTTTCGAAAGTTACATTAAGTGCTAATCTTAGTCTAAGAACAGATAATGTAATATAATACTGTAAAAAAAAAAAACAAGTCACAACTCTTGCTGAAGAGTTTATCTTATGACTGTAGGTAGAGGCAGGCTAACACTACCCATTGACTCCCAGTGTTTGAGCTAAGCTTATTAGCGGTAGGCAAGCTCTGAAAGAATGGAGTCTATCTGCTTGTCATGGACTCAGGAATGAGACAAGGCATTAAAACAAGAACAAGTTGGCGTATCCCTTTTAAAATACATAAAATTGCAGGTGGTAATAAAAAAATGTTCCTGTACAAAGTTTCTTTTCTGTGTTTAGAAGCTTAGCATAGAGCGTCCAGTCCCTGCCCTGATAATCTAGAATATGAACAAGATCTTCTGAGAGTTTTTGAGTTTTTTTCTGACTTCCTAAACAGAGGCTGTTCTGACCCTCATCCCCCAACTACTTCATCTTTTCTGTCTGTCCCTTTAAGAGCACATGGGCTTATTTTAGGTTTAGTGTCCAGTGTTGGGAGATGTTTCCAGCACAAACTGAAACTAAACAATCAAGTGTGTCAAAGTGAAGTGAATACAGGAGGGATTTCATGTGGAGTTTTCTTTTCCTTTGGAAATGAAGCCATAAAGACTCTAATGTGCTCTTACTTGTGAATTTCTCCCATAAGTCATTGCTGGCAGAGCGTTTGGATTGGCCGTGTTCTCACTCAGTGACCCACAAACCTCGCAGCTCCTCTTTACTCGGCCTGATCGCTGCCTGTTTTATATTTCTGCTCCTCGAACAAAGACGTCAGAGCTGCTGTCATATTTATGACCCAGCTCTTGTTCTCATCTAAACTTCTCTGATCTGAAGCTGAAACCAAACTGATTCAGCTGGTGGAGCACAAGTCCAGCAGTTTGAGGCCGATGCCGTTTAAAGATCACCACAGTTTTGAAACTCAATGATGATTGCTACCAGATCAATAATGACAAACAGGCGACGACCCCCATCGACCTACGGAAGGGTCAGAAGCAGGGAATGTTTAACTTGATGGAAAGGCCTGAATCAGTGTTTTGAGTTTCACCATGATGGAGAGTTTGGAGGATAGTTGTGGAGAAGGTTATTGCAATGATTTTAAAGGAGGCATAACTCGTGGTGTTGGAGCAAAAACACATTTTTTGAGGGATAATAAGGTCAATTTCATGCCTATAATTCAGCAGACTTGATTTGGTTTGTGGGTGAAGTTGCAGCATTGTTACATTTTTACTTGGTTGGGTTTTCTTTAAAGGCAGGCGGACCAAAGCCTCTCAAATGTTGTGTAACCAATCCACCCATCACTAGTTGGGGCTGTAGCTGTTGCTTAATAAGCCAGAAATACACAACCTGCTTCAGAATAAAGATAAAACTCAATTAGGCCACAGACGGACTGGAGTGATGTGCAAACATCACTCCAGTCAAACAAATCTGCATGGACTTGTAGACGCGAACCTGTGTGTGGCTAACGTGAACGTTAGCCACACTCTTTTTATATTGTCGCTGAACGCTACGTAAGCTTTTCTGTTGTGATATTCGGCCAAATTCAAGCCACAATTTGTTCCCTTTTGATTCACTTGCCATGTTTGGTTCTTGTTTGGTTCAAATGGCTTTCACACCCATTTTTAAAGGAACACTCCAACATTTTTGTCGTCCTCGTGTCTCACTCCCGAGTCCATGACAAGCATATACAAGACCCTATATATTCTGTTTTTTTCTGTTTTAATTTTTTGAGAATTCGTTTTTTTAGTATTTCAAGCAAATTTAACCCTGAGACACAGTATAAAGTAATGAAATATAATCGCTCACCCTTCAGGTGGTCCTCATGTATCTTTATGTGTCCAGTGAACAGTATGTTGACAAAACTTGCAGAACATTTGATCTCCTGACAAATGATAATCATTGGCAAACTGCTCTGCCCTGTATTCAGGAGTTAGCCGGAGTTTCGGAGCTTCTTTGCCAACTTACGTGCCAGTCGATGTTGCTCGTGTTGCTTGCATCGCGCCGCTTGTTGCCCCTCGACGCCAGGAATCATTGAAAATGAATGACACATGTTGACATCGTTGATGAGGGGAGGATGAGGGGGAGAGGAAGTGAAGCTCCTTGGGGCATTTTCCTGAGCGATACGTTCCTTTTTTAGTCAGAAAAAAACGCTTGTACCTAAAATGTCGGTCATTTCCGTGATATTCCGTGTTTATATTGATTTTCACATTTAATGTCTGATGACTGGCAGAGCTCGCCCTCTGCTGGTTAGCTTAACTCAAACACTGGGAGTCAGTGGGTAGTGTTAGCCTGCCTCTGCCTACATTAATCAGATAAACTCTTCAGCAACTCTAAACGGTCCTGTGTGCTTGTTGTAACTCATTTTTACCCTTTTATGTTAAGTCGTCTTTTATTATCTTCATATTATCTTCTTCTACTCCTAAACAGAGGCTTTGTTTTGTTGACCTACTTCCGCTGTGGTTTTCGCGAGAGATGTGACGTTTGTGAATGAGTCGAGTCTTTGTGTGAGTTGTTCGTTTGTGAGCCTTTATTAAATGCAAATTGTCTGCAAATTTAAGAAATGAATGGCTCACTCACAACTGCAAATCGGTTCTCATCGTTCACTTAAGAGCTGTGCAAAAGACTTGTTCACTGTGAATGTCGAGCGTTTTTGAAAATGCAAAGGAAAAACCTTAAAGATGGCGCCCTTTGTTAATCACTCGGTCCATTTTACCCTCAACAACAAGACCCTGAGATGCTTAAATCTCCCTCACTTGAGGCAAAGACTCACTCCCCACTTGACCTTTCTGGCTTTCTTCTGATTAGATTTAATTTCAGTGATATCAGCTCTGAAACTAGCCCCTACAGGAACATCCCTAGCAGGAAGATGAAGTGGTCTTTTCATGCCAGGCCCCGTCTCTAATTGCCTCCTCCTGGACTTCCCCGCTCCTGTCACTGATGAGTTTAGTCAGCTGAAATCTGTGTTGTTTCTGGGGCTTTACCAAAACACTCACGTGTTAATTGGAGCCGTTTCTAAGAAGCACAACTTAACCTGGAAATAACAATACGTGACATGCTGAGAGAAGACATGAAGTGAAGCTGCCAGAAGCCTCATTCAGGTGTGACTAAACCATAAAAGAGCTCAGTGTGAGGATTTAAAGCACGAGGAGGAACGAATACTTTATCAGATTTAGAGGGCAGGATGCACTCTGATTGGACGATCCATCCTCCTGTGAAGCTCTGCTGGAAAACAGAACACAAGTGGAGAAAGAAGTAACTTAAGTTTATCTGTCTAACTGAATTTACCTCAAGGATGTTGAAGTCCAAACAGAAACAGAAGTTTCTGCTCCTCCAGTGTGACTGTGAGACAAAACACTGAGCCTCTGTGTGACTGCAGAAGCTGTAACATGAGAGTGACCAGGATATAGGCTTTCACACACACCTCACTGTACAGAGAAAGCTCCTTTGTTGGTTTCAGGTCTAAATGTTGCAGCTTTGTGCTGCTTCCTCAGTCTGAAGCTTGAAGGATTAGCTTTCTCTGAGGAACTCACTTTGAGGATTTAACACAGGAAGTCAGAAACCTCCATGTTTACGTTTTTTATGAATAAAAGAAGAAATTAGCTGTTACGGAGCCACACTCAGGAAAAGCAAAAAACAGAAAGACCCCAGACTTTTTCACTGAGGGCCACATGGTCACGTTTATAGACCTACGTTTATTGTGTATAATGTATCAAAAACAATCCAATTTTGGTTAAGTATTTTATTGTGCTTAAAACAAAATATTGTGCCCATATCAAAGTTTTCCATTAATGGTGGGACACTGCAAACAGCCAACCATCCTGAAGGAGTCCAGAACCAGCCTTGGTAAGGATGATATCGACGTTCTGTAAAAGCTAAGAGAAATAAAGCTAATGGCTCATCTACACATTCAGACATAAAACAAGAGCAAACAGACAAACGTGAGGTGTGCTGTTTCTTGAAGATGAAACAACATTTTTTTATTGATCCTTAGCAAGCCCCACCTGCCTTAGTATTTTTATTTATTTTTTGTTATTTAACCAGATAAGTCTCATTGAGATCAGGATTTCATTTACAAGGGTGGTATTATCGGTTCAGTATTGGTATCAGCAGATAATATCTTAAAGTTAAATATCTGCAGATATGAAAAATTCTTCAGAAATAACAGCAGATACATCAGCCGTTTTATCCCTTATATTGGGTGAAATATCTTCATATCTTGAAGATTCTGCATGTTTCAACCTGCTTTCTTACATTTTTTTCTTAATTTTTTAAGCTCTTATCTATGTGTATGTCTTTATTTGATATTCCTACTGCGGTACTGTGTATACGAGCAACTGTAACTGAGTTTCTCCTTGGGGTTGGTTCTCTTCTTCTGTTTCTTCATCTTTTTCCTTCTTTACACTTCATTTTGTGTTCTGAACCCTCAAAACTTTGCTGTACAGAGTGAATAGAGAATTAGTTGAAGTTTTGGTTTTATTATTGTGTCATAAAAACTTGATTCCTTCCCACAAGTGCTAAATAGTTAAAGATTTAACTGGTGAATGATCTCAGTGATGTCATCTTAAATTGGCTGTTCACATCAACAAAACACTTTATTATGTCTGCTAAATATTCAGACAACAATCACACAAACAGCCACCAAAAGCCAGAGCACACTGTCTTCGACTGAGGTTTGTTTGTCTGATTCAGCGGCAGCTCCCTCCTCTTTGTTCACCTGTCTCCAACAATCGTCCTGTTGACTCGCTGAATCGTTGTCATCGTGTGGCCTCGGTCTTCGTGTCCTCTGGCTGCCCTTTCTTTGATGTCGAGGCTGTAATCACGCACACACCTCTGTTGTCTGTCTGAGTCAGAGCAGACGTGACGCTGGCTGTAAACTGAATCAGTTGTTAATGAGTATGATCGGGATGGAGATGATGAAGATGACAGGGAGCTCTTAAAAACAGTTCTTACCCTCTCAAACAGGCCGAACCCTCAAACTGGTCCTTCACACAAGCCCACACGCCCACTCAAATCACTCAGAGCGGAGTGTGTTTATGTGTGTGTGGTCACCGTCTGTCACTGCAGATTGTTTGGTGATAATCATCGTGGTTAAACCTCCTGCAGCTTGGCTCCGATGGTTCTCGTCTTTTGTTTCTTCATCTTTTTCCTTCTTTACACTTCATTTTGTGTTCTGAACCCTCAAAACTTTGCTGTACAGAATGAATAGAAAATTAGTTCAAGTTTTGGTTTTATTATTGTGTCATAAAAACTTGATTCCCGCCCACAAGTGCTCACTGGACACCATGAGTTTAAACAGGGTCAGAGTACAAAATGGGACAGTTTCTGTGTTAGTTTAGTTTAATTTAGTTTTAGTCTTTTTCCTAAAATATCTTTTAGTTATAGTCATAATTTAGTCAGCAAAATCGTTTTAATTTTAGCCTAGTTTTAGTTGATGAAATCTACTGTAAATTTAGTCGACTAAAATATGAAGTGTAAAGGCTAAGGCTTTTTTTTTATGTTTCCTTGAATTTCTGAAGTCATGTTTTACACTTGGATAAAATGAAACACCTAATAAAGTTTGCATGTATAGATTGACAGAAACAAATTTTCCTTTTGTGTGAAATGCAGTCACCTTTATTTAGGCTACCTGGCAGAGCATCTCAGTTACAATACCAGAACTGACAACAAACAGTGAACCTGCTCTACATGAATATATCAATTCATAAAGAGAGGAGCTCTGATTGGATCGCTCCCCACCAAGCTAAGGCAGCTGTGATTGGATGTCCCTCTGAACTCATCCAACCTTTCCACACAACCAAAGTAGTTGTGATTGATTCGTGCGTATTTTTGTATAAGGTCCAGTGAACTTTAAATTTTGTTTTGACTTTTTTGTTGTGTCTATAAGGTCATACAGCTTTTAATACATCAATTTGTTGTTGATACAGCGTAAATATAGTTGAAAAATTATGTCTTTACCTTTGTTCTGCTTGAAAAGTTTCACGTTCTGCGTGCATTACTGCAAATGAAATGTCAAGCTGAAAATAGCAACAAAAATAAAAAATGGCCTGGAGCTGCAAGCTTCAAAGAGCCTGCCTGTGAAGGTCAATATGCACTGATTTAATGGCTAATTTGGCCCAATAATTCAGATTTAGGCCCTGATTCACTCATTGCATTTTTGAAAACAGAGGCTCTTACTAAAGCTCAAATATCTTAATCATCGTCTTCTTTCCTCTAGAACACAGAGAAATATGTTGAGGTTTTAGCTGAGTCTTGACTCTTTATTTTCACCTCCTGCTTTCTCTCTGGTTTCTCTCCCCTCTGTCTGGAAATGAAGTCAAAGAAACTTCAGAATAATGTTACGCTTCGGTTAAGGCAAGCTCAAGCTGCCAAAACAATCTCACCTCATCCTGTGCAGCTTTTTGAGGCTTCCTTTTACTTTCCATTGAATCTGTTGAGCCTCGAGAGCGTGCTCTTTAGCACACATGTTCTACCTCGGCTGAATGCTGTTCGTCTGCTCCGTCCTCATGCTCTTTTTCTCTGATTTTTCTCCATCACTCTCTCCTCCTCCTCAATCTTCCTCACCACATGGCCCGTCTGGTTCTGATGACATCATAGCGAGGGAAGCAGCAGGCTGAGGTCATCAGGGGCTAAACGCTGCGGTGTGTTTGTCAGTGTGTGTCCTGTTTATGCATGCAGACGTAATGCCAGATGTGTGTGTGTGTGTGTGTGTGTGTGTGTGTGTGTGCATGTGTGTAATGACAGGGGAGCACTTCACTGGTTGCTCAGCTCTTCTGTGGTCCTCATTTTTTATTTTTAACTCCAAGAAGGAGCTGATGTGTTTGCCGACATTTGTTAGTTTGTTTGTTCGTGAACAGGATGACTCAAAGTTATGAACGGATTTTCTTGACATTTTCAGGGAATGCTGGTCATGGCACAAGGGAGAAATTATCCGATTTTGGTGGTGATTTGAATCCTGAAGCAGTTGGGATTGCATATTTTGGGTCTGCCCCATTGTACAACATTTTGGACTGATGTTAGAATATCTACTTAAAGTGAACCTCTTCCTTGACCCTCTAATGTTCTTACTGGACATACGAGGGCGAGTTAATTAGTAACCAGCCTATCCCATTTCCGATTGACCGAGATGATCACGATTTTCATGCCTTGTTTCATGTTTTATACCTGGGTACAAAATTGCACGCGTATCGAGTCATTCTTTAATAAGATACTGAATGCCAAACATGGCTAGTGATGCAAAGGCATGCTTTTCATCTAAAGTTGAGTACTGTGCTGTAATTCGGTACTTGTATTTAAAAGGTAAAACAGGCAAGAAAATACACGGCGAGTTAGCCGATGTTTATGGGTCTTCTGCACCATCTTTGCTCAGGTTAAATTCTGGGTAGGGGAATTCAAATGCAGTAGAACGTCTTTAGAAGATGAAGCCAGGTCTGGATGCCCACTGGATGCCACCGACGAAGAAATGTGTAACAAAGTTCGGGATATGGTATACTCTGATAGGCGAATTCAGGTAGAAGAAATAGTGCAGGCATTAGGCATTTCACATGGTAGCGTTTCAACAATCTTACATGATCGTTTAGGTATGCGCAAGCTAACAGCCCGTTGGGTTCCTAAATCACTTAGCAATGAGCAAATGGCAACCAGAGCATCAGTATGCAGCGCCTTGTTGAAGCGTTTTAGGTCAAAAGATGATTTTCTTTTGCGTCTGCTGACTGTAGATGAGACTTGGGTTCATTATTATGAGCCAGAGAATAAAGCTCAGAGTCGTCAGTGGGTAGGGCCAGGGTCCCCGAGGCCAAAGAAGTTCAAGACGCAACCATCTGCTGGCAAGGTGATGGCCACAGTATTTTGGGACGCAAAAGGCATTATTTTGTTGGACTTTTTACCCAAGAGAAGTACAATAACTGGAGTGTACTATGCAAACTTGCTCGATCAGCTGAGAACCGCCATTCGTGAAAAACGCTGAGGTAAACTCTCTAAAGGTGTTTTGATGCAACAGGACAACGCGAGAGTCCACACTTGCAAAGTTGCAATGGATGCTGTAGAGCGAAACGGGTATGAATTAATACCACATCCTGCCTATTTGCCTGACCTAGCTCCTAGCAACTTCTTCCTATTCCCAAACTTGAAAAAGGATATCCGTGGATGTCATTTCCGGTCTGACGAAGAAGTCGTGACGGCAGTTGAGGAGTGGGTCAATGGAAAGGACCCTGACTTTTTCAGTTCTGGGCTGATAGCACTTGAACACCGTTGGTCTAAGTGCATCACACTAGAGGGCAATTACATCGAAAAAGAAGAGGTGGATCTCAACTGGAAATAAGTTAGGCTGGTTACTTATTGACTCGCCCTCGTACTTCCTCCTTCTAATGACTGCGAGAGGAACCAGAAAAGCACTCAGAGAGCACAGACCTCCACCAAGCAGCTCAGGTCCGGCAGTGGCTTTTCCACAACCCCTGTAAAATATACAATTCTGCATCACCCGACCCAGACTAGAGCCAGGATCCAGACCAAACTTAGCACATTCATGGAGGCTCTTATCCTGTATGAACACAACAAGTCTGCACGCTCAGACCAGTCTGTCACCACCAACCATGCCACATTCAAAGTCACTTAAATGACCTTTCTTCTCCCCTCTGATGAACTCCATCGTCTTGGTCAACCATGTCTACAAACCTAACTGCATCTGAGTTGCTGCCATGTGATTGGATAAATAAGAATCAAGTATCCAGTAGCAAAAACCTGCACTCCAGGGCGGCGCCGCACGTGGTGCATGTGCCTCACAGCAGGAAGGTTGCTGGTTTGAACCCTATGTCGAGAGCCTTTCTGTGTGGAGTTTGCATGTTCTCCCTGTGCATGCTTGGGTTCTGTTCGGGCACTCCGACTTCCTCCTACAGACCAAAAACATGCTCATTAGGTTGATTGGTAACTCCAAATTGGCCTTAGGCATGAGTGTGAGAACGGTTGTTTGTCTCTGTATGTGACCCTGTGATTGGCTGGCAACCCGCCCAGGGTGTCAGCTGGGATAGGCTGCAGCCCCCCTCACGAGGGCTCTAAAGAGTCAAGTTTATGTACATCTTTTAAATTTGTGTAAATAGGAAGATAAATAAAGAATACATAATAAAATGAGATTTAAAAAAAAAACTAAATTGACTGATTCAATATTTGTAGGGACTAGTAGTTTGAATTGGTATACCTAATAAAGTGGCTAGTAAGGGTGTATATGCAGGATGGAGACACCCTTAAATCGTCCCTCCCTTAATGTGCTGATTTTGGATGTTTCATGTAAAAAATGAATGAAAATAAAAATTATGAAATATTCATCATCGTCATAAATGAGGCTTCAGGCCTCTGTGCTTATGTCTCTGAAGATTCTCAGTCCAGGTTATGATGCTTTTATGAGTCCAGCTGCCTGTTGGATCAAGCCGAGATCCTCTGTTCTTACATATGTGTGGTGTGCCACAAAGCTCAACACTGGGCCCACTGCTGTTCTGCATGTAAATGTTGTTTAATTCGTTAGAAATGCCAGACTTCCATAAATATTTCATAAACCACTAAGTCAGTGACCAGGAGCTCCATCAGTGCTTTTGTTGTTTCAGAAAGACTCTTAAATTCACAATTTAATCAACACAACACATAACTAAAGCCAATTTAAGCTTCTTTTTAAGCAATAAAAGAATGAATATTTACCATTTTTCAAAGCACAAATATACAACCTTTACTGTTGTTTCCAAATATAGTTTTATTAATACTATATATTATATTTGAATGCCTAATAAAAGATATTTAGAGATACAATCATAGCAAAATTAGTACTTTAATGACTTGTAAAAAATAAAGCATGTATTAGCAATTTAAGGTTAGTAGAAATATGTTATTATCTATCCTAATTTGTACAATATGTAGTACTGGAAACTCATGATGAATCAAATGTGGCAGTTGTTATGTTTTCTTCATATTTCCAATTTTGTTTGTTTTTTCAGGTGAATGATTGGTGGGCCTCATTGAGTGAGGTAAAGGGCTGCATATGTGTGGTGTGCCACAAAGCTCAACACTGGGCCCACTGTTGTTCTGCACTTAAATGCTGTTTAATTTGTTTAAATGCCAAAACTTCCCTAAATATTCCATAAACCACTAAGTCAGTGACCAGGAGCTCCATCACTGCTTTTGTTGTTTCAGAAAGACTCTTCCTCAAGCGCTCTGCCTGCAGAGACGAGGGCTGACCGTGGAGAAGATTGTTATTTAGTCTGCAGTTGTAAGAGAGCCCCGCGAGGCTGAAATCTGGTTTGAGTTTGTGGGGCTCTTGTTCTGTCCCTGGTTTGATGGGTCCTCCGGAGAGGGAACAGTAAATGAGTTAAATCATTTGTCATGCTCAGACACAAGCTGTCTGTTTGAATGGCTCGGAGAGCTTGCCTGAAAACAGTTGTAAATACGTCACTTTCATTCTTCCACAGTGCTTTCCTGCCGCTGTTTTTGCTTTTCCAGAGCTGATGTCACTCTTTTTATGTTGGGCAAGCTCGTTTGTACACTGTTGTTGGTTTGATTTTGATTAGTGGTGGCTTAAAAGGAATCACGGCTTAATCTCAGGGTCATTTTGTGTCACATTCACATCAGAGTATTTGATACAGAGTGAATATGATTTATGGTAAAACATCAACTCTCCTGTGAGTGAGGCTGGAGATAAAATGATCTACAACAGACCACCATCACTGTTTCTACTTGTAATTTATCCCTGCTCTAGATGAGGTTCGAGGCTTTATTTATCATCTAATTTCTGTATAACGCTTTGGCACATTTCACATCCATTTTGGTTGCTGTTTGTGGATTAATGTCCATTAAAGATGATTATTATTAGCTATTACACACGAGGCAGTGCAGCAGCAAAAACTGTACCAAGATGAGATGGTTGTATTCTTCAAGGATCGACCCTCCTGTTAATCCAGATTATCTGACACTTTCACTGACTTTCTTTGTTCAGTTCTGTCTCGGTTCACTCACTTCTTTGACTTATTTTGAACACATGAACTTCTCCTCTTCTTCTCTGATCCCTCTCTTCACCCCTGCAGCTGTGTGAATCCCACCATGGACCAGATTAAAGAGAGAGAGTCAGAATGTCATACAATCTCTACCTCGATCGGCCCCTCGTTAACCAAATCAAAGCCTCCTTCTCACCGTCTGTAATCTGGGTCTTTTTTTGGTGGGCCCCCTCAGAGCCGCCACTGCGTGACTCATGTGACTCTTATTAAGCTGCACCGTTATTACAGTGATGCATCATGGGTGATGTCATCGGTGGGTGCCACAGTTTGGGAGTGGTGACATGATGCTATGGAGGGAGACCGCTGACTTCTTCTCAGAGAAGAGGTCAAATGTTTGACCTTCAGAGACGACTTTAACCGATCTCTAAACTTAAAACAACTGAAACATCTCTGGAGAGTTAAAGGGTCAGTACACCCAAAATATTAAAAACATGCTTTCTTACTTTCCTCCAGTCAAACTTCGCTGTGAGGATGTTTTTGGTCTCCCTAACTTAGGGGAGGTGAATATTTTTATGACAGATCATACATTTCAACATGATTCTGGATCATGTAAAGGTCAGGATGTCAGTTATTTCCATAGGCACTTCTCCTTTACGACAAATCAGCCACATCTGTTGATCTTTCTTATGTTTCAAACTGAAGTTTAATGAACATTTTTAGAAAAGTTCAAATCTGAGACTGAGTTCATGGAGCCACTTGTTTATATCATGATCAATAAGATCAGATTTTATCTCTTTCTATTGATGAATTAAAAAACATCACATGTTGAAATCCCCTCAGGATCATGATACAGAGCTAAATCCAGTCCAAAAGTGTTTTAATTTAAAATAACAAAAGATTGAAGAATTGAAATATAAAACTAAATTTTCAGTGTTTGTTCTTGGGGGAGAATTTGGTGAATATTAAGGTAGTATTAAGGTAGTATTTGGTGAATATCAAGGTAGTTTTTAGTGAATATTGAGGTTGTATGTGGTGAATATCAAGGTAGTATTTGGTGAATACTGAAGTAGTATTTGGTGAATATTGAGGAAGTATTTGGTGAATATTGAAGTAGTATTTGGTGACTATTGAGGTAGTATTTGGTGAATATTGAGGTAGTATTTGGTGACTATTGAAATAGTATTTGGTGAATATCAAGGTAGTATTTAGTTAATATTGAGGTTGTATGTGGTGAATATTGATGTAGTATTTGGTGAATATTGAGGTAATATTTGGTGAATATTGAGGTTGTATTTGGTGAATATTGAGGTAGTATTTGGTGAATATTGAGGTAGTATTTTGTGAATATTGAGGTAGTATTTGGTGAATATCAAGGTAGTATTTGGTGACTATTGAGGTAGTATTTGGTGAATATTGAGGTAATATTTGGTGAATATCAAGGTGGTATTTGGTGACTATTGAGGTAGTATTTAGTGATTATCAAGGTAGTATTTGGTGAATAATGAGGTAGTAATTGGTGAATATTCATGTAGAATTTGGTGAATTTTGAAGTAGTATTTAGTGAATATCAAGGTAGTACTTGGTGAATATTCATGTAGAATTCGGTCAATATTGATATAGTTTATATTATTCACATGCTTTTGTTGTGATTTGTTTTCACAACACCATCACATGTGGGCACTGGACCCACTGGGGTACCAGATTTTGCTCTCCATTTTTCATCGATAAATAGTATTGATTAGAGTATCAGGAGTCACTGATCACTGTTGTCACAGCTCAGGGCAGCAGAGTGTGTGTTTCAGCAGTTGTAACTTTCTCAGTGTGTTGAGTGAAGTTTTCGTCAGTAGCCGAGGGTGTGTGTGTGTTTATGGTGGGTTTAAATTAAGTGTTTGTTGAGCGATGGCTAAAGGTTATGGGTGGGACTCTCGCCTCTGTGTGTGTTTGTGTGTGTGGCTTTTGTTCCACTGCCACCATGCAGTGAGTCCTTTTAGGGGCGGTGGGTGATAAATTATGTGTGTGGTGAATTGGGGGGTTTGCGGGTGGGGTTATGATCTCACCATCGAGGAATGTGTGTGTGTAGCGTTGGTCCAGCTCAGTGTACACACACACACACACACACACTTTACCTCCACATCCTGTTTACCTCTGCAGGTACCTCCTGTCCTGCTCCTAATCTCACTTTCCCCTTTTAAAGTTTTGTTAAAGGTTAATTAGTTCTGACACATGTTCTGGCCGAGCTCACTGGTTGTATTATCTGCTTTCCCAGCCGCAGTATTTGTGCTCATTTGGCACCGACGCTCTCCAACTACTATGACCCCTCCTGACCCCGAAACTTTCATCAAAACGCAGCGCTGCAAGATTAGACGTGCATGAGAGGTCAGCTGGATGATTACAGTTGGATCTCCTGCAGAATTACAAGTCAATTAAAGCAATTATTGATTTTTTTCATGTTCATTATTTTCATCCTGTTATGATGCAGAACATTTTGCCAGTGCATTGATTTTTACATTTTAAGATTAATTTGTACTTTTGCTGTGTCAGGATTAAGTGGCACATTGACCAAAGCAGTGTGTTCAGGAGCCAGCATATGGGCATGGACTTCAAGGAGGACCTAAGGCTGGTGCTGGCATTGCTCAAGTTATGCAAAGGCATCCATCCATCCAGCATGAAAATACCTATTTCTTTATTATTAGTGACTAAACACAGAAATAAGTAATTTATTTGCGATTAGAATTTACGCACATGAATTATAATTTATCATCTAACCTCATCAAATCTGAAAAAAGAAAAAAAAAATCTACAATTTGTAAGTCCAGAATCATGTTTTAAGTTCTAACAAAATAAAAATTCCACATTAAATCATATTTGATTTAGGCCTCAAGATGAAAAATGTCAAAAGAAGTTTCAGAAATGGACAGTGTTTACATAGAAATAAAAAAGGGCTAGATTATAAAATGTCAAAGCAACACAGTTTCCACTGTTTTGTCATTTTTATTGTGATAATGTCCTGTTTTGCTAACAACAGTTAAAAACATGAACATAAAATAACATCAGAAGAAGCCAGTTGTTACGCAGCCTACTTTTGATTTTACATAAACCTCCAGTGTGACAAATAGCAAAAATCAGGGATGCTGTGTACAGTGATCATTGTGATATTGAGTCAGATTAAACTTGACTGAATAATTGTAATTAAATTTAACCGTGAGCCCAGTGACTATGTACAGCCTTAGTGCTCAAATCCACCTTTACTCCTTCATAGAAATCAGTGTTAATTTTTGTTGACTAAGTATTTTCCTTTTGCCCCTGACGAAAACTAGACAGTAACTAATAAAAACAAGAGCACATGGACAAAAACTGAAATGAAATTAACTGTCATTTTCATCAACAGATAAAAACTAGACTGAAATGTTTGACAGAGACTTAATCCAATCAGACCTAATTTGGTCATGTAGAAAGTAGAGACAAGTTAGGAATATATCCAATCACAGCTACTTTGGTTGTGTGGAGAGGTTGGATGAGTTAAGAGGGACATCCAATCACAGCTGCCTTAGCTTGGTGGTGGTGGGATAAGTTGTGGAGCGATCCAATCAGAGCTCCTCTCTTTATAAATTGATATATTCATGTAGAGCAGGTTCACTGTTTGTTGTCAGTTCTGGTATTGTAACTGAGATGCTCTGCCAGGTAGCCTAAATAAAGGTGACTGCATTTCACACAAAAGTTCAATTTGTTTCTGTTCATTTATACATTAAAACTTTATGGCATTCAGTAAAGGGTTATTAGATGTTTGATTTTATCCAAGTGTAAAACATGACTTCAGAAATTCAAGGAAACATAAAAAAATGCCTTACACTGTACACTTCATATTTTAGTCGACTAAATTTACAGCAGATTTTGTCGACTAAATTATGACTAAGTCTAAAACTAAATTAAAAAGTGCTGCCAAAATTAACACTGATTCAGAAATCAAAATTTAGATACAACTAAAAAAGGTGCTTTTCACTGTTTTTCAAGTCCAGAAAGCCACTAGAGAGGGACAGAAGAGACACAGGTTGCAGACCCCACGTATGGTGGGATGTTTCATCAGATCGGGGGCTCTTTTTCTTTATTTCCCAAACTTCTCCATGTGTCATGAATGGATGTAGTAACAGCTCTTCTGTCAGACTTAATGTGATTATGGGTTAATTTTAGACCAGCTTTTAGGCATTTGTGAAAGAGCGGAGCCCTGTCTTTAATTTCTAACCCAGATTAGTGACTGTGTTGTTCTGATGTTTGATGGTAAATATTTCCAGGATCAGCCGTGGTCTGACATCAGTGTGACGATCCCCCTCAGGCGTGGACCGTTCTGTTCTGCGCCGCAGTAAATTGCAGGTTAGGAAGCCGAACATGTGTGTTAGTGATGGAGTCATGGTGGAGCGGGGGAACAGCTGGTGTTAAGACAGGACAGCAGTTTTTACCTTTTAAAGAGCTGCAGCTACGTCACAGAGTGTTTCACACCTGTATGAAGAATGTGACGGAGCGCACAGACTAACGAGTGTTTACATTCATGTGGAGCTGCATAATGACGAGGCTGAAGGAGGAGGAGGGGGACATTCCTCACAGCGGCAGCTTCACACTTCAACGTGGGCTGCAGACGTCACTATCTGGAAAAATGTTGACGAAACAGATACCTGAACAGCCACAGGGAAGATGAGAAAATGTGTCTTGCAACATAATGTTCAAAACCTAAGACTCCAAAAATCCTCAATTACAGACAGAGGCCTTTCACAGGGTGGTAAATAAAAGAAAATCTCTCACAATAAAGAAATCTACCATAAAACTGAAATAAGGACATGATACTGTAATCATTTTATTATCATTTGATACATTGATCATTCATATTCCATCATGGCATTCAATTTCATAAAGCACATCATAATTTATCAATCAATCTTTATTTTTATAGCACCAGTTCATATCAATCTCAAAGCACTTTACAACAGAGCAGGCTGAAGCCAAACTCTTCATTTATAGATCCACATATATGCACATGTACACATACACATAATAGATATATTTGTATAAACACATACATGCATCCAGAGGTGTATCCAGGCAGAGACAACGGGACTAAAAATAAGAATTTATGATGGTAACAAAAAAATCTGTCCTCATCACATTTGTCTCTGCTGAATATAGATTAGATATTTGTCTTTGTTGAATGTAAATTTATTAAAGGATGGTTCTCATGTCTATATGGTTGTAAAGATAGTTACTATGGATGAATAATCAATAAAATCATGGATAGAGAGATAAATCAAATATTAACATTAATATCTATAAAAAATATAATCTGGAGAGAAATGATGTTGGTTGATATTACAGTTAAAAGTTGTGGAGCGATCCAATCAGAGCTCCTCTCTTTATGAATTGATATATTCATGTAGAGCAGGTTCACTGTTTGTTGTCAGTTCTGGTATTGTAACTGAGATGCTCTGCCAGGTAGCCTAAATAAAGGTGACTGCATTCACACAAAAGTTCAATTTGTTAAATTTAATTTACCCTTTACGCTTCATATTTTAGTCGACTAAATTACAGTAGATTTCATCGACTAAAATGTAAAATTTCATCAACTTAAACTAGACTTAAATTTGAACAATTTAGCTGACTAAATTATGACTAAAACTAAAAGATATTTTAGGTAAAAGACTAAAACTAAATTGAAAAGTGCTGTCATAATTAACACTGGTGGTTCTGCCAGCTCAGGCTCGGGTCGCCCCTTTTCTCAAGCCTGTCACTTTCTCCTCACAGCAGAGGCACAAAATGCCCACAAAATATTATTAAAAAAAACAAAAAACGGAGCGTTCGTGTGTCATCCTGCAGCAGTTTGAGTCGACCCGTGCTGAAAGCGTGTCCCTCCCTCTTTAACACAGCAGTCTCCTCGTCCTCATTCAGTCTCAGATTTAATTCAACACAAATCCCTTCACCAAAGCCTGCTGACTAATTCAGTGATTCAGATAAACAGCGTTTTAGAGCCTCAGGCCTGCCGCTGTTTGCTGATACCTGCTGATTTGTTAGTCGGTTGCCATGGAGACGAAACAATACAAAGAACAACAAGGTCGCCGATGAGGGTCTGAGATCGTATTAGAGACAAAGAGCGAGAGCGAGGAGAAACGGAAAGTGAGGGAGCGAGATAAAGGTGTAAAGGTGAGTCAGGCTGGAGCTGAATGCCTCTCTTATCAGCCGGACACGCCTTCGTCTGCGGGAGGAAGTTACATAATCAGCCGAGAGAAACCTGCTCAGTGATCCAAACACTCACATCTGTAATCTGATTAATCCAGCCAACCAGTAACTGATCCTGTCATTAATTTTCTAACAATGGCAACTAATCAATAAGTGGGTTATTAATGCTTTTATAGCCTGCCAATGTTTAAGATTTAGAGCTCCAGCCGGTGTTACAGGTGGTATATGGGTCAGCAGATGGGAGGATACTGGTTTAGTTATCTGCTGTAGTTCTGTCTGAAGTCATGGGGGTAAAGTCCGCAGTAGATTCAGAGGCACCTGAAAACAATACATAATTAATAACCTACATTTTTAACCCGGAAAAAATGAAACAAAAAAATCAAGCAATAATTGTACTTTTTTGATACTAAGGGATTAAACATAGAAGTTAAAGCCAAATATTCCCCTTTTTTGTGTTATTATTCCTCAAAACTTGGGACATAAAGTCTTTCAAACTCCATAACTTATACAAACATAGTGGAAAAAAATTCATTTTATTGAGGTGTTTATTTTTTTTCCTTCTTAAGGCCTTTGCCTTAAGACATGATTTTTCAGGCTCATAATAAGAAAGTAATTGTTGTTTTCAAACTCAAAGCCAGTCAGTTTAAGCATACACACCAGTGACATAATGTTGCTGTGTGAAATAGTAGCTTTTATTTTTCAGAATGGATTTTTTTCCTCACAGTCAGTCAGAACATTTAACAATGTCAACTGAAGACAGTGCATAATTATTTCATTTTTTACCTGTAGAAAAATGAAAGGTTGTCACAACAGCGAAACTGTATAATCTATGATTTTATTATAAATCAAACAATAATTGTAATTTTTTAAAATCAAATTCTTTTTTATTTATTTTTCAGGATGTAGTGCACAGATGTTTAGCAGTTACAGACAAGTTGTATACATGTCAACATCTAGCACATAAACAAAAGAGTAATATTAAGAATAAAACAAAAAACAAACCCAAAGTTAAAGAAACATAGAAAACTAAAAATAATCCTCAGTCACTGCCGTTGAGCTCATGGACATCAATTGTACATTTTGATACAGAAGGATTTAACATAGAAGTTAAAGCCATGTATTCCACTTTTTTGTGTTTTTATTCCTCAAAGCTTGAACATAAACTCCTTCACACTCCCTGTTTATACAAAAGATAGTGGAAAATTGTCTGAATATTGTTTTTTTTTAATTTGTTTCTCTTTTTACCTTCTTAAGGCCTTTGCACACCAGACATGGTTTTCGGGCTAATAATAATCAAGTTATTGTGATTTTTTTTTTTTTTTTTAACCCATATCCACTCAGTGCAAGCACACACAGTGGCATAATGATGCTGTGTGAAACTGCAGCTTTTATTTTCAGGCTGTGTTTATTTGTTTTTTTGTTTTTTTCTGTGTCTGGTAAGCCCATGTCTGACAAATGGCACCTCCATCACAGTCAGTCAAAACATTCAACATTGTCAGCTGAAGACAATATATAATTATTATTTGAACTCTTACCTGTAAAAAAAATGAAAGGTCACATCACCAACATTATAAACTGTATGATTTTAATCGAGATTGAAGATCACTTCACCGCAAGACATACTACACCTGTTCTGTCCTTTTTCTATTTTAGATAATTGTTTTTCACTTATACATTTTGAGCTATAACTTGTTCCTTCATCTTCTAGAGCATTTTAGTTCAATTATTATATGTGTTGCTAAAAAATAAATACACATTCACCTTTCATACTCTTCAGTTCATACAAAAATGTTGAAAACATGTTGGTTTGTTTAGGTTTTTCATGACATGATTTTTTGGGCTTATAATTTGCAGGTTATTATTATTTTCAAACCTTTAGCCGGGCAGTTTCAGCTCACACACCAGTGATGTAGTGTTATGATCTTTTATTTACAGACTGTTGTTGATTTTTCTAAAGTTTTGTGTCTGATAAGTTCACGTCTGACTAAACATTCAACATGACAGCCTGCTTGATGGTGTGTTTTTATCACAGCAGCAGCTCTTATTTACTAAAGTCTTAAAAATAACAAAGACGATTAATATAAAACAATATTTGGATCGTGATAGTGTTGGAGCTTCAGTGTGACCATGGTGAGTGTTTACTCAGGCCTCTAACGTTGTGAACAGTTGGTGCACGAGCAGCTGTGGTTCAGTTTCAGCTCACCACGTTCTCCTCTTTTTACAGGAGTTTCAAGTTTTAAAATCAGATCAGATGCTTTAACTACGACATCTGTTCAAGGAGAGGATGTTGACTTTACCTGGGCGGGGTCATGATATGAGTGATAGTATCAGCCCTACCTGTGCAGGTGTGTGTGGACAAGCATGCTTAAAGTATGAACTCTGAGCTATACATCCTTTTTGATCATTTATTTCTGTTTATTCAGAAAACTGACAATTGATCCTTATCCTTACTGCCAAACTTTGCCTTTCAGTCAAATGTGGTCTGTTGTCAAAAAGTACTGTCATATTATACTCGCACTGGAAATACTATTAATGTTAATATTGTAGATTCCTTTTGTTCAGGGTCTCACTTTACTTATTCTATTTATTTTCCTTCTTCCCCTTCTTCTTCTTCTCTTTTTTATTTTAAATAAGAAAAAATAATTAAAAATAAAGCAAAAATAAAAACAACCACAACCAAAGAGCAAAATTTGTCATTTGCATATTTGAAACGAAGTAGGAGGAAGTCGAAACCAGTCCAACCACTTCACCTTACACAAGAAGACAATAATTAACCCACTTACAAATACTAATGATAATAATAATAATAAAGATAACCACACATAAACAAAATAAACTGAATAGTAATCATATAAAACACAAACAGCAATTAGAGAAAAAAATATAGATAAAGGTTAAAGATTCTGCATGTTGCAACCTGCCTACTTAATTTTTTAACTTAATTTTTCATGCCCTTATCTATTTTAATGTCTTTATTTTATATTCTTACTGCTATACTGTGTATTAGAGCAACTGAACAACCGAATTTCCCTCTTGGAAGTTAATGAAGTATTTCTCTTTCTGATGTTTGTGCCCTAAAAACCTGCAGAGTAATTGGGTGACTTCACAAGAAAGCAAACTCCAGACTTCAGCTTTAAAACTCCATACATCAGACCCAAGGACACTCATCCACAGACTAACCCCAGGACTTGAACCTGGATTCCTCAAATACCCGCTCCATTGTTTTTTTCTCTTTATCGCCGTTTTGACTCGTCACATTAAACTTTTTCTAACCCCTTCCTCTCTCTCTCTCCCTCTCTTTCCCTCTCCCTCCTTTTGTGTTGCTCTTATTCCCGTCCTTTATCTGAACAATGGGCTGCCATGGCGATAGCCTCGTTACTCACAAAACTGTGTCGGCAAGGACGCAAAAACACACAAACACGTCCTGACAAACACAGCATTCATTTCTCTGTGATGATCGTAGAGAGGTTATTGACTCTACATTGAAATGCAAGAGGTACTTCAATGTGGAGTCAATATTTAAAGTTTAACAGACTACGACATTAAAAACTGGACACATACTGGAGTAGTGGATTCATACCACACAACAAAATAATACTGAGGCCTGAAACATAATTTAAAGCTCAGAAAAACAGGAAATGAACGAAATACACAACAGAGGATGACTTAAGCTTCAGTGAGGAGTTTTTTTTAGCTTCTGATTAATACTGATGCCTCTTAATGACCTACAAAGACCTTTAAAAATGGGCAGGATGAGAGTCTTAGGCATGTACAAGACAAGACCAGCAAAGAGAGATAAATCGCCTTTTTCATCCGCAGTCAGCACAAAAATCTAATATCACTATGTAACTGAAAAATACCAAAATATAAGTTGAGCACTTCGCCATTTTGAGTGAAATTAATAGAGATGCAGCACCTTTGATGGTCTGTCAGAAAGATCTTCTATACACTTGTCTGCTGCTGGTGTAGATCTGTAATCCTCCTCCACACAAAGGAGCCATGGTAAAATTAAACTAACCAACGAAAACACAATTTCAATCAAAGAATCCTTACATACGCAAATGGAGCAATAAACCCATTCTGGTGTCCCTCAGACCAATGGGGCTCATGGAAGGAAAAATTTAATTCATAACAACCAAAATGGTCCCAAAAACACAGAGGGCCCCAACCTACAGGGCTGGAAACACAAGAGATAAACACCAACTTATCAGCCCATGGCCAAGGCACAAGGTGCAGTCCCTAATGTCACCAGACCCCGAAAAGTACCCCCAGTATTCCCAAAACCACACCAAGTGGACTCCACCCACACCCACTCTGCCCACAGTAAAAACCTATTCATATGTCTATCGAAAGACCAAAGAAAAAATCTAAAAAAATTTTAAAAAGATAAAGGAAAAGTTCAGAAAAGACAAAGGAAAATCTGAGAAATGATGAAGGAAAAGTTAAGAAAAGATGATGGAAAAATTCAGAAAAGATGAAGGAAAAGTTCAGAAAAGACAAAGGAAAAGTAAAGAGGGGATGAAGAAAAAGTGTGGAAGCAACTAAGGAACAGAATAAAGACACAAAAGAAAGAGAGACTAAGGAAAGGTTCAGAAGAGACAAGGAAAGATTTAGAAGAGACAAAGGAAAGGTTAAGAAGAGACAAAGGAAAGATTTAGAAGAGACAAAGGAAAAGTTTAGGGGAGACGAAGGAAAAGTTTGGAAGAGGTGAAGGAAAAGTTCAGGAGAGGCAGAGAAAAGATTCGGAAGTGATCAAGGTTCAGAAGATACTCAGTAAAATTTCAGAAGAGTTAGAAGAAAAGGTCAAAAGGGACGACAAGGAAATTTCAGAAGAGACCAAGGAATAGCTTAGAATAGTCTAAGGACAAGTTAAGAGGAGACAAAAGAAACTTTCAGAAGAGAGACTGCAGCTATTTTGTCAAAAACAGCAATTTAAGGCCTAGAGACTACTCTTAAAGGTTTGAGGAGCACCTTTTTGGAGATAACATGGTTTAACTTGAATCCTGTTGTTTTGCGTTAACTAAATAACCAAATAACCATGTGGTGACTTGAACAATGAGCTCAGAGGTGGGTGTATCTGTGGCTGAGTGGAGGGATAAGGCTACAGCTGCTCTCTGACAGGATGTTTGCAGAGAGGCGTCTGGTGGTGACACACTCATACAGGTGTGGCAGATCAGGCCGAGAGGGGGAAAGAAAGAAAGGAAGGGAGAGAAATGGAGCGAAAAGGATGAAGATGAAGGGTGATGGGGTCAAAAGAGGAAACACAAGCTCATAAATAGTCCTAATGAGTGTTTCTGAAGACAGAAGGATCGGGATTGCACAAAGCAGGATGTTGTAACCTCTCCTCTGAGTGTGTGTCTTTGTGTGTGTTGGCGTATATCCCCGTCATTATCAGTGTTGTGTCACCCATGGGTGAGGCGGCAGAGTCTCCCACAGCTCCACCTTCATCCTGAGCTGCTGAAACATGTTTGGATCACAGCTGCTGTGCTGACAGAGAGACACGTTCACACATTCACACTGATGCCCGGTGCTGACAGGAGGCTCCCAGCAGCTCAGAGAGGGAATCTGAAACTGTGAGGGTGTGAAGACTCAGGATGCTTGTTTTAGTGTTTTAGAGGACTGATGGGTTTCATGGACTCATACGCTGCTGTCTTGGATCAAATATGAGATGTTTTATTACTTGTCGACCGTCTAAAATCATGTTTTTATCACCAAACACTAGAAATAGGAAATGAAAAACAAACTCGAGATTCGATAACAACTCCCTCAAGGAATCAATATAATTTGTCATTTTGCTGAGTAATTCCCTTATTAAATCCTTCCACTTTATTGTGCATGCCTTTAAATCATGATTGTGAGCGTCCCAAAGCAGCACGGCCCAGTCAGAGTCCTTAAGGGCAGGAGGAGGTGGAGCTATGAGCTTCGCAACAACAGCAGGAAGGGACCACAGATACAGAGATTAGCATAGATGCTAACAGCTTCAGTAGCTGTTTTATCAGATCTGGACCACATTTATTTACTAAATGAAAAACAAACATTAACACCTAAAGGATTTCTTGATAGAAAAGTTGTTTTTTTTTTTCTACCCTTCCGACATGTTTTGGTGAGAGCTTGTTCTACAAAGTAGCTCCCATTTCGTAGCGGCTGCCTAACTTTATCTGAATGTGAATGACGAAATGATCGTCCACTCACCTGCTGGATATGCTTCAGAAAGGTTCAGCCCTCCCTAAACACTTCCCGTGGGCCCTGGGCGAGTGAAATATATTAAACAGTCCATCTGGTGTGCCAGGTTACTCATCAGGGGCATTTAGCAGAAATAATAACAAAGAACTTAAAAATGAAATCATAGCCAACATCTGGCAGAAGTGGACAAAACTGATGTTGAATTTTTTGACCAAAAGAAGCTCACCATGCAAAGTTTAGTGGGCGGAAACATATAACACACATATATTTAAACTAAAATGCAATCATCATGACTTGATTTTATAATTCATATTTATATTTTACGTTTCTTTTTTAATTTCTTTAGGAACAAATGCCGTTTAGAGAGTCCCTCAGAAGTAATTATTTACATCAGACTTTTTCAGGTCTTCTTCATTAACATGTGATTCGTTTGGTATATTAAACTGGGCCTCATAAAGGGAGTGGGAGGGCCACATGTGGCCTCCAGGTCTTTCAAGACTCAATAAAAAATATATAAGTCCAATATCAAAATTTCAGGTTCTAGCAAATTAAAAATTTCCACATAAAACATGATCAGAAAAGCCAACAAAAACTGTTTTTTTTTTAACAGCCCACATTGATTCTACATAGGTCCCTCCTCTGACATGACAAGTAGCCAATCACACATGGGACATGGGGTGGCCAATCAAAATTCCAGGGAGCCCATGCCTTAATTTGACCCTGTCCCTGTCAAGACAAGTCGCACCCCTTCCTGTGCACTCATATTTGAGATTAACTGCTATAACTGATCAGTAAAACTTATTTTTTCCTCCACATTTGTTTTCTGAATCCTTTCCCCTCTACATCCTGGCTCTGGCTTTAAAATGATAAATGAAAAAATAGTTCTGCTCATCACCGTCTTTAGTTTCCCGTTAATGAGTAAACTGTTATTGTTGTGGTAGAAGAAACAAACCCGTAGACAGAAGGATTAAAAATGTCAGGAATGTTTTGTCTGCCCCGCTCTGAGCTCCGTGAGCTGCAGCCAAAGATTAACTCACTGTGTTCGGTGGTTGGTATGAGGCACTACCTGGTACAGTGAAGTCTGACTAATGAGAAACGTTACAGCAGCACTTTCTTCTGCTCTGCTAAAGCAAAGTTAATATTTCAGCCAGCCTGTAATAAGATTTTACCCTCATTTGTTGATGAATCTGGAGTTTTACATGCCGGTCTCAGCTAATCTGTATTTCCTGATTCCATCTCTGATTTAATCAATAAATGATTGATAAGTGGAGCTTAGAAGGAAGAATAGCTGTTTGGATTAGATTGGTGGGGTTTGAATCATGTCTTAATTTTCATCTTCTATTTATAGAGGAAACATTTAATTGATAAAAACGGATGAACACACCAATTAGAATAGAATGGACTTGTTAATCAGACTTTACACAAAGTAAGAAATCCATCATCATGGCCACATTATTGGGTTTTATTAGTCATGAGGGCTTGATTGTTATTGATATAAGTTCTCGTGGTGGTTTTCTAGTTTTTAATCATTGGATTATTATCTATAAAAGCAGTGTGTGATATAATGGAGGAGGTTTTGAGAATGGACTTACAGCAGTTTTTACCTCCACCAAGGAGGTTTTGCTTTTGTCTGTCTGTTAGCAAGATAACTCGAAAAGTTCTCAACGAATTTTGATGATATTTTCAGGAAATGTTGGTCACGGCACAAGGAAGTCGTGATAAAATTTTGGTGTTGATCAGAATCTAGATGTTGATCCAGGAATTTTTTTTAAAGGACTTGTTAACATCGCAAAATGGGACAAATCAAGTCAGAAATGCCTTGGCAGGGGTTGTGTTTTCGAATCAAGTTTCCATTGTATTTAACCTTGCAGAGCAGTTGGATCCACCTGAATGAATGCCTGTTATCAGGCAGATCCGTCTTGCTGAGCTCCAATCTACAACGATTGTGTTCAGCCCGAAGCAGCCCGGCCCAATCAGAGTCCTTTAGAGCAGGAAGAGGTGGGGCTACAACAGCAGGAAGGATTACGTGTACTGAGATTAGCATAGATGCTAACAGCTTTAGTAGCAGTTTTATCAGATATGGACCACATTTCTTTACTAAATGAAAACAAACAACAACACTACACATTTCTTTATAAACACGGATATTTTCACATGCTTTGCCAAGAGTTTGTTCGACGAAGTGGCTCAAAGTTTTGGACTTTGCACTGCGGCAGTTGCCCGCCTGCTACATTGTCTGATTGGCCTGTAATGAATGTGAATGACACATGGTTGTCCAATCACCTGCTGGATTTGCTTCTTAAAGTTTCTGCCCATTCCCAAACACTTTCTATGGGCTGTTGCTCAGGTGGACTAGTGACATATACTGAATCGAACCTTTGACATCTTTTCTATTTCAGACTCTAAAGCGATTGTCGATGGGAACCTGAAGCTGATTCTTGGTCTGATATGGACTCTGATTCTCCACTACTCCATCTCCATGCCGATGTGGGAGGACGAGGAAGAGGATGTAAGAACCGTCTCATTTTCATTAGCCTGAAATCAAATCCCAAACCTCAGATTTAAACTGTTGTTTGCTTTAACACTGCTGAAAGCTATTCTTCCTGCGGTCCAGAGTTTACGCTGTGACAATATAGTTTTCACATCATAATCAGGGGGTCCATAAAGAGGGGAAAAGTTAGGAAGGTTTTAAGGGCCTGTGACTGTCAGGGTCCTCTAATCAGTTCATAACATTTTCCCCAAATAGTCAAGTGCCAGAACAGTGCCAGTGATTGTGCTGCATGATTTCACTTTTTTATTTAATGGCCTGGCCTGTAAAAGCAGATGGAAGAAAAATATAAAGACTCACTTATTTAACAGAAGTCAAAATAAAAATCCAAATTTATAGTCTGATAATCAATACCTGTTTTATTGTGGGTGATGATGTTGTATTTGTTTTTTTTTGTAGGCAGAGTCAAAAACACCCAAACAGCGTCTGCTGGGCTGGATTCAAAACAAAGTCCCTGACGTGCCGATTACCAACTTCAGCCAAGACTGGAGGAACGGGAAAGCACTGGGAGCTCTGGTCGACAGCTGTGCACCAGGTACACCTGAGTTTGTCTTTAATGGTAGACTGATGTGAGTCTTATTTCATGATGAAAAACAAGGTCCCTGTACACGGCACACCTACATGCTCTGGAGCAGGAGCAAGTCTTTAAAGTAGAAACGATTCCACCAAACACTGAAATTGACCATGTCTGTATTGTAAGCAAACACGTTTTTCTCCATCCAATCGTCTTTATGTTTTGATTTGGGGGACATTTTAGAAATTTTAGGACAGCTTTTGGGGGGTTTTAGCTGCCTCCCTTGCAAGATATTTTAGGCCTGAAAACAGTAACTTATCTGCTCTTTCATGAGGGATCTAGAGGCTAAATTTAGTTCCTGAGGGTCTAGATTTAGGCAAGGCAAATTTATTAAGAGAATAAACGTTTTTTCACTGTTTTCACCTCTGATATTTGTTAATAAGCAAACATCATATCCAGTGCAATACCCAGCTAAATATGGTCTACTGTCAAACAATGCTATTATGATTATATTCATATTGTAAATATTGTTAATGTTGAAAGTGTAAATTCCTTGGCCTTGTTCATAGTCTGACTTTACTTATTTGATTTATTTTTCCTTCATAAGGAAGTTGATATACCTTAAAGATTCAGCATGATGCAACCTGCTTTCTTAATTTTTTTCCTGAAGTTTTATGCTTTTATCTATTTTAATGTCTCTTATCTATTTAATTACTTTTTTTTCTTCTGCTATATTATGTATATAAGCAACTGAAACAACCGAATTTCCCCTTGAGCATTAATAAAGTATTCTGATTCTGGTTCTAATTCTGATTTATAGAGCTTACTGACTTAAAAACAAGACATTATGACATTAGGAACATCAGAGACATGCAATAAGCAAAAGTAGGGCAATAGAATATAAAATATTAAAGAATTTAAAGATTTAAAGGGGAAATAAAAGATAAAAAATAGTTTATGTTTAATTAAAAGAACAGGGAATTAAATGAGAAAGAAAAAAGATGAGGATGAACTTATAAGAAGGCAGTAGTGAACAAAAAAGTTTTAAAAGTGGTAAAAGCTGCCTCACCCTGTTTAGTCCTGACCCTGAACAATGAGTAGACCTGTCCTCGAGGACCTGAGGGGTCTGGATGCCTCACAGAGGACTGAAGGATCCGAAAAGTACTTAGGCTCAAGACCGTTAAGTGCTTTATAAACCAGGAGAAGGATTTTAAAATCTATCATCTGATATAAGGACTGGCAAACATGGCCCCTTGTCTGCAAAACCAAAGGAGTGAGTTTAGGATCAGTTGCCAGAATTGGTCACAAAAACCCTAAAAATGTGCCAAACATGGAGCTGATCAGCAAACATTTTAAAGATTGACAGCACAAGGACCCTCCTGTAAACTTCTTCTGCTTGGTTAAATATTTATCTCGTAACTTGAGTTTGAAGTCATTGTGAGGTCCTCTGAAGACTATTAATTTTTCTCTGTCTCTAGAGTTATCTCTGGTTCAAATGCTGTTTTCTTGTTGTGTGTTGCATACAGGTTTGTGTCCAGACTGGGAGACCTGGGATCCGGTGAAACCAGTAGAAAATGCCACTGAAGCCATGCAGCTGGCTGACGACTGGCTCGGCATCCCACAGGTGAGGATCCACTCCTTTACCGCCGCACCCTTTGCTCTGCCCTTCAGGTGTGACACGCAAATGTTGATCTTGGCAGAACATCTGAATCTCATTACTCCAGATATCAGTCAGATAACTGACAAAACGATTACAGTGTGCTCATTTAAAATGATTAGAAAAACATGCTGTAAAGTCAAATTATTATTAGATAATATTTTGAGTTGAGAGTAATATTTATCCCAAGTATCCCCTGTTTACAGGAACAGTCTGTAAGGAGAATAGAATCAGAGGAACGTGTTTTTTTCTTCATTTAGCACTCATTTATTGTCGGCTTTTATTAATGACTTTAAACAAACATTTCCATGCAAGTGCAGTAAATTATCTTTCTTCCGATGTAGTTTTCAACATCAGCTTCATTCATGCTTTTTAAGTTGCTTTCGGATTTGTGAACCAAGGAAAGATAAAGAATAGGAAGTCTTCTGAGATGTGACAAGACGCTGAGAAGCAAGACTTGTTCCCATACTTATCTATTTCTATTAGTAGTTACTAATGCTTAAAGCTACTGCTGCTCCACTGTGCTACCCACCAAATTTATATCCATGCAAAATAGAATCTCTAATGCAGATTACAATATCTTATCAGTCTGTCCATGATATTTACTATTTATCAATAAATGTCTAATAAAGTATGAAATACTACTGTATTACCAAGTCAACGTTTGACAGAATTCGCTGATGCCTTTGTTTATTGTAAATTTTAAACTCTTCATAAGTAGTGGATTGTATGTTTTAATGACACATGATTGTACGAATTCTAAAGGCTCACCTACACATGCACTACACAGGTGTGCCTTACAAATCCTTATCAAGGGTTCATTAATTAATTCCTGTGGTTCACAAATCCATATCCAGGACCATCAAGTCGATAACCACAGTTAAGTTATTTCTGTACCTACAGTTTGCTAATCAGGACCTAAGGTTAGTCAGCCAGATGGAGGGGTATCACATGTCAACGGGATAAATCTCACATCCATCTGGGAAACATCCATCCAGAGTGAGTGGGAGGGGCAGGACTTTTCAGGAAAAACTGGAGGGCGACTGCATGAATGATTTGTCCATTCATTTTGAATGAGTCAGGGGCTTAAGTCACTTCCCACTTTTGTCAAAGCTAAACCAGGATCACACTACCACCTTTTTGTCCTTATAAGGATGCTGAAAAGTCTGGTAATTTTCTCACCGGGCACAATCGTTTCATCTTGAAGCTTTGTAAGATGATAGACGTAGAATCTAGTAAATCCAGCTGCTTTGCAAGATTAGAATAAGGGCCTATTACATAACAATGAAAACAGCTGAAAATGGAGAGTTTTGTTGCGCTTGTGGCTTCTGTTGACCCGAAAACGGCGCCCAGAGTGCCTGAATCCCAAAACTTTTGAAACCAGGGTCCAGATTGAAAAATTTTGAAAACATTTTTTGTTGTCGTCTCTGTGTAAACAGTAATCTCTGTTGTCAGGGAAAATGGGGACGCACGGCGCATGGGCAGTACACTTTCAGATAAAGGTTGCACACGTGTGCTGCTAACTGTGCTCAGTTTGTTATCACTCCCCCAACAAAATATGGATTTGCTGCGTCAAAACTCTGACCAGCAGAGATGCATTTGTTATATTTGCCAAGGACACTACAAACCTATATCGCCAACTACTGGCCTGGCATGCATGCTACCGTGTTTTCAGTTGTAAAACGCAGAGGGAAAACCTTTTCACCGTTTCTGGTGACAACGCTGTTGTGTAAATGGGCCCTTATCCAAGCCTTCGAGGTCACAAGAGATATTTTTTTGACAATTAAACAAGGATTTTTTATTTGTTCGAGATGCACTAAATGCCTTGATATAATAGATAATTATACATATTGTATTATATTTTTATGTGTGTGTGTAGGTGATTGCTCCAGAGGAAATCATTGATCCCAGCGTGGACGAACAGTCAGTGATGACGTACCTGTCCCAGTTCCCCAAAGCCAAACTGAAACCTGGAGCTCCACTCAAACCCAAACTCAACCCCAAGAAGGCCCGAGCATATGGACCAGGTACATATATATATATATACACACATACTCTCCCACAAAGACCTTTATAAATAGCAACATACATCTCTTTGTTGAAGTCCTCGGCTGGTTAAAAGGCCGTCTGGTTGTTGCGAGCTCCCGTGTTTGTGACTCTGAGTGTGTCGGTTAAATGGGAACAGTGGAAACGTCGGAGTGTGTGACAATGTGAGGAAGTGAGCAGCTGTTGGAGCGAACAAAGGATGAGGTTTTATCAGATGAACACACACACACAGAAACATACTGACATGACCAGGGTGGTGAGCTTGACAATTATCCTCTGACTTTTACTGGAGGAGGAAGGAAATACCTGGAAATGGTGCCAGAGGATGCAGCACACACACACACACACACACAAATGCACACATTGGGCACACATGCCTTCTTATTAAGATGCACTGAATAAGAAACTTTTACTCTGTCTAAGTGTCATCTCACAGCAGAAACCTTGACCTTGTCATTTCCACCATGGTGTCAGTATTGTTTGTTACAAGACAACAACACCTTCTCTGCTGAGGTCAGACTGCACAATGATTTTGTCTCTCATGATGGTCACCATGTGGATGATCACAGAGCCGTAAATTGTCCTGTGACTGGACCAATAGGCGTGACAGACTACACAGTGGTCAGATACTTAAAGGGATACACCAACTTTTTTTTTGCTTTCATGTCTTGCCTCACTCCTGAGTCCATGACAAGCAGATAGACTCCATTCTTTCAACTGTGCGTGCAATAACAAGGAAGAGACAGGCAGAGCTCACCCACTGCAAGTTAGCTTAGCACAAACACTTCAAGTCAATGGGTAGCGTTAGCCTGCCTCTGCCTACAGTCATCGGATAAACTTTTCAACAACTCCAATCGGTCCTGTGTGCTTGTTGTGACTTTTTTTTTTTTTTTTACTATTATGTTATGTGACCTATTTTTAGACTAAAATTAGCACTTTATGTAGTTTTTGAAAGAAATACACATGAAACTGCAGGCACAAACCATCGCAGACATGAAAAAAGATGAGGATGACAAAAGACAAAGAATTGAATGTATCTGCTTGTCATGGACTTGGGAGTGAGGCAAGACAAACAAAAAAAATGTTGGCGTATTCCTTTAAGCTGAAAACTAACTAAATACTAAAACTCATGCTAACAGCTGTTTCTCATGTGGTTGCAGAAGTGCATCTGCTTATTCACTCTTGCGGCTCGTTTATACTTGATGTGTGTAGCTGACGTACGTGCCAGCTCCAGCTCGAGAGCATTACAGCTTTCATACCAGGTGTTTGTGTGCTACGTTGTGGCTGCAGCTTCTCTCTATATATATCACACCAACAATGAGCTTCTATTGAAGGTTTACGAAGAAGCACATTTATTATCGATGTCTCTTTATGAGGTTTAGAATCAAGCCCATGGCTCCCTCTGATCCTCGTTATGGTGAGTTGTTCTCTGCACAATATGTGACCATTAAGGCTGATCTGTGACTATATTGAAGGACTTTAAATCAGGTCATGGTCCAAAACAGCTTGGGGACAACTACTCTACGGCACATAATACAGGCAGGCATATTATTTCATAGCTCATGAACTTTTCCTTTGTCCCATAGTTTCAACTTTTAGTACCAACTTAATTCTTTCCTTGCTTTTGCCATTTTGTGTTTTTTTTTTTTTTTTTTTTTTTTTTTTTTTGACTTGAGTCCAGACAGTCTGTGCTCTTGCAGACAGAACAATTCGTAAAAGGCAGGAAGAAAAATTAAACATGGTAGACTTTACGTCTGGAGGTCATGAGGTGTACCAGATGTGGCCTTGTTTGTGGTTCGCTGTGACACACAACACGGGATGACGCAAACAATTGTCTGGGTCAGTGGGTCCCAAAACCCTACAAGTATCAGATTATAGGACTTTATTCTGATTATAAGGAGTCTGGCTTTTGGATTATGTGGAACATTTTAGCTCAGGATGCTTTTCTTGTATTTTCCTTTTTTTTCTCCTTTATTTAGGATCTTTATACGACAAACATACAGTCATCATGGGCTTCTGTTTTTCATTCATACAGTCTGATCCATGTTTTTTCCCCTTCTTCTATACAATATCAATATCATATATTACAACATAAATTAGAACAGAACGTAGGGTGTGTTTTGTTCTTTTTGAACAAAAGTCAAGCATTTTGGGGAAATATACGTTTTCCACTTTGTCCAAATTTCCTCAAGTTTACTGTCCTGGAGCCTCAAAGAAAAGATTGTTTTTTCCATCACATAGATTTCATATATAATATCATACCACTCTACATACTTTACAGGATAGTTTTTGTCACACTTTGCTGTATTTTATATTAATGCTGTTTGATATTTTTTTTCCTCTGTAGGTATCGAACCAACAGGAAACAGGGTTTTGCGTCCCGCTGTGTTCACAGTGGACACGTTCAGCGCTGGTCAGGGTCAGGTCACCGTCTACCTCGATCATCCAGACGGCACCAGAGAGGAGGTTTGAACTCTCGTTGACTTTTCCTATCACAGATATCTGTTTTTCTCTGTCTTACATCATTTTCTCTGTTTGTTGATCAGCTGAAAGCAGAACCAAACGAGGGGAAGAAGACGTTCAGTGTCACCTACATCCCTCAAGTCATGGGGCCTCACAAAGTAAGAATCATTTTATGTTATTGTGAAAAGCTGAGTAAACAAGTGTTTTCTGTTAAACTAACTTATTTTCTGATTATATAAGGAGAGGCTTTTGTGAAAACTTGATCACTTAACTTAATTCTTACACTATAAAGTACCAGAAAACTCCTCAAATTGAACTATAGTTTAATTTAAAGGTCCCGTAGTTTAGTCCTTTTCAAAAAGGTTTCTCTAGTGTTCTCAGTTCAGGATGGGAAATGATGTGATTTTATTGATACCAATACCTTTATTTATTCTGCTTATTGTTTATCAATTCCTTTGTCAAGTCCTGTGGATTTTCAGCATAGGAAAAGCAGGTCTACAGGTTTTCAGGGTCACAACACTAAAGAAATGTAAAGTGAATATTTTGAAATATGTTGTCAGTATTTTCACCATTATAGGCCAACATGTTTTTGTTTTCCTGTCTTGCCTCAGTCCCAAGTCCATGACAAGCAGATCGACTCCATTCTTTCAACTGTGCGTGCAGTAACAAGGAAGTGACAGGCAGAGCTCGCCCACTGCTCGTTAGCTTAGCACAAACACTTCAAGTCAATGGGTAGTGTTAGCCTTCCTCTGCCTACAGTCATCAGATAAACTCTTGAGCAACTCTAAACGGTCCTGTGTGCTTGTTGTGACTCTTTTTTTTCCATGTTATGTTATTTTATCTTTTTTAGACTAAGATTAGCACTTTATGTAATTTTAGAAAGAAATACATATGAAACTAAACCCTGAAGAAATCATCCTCACCCTCTCTTACGAAGTTGGCCATAATCCTTAGTACCAGTCTTCTTCTGCTCGTAAACAGAGGCTTTGTGTTGTTGACCTACTTAACCACGTCTATGGTGGTTTGCGGTTTAGTTTTGAACTCTAACTGTTAAAGCACATACTTCCCAAAGAATTGAGCTTTCAACGCTGGGGAAGACTGTTTTTTTCTCATGTTGGGGTGTCTTGCAAAAAAGCCACAGTTAAATATATTCATACAAAAAACATTAAAAGTGTGTTTTTTTTTAGTAATATGTAATTTTAAAAGGGGAAAATTCTTCAAAAAAATAGGTTTTTGGGGTTGTAATATACAGTATCATCTCTTTTAATCTTGAAATTTGTCAATTTTTCATAACTTTTTGTTTTATTTTTGCTAGTTTTAAGTCTATAATGCTCTTAAATATTCACATTCATTATTCAAATATTAATAAAACACTAAAGGCACACTTTATGTCTTTGTACAATAATGCACATGCCAGGCAGCTTTTTTTTTATTGATTTTATCCATGAAAACAAGTACAATTGATGATTATTTTGCACAGCAATGTCCTAATTTTTTATGTGTAGGTCCCTGTGGGGCTTGACACTACTGGTGTATAACATGTTGACCTGCAGCGTGGATAATTAACTTTTCTGTTATATATTTAGGATGTTCATGATGTATAATGCGCATACTGTCTTTGTTATTAACTCTGGAGAGCACTTTGACTTTCTTTGTGTATTAATGGTGTTCGACAGATAAATGTGTTCTGCCTAGAAAAATAGTGCATATGACTAAAAGCAGGCAAGACAGTATCTTAAAGTTAGAGGAACTTCTTATACTCAAAGTGAGTCTGGAGTGTTTGTCTTTCTTTTAGGTGACGGTGTTGTTTGCAGGCCAGGAGATTCCCAAAAGTCCATTTGAGGTGGATGTGGATAAAGCTCTCGGCGATGCCTCCAAGGTCACCGCTAAAGGACTTGGAATCGAACCTGTGGGCAACATCGCCAACAAACAGACGTACTTTGACATCTACACTGCAGGTAAGAGACTTTACAGAAGCATGAAGACAACAAATGAAGGTTTTACACTTTACAAAAACACTCAAAAGAAAATATAATATACTATATCTCTGCAAGACAGTGGACAGGTTCTCCTTACTCGCTTCTTCAGGTAATATTTGGACTCAAAGGAGGCACGCAAACTCAAGTCTTAACTGAAAGCCCCTACTGGGTGTATCTCTCAGAGGTTTATGGTGGAATGATGGCAAAAGATTGTCTGCAGTGTTAAATGTGGCCAGAAGAGAATGGGCAGAGTGGTTTGAGATGATAGAGAGGCAACAGCAAATCAAATAACTACTTATTACAACCAAGGTATGCAGAAGACTATGTCAGAAGGCAGACATTTCAGCTAAGAGGAAACTGAGGCTGTAAATCACAGGCTCACCAAAATTAGATGATAGAAAATTGCAGAAATGTCATCTGGGAGGATGAGTCTGGGTTTCTGCTGCCACATCCAAGTGGAGTAGGACTTTGGCATACATAGCATGGGAGCATGGATCAGTCAGGCTTGTGTCAACAGTTCAGGCTGCGGCTGGTGGTGTGATGGTGTGGGGGAGAATTTTTTGGGCACACTTTGGGCCCCTGAGTACCACCTGAGCATGGTTCAAACCTCACAGTCGACCTGAGTGTTGTTGCAGACCATGCCCACCCCTTCATGACCACAGTGGACCATCTTCTGCAGGATCACACTCCATGTCTCAAAGCTCAGATCATCTCAAACTGGTTTCTTGAACATAACAGTGAGTTCACGGTACTGCGGTGGCCCCCACAGTCACCAGATCTGACTACAATGGAGCACCTTTGGGGTGTGGTCAAATGGTGGGGTCCCACAGTAGATCTTTCTGGAATCAGTGACATGAAGAATTTGAGGGTTAGTTCTGGTTTTTTGAAGTGGGGTTGGCAGAGGCCCATGGCTCTAGTAAATATAATCGCCAATAAAGAAACTTGCAAGCTTTGTCCTTGAAGGGGATATCTAGGGCAGACGGTAGCCTCATAATTAACCCACGTACAGGTTAAAACTACTCAAAAAACTATGTTGGCTGGAGAATTTGCTTTAGTATATTGATTTTTAAGTTCACAAACATTACATCATCTTTTTACTGTGACTCTACACATCCTGTACTCACCAGAGGTATTTTAACATGAATCTGCTTGTCAGGATCGGTGCTCAGAGTCTATTTCATTTTACTCAATTAAGGATCAGATACTCCAGTTTTCCCCAAAGTGGATTTTGATATCATAAAATAAGGTTTTTATTTGGACTTAAAGTGTTGACTAGGAAACATCGCTTTCAAGAGGAAAACACACCATCAATAACTGAACTCTGACTTTTCGATAAATGAGAATAATAATAATAAATAAATAAATAAATAATAATAATAATAATAAACTTTATCTATATTATTTTTATTCTTTACTATATTATTTATCACATTTCAAAACAGGGTTACAAAGTACTTTACAGACAAAATTAAAAGATCAGCAAGAGAATTAAAGAGAATGAAAGAGAAATAAAAGAGAAATGTGAGGAATACAATGACCAAAAGTGTAAGAGTTAAAACAGAACAGAAACCACGTAAGAGCGGAAATGACAGAAAAGAGAGCAAAATAAATTAAAAAAAAGGTTAATATCACCAAAGATAAGAGGGAGGAAGGAAATTAAAAAGGTTAAAACTACCAAAAGATAAAAGGGAGTAGGAAATAAAATGATGGAAAATAAATAAAACCAAAAGAGGATAAAGAGTTAAAATGATGAAAAGATAAAAATGAAAGAATCAAAGATGCTGCCTGTGAAACTGTCTAAAACTGGATATAAAAGCAGCGTCGTAGGATTAAAAGCACACTCAGGTGACATCTCTTGTAAAAGCACATCGATAAAAATGTGTTTTTAAAAGAGGACAAAGAAGTCACTTATCTGATCTCCTCGAGGAGGTTGAAAATACTAGAATAAATGCTGAATACTGTAAATTAATATTTTAAATGCAATGCTTCCCATGTGATTTTTCAATGCTGTTATGCACGACTTTTTCTCACAGAATGATCGCAAAATCTCCAAATAGATGTTTTTGCTTTAAAGTTAAAGCTTCCTAGTCGTTTCTTCTCGTAGCTGTGAATACGATCGGACGTATAAAAGCTTCCAATTGAACTAAAGTTTTGGAAGTAAAATAAATTCTTACTGAGTGCTAGGGCTGGGTATTGTTAAGAACCTCACAATTTGATTCGATTACGATTCTTTAGGTTGTGATTCAATTCAATATTGATTTAAACGCTTTTATGTCGATTCAGTAAAAAGTAGAAATACACAAATAATTGGAGCACCTGTTGACAATTTTTGAATATTTATTTTCATGCCAAGGTGAACGTATGTGGTATGTCACCTCACATTTCTGTCACCATTTACTGATAATGTTCTCCCCGTGCAGGAGCGGGCACCGGCGATGTGACAGCGATGATCCGAGACCCCGTGGGCCGTCAGAACAGCGTGGAGGTGATGATGGAGGACAAAGGCGACAGCGTGTACCGCTGCACCTACAAACCCACTCAGACCGGACAGCACACCGTGACCGTCACCTTCGGAGGGGTCGGGATCCCAAAGAGTCCCTTCAGTGTGGACGTTGGGCCTGGTGAGTCATTATATCTTCACTACGTTATTTAAAGATCTCACATCCTGAAAAGTCAGTTTTCTTTGCTTTTAATGTTGTTGAAGGGGATTGAGGAGCAGAAGAACAGGACATTTTAAAGAAAGAAGAAGAAAAGGCTCTGTTTTTACTTCCTGGAGTTTATGATGTCATAGCTATACAGTCTCCACCTACATGTGTGCTTCCTGCTCATCACAGGCCTTGACTGTTTTGAAAGTCCAGTCTCTTACCTGTAACCCCTCTTTCCCCTCCCATTAGCCATCATTTAGGCAGCCAATCAGCACAAAGCTCATTATCATAGCCTCCTGTGACCCCGCCCCTTCTGATTGAAGCATTTCCAAAGAAGAAAGAAACAGAGTTGCATCTGATCCACTACGGAGACGAAATTTTTAATTTTTAAATTAAACTTAATTCAAGTCCTTGATACACTTGCAACAAATTATTTGTTAGTTATCACGTGTTCCTTCCTCTTCATTTTGCAACATTTCAGGTTTTATTTTTCAGACTATCCAAACGGGAAGCAGTTATGTTGGTCAGCCTGCTGTTTGGATTGTTTATTCAGGGTTATCCTGGGCGTGAATGGATTTCTTTCATTTCTGCAACAAATTTTTTTTTTTTTTCATATTTTTTTCATTTAGCCACTGACCCAGTTTTCTGAGGAATCATAGACACATTTTTTATCATCAAATTTATTTCCTTCAACTAAATTATGATTTTCAGAGGATGCAGCAACGATTCACATCTGATTTTTTGTCGTTTTCAAACGATTATATTGAAGTACAGCAGTGTCAGCCAGAGGACACATATTGGTGTTACAAACACTTGTGAATAAGGAAAAACAAAGATTTAAAATCAGTGGTAACGCAGCAAAAAGTCAACCGGAAGGTTACAATGCCAGTCAAAGGGTTATGAGACAACTACCTTACTCACACACTCCTTTTGGTGAGAATGAGACACACATTAAAATAATAAATTATAAAATGACACTATTTAATATGACCTGGATGCCTATACTGACATATCTTACATCTCAAACTTAAACGATGAAATTAAATATAAAACATATGAGTGAGTGCATAAAATAACCTGGAGTAGGATGAGGGGGAACTACTGGGATTGGTGTTGGGTAAAAATGGAGAAGGATGATGGGTTGGACGCAGAGGACTGGACAGGTGGTCTTTTTGTTGGTCCTTTATTTTTTATTGATTTGTTTTCTTATATTTCCTTTTGATTTATTTACATATACAAATGTATATCTACAAGTATAAATACATATGGTAAAATATAACAATGAGAAATGAATGTATAGGAGAAATACGTTGGAAATGTAATCTCTCAATAAAAGGCAAAGCTGAAAAAAAAAACCTAAGACGGGAAGCAAATAATCAAACAGACTAGTTTTTGAGTTTGTTTATTTGTGCCTATCGGGAAATTGGGTTGTGGCAGGAATCAAAGACATTTGGTAACAAAATTATTGTCATTGTAAGACAAGCAGTTGGATTCCAAAAAATCAGCTGGTCCTGATAGTTTGGACCCCTTTTTTCTAAAGCTAGCTGCTGATTTCATTGCCGAGCCCTTAACCTGTATTTTTAATCTAAGCCTTAGGATGAACTCACTTCCTAAAGTTTGGAAATCTGCCTTTGTCCTCCCATTGCTAAAAGGAGGCGACCCATCAATCCTGAATAACTACAGACCTATTTCTATATTATGTATTCTGGCAAAAGTATTTGAGAAATTGGTCTGTGATCAACTGAAAGAATTCTTAGAATCAAACAACATTCTAAACCCTCTTCAGTCAGGTTTTAGGAAACAGCATAGCACCGTTTTTGAGGCCTTGGACTCAAAAAGGTTTTGGGTCGCATTGTTCCTTGACCTATCAAAGGCATTTGACACTGTGGATCACAGTCTTCTGTTAAAAACTCTCTTTAAGATTGGAATTTCTAAACAAGCTGTTGCTTGGTTTGCCGGCTATTTAGTAAATAGGTTGCAATGTGTTCAGATGGCTGGATTTAGTTCTTCCTTTCTTGAGGTCACAAAAGGCGTGCCACAAGGCTCAGTCTTAGGACCTATTCTGTTCACAATTTATATCAATGATCTGTGTACAAACTTGCCAAATGCCTCATACCATCTTTATGCTGACGACTCTGTAATTTACTTCTGTTCACACTCAATTGCACTGGCATTTGAATTCTTGCAATCCACTTTTGATGTAGTGCAGATTCGTCTGGCAAACTTGAAACTGGTTTTAAATGCTGATAAATCTAAAATAATGCTTTTTTCAAAGGCATCTGTTCCCTTGGAGGAAATCCCCTCAATTAGAACTTTCCAAGGTAAAACCCTAGAGCTGGTCACCAGTTATAAGTACCTGGGATTAACTATTGATGAAGACCTTTCTTTCAAAGTGCATGTCAAAAATCTAATTTCTAAATTAAGGGTGAAGCTCGGTTTCTTCTATAGAAACAAGTCGTGTTTCTCTCTCAGAGCTTGGAAGCTTTTGGTGTCGGCTACTTTTTTGCCTGTTCTTGATTATGGTGATGTTGTGTATATGTCTGCTTCAACCACCTGCCTTCAGTCCTTGACTCCTGTCTACCACTGTGCTCTGAGGTTTATCACAGGTTGTAGTCGCCTCACCCACCATTGTGAACTGTATGCTAAAGCTGGCATGCCCTCTTTGGATATACGGCGGTACACGCACTGGATGACCCTGGTTTATAAAGCTCTTCTTGGCCTGGGTCCTTGCTATTCAAGCACTTTTCTTCTGAGAAATGGAAGCCATTATGCTTTACGATCAAATGACATCATGTATCTTTCTGTTCCTCGTGTTTGAACTGAAACAGGGAAAAAAGCTTTTAGTTACTTTGCCCCCTCCAATCTGAATTGAAACTGGCTGAATTTGTTTCTTTGGAAGCCTTCTGCTCTACCTTGAGAAACCGACAACATGAATCCATCAAACAGTGCCTGTGTTCTTAAATTGTTTCTTAAAATAACTCCTGCATTTTATTGCTTGTATTTTAGTGTCTGTTGCTGTACTCTGTCTGTTTTGCCTACTGTGACGTGCTGCTGCCTCTCTTGGTCAGGTCACCCTTGTGAAAGAGGTCTTGATCTCAATGGGTCTTTTACCTGGTTAAAGGATAAGTTCAGTTTTTTGACACCTGGACCTTATTTTTAGGATTAAATACGCTCGTAGACTCACTCAGACAATTTTGGCGGAGCTCGGAGCCATTTTCGAGCAATTTAGATCCATCCGACGGCGTTTTTTCTCATGCCATAGTAGCAGACGGGGCCAGAAATTGTATTTTGGGGGGCATCAATACGTGTTTCCCCCCGTCTCAAGCCCCGTCCGAGCAGCAAAGGCACTCCTCCTGTTTTGTTTGCTGTGCAATGTCCACAACAACACCACCAGCTAGCCCCCATTCGTGGACGTGCAGTGGTTGCTTGTTCTCTGGCCAGCTGTTCGGCTCTTTCCCTCTGCATCCTCCTTTCAAATAGCTCCTCGTTGGTATATTCTGGCTCAAAACGATACGGGCATCCATTATACTCAAAGTCGTCGTCAGACACTTCTTCATCAGATAAATATTCCGCCATGTTGCACAAAAATAGCCGTATAGCCTAGCAACAACAGCGGCTCTACTCATGTTCTTGTCTATGACGTCACCAAAAGTTACCCATCCTTGTAAAGCCCCTGATGACCATAACAACAAAGTTGAGCTGACATGGTGATAACACTGGCCATTCATTTATAAAATGTAGCTGAAATGAGCGAGTTTTGCAGCAGATAATGTCTAATTTAGGGGCTTCGATTTCTGGCCCCGTCTGCTACTATGGCATGAGAAAAAATGCCGTTGGATAGATCTAAATTGCTCGAAAACAGCTCCGCCAAAATTGTCTGGGTGAGTCTACGAGTGTATTTAATCCTAAAAATAAGGTCCAGGTGTCAAAAAACCGAACTTATCCTTTAAATATAGGTTAAATAAAATAAATAAAAAAGCAAACAAATATATTGAGTTAGCAGCTCTAAAAACATCAACAAAAAAAACAGACATAAAAAACACAAGACAATAAAACAATGATAAATACAACAATAAATACAATGTCAACACTGATACATTGTTGAAAATAAACAGATAAAACACATTAACATCACTAGAAACTCAAACAATGCACTCACACAGAGGAGAACAGCAAAGGAAACCTGGTAGTGATGAACAGGCAGGTGGGTCCAGACCAGCATGACTGTTTCTCTGGGACATGGACCTTTAAGTATAAGTATGGTGATCAAGGCGATCTTTTAATATCATTACATTTATTCTTTTCATTTGTGTCTTTTTATCAGCTTGCATGCCCGGAGCGTGCAGAGCGACAGGTCGAGGTCTGCAGCCTACGGGAATGAGGATCAAACAGGTCGGAGACTTCAAGGTGGACACCAAAAACGCTGGCAGTGGAGACTTGAAGGTCACCGTCAAAGGACCAAGTGAGAGACATTTTTATTCCTAAGTGAATTCAATGACACAAAAGATTTGACTTTTAGTTTTATATTCCCATAGCCGAAAAATCTTGATTTTTAAATCTGGAGCTAAATGCTTTGCTTCTGTGGGAGGGTCTTTTTTTAGGGTTAAAAGTGTACTTAGGCTTTGGCTTGATAGAGCTCAGTGTAACTGCAAAGAAAATCAACTACAGGCTCAATTTTATCACCGTCCCAAAGGCATTTAGGTTTGCATCAGGCATTATGACCCAACAGATAAACAAGACCAGGTCAGAAATATGGATTTATAGATAATCTATAGCTGAAATGAAAAGCATGGATACTTCATCAAGACTGAGCCAAAGACTGAAACAGTTACAGAACATGAATGCACTCAAATAAAGTGCAGTGCAGTAGATAAATGTAAAGGTAATAACGTATAATCAGAGTGATTAATTACAAATAACTGTTTAAGGATTAAGGAAAGGAGAGAATGTAATAATAATAAAAATTGTCCCAAATGGTCAGCATATTTCACTTGTCTATCTGAGAAAGTGTTTGGGACTTAGCAGAAACTGTCATAAGCACATCCGGCAGGTGATTGGATGATCGTTCTGTCAATCACTTTCATTACGGGGCAACCATATAATGAAGTAGGCGGGCGCTACTGCCACTTTGTAGAACAGACTCTCACCAAAACATGTCAGAAGTGGAGCAGAAATGTCCTTTCTATTGAGGAGTTTGAAGTGTTGGTATTTGTTTATCATTTGATAAAGAAATGTGGTCCAGATCTGATAAAACTGTTACTGAAGCTCTTAGCATCTATGCTAACTTGTAGCTCCCACCTCTGAATGGGCCTTGCTGCTTTGGCCAGTCATTGGAGCTTTGCAAGATGATTCTTAAACTTGCAGTGCAGCTGGATCCACCTGATTCAATATCTGTAATCAGGCAGATCCATCTGGTCTGGTCTACAACGATTGTGAGCATCCCAAAGTGGGACGGTCCTATCAGAGTCCTACAAGTGAGACAATAGCAGGAAGTGACGGCTTGTACAGAGATTAGCATAGATGCTAACAGCTTTAGTAGCAGTTTTACCAGATCTGGACCACATTTCTTTATCAATAAAAAAACATATATCAACACTACAATCAGTGTGTGTGTGAGCAAGAGCTGTGGAGACACCATCATGAGTTCAAAATGAGAAAACGCTGGAGCTAAAAGTGAAAAAATAAAATTGTATATTAGAAATAATAGAATTAAAATAAATAAATGCTCAAAATGGTGAGGGTAATATCACAGAAGTTTCTATACATGTCAAAATCATTATTTTACATAATTATCAGTAACTTGGTAATCTTGCAAGTTTTGAGATTATAAAAAAAAAAAATAGATAAAGAAAATGTGGTTGAAGCCAGACTGTTAGCAAGTCTTCATTCTTCTTCTCTGGAAGATTCCAGTTTTGTTTTTTTAACAGCAAATCAAGTTGTTCCCCAAATGCCAGAGGGATCTTTAAATTAAATTGACAATGTCTTGAGTCCATACACGTGTGTTTCTGTGTGTCCAGAGGGGACTGAAGAGCCAGTGAAGCAGATCAGCAGTCAGGACGGCGTGTACTCCTACGAGTATCATCCCAACAGTCCCGGGAAGTACATCGTGACCATCACCTGGGGGGGCCAGCACATCCCCAAGAGGTGAGACATTCCTGCTGGCCGTAAAGAATGACCTTAGCTCTTATCTGGAGGGATGGACCTGTGAGGGAATGGAAACTTTAAGCCTCAGACTTTAGCTCTTGGGCTCTAGAGCTTGTTTTGCATTTACATTTTCATCAGTAACTGTCAGTATCAGACATTATTGGACTTCCTTTAGTCCCAGAATTGGACAAAAAATTACATAAAAATTAATAATTAATTTTCAGGTGAATTAACAGCTTGCTCTATACTAGCTTTAGCATCTTCCTGTGATGTAAGTCAAGGACACTGCTACTCCTTCAACTCAAGGTGCAGAACATGAAATCACGAACAGACGCCCTCAGAGGTCACACAGGGTCGGAAAGTTCCCACAGTGGAGACGAGGTCTTTAAATCTTCACGGGGTTTCTGTTTTATTTCATCCTGAACTGACTGCTGGATCACCTGGACAATGTAATGCACAGGAAATCGTCTCTGTTTCTCTGCTGGAGGGGGACGATGAGGGAGATTTTAACGAAGAAGAGCTAAACATCAGGAGTTCAGATTCTTCACAGTGTTTTTAAACTCATGTCGTATCCTGGTTTGATCATTTTTTTATTTGAGGAAATGTTTTTAACTCTTTGGAAAGAAGTAATTTCCACAGAAGTAAAATTAGATCTTTCTTTAAAGAGTTTCACGGTGCTTTAAATGAATGCCAGTCCTTTAGTGTGCTGTCAGGAATCTACTGAATAACATGACTAAAATGTCAGTACTGCAAAATAATTTAACAAAACAGGCTTAACCAAAATGTGGAGACCATTCAGTAACAGATAAATGTATATATGTATCTACGAGGGGTTTCATATAACTGTATTTGACAAAGGGCCTGCGTAGGATTCAGTTCAGTTCGCACAATTTCAATTTTCCCTCTCGGTTTGTTTTGTTTGGAGGAGCTTGTATATAAAAAAGAAGCAAACCACAGCAACACACAAACAACAGATGAAGCTGAAAACCAACTTATGAGATTATGTCACGTGTTAAATATACTTGCTTTTGAGCCTTTTTATATTTATCTTTTAATGTATTTGACATTATTCTTGTAGTTACCTCCGCCAAGGAGGTTATGTTTTAAAAATGATTAAATTTTGGCGGTGATCCAGATAACCGCCATTAGTGAATGATTGTTTTTGCTCAATAACTGTCTAACTAATAATGATATCAACATGATTCTGAGTGCTAGGTGTGGGTTTTCAGGGTCATGAACCACGTTATGATGGTAACTTTATCATGAAATTATTGCTTATAGATGTAACAGACATATGTGAGCTACCTTGGCAGAGGTTTGCACTCTGAGTGCTTTCTAGTTTTATGTATTTTTCTGTCAAGGCAACAGTCCATCATTACAGAGTCTGAGTCTGACGCTTAGCCTGCATCTAAGTAAAGCTGAAGACGCTCAATTTAACTTGTTATTCTCATTTTTTAACACCTCTGCTCCCTCTCTGTCTGCATTTCAGCCCCTTTGAGGTGACGGTGGGTCGGGAGGCGGGGCCTCAGCAGATAAGGGCCTGGGGTCCGGGCCTGGAGGGAGGCATTGTGGGTAAACCTGCTGCCTTTGTCGTGGAGTCCGTCGGCTCTGATGTCGGCGTGCTGGGTGAGAGTCTGATGTCCTTATTTTTTTTTTGCATCAGGAATTTTTCTTAATCATGCTGCTTACAACTTATCACTCTTTTGAGTATTTCAGAGTGACATAAATCTAAAATAAATCATAAATAAATAATAATAAATGAATAAATAATAAATCTGATCTGATGTACAAACTTCACAGGTTTAGAAGGAATCAAAAGAGCTCCAGCAACACTTGTAGTTCAGGAAACAACTTTATTAGGCTGGCGTGTTTCAGCTTGTGGTCAATGTTTGCTCGTGTTGCTGGAGCTCTTCTGATTTCTTAAAAACTCTTTAATTCTCCAATCTCCTTGAAAGTTGTGACAGAACATCTGACTTTTGCTTCACTTTATAGGTTTTGCCATCGAGGGACCGTCCCAGGCTAAAATCGAGTGCGAGGATCAGAACGATGGTTCCTGTGACGTTCGTTATTGGCCGACGGAGCCCGGTGAATACGCCGTCCATGTGACCTGTGACGAGGAAGACATTGAACTCAGCCCCTTCATGGCTCTCATCGTCCCCGACAACAATGCCAACCAACCAGACAAGGTTAGTCAGTTAACGATATTGGGGTTATTAGACCGTCAGACTTCAACGATGCACATCAACACATAATTATATCAAAAGTCATGCTGCCTCTCACGACACTTTTCTTTAGATTTTTCTTCAACATTTTAGGAAAAGAACAGAAAGGTAACATCAGTATCATGCCAGCTCACGTTTATCAGGATGTCCTCAACCTAAATTCACCTCACTACAGAGCAACATGGTGGCCTTGGTGCCCCCACTTCAGAAACCTCTGATTAAGAAGATTAAAGACTGCATATTAAACGTGGGGCATTGACAGCAATTAATTGGGATTGTTTTCAGACTTTTTTCACCTGATTTTATATTATAATTATTAATGTTATTATTATTTTCCTCTTATTATTATCATCATTATTATTTTATTAGTTTATTTCATATATATATATATAAGTGTTAACTTTGTTGACTAACTATTTTTGTCATAGTTTTCGTCAACAACCTTTTTTCCCCTGACGAAAACTAGACAGTAACTTATGAAAAAAGTGCACATGGACAAAAACTAAAACTAAATTAACCTAATCCAATCAGAACTAATCTGGTCAATGTCAATGTCAGCTTTATTTATATAGCACGTTTAAACAGCCAGTGGCCTACCAAGTAGAAAAGGCAGACACAACAAAAAAAGTAAAAACAATAAAAACCAACAAGAACAATAAAAAAAACGATAAAAGCAATAAAACAAAAACAATACAGTATAAATATGTTTAATAACCAGTAAAACCAATAAAAGTGGCTATACTCTGCCAAAGGCCAAGGTGAACAAGTGCACCTTTTAACTGTGTTTTAAAAGTAGAGAGGCTTTTTGCAGTCCGCACTAGTGTTGTAGGACTCGAGTCCAGGACTCGGACTCGAGTCCGACTCGAAGTCCGGAAATGTCGGACTCATGACTCGACTCGGACTTGTGCGCCGATGACTCAGACTTGGACTCGGACTCAAGCTCTGATTGCATTAGGACTTTGGGGAGGACTCGGAGGACTCAAGCTTAATTATCAATGAATCCTTTTTATTTTTTTTTTATTTATTATTTCTTCTGGTATAAGGTCCTCATATCAGCAGAGGCGGATTTAGGATTGAAGAAGATCCGGGGTTTAGCCCACACATTGCTTTTGAATTGTGGTTGAAAAGAATAATTAAAAAACAAAAACAAATAACACTGTCCTGGACAAATTAAGGCACTTTGCTGATGAGCAGTGGGACAAATTACCTGTCAACAGGTGCAGAACCTGATTGAGTGTTACAAAACAAAGTTATTGTTTGCCCAATATATTAGAGCTGAAGAGCATCTAGCCTCTTGGCTCAGACTCAATATTAAGGACTCAGACTTAGGCTCGGGGAATTTTACTAGTACTTGGGCTAAGGTACTGAGGACTCGACCTGGACTTGACTCAAGTGAGAAGACTCGACTCGGACTCGACTCGGATTATTTTGTTGGTGACTCAGACTCGACTCGGACCCAAACACTGAGGACTCGGACTCGACTTGGACTCGAGCTATGGTGACTCAACTACAACACTGGTCCGCACACTTAAAGGTACTGTGTTCCACAGAGTAGGAGCCATAATCTCCTCTAGCTTTTAAACAGGATCAAGGATCGTCCAGGACCTCCTGATTTCCTGACCCCAGTGCTCTGGAGGGCTGATGAACCTTAATAAGGTCAGACAGGTAATCTGGGGCCAGCCCATTCAGAGACTTAAAAACAAATAGAAGAATCTTAAAATCAATCCTGAACCTTACTGGAAGCCAGTGAAGGGGAGAAAGCACTGGAGTTCTGTACTCCCGTTTCTTTGTCCCAGTCAGGAGACGAGCAGGCGGTTAAGCCCAGACTGTTCAATGCCAACCTACAGGGAGTCTGAGTTTGGAACTGACTGTGGGTCAATAAAATATTTCATAATATATGATAGTCATAATAATAAGAATATGAGTAATAATAATAATGCATTATGTCCCCTGGTTTTATAAAGGGTTTGTAGTCTCATGAGAGTTGGAGCAAAACTTTTAAGTCTGCAAACATATCAGATTCTCCATATTAGCAGTTCTTATCATTTTTTCTTGTTTTAAAGCAACTTGATCCAAACATTCATCCAAGGTTTTTATTTTTCCTTCAGCGCCCAGGATTCAGGTTTACTGGTTTGGATATCTAAATGTCAGTTCACTGTTTACAAGGAAGCTTTGGAAAGTCTTTGTATTCAGCCACCCTGAAGTATCATTATTATTATTTATTATTAATATTACTTTTGTTCACACTCTTTCATTGTGACTGTGAAGCTGCTAAGGTGAAGAGGAGCAGAGCTGCAGGTCAAAACCTCTGAACAGGGTCTGTTTTTATGGTTGCAGGTGAAAGCGTACGGTCCAGGTCTGGAGAAAACCGGCTGTCTCGTCAACCAACCTGCTGAGTTCACCGTCAATGCAAAGGATGCTGGGAAAGGACCTTTAAAGATCTCAGCTCAGGTGAGAGGCTTCAGTACTCTCATCTCAGTACAAGTAAATTAATGAAGTTTTATCTAATCTAATCTGAACAGGTTCACTGTTCTGAAATGAATGATGAGCTAATTCGGTGAGTGGTTTGATGCCACCTCCAGGGATGGAGTGTCCCGTCTAAGACCTGTGGACTTTGTCCCGTCTGTGTGACACATGAACCCTTTAAGTATACAGTAAAAGGACATTTAGTTTGTATTGAGGAAGCCCTTTGTTTATTTACTTTAGTTATGAGGGAAAATAGGGGCATCACAACCTTTGTTTAACTGCTTTAATGATATAGTTTGAACTCAGAACATGAACTTTACTCAACTCTGCCCTTCACAGTTTGGGATGTTTTAAAGGGATACGCCAACATTTTCTTTCTTTTCATGCCTCACTCCCGAGTCAGTGACAAACAGGTAGACACCATTCGTTTGACTGTGTGCAGTAACAAGGATGAGACGGGCAGAGCTCACCCACCGCTAATTAGCTTAGCTCAAACATTGGGAGTCAATGGGTAGCGTTAGCCTGCCTCTGCCTACAGTCATCAGATAAACTCTTCAGCTACTCAAAATGGTCCTGTGCGCTTGCTGGGACTCATTTTTTTCCACAGTATGTTACGTTATCTATCTTTAGACTAAGTTTAGCATTTTGTGTAATTTTCAAAAGAAATACATACAAAGCTAAACCACAGCACGCATGCGCAAACCACCACAGCAGTGCTGGTTAGTAGGTCAATGTGCGTGTGTGCTAGTAGACTTTAGTAGTGAAGCAAAAAAAAGTGACTAGTAATACTAGTGGACTGAAAAATGTAAGCTTTGAGTTTTTGCGAGTAACATTTTTAAGTCTCCTAGTACTACAAGTAACACAAAATTGTATACTAGTAGATGATTTTGATTTACTAATAAGGTCTACACGTGCACTTTTACTAGTAAAAAAAAAGGCTTACTTTTACTACTGGTAAACTTAAATTTCTCCCTAGTAGTACTAGTAGACTTTTTTTTGTCTACTAGTAGTACTAGTAAAGCCAAAAAGTTCACTAGTAGTACTAGTAGACCTAATTCAAATGAAGTAGGAGGGATTATAACCAAATCCAGCACCCTGATTGGTTGTAAATATTTTTGAAAGCCAATGGGAAGCCTGAATTTGGTTTCCCTGCCCCCTTATTAGCATAAAACGCTTACGAGTAGTACTAGTAACACTTTTTGCTTCACTAGTAAAGTCTGCTAGTGCAGTAGTAAACCAAATTTGAGTACTAGTAGCCCTGAACTACAGTTCATATCAACTTTATGCCCAAACAGCTTTCCATACCATGTGAGCATGAAACGATCCAAAGAAAATATGCACGTCTGATTTGGAACAAAGCAACAGAGCTGTAGGTGTGAGGATCACTTTAATGTCTTTGTTGACCTTTATTTAAAACGTCTGTATTTGAGCGTCTGATTGAGGGGGTGTGAATTTGTCAGAAAGTGCAGCCATACCGGCTCTCAAAGAAGGCTCAGGGTTAAAACTGGACAAGACTTTCATTCATAGTTTATGTATCTTTCTGCTCCTCTTTCCTTCAAAGAATCACTATTGTCAGGTCTGTATGAAGGTTCTGGTTTCCATTTTCTGACCTGGTGTGTGTTTGTATTTCTCCCTCAGGACGCAGAAGGAGCCCCCGTGGAGGTGAAAGTGAGGAGTAAAGGCGATGGCCAGTACTCGTGCTCCTACACCCCCAACTCTTCTCTCAAACACACCGTGTCCGTCGCCTGGGGAGGAGTCAGCGTCCCAAACAGCCCCTTCAGGGTAAGCAGCCAATCACAGCGCCCTGTTACAACCAGCATCAACCTGCTCAAATCCAAGGACGTGGTCGAGACAGAGAGCATTAAGGTGGTCCAGTCAGAGATTTTAGTCAGGGCAGAGAAGGTCAACGTGGTCCAGTCAGGGCAGATCAAGGGTTTAGAGACAGTGCAGTCCAAATATGAAGGTGTGAGTCAGAGTAAAAGACCTCTGATAATCATCACCACGTACACTGAAGAGAGATTCAGCTCTTAGCTCAGCAGAAACATCACGACTGCATGATTCTTTTTACATTTCACGTGTTTCATTAACCGCTCTGTATCTGTACATGCACTGTAACCACCTCTCAGTGTTAAAGATGATCTCTAACACACTTTATTTTACTTTATTTGTCTTCTGTTTTGCACTGTAACTCACTTTTCTTTAGTCTAGAGTGACACTGTGTTTGTTTGAGCTGCACTGCTGCTTCACTTATCTGAGCCTCTCCGACCCAAACAAACAAACAAAGCTGGAAACTTACAACCTTTCCCAATAACTCTTTTTTAGTGGGATATAAAGGGACATGTGACACTGCAGGGTGATAATATATGTTCAGTGGATGAGGGACTTTCCAGTGAAGTTTTATTTCAGAGCAACAGTGTTGGAGTACCACAGTAACACTTCTCTGTTTTGCTCGAATACAACACTAAGTAGAAAATCACCCTGAGAGCACAGACCTCCGCCAAAAAGCTCAGTTACGGCAGTGGGTTTTCCACAACCCCTGTCAAAGATACAATTCTGGATCTGATTGGACAGCGAGTCTCCGCTCATGCCTCTGCATGTGGAGAGCTCCTCCACCGGCATTGCAGGGGAAGCTGGGAAATGAGGTCACATAGGCTTGAAAAATGTTGACGTCATTGTACAAATAAACTACACTTCCCATGATGAAGTAAAGAGGGAGAAACCCTCACAGCAGCCAAGGAGAAATTAATGGGATTACCCATTCTAAAGTTCAATGTTTTGTTTTGTTTTTTTTTACATCAATCTGGATCAGATCCAGATGAAATTTACCTTGATGATAGAGACATGGACCCCAAATTATTCTGTAAAATTGGAAGCCAATCCCTTAAGAAATGGCAGAGATATGATTTTTTAAAATCTAAAATGTTGACCTATTGGATTGTTTTGAAACTTTGGGAATTTTTTGCATCCAAACAAACATATCACCACCAAAATGTAGTGGCTTCTTCCTTGGATCAACCCTCACCTCTGGTAAAATTTTCATGTAAATCCATCCAGTAGTTTTTCTATAAAATTGCTAACAGACAGACAAACGGACAAACAAACAAATATACGCCAGCGAAGACATAACTTCCTTGGCGGAGGTAATGAGGGCGGCACAGTGGTGCAGCAGGTAGTGCAAGTGCCTCACAGCAAGAAGGCTGCTTGTTTGATCCCCGTGTCGCTCAGGGCCTTTCTGTGTGGAGTTTGCATGTTCTTACTATGCGTGCGTGGGTTCTCTCTGTCTACGAGCCTGTTAAGAAGCACTTGGACATCTGTGCCCATTAAAGCACTTTAAAAATAACCAAAGTGGACCAAAGTACTGTACAGAAGAAAAATAAATAAAAATAAAATACAAGAACAGACTAAAAGACATGAAACAGCTGTACAGTTAAACAAGGTAAAAGCAATAAAACAAGGTTAAAACAACGAATCAATATAAAATACCACATGAAAACAAACAAATAATAGTAATAGATTCAAAACGTCTCACATGGTGTCAAAAGCCAAGGAGAAAGAAATTAGTGTATGATTTCATGGCAGAAGTTGTCAAAATTGTAGCCAAATTTATAACATAAAATCTTTTACTGTAGAACTTTCAGTCAGTGGAAACAGAATCAACTTGCAGAAACATTTTTCTTTGCTTTATGGCATTGAAGATCAGGAGCGTCATGTGTTTGCTGACACTGAAAACACCCCAGGTAGGCCACACAAAAAATAAACCAATCTCGATAAGGGTATCGTTAAAAGACTCAGGTCAGTAAGTAGAATTCTTAATGGCATTCGCATCAATAAAATTTCGTCACTTGTGCATGGGTTCTCTCCGGGCACTCCAGCTTCCTCCCAAAACAATGCTCATGAGGTTGATTGGTGACTCCGAATTGCCCTTTGGTATGAGTGTGGGCATGAATGAAGTGGTGTAGTTGATGGATGGTTGAACACTCATTAATACAAAGAGAAAAGTCTCCTCCTTGTTGCCATGACGTTTATTTAGCATTGTTTAATTTGTATGACTGTTTTAATTGTAGTGATCCGGTGGCATCCTGTAAAGATACACTCAGTGGCCACTTTATTAGGTACACCTTGCTCGCACCAGGTTGGGTTTGTCTGCAGAACTGCCGTAATTCTTTGTTGCATTAATTCAACTTATGAAGAGTGCATAAGTGAATTGTTGTATTTTTTGTTTTGAGGTAGAGGGAAAAAGGGTTTTCTCCTTGATAACCTTTTGTTGTTCTGGAAAAAATGTCCCAAATACCTCAGAATGGAAGATATGTGTGTATTTATATAAAAAAGATATATTAAAGGACTTTAGTGGCCAGGTTGACAAAACCTAACCAAAAAAACGTAACCAAAAACCCGATGTACTTACCAAACTGTGGGCTAAGTGTTTTTTTGCATCCCTAATTTTTAAATCTAAGAACAACATGATCCAAAAACATGATCCTGGTGGGCAAACTTGACTTTTCTCACTTGTATTTCTCGACTGAGGTTTCTAACTTTCCCTCCTATCGAAGCCGGTCAGAGATCACAGAAGGTTTGAAGGGTTCAGATAAGTGAAGCTTCACTGTTGTCTGCACTGCATGTCATCTTTATTTGTTATGAAGCAAATTTTGTTTGTGTTGAATCAAAACCTTTTCACTTCATGTGTAAAGTGATACATAAAAGTATCAGTGGTAAAATGTGGGTTTAAGTGACAGTCAGACTACCAGTAACACCAGAGTTTATCTCAGATCCTGCAGAGTCCTGTTTCATCAGGTCTAAGACGCTTCAGTCATCAGTTTACACTCCGGTTTTTATTTGCTTTGAGCTTGAAGGATGTTTACACGACTTTTTAAACTCACGACTTTTCAGATAAACAAAAAGTGTTTCTCAAAACAGTTTTATCCCAAAGGGGCTGTGGCCTCCTGAGCAGGGGTGTGCCCGTATTTGGGTTTGGGGCTCCGAAGATGTTAATTGGCCACCCCAAGTGCCAATCCATAATTCTGGACTGTGATCGGGTTTGCCATGTCAGTGGAGGGATTTATCCAAAAAATCAATGTGGGCTAAGTGACAATAGGCTGTTTTTTTTATTTATACATATACAATGCTTCACAGTTTATTCGACCGCCTGTCGTACAACTGAGAAAACATAAATATTTTAGAAACATTTCCAAAACTTGTTTAAAACAGGAAGTGTTTTGTTATTGGACATTTTGGACAGAAATTAGGAATTTCAAGCTGAATTCACCTTTTTAACCAAAATTTAGCCGCTCTCTGGGCTTCTCTGAGAAGTAAGAAATGAATCAAGCAGAACTTTTAATCACTAAAACTAATTTTTCTGTTCATGAATGCAAGGTAAAAACTATATACTGTGACATCTTAATCACGAAACAATAATATGCTTTACTATTTTTTCTTTTGGTCAAACAGTAGATTTGAAAATTCATGGATAATAATAATAATTATACTATTAATTATGTTAAATTAAATTATTTTGTATTTGCAAATGCTGTTAATTTAGGGCAGCTTTACGTTAGGTGGTGGTCTAATAAATTTTCTAAGAGCTGTATATTTATTTTAGGTGAAAATTTTTATTTTGGTAAACTTCTGGCTTGAAATCTTCTCCTTGAGATTTTAAATAAATTATGTTTAATATTTTTTTTCAAGATATGTTGCACTAAGAATCAAATTATAATTTTGGGGGGATATTAAAAAGATAAATAAATACCGTGTTTGTGTTTACACACTAATACTGAATTAGTGCCTACATGCTTGGGTGTTTTAGAAAAATCCAGACTTTGTGGATCGTGGGCGGGGGGGCACAACAGAAGTAAATGAAAACCACTGACCAAAGATGTCATACCAGCAAAACTCAAAGAAAAAAAACAACAGGTGAAGTGAAAAGATTTTCTTTCTACAAACAAAATGTGCACTTATTTTCATCCTTGCACTGTAACCACCTTTAATTAAAGTGTTAATCACATTTTTACATATTTATGCTCCGCCGTCTTTGCTGTAAAGATCTTTTTTGTTTATCAGCCGTCCTCTCTCCACTGCTGTTTCAAGGTGTTTAAAGACGAACCTGCAGGCGAACAAGTTTATGAGCATGTGTTTGATTTGTCTGGATCTGCGTTTGAGTTCTCTTCAGGAATTTATGACCATGCCAACAGCCTCCAAAAACTGGCACCACCGAATCTTCTTTGTGCCGAGATACGAGGACAAAGTTCAGAAGTTATGAGATAGGAGAACGAAAGAGGGCGATGCGGTCAGAAAGAGTTTCAGGTGTCACTGAAACGTGGTCTTGTTGGTCTGATGGGCCGTTTTTTTTTCGAGCTGGCCCTTAAATCATTTCCCCGTCTGCAGCGCCGTCTCTACATGTCTGTGAAGTTTTGATTCCAGGTATTAAAGCTGATGTCATTGTGGTGATTCAGCAGGCTTGTTGCGAGCTGCAGCGGCCTGCAGGTCTGTCTGCAGCTTTTTAATGTCGACCTGCTGATGGACGGAGAGCAAACAGTCACACCCAGATCTCAGGGCAGCTGAAAGACGCAGCAGCGACACCTTTTTATCGAGGAAAGGGAGTTAAAACAGGAGCGATGATGGTGGAAAAGACACGACCTGAGGTGAACTTCAGGGAAACTGTGCTTAAAATCAGAAAATTGAGACTTGCTGACAAATTTAAATAAAAGTGAGAGATTAAACTTTGTGGCAGAGAAATGTGAACACTGAAGAGTCTGGCTGTAAGAAAAAGTATTTGAAGCAGTTTTATAGATACTTTTAGGGAAATAAAGTTGAAGTTAGGGAGGCACAATCTAGGATTATTCCCTAAATCTGATTTGCCGATATTTCCAAACTGAGTTTAGCCGATCGACAACAAAACTGAAAGCATTTTTTTTTTTTGTCATAATATTTTTATTGAAGTTCATAACCACAAAAGTACAGCTTTATCACAGGTCATATTTCACTTTCATGGCTGCATTGCTGTATCTCAAGGTTTAACAAATGGATAAACGACAAAATGACAACTAGACAAAATGAAATACACATATAAAATGAATGGAGCTTCTCTAAATCAAACAAAGCTATTCAATTTGAAAAAAGAGAGAAAAACAAAGTAAAAGTGTTTAAAATATTTTTAAAATTACACCTACATTTCATGAAGAGATCATTTAAAAATATATTTTTATTTTAATTCTTAATGACATAAAATCAGCTACTTGCTACCATACAAACTCAAAAAACTATTTACTTGTCAGTGCTGACTCAAAAAATGTATTTAGTCAAAATAACACAAGCATCAGCACTCGCAATGAGTTCTTTGATTTTTATTAAAGTTTATGCAGCAGCAACAAAACAGACGCGTTCCAGCCTGAAGTTTTCATCAGCGTTTCAAACAAAGACCCAAACCTATCCCTTTATGTCCATGTGTGCTTCATTACTAAAGGGGCCATAGGAGGGCGCCAGCGTGCCTTGTGCGTGCCTGGCCGTGTACCGTTCATCGTGCTTCATTATGCTTTTTCTTGACTGCTTTGTGCTAAAAATGTATGTTTGGTATGGAAGACTGCAAAACTGAACTGCCCTTTGGAATAAATAAAGTCATAATCTGAATTTAAATCAATAAATCAATCAAACTTATTTGTATAGCACTTTTCATACAAAGTCTTGTAACACAAAGTTCTTTACATAGAAAGAAAATAAAAGTAAATTAAATAAATTAAAAGTAGAAAATTGAATATAATGGAAAAAAACCCACACAACCTCACAATCCACATACAGCACACACACAACGACATTAAGAGGAGATTCTGACAGAAAACAGAATTAGAGGACTGAGGAAAAGCTTTCTTGAGTTAAAAAATGAGGAAACAGGATGCTAAGACTAAAATGAAAATAAAAAATCATGATAACAAATTAGAAAAAAATTAAGAAATAGGAACAATTTTCTTGTCAGCAGTTTGATGATAAATCACTGTTTGCTGGATCTAAATGAAGGCGTTTCAAACACGTTTGTCTGACTGTTTAATATAATTTACACCAGGTAGACGATCAACAAAGAAACAGAAGATACACATCCAAAACAAGAGAGAATACTGCGAATAAAAACTAAAATGTTGAATTAAAATAAATGAATGCACACAATAGTAAATAAGTGAATAACAGGTTGTAAATAAACCCAAAACTCAAAAATTGATTGAGTTAAAATGTTATTTTTCATATTGTGATTGCTCTATTGGATAAAAAAAACTGACAGAAATATCCTCCCTATGGAGGTTTGTAGTGATGTTACTTGTTTTTAATTTAATAAAGGATCCACCCGCTAGGAGCCGAGCATTTATTTTAGTCTGGGGTTGATTTGAGGTGGGGTTAGAGGCTTTATAGGCAGCGTTTGTAGGGTCAAAGATAATCAGGAAGTTGGTGTTATCTCCCATCATTTTATTTTTAGTAACAACAGTCAATTTGTTTTCTATCAGTGACTTTTAATAAATGGGAACATCACCCAGAAGTTAAGTTTTTGTTTGTGTTTTATTGGTTTGGATGTTCGTAAAGCCTTCCCACACCTATGAAAGTGGCTCTACAAGAAGCATTTAGTCTGCAGCTCTGTAGTCATTGAACATGGAGGACGGCTGATAAACAAAATCATGTTTAGTTAGTTAACCTGCACAGTCTATTTTCTGACTTCATATTTAACTGATCTTGTTGATTTGTGTCATTTTTACTCAACACTTTGTTCCCAGACGGAGGATAATTTAGCCAAAACATTGTGTGCATGCCACATGCTTGTTTATTCCTCTGTTTGACAAACCTTTGAGTGACTGTAACAAACAAATCAACTGACACTAACCCTCATCTTCATCTTCATCTGTACTGAAGCACAAACAGGTCTCTGGTTTACATTTCAGTCCTCTAACAAAATCAGGATGTTGCTAATAAATTCTGACACTTCATTTAAATGTTTGACTGTGTTGTTTGATTTATTTGATTTAGATTTTTTCTTGTGTGATCCATGTCTGGGATGATGTTTTTATTCTGATTTTGGAAAACATCCATCCGGTCATTAAAAAGGATGAGGATAGAAAACTAACTTCAGTTGAGAATCAGTAACTGGCTTTTTTTGTCTTCATTCTTAAAATGCCTTCATCAATTTATTCTGCTTTGCTCTTCATGCCTTTCAAATCAAGGACGACATACTCTTAACAAAAACTGTCATAAGAAATTATAATAAAGACGTCAAATATGTGATCGTGGCAGACAGGAAACAGGCGCAGTCCAAAATGTGGCTGATTTTTTTCACAAACTGGCTCTTTCACCGTCACATTTTGACTTAAATGAACTTCTAACTTTTTTACATCATGGCTCTTGCTGGACGACTTCACGTGTCTGCATCTGTGTGATTTCAGGGCGGAAACTCAAAGCCTTTGACCAACTGCATCAAATATCAGTGTTGCCATGAGTTTGACATCGTTGCCACATTAAACTGTAGGAGGCCGACTTTTTTCACACAAAAATTCCAAAAGAATAAATCAAGACTCTCAAGGACAAGCTGATTCGATAATGAAATTGATATCAGTAAAATCTTGTCAGTTTCCATCTCATGTCACAGAGGGATGCAAGATTTAATCACAACCATCAGCACTGTCACATAATAGGCTAAAAAGTTTATTATCTGTATCCACAAAAAAGAAAATTTTCAGTATTTGCAGCCAGAATATCAGCCATACAAATAAACATATTTATCTCAGATATGTGCTGTAATATCAGCAGGATACACAAATGTACTGAAATGCTTCACCTTCTCATCACGGCATTTCTGTATCCAAAAATCAACCGTATCATTCATAAGATGATAAAATTTTATTTTTCTTGTTTTATATTTTTTTCTAACACAAACATCACAGTAAGAGGAGCAGCTCATTCTTAGTGAACTTGACAAAACAAAATTTGGTTTCAGTTTTGGAAGAAGTTTAAGGATTTTAGTTTCATATAACTGATATATCTGCAAAAATCCAACATTGTGCACCATTTCATCACTGATGGGATGAACTAATCATATATATTTTAGATAAAAGTGGTTATCTTGTATTTTAGAAAGAAGCATATGTTAATAAAATTTCTTAGAATATGATTGAATTTTTAGGTCAGTGTATTTATTTAATCATCCTTTGATCATCATTTGATTTTTTTTGTTTTTGTTTCATTGAATCATATATTTTAACTGTGTTGGTTTATTCTGAACAATCTTTTATTATTTTATCTCAACATAAAATCAATATTTTTTAGTGTTCAATCTTTAAGTATTTTATCATTCTGGACTTGTTTTTATTCATTTGCTGGTTTATATATAGTTTATATCTTGTTCGTATCAGTTGATTTATGTAATTATTATTCCTTTACCTACTATCATTGTATTTATTTTTACTATTTTCATATTGTGAACTTATGACAGCGTTCCCTCAGTTCCCGTATCATGGGGGTTTGTTGTTTAATATGGGTCTGTTTGGTTTAATTGCTTTTATTTATGTTTGCTTTACATACTTTTTTTTGTTTATGTAAAGCACTTTGTGCTGCATATTATTGTATAAAAAGTTCTGTACAAATTATTTTGGTTGATTGATTGGTTTAAGAATGTAAGATAGATTTCTAAAATATCTTTTTAAGAGTTAAAATGCAGAAGGAGGAGTCATTAGAAACTGATGCCCCCCTTAGACGGAAATAAATGTTAATTTGATTCTACAAACAAAACAGGAACTATAATTTGTGTTTAAAAATCTCTGTTGCTTTAGCTCCATATGCTGAGTAAGGGCTTAAGATGTATACCTGTGAATGTCCAGAATTCAGTGTGTTATAAAATGGGTATAAACATTTTATCCAACCTCTCACTCTGTTCTGTATCCCTAATCATTGAATATTTTATTTTTTTACCATTCTGTTTGGCTGCAAACCATGAAATGAGGTCAAGCTGATCATTATTAAAAGAAAAATGTCTTTGGTTTAGTTTTGGCAATCCATTGTTTAGTATTTTTGATGATTACAAATAACCACTTTTAAACTTTAAAGACTTTTATTCATCATTTCTTGGGTTTAAACCTCCATATTGTATTTTTTTGAACTTGATACTACAGGACATATAAGTCTACCAAACAGTTTTTACCTCGAAGAAACCGTTTTATTCCTCTATAGCTGTAGATGAAAAGTGAATGCAAAGCCTATAACCCGAAAGGGGGAAATCAGTATATGACATAACAAGACTCTCGTGCAGTGTAAGATTTCAGGTGTATTTTATAACAAGTTGGTCAAAATAAACTATTTTTAGGGAATCACTGAAGCTAAATGTTTATGATATGTTCATTGTTTGAGTGCTGAATTTTAGACATAAGTTCCACATATTACTCTGGAAGAAACAAAGCATTTCTGTGTGCAGATGTGAAAAACTTGATGATATTTCCACTAAGCCTTTCATTTTTAATGTTTATTTCTTGCCCAAGCTTAAATGTAAAAACACTGTCTTCACAAAATGGAAGTGTTCCCCAGAAGATCAACCACCGCCAAGGTATTCCGACATTGTTTGGCAAATTCTTGTCAAAAATGTGGAAAACTGCCCTATCTCGTGATGTTAAATGACCCTAGAAAAAAAAAAGGAAAAAATGTAGGAAAACTGTCCTATGTTACAATGTCAAAAAAGGTTTTAAAAAAAATCCTTTATCTGCATCTTTATTTGGATCATCAGTGTCCAACATTCCCTGGAAACTTCATCAAAATCCTCTGTAAACTTTTTGAGTTATATTGTTAGCAAACAAAAAAGCTAACAAATGGCTGCAAAAACATGATCGCTTTGGCACAAATAATAAAAAGTGAAAAGTGAAATTTAGCCAAATAACACAAATGAGTACATGTAAAAAAGTGTTCAGTGTTTTGTGTATATAAAAAAAAAAAAAAAGTAGTGGCACAAGTACGCAGCCCTGTGGAACTCCATGTCCATTTATTTGTAACTATAAGGATCCCAAAAACTAATAGCTGTGGCAAAAGTGCACTTCAAGGAGAGACACTCTTCAGTTACCTCTGTTAAATCTGAATTAGTGATGTCATTTCCTGTTTGTGTTTGCAGGTAAATGTGGGTAAAGGTAGCCACCCCAAAATGGTGAAGGTGTTCGGTCCTGGAGTCGAGGCGACTGGACTGAAGGCCAACGAGCCCACACACTTCACTGTGGACTGTTCTGGAGCCGGAGACGGTAACACACACACACATAAAACACACTGACACACACACAGAGTAATTATTACAACAGGAAATCACCACAGATGGCTTTATGAGGTGTGAAAGTCGTTTCCATCTGTGTGAGAACAAAAGGAGCCTCAGACTTTAACTAAACAAGATTACACACCACACTCTCGGCCACGGACCATCAAACACCTTTGTTCTGCCGTTAAAACCCCTCACACACACACACACACACCCACACACATACATGCAGACACGCACATTCCTCCGCCTGGTATGTCCTGGTGATGATCTCAAGCCAGAAACATCCTGACAGGAAATTCATCACCCCGACCCTCCAGAGCAGAGAAACAAAAAAATGATCTCACTGTTTCATCCACCTGCACAAAGAAGAGCAAAAACGGACGTTACGTAAAAGTGAAAAATCTGCTGCTGCCTTCCTATCATGTCAAACCACTCCGACCAGGAAAATATGGACATTTGTCCAAGAGAGCAGGCACTCACCGGATCTTTCCTCTTTTTGTACCACTCTATTTTAAAAGTAGAAAACACTCAGAGAGCACAAACCTCCGCCAAGGTAGCTCACATATGGCTGTTACATCTATAAGCAATAGTTCCATGATAAAGTTACCATCATAATATGATTCATGACCCTGAAAACCCACACCTAGCACTCAGAATCATGTTGATGTCTTAATTAGTTAGACAGTTATTGAGCAAAAATGCTAGTTCGTTAATGGCAGTTATCTGGACCATCACCAAAATCTAATCATTTTTAAGTTGGGCCTTTACCAACATCTCCTGAAAATTTCAGCAAAATCTGTCCTGTAGTTTTTGCGTAATCTTGCTAACAAACTAAGAAACAAACAGACGAACAAACAAACATATGCCGGCAAAAACATGATCTCCTTGGCGAAGGTAATTAGAAAAGGTTGTGTGTGAAATTCCTGTAGATTTATCAGTTTCTGGAAAAAAAATAAAAATTCAATCCCCTTTTTCTCTCATTCTTAAACTCGGATTGAGCGTCAACAGGTTGTGCTAACCATGCTAAATGCATTGAGTCGCTGCCATGTGATTGACTGATTTTGTTAACAAGCACTTCAACATCTGTAAGGTTGCTGGTTCGACCCCTGTCTGGGTCAGGGCCGGAGTTAGCGTGTTCTCCCTGTGCATGTGTAGGTTCTCTCCAGGCACTCCGGCTTCCTCCTACAGACCAAAAACATGCTCATTAGGTTGATTAGTGACTCCTAATTGTCCTTAGGGATGAGTGTGAGTGGTTCTCTGTCTCTCTATGTGTCCCCGTGATTGGCTGGCAACCAGCTCAGGGTGTACCCTGCCTCTGCTCAAAGTCAGCTGGGATAGGCTGAAGCCCCGTGACCCCAAAAGGAAAAATGGGTATAGATGATGGATGATTATTAAAGCAACAGTTGTTGAATGATTATTAAAATGTTAAAGTAAGTGGATATTAAATTGTTTAATTTTAATTACATTTTTTTATAAAGCAAAAAATGAAATAACAGGGTGACAGAGAGGGAGGGTCTGGTTTTTCTTCTGTTGTTAACATGGCAGGAGCAGCAAATGTGTTTGTGGAGGTCAGAGGTCCTTTAGGTCTAAGTAAAGGGTGTCAAGAGTTTGTGACGAAAATCAAATAATTAGCCAATTTTCATGTTTAAATATCTGTTGTAGAACTTTTAAGACCAATAACAAAAGATTAAGACTGTAAAATAACTCTGAAAGACCTTTTAAATTTTTTATAAAATGATTTAAAACCTTTAAATTTAGTTTTTAATGTTACTGTAATAATGTTGAATGACTTTAGTTTTGCTCTCGTCAACAGAGTAATCTTATTTTCAGTGGCCTACGTTTCTTTCATGATGCTTTTCTCTACCTCATAATCGTTATAGATGTTCATGTAAATATTAGATTGCTCTTTTCATGGCTGTTATTGATTATACCTCCATAATAAATACATTTACATTCATATAGACATGAGGACCCTGTTGAAAACACAGCTTTGGTAGATGGCTGTTCATCATGAGACTGGATCTGCTCCAGACCTCCAACTGCTAAACAGGTTTTTTCTGCCCCCTGTTCCTGAAGCCTCTTACAGACGCACCTTCCTGTCGTTTGGTTGGCCCAGTGCTGCTCATGATGGATTCATGTTGGGTTTGGATGTATGTGTGTGTATATATGTGCATCCATAAATTGAAGAGTTTGTCTTGAGCCTACTCCATTGTAAAGTACCTTGAGATAACTCTTGTTATGAATTGGTGCTCTACAAATAAAGATTGATTGATGCATTTAATATTGTTTCAAATGAGCCGTGCCGAGACAGAGAAACTCTGTAGAGGAAAAATAGAGAGTTTACATTCTGATGAAGGTTGAGGAATTTGGCCTGACATTTTTTGTCCCCTCGTGTTTCTCATGTTTTGAATTCTTCTGCTGTGATTGACAACTTTTATCTCGCTGTTTACATTAGAGAGCAGAGCATCTCAGGCACACACAGTATGATATAATGATATAATACATAAAAAAACAGGCTTTTGCACCTCCTTGTGGTGCTTTACAATCTCTCTGAAGAAAAATATCACTTATTAGAAATTGATATAAAGGGTGTCAAAAATAATCGTTTTACTGGTGCACTGTGATGCAGAGACGGTCAATAATCATTTAATCTGGCAGAGAAAAGAAGAAAAAAAAGTTTAGGAAGATGTTGACATAGTAACACTAACTATCTTAAATAATTATGATTTCTGTTTTATTTATTTTTTTTTTAATGTGCTTTTTAATATCTGTGTTTGTAATATTTCAGAGTCTACATTCAACATGAAGGCCTCATGTTTAGGACCATATTGTTATTTATTTATTTGTTTTTTAATTGCTGTCTTTTTACCATTTTTTTTACCATCTCATCTGTTTCACCGTATCTTACTTTTTACATGGATATGCAAGTATCAATCCGGTGTAAGCAGGTGTGCGCATTTTATGTGTACATCTAACTGGGTAGATGCTTGGATGCATATGCATGTGTATGTTTGTCTCTATCTGTGTCCCGTCAAAACTGGGAACATGCTGGCGGGTTTTGGAATATTTATTTCATGTATGAACAAACATTTTGATTTTCAGATTGTCTGTGAACCTTTTTCTTTTTGAAAACCTTCAATAGAAAGAGAATTAAAAAAAAAGGTTCGGAAGGTGAGAGCTATGAAATTTGTTGCCTCCACCAAGGAGGTGATTTTTTTGGCCCTGTATGTTTGTTTGTTTGTTTTGTTTGTTTGTTTGTTTGTTTGTTATCAAGATTACTCAAAAACTACTGAATGGATTTTGCTAAAATTTTAAGGAGATGTTGGTAATGGCTTAAACTTAAAAATGGTTAGATTTTGGTGGTGATCCAGACAACTGCCATTAACGAACAATTGTTTTTGCTCAATAACTGTCTAACTAATAATGATATCAACATGATTCTGAGTGCTAGGTGTGGGTTTTCAGGGTCATGAATCATATTATGATGGTAAATTTATCATGGAACTGTTGCTAATAGGTGTAACAGCCATATGTGAGCTGCAGAGGTTTGCACTCTCCGAGTATTTTCTACTTTATTTTGGTTTATAATGAAAAGACATTCCTGCTTCAATCTAAAAAAACATTTCTCATTAACAAAAGGAGCTCATATTTATCAGACTGCTTGTATTTTTTTTATCTAAAAAGTTGTCTTCTGCTGTAATATGGAAAATCAAAGATAATACTCACCGTGATGCATCATGATATCAAATCCAATTGAATCATGAACTTATATACAGTAGTAATCAAAATTGAACCGTGACACTGGCGAAGATTTAGATATACAGATACATATATAATTTTTATAATTTAATTTACTTTACATTTAACTTTTAATTGAAATCACCTTTTTTATTTCTATGTATTTTTTCTAAGCACTGTATTCACATTATCAAAACAAAATGTCTGGCTTTTTATGTCTTCTTAAAAAGATCTGCTTTTACTTTAATGATAATATGACCTTCCTCTTCCCTCATGTCCGGTAATAATGTGTCTTTGTGTATTTATTAAGGTGACGTCAGTGTGGGCATCAAATGTGACGCCAACATGGTTGGGGACAAAGAGGCTGACGTGGACTTTGACATCATCCCCAACGCCAACGACACGTTCACCGTCAAATACATCCCTCCTGCCGCTGGCAAACTCACCGTCAAAGTCCTCTTTACTGACAAGGTACGGGCACGACACGCTAACAACTAAAGAGCGGAGGTTTAATCCTTAAAGAGATCTGTTTTAGTTTTTTTCTGATGGTTTTTTTGTGCATTTTCTCCCAACAGGAAGTCCCTCAGAGCCCTTTTAGTGTCAAAGTCGATCCTTCCCATGATGCATCAAAAGTCAAAGCAGAAGGTCCTGGACTGGCTCGCACTGGTGAGACAAACACAGTAAATATTCATGTTTAAGGTCCAGAAAGTCTGACGTGCCTTATATCACATGACTGTTTCTTACCTGTGCAGGTATCGAGAGCGGAAAGCCGACTCATTTCACTGTTCTGACCAAAGGAGCGGGAAAAGCCCCGCTGGACGTCACCTTCTCCTCCCCCGTCAAAGACTTTGACATCATTGACAACTACGACTACTCTCAGACCGTCAAATACACACCTGCACAACAGGTATGATCACGACAGCTGATGTGTCAGAAATACGACAAAACTATACCAATACAAACCTGTGCATTTTCATACCTGGACTACAACTACATCAGCAAAACACCTTCATAAGTGATGTGCCAAATATTAATTTGAACATGCTGTACATGAAATACACTCCTGTTTGACAAATGAAGAATCCGACATGTGGTTGTGTAGATTGGAGTCCTAAAACAAGAGAGTGAGATCGTGTTTTAGCACTGCTGGTTCCCCTGGTCTCAAAGTTTTGGGGATTTTTGACTGAGTTATTGAATAAAATCTCCAAATAAGGATAGTCATGAGCACAAGCTTGAGAGATTTAAACATTTTTTACAGCATTAACTATATCTACTATCATCTCAGTTTAAAAAGAGTGAAATGCTCTGCTTATGGTTTTATCTGCATTTAATTGTGTAAACACAGTAATAATTATAATAATAATAAAAATAACAATAACATAATAATAATAACAATAGTAATGAAAAACATTCTTCATTTAGCACTTATCAAAACACGCAATTGCAGAGTGCTTCACAATCAGGATTGAGAATAGGTATAAAATCAACCAATCTATCAATCAGTTTTTATTTGTATAGCACCAGTTCATAACAGGTGTTACCTCAAGCACTTTACAATAGAGCAGGATGAAGACAAACTCTTCAAGTATAGATACACATATATGCATTTTCTTGCCCTCCCTAGTTTGGCAGTACGCTAACAGTTCTTCCCAGAAACCAGTCCTTCTGAAATAATCCAAGATTTATGGGTCCAGAAGAAGCACTGCGAAACTGTGACATACACAAAAACAAGCAAACAATGAGTTATGAAAAAGTCTGCTAGCTCAATGCTAACATTAATGGGAAAACGCATTGTCAGGCTAACAGTTAGCATGGCGGTGATCGCGGTGGTAACAAGAAGATATTTAAACAGCAGTGTCTTGTAAAACCACAAATACACAGCGGATTAAAACTCCTTGACGTCTTGTGTGGAATTATTCTCCTCAAAACCATTCTCAAGTACTTGCCTGAAACTCTGAAAACAGGAAAAAGCACAGTAAAATTCACACACTTAGAGGAACGGAAATTCACCATGGAAACGCAAAAGGATGAGCAAGGGCCAGTATATGCATAAAATATGCATATACAAGTATACACATACATATATCCAAAGGTGTATCCATCCAGGCAGAGACAAAGGGACTAAAAATAAGAATTCATGATTGTGACAAACCCATGGACGCCCAGATCATAAATCTGCCCTCATTACAGAAAAAGGTCAAACAGACGTGTGCAGGGTAACATACATGCAAACAATCTGCACATTTACAAACAAACTCTCTTTCGAAAAACTTTATTTAAAGAATATAAAGTACTGAATAAATTTATTAGACCACCTGTCACACAACTGAGAAAACATAAATGTTTTAGAAATAATTCAAAAACTTAATTAAATCTGTAAATGTTTTTGTTATTGGACAAACATTTTAAACAGGAATGAATAATTAAACTAAAGTCATCTTTTTATACCCAAATCTGAGACGCTCTCTGAGACGTGAGATATTAATCAAGCTTAACATTCAACCACTAAGACTAATTTTTATGCTCAGGAATGCAAGTAATTAACTATAATTGAACATCTAAATCAATGAATAATAATGTGCTTCATTTTTTCTGTTTTTTTTGGACTACAGTAATTTGAAACTTCATGGTTGACAATAATAATTATATTTTAGCATTAAAAATATCATTTCAGTTAAAGAGCTTCTACATTCTGGTGTATTAACTATTACAGAAACATAAAAAAGGATTTTTGTAAGTTATCAGTGCTGTTTGTTTAGCAGCTCTGACATAAACCTTACATTTGAGTGGTGGTTTAATCAATAATCTTAGCCCTGGAATTCTTTATATATTAAAATAGCAACCTATAAAAATAAGTTTTAAGCAGCTGTTTGAAAGAAACCATAAAATCAGTTGACTAACATTTATTTATCTGCAGGGAGACATGACTATTAACGTGAAGTTTGGAGGAGATCCCATCGCAAAGAGCCCCTTCAAGGTCGACATCGCCGCCCCGCTGGATCTGAACAAGGTCAACGTGGACAACATGGAAGGAAGTAAGAGAGCGACGATCTTCAGCTTTGAGAATAAAGATGCTTTCATTATTTGCAGGGCAGATAATTGATTAAAGGTACATTTGCAGACCCTTGGTAATCAGTCAGTGTGTTTCAGGAGTTGAGGTGAATCAGGAGCAGCAGTTCACGGTGGACACAAAGGGAGCAGGAGGTCAAGGTCAACTGGAGGTTGCAGTGGTAAGTGATTAAGCATGGCTTATTGACGACCCTTAAGTCTTTACTACCTTCACTATGGAAGTGATGTTTTTGTTGGTTTGTTTGTCTGTGAGCAAGATAAGTCAAATAATTCTAATGGAATTTGGTGACATTTTCAAGAGACTGAATCAAAAACAAAAAACAAAAACCCACCAGTGGGTAAATGGGTGTGAAAGCGTCAAAAATACCAGAGAAGAAGAAGAAGCTTAAGCCCGTTCACCGTGTCTCTGTGTTCCTCTTTGTGTCTAACCAGCTCAGTCCCAGTCAGCGGGCCGTGCCCTGTAAGGTGGAGCCTCAGCCCGGTAAAGCCGGGGTCAGTCGAGTCCGTTACACCCCCACAGAGGAGGGCGTCCACTCTGTCAACGTGTCCTACGATGGACACCCCATCCCAGGGAGCCCCTTCCCCGTGGACGCCCAGCTCCCTCCAGACCCGAGCAAGGTAACCACAGCCTGAAAAGACACAAGATTCAGTATTGGGACCTAAATTATTTATAATTTATTTAAATGATATCTGCACAGTGTCTGCGGATGATACCGTTTTCTTTTGTTCTGGGTATAGTAAAAATCATTTATTAGAACCAGCAGACAAAGAATTGATTAAGTTGAAAACATGGTTTGACTTAAACAAGCTATCATTAAATGAAAATAAAACAACATTTATGGTGTTTGGTGGCACACAAACCAACTGTCATGCAAAGCTTAATCATAATGGTGTGGAAATTGAATGAGTCTATGAAACAAAGTTTATAGGAGTGATCATAGACCATAAAATTAGCTGGAAAGCACATGTAGAACACATTAAATGGAAATTATCCAAATCTGTTGCAATTCTTTAGAAAGCTAAGGATTTATTAAATAAAAACTGATTTTGTACTATTCACTCTTAATGCCTTATATGCGTCGAAACCTGGGGAAATACATATAAAACAAATTTAGACCAACAATCAAACAACAGAAATAAGAGATCAGAATAATTAATAAAGTTTGATATCTGGAACCCACTAATCAGTTTTTTATTGGATTTTCTTTGTTAAAATTTAAAGACATTATTTGTTTAAAAACACTGGAGAGTAAATATTAAATACAGATGTGTTTTGTTTTGGGAGATAAAGTTTTGGAATGACCTCAGTGATGACTTAAAATTATGTAAAACTATCTTTTAATTTTACAGTATTATAATATAAAGAAGGATGTCTCATATGTTTTTTTCCTTATATGTCAAATTTATCTTGGATTGTACAGGAGAGCTTCAGCCTGTTCCTTTTTCAGTTATTGATAAGTTTGTGCTAAATGATTGTTTTCTATGTTTGTTCTTGATATTTATGTAACCGAAATAAAAATATTAATTCATTCATTTAAGATGGAGAAACTCAGTTTGTTTCATTTTTGTCCTTAATTTGGCATTATGTCTGAGTGAGAATGAAAACTCTGCCCTGCACCTTCGTCCCCGTCCCCTCTCCAGGTCAAGGCGTTCGGTCCTGGTCTGAAGGGCGGGCTGGTTGGAAACCCGGCAGAGTTCACCATCGACACAAAGGGCGCCGGCACAGGGGGTCTGGGTCTGACAGTGGAGGGTCCAACAGAGGCGAAGATTGAGTGCTCGGACAACGGGGACGGGACCTGCTCTGTCTCCTACCTGCCCACAGAGCCTGGAGATTACCTGGTGAACATCCTGTTTGAGGAGGTCCACATCCCCGGCTCGCCGTTCAAAGCCGATATCACCATGCCGTTCGATCCGTCTAAGGTGGTGGCGTCAGGGTCGGGCCTGAAGAAAGCCAAGGTGAGAGAAAGGAAAAGGTTCAGTGCTTTGTGTCAGAAAACTTTCAATAATAATTCAAGGTAAATAAACAAGTAAATAGATGAGGAGAATTTATTTAAGAGCCCATATCCTGCTTTTTTGAGTTTTATTCGACCTTTAGCGTGTTGAAATGCCTCTGCTGTGTGATAAAGCACTTCTGTGAATAAGACTGTGGGATCAAATTATTAATAGTCCTGTTGTGTTTTTATTTAAACAAAACCTTGTATACTTGTTTTAATTATTTTTATTATTATTTTAATTTTTACGTATATTTATTTTCATACATATCATTAGCTTCTCTTTCTTCTAAATCTCCACATAACATACTTTTAATGCTTTGGTGCACATTCTTTATCTCTCCCTTTTATTTAGTTCCTAGACTGTAGGAACTAAATAAAGTAGACTGTCACACCCCAGATATGAAAAAAATATCAGTAATCAAGTTTAGAAATTTTTTTTTTCATAAGCCATAATTACAGCCTCACATTTGTTTAACATCTATTATTAAAGGAAACAAAACAAGCTGCAAACAAAACGTGCTGTTGATTTTTTTTCCCCAAGATACACATCACATTATAACAATATCAAACGCTATTAAGATTTACTCTTAAGACTCTTTTTCCAGTGGAGGTGATGATGTAATAATCCTGTTGTTTTTTATTTCAACAAAACCTTGTACAGTTGTTTTGATTATTTTTCGTACATTTATTTTAATGTATAACATTACCTTTTCTTCCCTCGAATTCTTCCCATGATATACTTTTAATGCTTTGGTGCACACTCTTTATCTCTCCCTTTTATTTATTTTTTAAAATTAAAAATATGTTGACGGCAGATGGGAAAAAAAGAAGAAAAAAAAACTTTTTTCCAGAAAAATCTAATTCAGACGTCTTAAAATAGCAAATAAACTATCCATCTGTCAAAATTATCTCTATGTTTTTGAGTTTCTTAAACAATGTCAGAAAGTCAGGACTTCTTTTCCCCACATGTACGGCAACAGTAGCTGCCAAAAAACATCTAATTCCACCAGCCCCCCAAATAGACATACCAGTGTGACATCATACTGTTGTTTTGTCAGCAGTTCAAGCCCATTGGCTCACAGAAAAAAACGTAGTGCAGAGCAGAGACAGCAGAATGAATTCAGAGCTGTTGACAATACGGCTCAGAGCGGCACTGAGCAGACCAATTATTTATTTATTTATTTATTTTATTTTATTTTTTTATAATAAAACCTTTATTTGTCCCACACAGGGGAATTTGCAGTATTACAGCAGCAAAGGGGACAGCAATGATAAATAAAAAATAGACAAAATGTTAAAAAAAACAGTTTGTGCATTATTGTATATATTAAGACGAGAAATATAAAACTAAAAACTACACTATAAGAATTATTTACGCACTTACAAAGTAATTGCACATGAGAATATTGCACAGTGAGTTCAGTATAAGTGATCGTGCAGCCAAAGTACCCCTGATCCACCTCTATTCTCTCTCTTTGAGATGCTCTGTCAGAACTTCTGTCCCTGAGCCTTAAACAGCTTAAACTGCTGATGACACAAGGGTTTGACATAAATAATAACAATAACAATAATGAATAATAATAAATAAGTAAATAAATAATATTATAATATAAAGAAGTAAATTAATACATAATAATAATAATAATAATAATAATAGCAATAATAATATAAATAAGTAAAAAATAATAATAATAATTGACTGTAAACAGGGTGAGAGGGAGAAGTCCTGATGTTGTGGACTTCATGTCTTGTTTATAGAAGTATGAGGTGCTTTCACATGATGTAAACATGTTAAACACATTAAATAAAACATGATACAGGCTCTTTTGTAACATTAAACTCTGTCAGAATGACCATGATATCCCTTTTATCCGTAGTGTTAAGTCTGATCCAGCCTGTTATGTTCTGTCAGGTTGGAGAGACCAGTGTGGTGAACGTGGACTGTTCCCGAGCTGGACCAGGAGAGCTCAGTCTGGAGGCCGCCCTGGACACACCACCATCAAGTCCGACTGGTTCTGCACCACGATCAGGTAACATTGACACTTACCTCAGTCACCTTCGTCTTTATTTAAGCTGGCCTGTGTTTGATAGTTATATTTTTGTACATGCTGTGGATTGTTATTGGTAACGATAGTTGAAGATAATCGATCTCTGTTGATAGTTTCATTTAAGGCTTATAATAATCATACATAGAAAGTAGAGTAAGCTATAAAGTTTGTCAATGCAAAGAATCTTTTAATTCTGATCAGGAACGAATAAAACAGGATTAAAAAAGACAAATAAAAATCTTGCTTTATTAAATTATAAAAGTGAAACAAGGATACACGTGATTTGACAGTTATATTAAAATTATAAACCAAGAGAGACAAAAATTCTAAATTTAATCAAATAACAAATGTCATCTGAAAGGGAATTATTGATTGTAACCCCCAAAGCGGGCAAAATGTTTTATCTTTTTTATTTATTTATTTTTATTTTTATTTTATTATGATTTTTTTATCTGACTTATCTAGTTTTTAGGGTTTTTTTTTTTTCATGTTTGCTCAGTTTTGATTTTGCCCCAAAGTTGATGCCCTTTTATCACAATCTCATTGCTGGCAGCTACTGATGTATTAAATGGAGTTCAACCTGTACATGCACAGATTTATGATATAAAATATTCTGCTATGGACATTCAAGATTACACTTTGGACAGTAAGATATATTCTGTATGTCATGTGTTAGGGATCTAGGTGAGGATGTATTTGTTGTGGCCAAAGTTTACTTGTTGTTTGAGTGTTGTACTGTTTTTTTTGTCGATGTGTTCAAAACTGAAAAGTTAATAAAAATATTGTATAAAAAAACAATAAAATAAATAGAAAGTAAAGTATGCTATAAAGTTTGTCAACACAAAGAAGATCCTTTAATTCTAATCAAGACCTCTAAACGTTTTACTTGTATTGTGTAAGCCTGAAAAATCCCGTGACTAAAGTGTCAGTTCTGTCTGTAAATAATAACTACTGCCCTCTAGTGTCTAAAACTGGACTGTAACACCTCAGATATGAAACAAGATCTGTAATTAATCCTAGAAATTCATTGTTTTAACAAGCCATTATTACAGCCCCATATTTATTCTACAGCTGTTTTCAATATAAGAATATTTAAAACAAAACAAACTGTGAACAAAACATGTGCTGTTGATATTTTCCCTCAAAAACACATCACATTAAAACATTAGTATCAAACACTTTTGAGCTGTTTTATCATTTAAGACTCTTTTTCCGGTGGAGGTGACGATGTAATGGTCCTGTTGTGTTTTTATTTAATCAAAACCTTGTTTACTTGTTGTTTTATTTATTTTTCATACATTTTCATACATTATTCCCCTTTATGTATTTCCTAAAATTAAGAAAAAAAAAAAATGAAAACTCAGTCTTCTCAAATTTAAAGCAAATAAACTATCCATTTGTCAAAGTTCAGTATTTTTTTGTTTGGTTATAAAAATGTTAAGATTGTCTTTTAGTGTTTTACTTTTTGCATTTTAATTTTATGAAATAAAATTGTCATCTTTGTGGAAATAAATTACCTATATAGACTCTGACAAATCTGGTCTGTAAGTTAAATTCATTCTTGTGGTTCAAATTAGCAAAGTTCCCCTTTTAACAGACTTATATTGATGTTGAATCTCTCCAGTTTACACCACAGAGTTACTTTCTTTATTAAGGTATTTAGTCTTCAGTATTGTTTAAATGTTCGACTCCGTCCTATTACTCCAGGTGTCAAAGCAAAGACGGAGGTGGTGGACAATAAAGACGGCACCTACACGGTGACCTACATCCCCCTGACCTCGGGCATGTACACTCTGCTGCTGAAGTACGGAGGAAAGGCCGTCCCTGGTTTCCCCGCTAAAGTGATGGCTGATCCCGCCGTCGACACCTCCAAAGTCAAAGTGTTTGGACCGGGAGTGGAGGGAAAAGGTGGAGTATTCTTCAACTGTGTCAGGGTGGGGCTCTGTTTGATGGTGCAAAAAAAGGGGCTTAAACATAAATACTGGCAGAATTTCTATATATGCAGAGACCAATAATCACCTTTTTAGTCTATAAAATAAAACTGTGCATACCTAGTAGTTTGTTTTCTGAAGAACTCAACTGTTTTTTTCATTTTCTTCCTTCTCTGGATAATAACTTTAAATATTTCATTAGTTAATTGCTCAAGAAACCAACAAAAAATGCACATCATCACAGGAAAAGGGGTGAAATTGATGTATGCATGCAATAGAGGGTTGCCTGCAGCCTATTTGGACTTCTGAAATGTGTTCGACTCAATCCCTCGAAGCTCACACAGCTGATGTCTGCCTGATATTCAGGTACAGAGAGCGCTGTGAAGTGTGGTGGCTCCATCTCTGACTTCTGCCCGGTTGATTCAGGGGTTAAGCAGGGGTGAGGTAGGGGTGTGTCTTGGCCCCCTCACTTTTCGGTGTTTGTATGGACTGGATAAAGGGGCGGGGAACAGGTGCAGTAAACTGTGGAGTGTCATCAGCAAAGTTAGGATCACCATCTGGACTTCGCTGATGATGCATTTTGGTTCGGACCAAACAGAAAAGTCTGTAAATCGGGACTAAAAAAGCCCCTTAGAGAGTTCAAAATGTTTCTTCATGTTGGTCCACAGTTTCTCAGGGAAGGAGCTGATGTTAGAACCCACGGGTCAAGTGTATCAGACTCCTGTTTTTAACCCTTGGGTCTCATTGTGGCTTTTCTCTGCCACAAAGGGGTCATATTTAGAGCTGATTGACCATAACTTTCACTATATTTAAGAAAGTGAAAACATTTTTGGTGAGGAAACTTAATTCTACACTAATTTTTAAAATGTGATTTCAGAAATTTTAAAAGGTCAAAAATACACAGTGGGCACATTTACTACCCTTTCGTCCTGTTTTGGCTGTTAAAAGCCACAAACTTTAGCCACTGTAAAAACATATCAGACAATTATTTTTTTCAAACTTTTTTTCCCCAAGTCTCTTCATCAAGCTCCGTCCTGATCAAAACTATTTTTTTTTGTTTTTAAATTATGGATTTTAACCCTATAAATGCTAATTTCATAGGTGATTTCACTGCAGTGTCATGGCTGCATTCAAGAAATGTGGTTATAATGGGAGTCAATGGGGAGTAAAAACTGATGCACCAAAGCCGATGTTTTTACTGATCTTTGACATAACCAAGAGTGTGACAGCACGTAAAAAATATCCAGCCTTTGGTCATTTTTTTGTATTGAAAATCAGTCATTTGTGTGTTTTTTTTTTTCACCAAATCAGTGGCATCACCTGTGGAATTGGCATTTAAAAGATTAAAATCCATAATCTTATAAAATATTCATTATTTTTGATCGAGGCTGAGCTTGAGGAAGAGATTTGGGCAAAACAAAAAAAAGAGAGAAATACTTATCTGATATGTTTTTAGTGCAGCTGGAGTTGTGGCTCTTTAACAGCTAAAACAATATCAAAGGGAGTAAAAATTAAAATTTGAGGGTGCGCAAAAAATAATAATGCACCAAAGTAAATGTTTTTAATACTTTTTGACATATCCAAGAGTGTGATAGCGCGTGAGAAAAATCTCCAGCTTCTGATCATTTTTTATATTGAAAATCAGTCATTTTGTGTGGGTTTTTTTTTTTACCAAATCAGTGACATCTCCTATGAAATTGGCATTTAAAGGGTTAAAATCCATAATTTAGAAAATTAAATAAATAGTTTTGATAAGGGCCGAGATTCATGAAGAGATCAGAGTAAAAAAAAATGAAAAAAAATATTTATCTGTTGCGTTTTTACAGCAGCTGAAGTTGTGGTTTTAAAAAGCCAAAACAGGACTAAATATGTGTTTTAATACAGAACCCAAGAGTTAAGATTGTCTTTCATTTTTTCGCTCTTCCAGCTGTTTTCAGAGAAGCCACCACAGCGTTCACCGTGGACGCCCGTCCTCTGAGTCGCCGAGGAGGAGACCACATAAAGGCGGAGGTCAAGAACCCGTCTGGAGCGCTGACAGATTGTGAGGTCACTGACAATGGGGATGGGACCTACGGCGTGGAGTACACGCCCTTTGAGAACGGTAGGAAACCTGCTGCACCTAAATCAGGATGATAAACTTAAATTCTACGTCCATAATCATTTAGGCTGCTGATTTGGTTTAAAACCACCTGCGGTCTGTTTCTGTGTTTATTCCAGGAGCTCACAGTGTTCAGGTTCTGTATGATGACACCCCCGTCCCAAAGAGTCCATTCAAAGTCTCTGTGGCGGAGGGATGTGACCCCAGCAGGGTGGTGGCTACAGGCCCTGGACTCCAACAAGCTCTGACTGAAAAAACAAACAACTTCAACATCATCACCAGGTACTGTTGGAACAGACTGGCAGACAGTGTTTTACACCAACATTTTTTAGTTTCGTGTCTTGCCTCACTCCCGAGTCCATGACAAGCAGATAGACGCCATTCTTTCGACTGTGTGTGCAGTAGCAAGGAAGAGACGGGCAGAGCTCGCCAAACACTAATTAGCTTAGCTCAAACAGTGGTAGTCAGTGGGTAGCGTTAGCCTGCCTCTGCCTACAGTCATCAGATAAACTCTTCAGCAACTCCAAACAGTCCTGTGCACTTTATGTAATTTTTTAAAGAAAAATATACAAAACTACACCGCAGGGTACACACCTGCTTACAACCATGTTCGCAGTGGTTTGCGCATGCGTCCTGCGGTTTCATTTTGAATGCATTTCTTTCAAAATTACATGACGTGTAATTTTAGTCTAAAAACAGATAACATAACATATACATAACACGGTAAAAATCGAGTCACAACAAGCACACAGGACCGTTTAGAGATGCTGAAGAGTTTATCTGATGACTGTAGGCAGAGATAGGCTAACGCTTCCCATCGACTCCCAGTGTTTGAGCTAAGCTAATTAGCACTGGGAGAGCTCTGCCCGTCTCTTCCTTGTTATTGCACGCACAGTCGAAAGAATGGAGTCTATCTGCTTGTCATGGACTCGGGAGTGAGGCAAGACAGGAAAACAAAAAAAAGTTGGCGTATCCCTTTAAGCCATACTTGTTGACTTTATGGATGTCATAATCCTCTACCAGGGGTGCTGGTATCGGTGGTCTGGGCATCACTGTGGAGGGTCCATCAGAGTCAAAGATGTCCTGCAAAGACAATAAAGATGGCAGCTGCAGCGTGGAGTATGTTCCCTTCACGCCAGGTCTGTACGACGTCAACATCACCTACGGAGGAGAGCACATCCCAGGTGAGGACTTTATCCCCACACTTTCTTCTTCTTTCTGTCTAATTCTACATCCTCTACCACCAAAACAGTCCAAATCTGTTCTTATTTTTTAACACAGAACTTATCAAATGTGTCCCACACGTTTTTTTTCATAGCATATATGCAGGTTATTCCCCCCTTTTTCAGGCTCTGCCCTTGTTTCCAGCTGCAAACCTCCCCCGATGTTTAAAGACTTGACTTTAAAAGATGTACTAGAGTTATTGGCCGATTAAAGACGTGCTGAGTGTTTTAAAGTGACTTTTTAAAAGATGTGGTTCGTCTTTAAAAGCTGCAGCTAAGCTTTACTGATTTTGTTCAGCTGCGTGTTTCCTTTTTAACAACTTTCAGACACAGCTGTTGGTTTGTTGTTCTGCTGAGTTTTACTGAAAAAACATCTGGAGCTGAAATAATAGATTATAAAATGACAATGATACAATTATAATACTGATGATGTTCATTAGTATATCACGTATCAAAACCAATGTTATGAAGTGCTTCAAAAACCACTGAAGTCCAACAATAAAGTCACAATAAAGCAATAAAAACAGGAAAAAAAAGGCAATTAAAATAAAAATAGTGACAAGTAAAAATCATGCTTTATTAAAATATAAAAGTTAAACAAACACACACAATGATTTGATATAACAACTACAATGTCCAGCTCTTTTTAAAGAGTTCAGTCATTTAAAAAATTGGCACAACTGAACATTTTTTTCCAACTACATTCCTCAAAAACAGTTTGGAAACTTTTTTTTGGTCGATTATTCCTCCCATTTAATTGTATTTGGTTTTACATTATTGTAAAGCCACCTTTACCACGAGGTACAACTTGTAAGGATTGTGCATTCTTGAAATGGGCAACACAGCTAAATGTGTGGGTAGTGCCCAAAAAATGGACCAAAATACTCCTGCAGTATTTCTCTGTTGGTCTTCACTCTTGTTTTGAGCTTCAACTGCTACCAGGTGTGCGCTCCAACCATCAACATGCCACGTTTGTCCTTCCAGGATGAGGCACTTGCAAAAGAGCAACTGGAAGCTGGTGTTTTGGTACGCAGAGTGGCAGCTTTATTTGGTGCCATTTCTAAACTTAGGACTAAGTTCCTTACCTGAGCCCATAGAAGGTGTTTGTAAATGGATTGAACCTTTTCCAAAACATTTCCTGCAGGTGATTGGATGGTTGCTCTGTCAATCACATTTGTTATGTGCCAATCAGAGTAAAGAGTAAAGGACTGAACGTGAGAACATAGAACAAACTCTTGGAAAAACATTTCGGAAGTGGAGCAAAAATATTCTTTCTACTGAGAGATTTGGAGTGTTATTTGTTTTTCATTTGATAAAAGAAGTGTGGTCCAGATCTGATAACACTTCCTCTGAAGCCGTTAGCATCTATGCTAATCCCTGTACAAGCAGGAATCTAAAGCACTCTGATTGGGGCGTCCTGCTTTGGGCCGCTCTCAGTCGTCGTAGATTGAAGCTTGACAGATGGATCTGCCTGAATACAGACATTGAATCAGGGGGATCCATCTGCATGGCATGACCAACAGGCAGACTGAGAAGTTAGTGTCCCAGGACACAACACCTCAAGAAGATCAGTTCCTTACCCTTGATTCACTGAGGAACAAAAGGTTTTTTTTCCAGAGATTTATCTGTTAAATTTACTGAGCAGTACATCAGACAGATCCCTGAAAGGAGCCCAAGGTTCCTCAGTGAAACAAGGGTGGGGAACCAGTCTTCTTGAGGTGTTGTCTTCCAATACAATATTGGGCATCCCTAATCAAGGGAAAAAACGGTTAAGTACGGTTGGAGTGATTTGTGGGTTTTCTCTCTGGCGCCTGAATTATAAGTCACTGCTCCACACAGAGATTAACTCCACCTGCCAAAGAGGTCTGTGAGAGTCTTTGTGCAACCTGCCCCTGCTAAAAAGTTCTGAAATCATCTCTAACAACTTCTTTATTTTTCCTCTCATGGTTTCTCTCTTCATATTCTGTCCCCAGGAAGTCCATTCAAGGTCCCAGTGACGGATGTGGTTGATCCCAGTAAGGTGAAGGTCTCTGGTCCTGGTGTGGGTTCAGGTGTGAGGGCCAATATCCCACAATCCTTCACTGTGGACTGCAGGAAGGCGGGCGTGGCTCCTCTGGCTGTGGCCGTCACCGCTCCTAAAGGTGCCGCAGAGCCCGTGGAGGTTAAGGACAACGGGGACGGGACGCACTCAGTGTCCTACACGCCGTCTGTTGAGGGACCGTACTCTGTCGCAGTCAAGTACGCAGAGGAGGACATCCCCCGCAGGTATGGGGTGTAAAGGCAGTCTTGATGAGGACGGGCGGTATGGACCAGAAATCATTTCACTCACCCATCTGAATCATTGAATTCAGGTGTTCCAGTCACTTCCATGGCCACAGGTGTTTAAAATCATCATCTGGTCATGCAGACTGCTTCTACAAACATTAGTGAAGAATGGGTCGCTCTCACTCAAGTTCATATGTGTGTGAAGGCAGATGAGCCAATACTTTTGGCAGTATAGTGTTTTTTTGACACATTTTCTGTTTATTTTTTCAGTCCCTTCAAGTTTCGGGTTCTTCCAACTCATGATGCCAGTAAAGTGCGAGCAAGCGGTCCTGGTTTGACAACCAGCGTCCCTGCCAGCTTCCCCGTCGAATTCAACATTGACGCCAAGGACGCCGGCCAAGGCCAACTGAGCGTGGTCATCACTGTCAGTATTGACCATACTATCGTTAACACCCACTAAAATAAAAAACAGGATGTCACATTTGAACAGTTGCCCTCCACTCTTCTTCACTTTTGTTCCTCTGCAGGACCCCGATGGTAAACCAAAGCAGGCTACTATCCATGACAACGGAGACGGCACGTACACAGTGTCCTACATCCCTGACCGCACAGGCCGGTACACCATAGTCATAAAGTACGGGGGTGATGACATCCCTGCTTCGCCCTACAGAGTCAGAGCCACGGCGAGCGGAGACGCCAGCAAGTGCACCGTCACAGGTACGAGAGCTCCGTTTTAGAGCTTCGGTATTCCAAAGATTTGGATGATTGAGGTTAAGATTGAACACGATGTCCTCCGTCCTCCCCTCAGGTCCTGGTGTGGGTCCCACGGTGGCCATCGGAGAGGAGCTGGGCCTGGTGGTGAACGCCAAGGGGGCCGGGAAAGGGAAGGTGAGCTGCGTGGTGGTTCAGCCCGATGGCAGCGAGGTGGAGGCAGAGGTAATGGAGAACGAGGACGGCACCTTCGACATCTTCTACACGGCTCCAGCTCCAGGGAACTACGTCATCTACGTGCGCTTTGGGGGAGAGAACATCCCACGCAGTCCCTTCAAAGTCATGGTAAGAGACGCAGGACGTTATCAGTCGTCATTCGAGCTGTCATTCAGCGATTAATTACAGACTTTGGGATCAGTCAATAGTGAATAATCAAACTTCTCAACAATGTGAAGGTTCTGTTGAATTGACTAGTAGCTGATTCTAGACAGCCATCACAAACTTCTTTCTCTAGTTTTTCATATCAACACGTGCTCATTCACTTAAATAACATGCGCCTGATCCTGTTTGTAATTTATGTAAATGATTCTTTTATACAATTTATCTGTTAGCAAATTTTTTTATGCTATATATAAAAGGTTGTTTATTCAAGCACAACTGCTGTAAGTTCCCAATAACAGCGTCTTTTGTTCACTGCTACATACTGATTGAAGTGCGCCGGTTTTTGCTAAGGTGTTGGAAAATGATGATTACTGATACAGTGACCAAAAGTTTTCCCAACAAATTTCTGATTGCTGATCAACAGGAAAACTTGGAGAACTTCCCATCTCTGCTGTATATTATGGAAAGAAGTTTGGGCATAAATTTGACATCGGCGATATCAACCTTAGTTCAGCTCTACTAGTACTCAGATTTGGAGTACACGTAGTCAATTGTGGTCATCTAGTGCATGAGTAGACCTTCCTAGTCATGCAAAATCCTCTACTTGTAGATTTAAAAATGTTAGTAGTAAAAACTCAAAGGTTTACTAGTACTTATAGTAACACAAAATTGTCTACTGGTAGGCTTTTTTCTTTTCGTGTCTTACCTCACCGAGTCCATGACAAGATGACAGACACCATTCTTTCGACTGTGCGTGCAGTAACAAGGAAGAAACGGACAGAGCTCCCCTACCGCTAATTAGCTTAGCTCAAACACTGGGAGTCAATGGGAAGTGTTAGCCTCTAAAAGCTCTAAAATTTGCAGGCAATTTGCACTTAAGAATGACTCGCTAACGATCGGCACACTCACAACTGCGAATCAGTTCGCGTCGTTCACTTAAAAGAGCTGTTCAAAAGACTCTTTCTAGCGCTAACAACTGCTGAGGCAGGTCAACAAAACAAAGCCTCAGTTTACGAGTAGAAGAAGATAATATGATTATAGAAGAAGATAACGTGACATTACATGGTAAAAAAGTTAGTCACAACAAGCACACAGGACCATTTAGAGTTGCTGAAGAGTTTATCTGCTGATTGTAGACAGAGGCATGCTAACACTACCCATTAACTTCCAATGTTTGAGCTAAGCTAATTACTGTTGGGCGAGCTCTGCCCGTCTCTTCCTCGTTACTGCAAGCACAGTTGAAAGAATAGTGTCTTTTAATGGACTAAGGAGTGAGGCAAGACATGAAAACCAAAAATGTTGGCGTATCCCTTTTAAGAGAGGGTCTTAGTTATTATAGAGCCACTTTTTGACTTCAGGTTTCAGATGGTTCTCACATAAATGAACAAGCGATCTAGATGATGAAAAGCTGGTTCTCACGTGGCCGAAGTCAAAGAGAGATGAAGAGGTAAAAGCCCCGGAGCTGTGCCGTTTGTTTGCTCTTGTTTGAGGTCCAAGGTTAACCTTAACTGTCGTGTCCTCAGGCGACAGATGAGGTACCCATGATGCAACAGCAGATGTCCCAACAGCAGCAGGCCCTCCCCCCTGGAGCTGGCTTCCAGCCCTGGGTACCTCCAACACACACACACACACACACACACACACACACACTGCCTCTCTCTCTTGCAGGTGAATGGCTGCTGAATGAACCTTGACTCTCTCTCTCTCTCTCCATTCTAATGTCTACTCGCTCTACCGCTTTGCCTCATGTCATCACTGCCTTTTCCCTCTCAGCCAACGGGATTGCAGCAGATATCTAACAACTCTTAAAGGAGCTGCCATGGTTACGGGTGTGTTGTCTCCCTCTCTGCGTCCCCTCTTCCTCATTGCACTCTTTGTTGCTCTGGCTGCGTCACAGATTCATCCCGTCACCCTCCTCTTTCCTCTGCTCCATCGCGCTTCATTCCCCAGGATGCACCTGTGTGGGCGGGGCTTGGATGCAGCAGCAGCAGCATGTTTCTAACGCAGGTGGCTGAAGCGGACGTGGAGGTGTGGTGTGAATGATGTGGTGTGTAACTTGGTCTGCGTGTGTCTCGTCCAGGTGACCTCAGAGCCAAGCAGAGGCAGCGTCAACTGCAGCGGCTTCAGACCGTTTGACATGGTGATACCTTTCTCCTTCAAGAAGGGAGAAATCACAGGTGAGAGTGGGATGGAAGATTTGAATTTGTTTGTATATCCAAAAGAGCAAAATAAAAACCCCAATTACAATGAAGTTGGGACGTTGTGTAAAACTTTAATTAAAACACAATCCAATGATTTGTAAACCCTTTTCAACTATTATTCAATTAAATACACTTCAAAGACGAGATATTTAATCTTCAGACTAATAAACTTTTTTGTCTTTTGCAAATATTCACTCATTTTTAGTTTGATGCCTGCAACACTGTCTAAAAAAGCTGGGACACTTGCATGTTTATGTCTGAGTTTACCCTCAGTAAGCATTTGGAACGGAGGACGCTAATAGTTGAAGCTTTGTAGGTGGAATTCTTTCACATTCTTGCTTGATGTTCAGCTGCTCAACAGTCCAGGGTCACCGTCCTTGACCAGGTGTGGACTGCAGCAGGTCAGTCTACTACCTGCACTCTTTCGCTCTGAAGCCACGCTGTTGTAACACGAGCAGAATGTGTCTTCATTGTCTCTGAAAAAGATGGATGGCAGCTCCAAAACCTTTCAGCATTAATGGAGCCTTCACAGATGTGCAGGTTACCCATGCCATGGGCACTAACACCCCCCCCCATACCATCACAGATGCTCTTTTGACCTTTGCTCTGATAACAGTCTGGATGGTCCTTTTCCTCTTTAGCCTGAAGGACACCACGTCCATGATGTCCAAAAACAGTCTGACATGTGGACTCAGACCACAGCAGACTTTTCCACTTTGCCTCAGTCCATCTCAGATGAGCTCGGCCCAGAGAAGCCGGCGGTGTTTCTGGGTGTTGTCGATATTTGTCTTTGTCTTTGCATGGTAGAGTTTGACCTTGACCTTGTAGATGTAGAGATGAACTGTGTTAACTGACAATGGTTTTCTGAAGTGTTCCTGAGCCCACGTGCTGATATCCTTTACTGAATGATGCTGCTTTATAATGCAGTGCTGCCGGAGGGATTGAAGGTCACGGGCATTCAGTGTTTGTTTTGAGCCTTGCAGAAATTTCTCTGGATTCTCTGAATCTTTCAATGATATTATGGACCGTAGATGATGAAATCACTTAATTCCTTGCAGTGTCATGCTGAAAAACCTTTTAACTGTTGGACCATTTGCTCTCACAGTTGTTTGCCCCATCCTTGCTTTGAAACAGCTGAGCCTTTCAGAGATGCTCCTTTTATACCCAGTCCTCTTGACACTCACTTACTTCCAGTTGCCCGTTCACCTGCTAAATGTTCCAAACAGGTGTTTTTTTAGCTTTTCTCCACTTTCTTAGTCTTTTGTTGCCCCTGTCCCAGCTTTTTTGGAACATGTTGCAGGCATTAAATTCAAAATGAGGGAATATTTGCAAAATAATAATAAAATTTATCAGTTTGAAAATTAAATATCTTGTATTTGTAATGTGTTCTATTGAATATCAGTTGGAAGGGTTGATTCTTCTGATTACAACATTTTAAAACAAGCACAGCTTTTGCCCTTGTCACATTGAGAAACCATTCACTCCTAGCTTAGGTACAGAATTATTTTTTATTTCTAGACTTTCTAATTGATAATTTGAGTATAATTAAACATTTATTAAGTTAAAAAGTTAAAAACTACCTTTTCTGTCAGGAAAATGAGCTGAAAGAAAATGCTCCTTATATAAGCTGCCAAAAAGCATGTTAAATTTTCATTTCTGTGACAAAACAGGATTATAATGTTTTTAATGGTGATATTTTTAGACTTTTTAATCTAGTTTTCTCCACTGTATATCTGAGTTGTGCATGAGATTTCATAATTTAAACAAAATAATCACTCAAACTTCATAAATAAGACTTAATAAAAGTAACAGGGTAACATTAAAAACTCAAAGTATTAATATATAACATATTTTATAATAATCTCTGTTCTGCTCTCTCCCTCAGGTGAGGTGTTGATGCCTTCAGGTAAATCGGCTCAGCCCTTGATCACAGATAACCTGGACGGGACGGTCACAGTGCAGTACTCCCCCACAGAGGCTGGCCTGCATGAGATGCACATCAAGTACAACGGCACACACATCCCAGGTCTGTACCCACAAATGTCCCAGTCTGAGGATGCTTTTGTATTTAGAAGTAGACATTAGAGCACAGAGTAAATGAGCACCGATGGACAAATATTACTGCCTCTGCTCTCATTGATTCTTTTTTTTTATCTAGATAATTGAATACATGAGGTTTTTCTCTGCTTATGGGTGCAAGACATTTTTAAAGCTCATCAAAAAGCGGTTTGATAAAGCTGCCAGTGTGAGTTTTGGAGTGCAAACTGGAAATAAATGCCCTTGTAGGGACCTTGCTTAATGTTCAGACTAAAGGCATCTTCCTTTCAAAACAGGAAATGGACCTTCATAAATTAATGACACAAAATCTAAGGAACAGTTATTGCTGATTGTAACATAAGCCTTCTAGATACAGGAAATATTAGAAATCATCAAACCAAAACACCAAGAAAATAAATACATAATCAGATGATAAATCAAACAGCAGCAAGAAGGTTGTGTGTTTTTTTTTTTTTTTTAAAGATAATTTTTTGGGCATTTTGTCTTTGCCGTTGTTCGTTAGTTTAGAGCAGGATAATTCAAAACGTTTGGACAAAATTTGGATAAAAAATTTCCGGGAAATGTTGATCATAGCACAACTAAGAAGTGATTAAGTTTTGGTGGTGATCCGAATTCAGATGTGGATTCAGTAATATTTTAAGGATTTAATCACAGTGCAAGGCAGGGCAGTTTTCTGTATTTTTGCTAATAACTCAAGTTCTCAGCAGATTTGTATTACATTTTCAGGGACTGTTGGTCATGGCATGAGGACAAAGTGATCAGATTTTGGTGGTTAACTGGTTTTGGATCCGGTGCAAGATAGCCTTAAGGTCAAATGTGGTCTACTGCCAAACAGTGCTGTTATATTATTTATTTATATTGTAAATATTGTTAATGTTTATACTGTAAATTCCTTAGCCTTGTTCATAGTCTTACTTTACTTTTTTTTTTTTTTTTGGCTTCTTAAGGAAGTTGATATACCTTGAAAATTCTGCATGCTACAACCTGCTTACTTAATTTTTTTACCTAATTTTTTATGCTCTTATTTATTTTAATGTCTTTATTTGATATTCCTACTGCTGTACTGTGAATAAGAGCAACTGAAACAACCAAATTTTCCCTTGGGGATTAATAGAGTATTTCTGGTTCTGATTCTGATAGGACAGTTTTCCACATTTTTGACAGTAACTTGCTTGACGTTATAATAATGTTAGAAAAGCCTTTTTTAGAGGTTTGAATGTTTTCTCATTGTACCGTTTTTCCTTTAATATGTTTGTCTTTTTGGATGCTGTTTTGGCCTCCTGGGTTTGAGTCCAAAATGTCTCCCCCTGCTCTCTCTTACCCCCTTTCACAAGCCTGTCTCTCTCTTTATCAATAAAGGCTTAAAAAAGCCAGAAAATAGACTTTAAAACATGTTTGTTTGTGTGTTGCAGAGTCTCCTCTTCAGTTCTATGTGAACCATGCCAGCAGTGCCAACGTCACAGCGTACGGTCCTGGTTTGAGCTACGGCGTCGCCAACAAGACTGCAACATTCACCGTCTTCACAGACGATGCCTCTGAAGGTAAGTGAGCTGCAGGAGGAGCCGGTAGTCTTTTGGAAACACCTCTAAACAGCAGGGGGAACACTTAGGGTTCCTATAAACTGATATGAAGACAAATTAAATATATTTAGACTTCCTAAATGAAGATTTCTTGGGAAATGTGAGAGAATAGCCTCACAAAGTGGTGATATTTAAAATCTTTCAATGTTGTTTGATACCTTAAAGTGCCTTTTACATCCTGCTTAATCTCAGAAATAGTGGTGGCTAAAGTTTTTTTTTTTTTTTTTTCGTTAGTTGGAAATGTACAGAGTTAGAATATCCATTTCTGTCATCTGAAGCCTGGTGTGATTTCTTAAGCCCTCTGTCTGCTCAAAACCCAAAGAGATTCTGTCACACCAGGAAAAATCACAACAACTAAACAGATGCTAGGCCGGGGTGCAAATAGCCAAATGGATTCTGTGCATAGACTGTTAAAGGATTGGAAGAAGCCATGTGATGTTAGCCGTCTGATTATTATAGGAGTCTTAGGAAGGCTTTGAATGTGTTGTGATGGACGCTGCCACACTGCATGTCATCTCAACCAAACTTTAGCTCAGAGCTCTTCACAGACAGAGAAGCTGTGTTAAGGTAGGGCTTAAGGCCAATAGTGATGCCACGTTTCCAAAATCCTCAATGAATCCCCAATAAAAGAAAAACAGGTGCAGTATTAAATAATCCATGATGTTTGTTCAGGCAATAAAAAAACATCTTTCCATGGTGCTGGTTTGGTGGAGTGGTAAGCAACCAGGCACGACCCATACATGCTTTTGCCGGCCCGGGTTTAAGTCCGACCAGTGGCCAGTTTGCAGTGTCCTCCCCCTGCTCTCTCTCGCCCTCTTTCACAAGCCTATCCACTGTTTCTCTCTCTCACCTATCAATAAAGGCACAAAATCCCAGAAAAAAATAACCTAAAAAACAAATAAAAATAAAAAATATCTTTTCCCCACACACAATCATTAAGGTGTCAGGGTTCTGCAGCCAGCCTCAAGTGGACACTCTGGGTACTGCAGGTTCTGGCACTTTCACGTGGGCCTCTTTTTTCAGCCCTGGAGGTTGCTGCCTGGTTCAGTCCACTGTGTGAATGAAGTCTGTGCAGACATTTCCTGAATCATTATCTACTCATTTGTCCCACTTTCTGTATCTCCAAATAAACCAAATACCCTCAAAATCTTAAAGCTGGGCTTTAATTTCAAAGTATTTGAGTTGTGTAAAGTTTTTTTTGTTTTTTTGAGTCTTTTTCCATCCATCAGTAAACAGACTGTATGCACTGAAGAGCCTCTTGTTACAGTTTAATGTGCGCTGATGCAGCATATTTTCCTGCCCTTCCTGCCCAGGTGGTCTGGACTTGGCAATCGAGGGTCCGTCCAAAGCAGACATCAGCTGTGTGGACAATAAAGACGGGACATGCAGCGTCAGCTACATGCCCACTCTGCCCGGAGACTACAACATCCTGGTCAAGTATAACGATGAACACATCGCAGGCAGCCCGTTCACCGCTAGGATCACTGGTGAGACTTTACAAACACATTTATGAGCACAAACAGAGGCTGTCAAGCACATACAGATAAATCATTTGTAAAACAACTCTAATCTGCCAGCCTGGTTTTTCTTATTTTAGATAAACTGCTAATGACGTGAAATAATATGAAGTAAAACTTATCTCACTTGCGGCACCAAACAAGTTTTTTCAGTTTTTAAGGGAGTTCATCGGCTTGGCTACCCCAGAAAGTATTTAATAAATCCTTTGAATCATGGATGTTGTCACTGACAGTAGTTTAGCATACTCCATGCATCTATTGTACTGTAAGCAGGCAGCCCGGGCTCAAACATGGCCCATGGCTCATTTAGATTAGATTGAACTTTGTTAATGCCTTGGGAAGACTCCCTCAGGGAAATTAAGATTCCACAGGGTAAAAAAGCACACAGGTGTCAGAAAAGTAGTAAAGTTAAAACAATTTGCAATTATAAATCTAAATAAATTTAAATATAAATAAAAAGATGCTACTGCTCCTTCCCGTCCTCTGTCTTCCTGTTACTCCTCCCCCGAGTGAGGAGTTGTACAGTCTGATTGCCTGAGGGACAAAGGAGTCCCTTTCCTGCATGTTGTTCCCCACTCTCTTCCTCTAGTTTCCAAATTTATCCCCTATCATATCTTATAAAGGCGTAAATCCCCCAAAACTGCTTTGAATAATACAACTTTGATTTGTTTAAGAGGCCCCATGTCCTGATGTGTTTTAGAGGTCTATTCAACAAAGATTTGATTTAATAAAAAAAAAAACAAACACATTTAATCTCTGAGAGGATCAGATTCAACCCCCCCAACAAAGCAGTCAGATCTGAGGGAGCGGGGAGGCTATGACGGTTAACTCTGCGCTGATTAGCTGCCTAAACTGTCCCTGATTGAATGTGTTACAGATCGAGGAGCCGACTTTCTAAACAGTCGTGGTGTCTGCCTGTGACTAGCAGAAAATTCACATGTAGGTGGAGGCTGTATAGCTATGACATCATAAACCCCAGAAAGTAAAAGCTGAGCGTTTTAAGAGGCATTTCTCCATGAAGTGCTCCTCAAGCTTCTTCTTACAACATTTAAACAAAGAAAGCTGATTTTGCAGGACGTGGGAGCTTTAAGGTATAAGGAAAATCAATAAAAAATGCAAAACAAGATGTTAAACTCATAATGTCTTGAAGGGATATGCCAACTCTTTTGTTGTTTTCGTGTCTTGCCTAACTCCAGAGTCCATGACAAGCAGATAGACTCCATTCTTTTTACTGTCCGTGCACTAAAAAGGAAGAGACAGTCAGAACTCGCCCACTGCTAATTAGCTTAGCTCAAACACTGAGAGTCAATGGGTAATGTTAGCCTGCCTCTGCTTACAGTCATCAGATAAACTCTTCAGCAACTCTAAACAGTCCTGTGTGCTTGTTGTGACTTTTTTTTTTATTTATTTTTTTACCAAGTTATGTTATATTGGCTGTGTTTTGTTAACCCTACTCCACGGTGGTTTTTGCGAGAGATGTGATGTTTGCGAATGAGTCAAGTCTTTTGAACAGCTCTTTTCAGAAAATGATGAGGACTGATTCTCAATTGTGAGTGAGCCATTTGTTTGCGAGCCATTCTTAAATGCAAATTGCCTGCAAAAAAAAAAAAAAGCCAGGGCATCCCTTTAAATGTTTAAAAGACCTTCATTCAGTTAAAGTGCTCAAAATAATTTGAGGGATGCATTTAATTTAGCAAACAGGCTTTATAATTACACAATTTGGAAATGAAGACATTGATCCATTCAGAAAAATATAAACAAGTTTGAATTTAAAATGGCCATTTAAAAATAACTATGGAAACATGTATTTTCTTGTATTTCTCTCATTAATTTGAATTTTAGTGGCTTGTTTGAGTTAGAGATAGAAAGGTAAATATTTTATTGATGCCAAAGTGTGTTCAAGAAAAAAATAAAACTAGACTCGTGGTAAAATCAGAAAGAGCTGTTAAGAAAGAAGAACTTAAGTCATGCAGACTCAGTCCTTAGTTAATAGTCCACCCCTGTTTGTGTTTCAGATGATAACCAGCGCCGCTCTCAGGTCAAACTTGGCTCGGCTGCAGACTTCTCTCTGGACATCAACGAGACCGACCTGAGCCTTCTGAGCGCCAGCATCACGGCGCCGTCAGGTCGAAACGAGCCCTGCCTGCTGAAGAGGATGGCCAACAACCACATCGGTAACACACGTGCATGAAAACACGAACAAACATGGACCTGTCCATGTTCCTCCCTGTCCTCCATTTTCCTTCCCTGATGTCAACCTCCCTTCTTCTTCCTCCCAGGTATCTCCTTCATCCCTCGGGAAGTTGGAAAACACCAGGTCAGCATCTTGAAGGGTGGCTGTCACATCGCGAACAGCCCCTTCACCATCATGGTCGTCCAGTCAGAGATCGGGGATGCCAGTCAGGTCAAAGCTCACGGGGATGGCCTCGTCCAGGGAACAACCTTCAATAACGCCAGCTTCGTGGTCGATACCCGGGAAGCCGGTCAGTATATGAGCCTCTACCTCTGTGGATGGGCATACACTTACACCCATACTTACATGATGGTTTATTCATATTACTTCTATGTCTAAAATAATTGGCCAGTAAAGCTGATTCTGATCCTTTTGTATGATAATGACAAACATATTTTTATGTGATTGTAATTCTTGTGTATCTCTCTATATTCATATTAATACATTTTTATTTTTATTATTTTTATTTTTTGGCACCTGATGAGATTGTGATGAGTTTCAGACATTCAAATAGGTCATTGTAGAAAGTGTTTATTGATCCCTGAGGGCTAAGTCAGACAAGACAAACTCAAGGTCCATGGGCCAAATATGGCACTCATACTACAAATCCCACAATGCTCTGCTGCAGCTGCAAAGCACCAGCCCCTCCTCCCATTGCTCTAATATCACTCTGTTTTCAGCAGGTGAATGCATTGGTCAGCTCTTTTACGCTTGCTTTGATGCTTGAGAGAGAATAAATATGCTGATCAAATTCATATTTCTGATTGAAACCGAGTCTAGTCACTAGTACTACTAGTAGATTGAATTGAATCTTTTGGCTTTACCAGTACCACTAGTAGACTAAAAACAGTCTAATAGTACTACCAGTGAGATATTTCGAGTTAACTAGCAGTACTAGTAAACAAAATTTTGTTTTACTATTTAAGGTTTTTGGTGCACTAGTGCACGAGGAGACATTACTGGTATGGCCTACCAGTAAACATTTTTGTGTTACTACTACTACAAGTAAAGCTTTAGATTTTACTAGTAACATTTTAAAAGTCTACTAGTACAACATAGTTACACAAAATAGTCTACTAGTAGATGATTTTGCTTTATTAGTAAGGTCTACTTATGCAGTAGTGCACCAGAAACCTTTACTGGTAAACTAAATTTTTGTTTACTAGTACTACTATTAAACTCAAAATATCTCACTGGTAGTACTAATAGACTGCTTTTTAGTCTACTAATAGTACTAGTACTAGTAGACAAAATGCAAACGAAGTGGGAGGGATTATAACTAAATCCATCACCCTGACTGGTTATAATACTTTCTAAACCCAATGGGAAGCCTGAATTTGCTTTTCACCGCCCCCTTATCAGCATATAAGGCTTACAAGTAGTACCAGTGACACTTTTTGCTTCACTAGTAAAGTCTACTTGCACACTAGTTTAGCAAAATTGAGAACATGTTCTTCAAATTTGAGTACTAGTCGAGCTGAACTATGCTTGATATCACCGATATCCCAAACGGCGCTCCATATTCCCGTCTCTCTGGTGATGTTTTCACACCTTGAAAAACTTTCTGAGAATTTCCCCAAATTTTACTGTATGAGCTGCATGTGTGGACGCAAACTGACAACATTTTCAAGCACTCCAACACTCTCTTTTTGTCTTAATCCATTCACAGGTTATGGTGGCCTTGCTCTGTCCATCGAAGGTCCCAGTAAAGTGGACATTCAGACCGAGGACATCGAGGACGGGACATGTAGAGTCACATACTGTCCAACTGAACCTGGAAACTACATCGTCTCGATCCGCTTTTCAGAGGAACATGTCCCAGGTACTAACCAACATTTTGATAGATTTTATTTATTTTATAAATTCTATTTTAATTGGAAAAGCAGTCATGTCTTACAACCTCATTGCACGAAGCATCTCTTGTAATTACTAAACTTTCCAGGATCTATCTCGAGACATGACACCATGGTCTGATGACTCCTTCCACATTGTCCCAATGTCTTTGTCCAGTTTTTCCATTTATAGTTCACTTATTATTGTAACACATAACCTCCACACAAAATGGGGAGTCTACCTTAACAACAGTAATCAAAAAGCACAGAAAAACAAAAGGGGGCATCACACATTACCTACAAATGTCGATGAAATCTGATCTTACAGGTTTTACATACTCAGTCCAATTAGGCACAGCTTGTTGAAAGTCAGTATCTATTCATTTAAATGCTGTTTCTACCCCCAAAGATACACAGTCTAATGTAAAATCTGATTTATCCTCTAAGAATACATTCATCATTTAAAATAGGGTATTTAAAGTTCTGAGATGTTATTCCAGTGATGAAGCATTTCTTTTAAACTATATTATAAACTTCAAGACAGTTAATGTAGATTTTATTCATTTCGTCAACAGGAAGTCCATTCACCGTGCGGGTCACCGGAGAGGGTCGTATTCGAGAGAGCATCACCAGGAGGCAGAAGGCGGCTTCTGTGGCCAGCGTGGGGAGCACGTGTGACCTCAGTCTGAAGATACCAGGTACACAAACCAACAACCCCCCCTCAGTTATCAGCAGAAAATACATCACTTATAAATTCTCATTTTCATGCTGTTGTATTATTCAACTTCAGTCATAATCATTACAGATGTTAATGTAAATATTAGATTTATTACTCTTTTCATGATCATACATCTATAAAAACTATCACTACAATCATACAGACATGAGGACCCTCCTGAAATCTCAAGGGGCTAAATTTATATTCAGCAGAGACAATTATGATGAAGACAGGTCTATTGTTGGTCCATGGATCTGTTACTAGCTTTAGTTCTTACTTTAGTCCACTTGTCTCTGCCCACCTCCCCTCCTTCGCCCACACACCCAACACAGCATCATGTGGATGTTGATCCACATTCAAGGTTTCCTGCTGCTAAACAGAGGGTTTTTCTTGCTGCCATGATGGATTCATGTTGGGTTTTTGGATATGTGTATGTATGTAAATATGTATATGAGTATTTCATATATGTATATATGCATATATGTGTATCCATAAAATGAAGAGTTTGTCTTCAGCCTGCTCTGTTGTAAAGTGCCTTGAGATAACACTTGTTATGAATTGGCGCTTTCTAAATAAAGACTCATTGATTGAAACCCACTACCCCACTCTCAGGCTTTGTCCTGCATGGTTTGTCCTTCTGCCCTCCTTAAACTGCATTTGACTTAATTGAAAATGCTGTTTTTCCAATACTGCAGCCAATGTTGTTGAGATTGTCTCTGTGTGGACGTGGAAAACTGCATTTTGAGCCTTGAACGTCACACTCAGGATGATTTCCCACTACATGACACTCGTGCTGCAGCAAACATTGTTAATCTGTTGCCGTTTAAAGTGTTGATAACTGGACGATTTACACGCTCACACAGACTTTCTGTCACTCCTTAACTATGATGCTTTTCTAAAAAAAAATTAAGACGACGATACAAACAGACGTTTTGAGTGAACCTGTTGTTCTTGTTTCAGAAGTGATTGTGTTGACTGGTGACCCATGGCGGCTTGTGTCTTTGGTTTGATTAAGATTATCAGATATGTGTTTATATTAAATATAAACAAAAAAATATTTACTCAGCACTCCTGCTGTCACCAGTTAACACAGCCACAAGTTAAACCGTAACACCAGTTGAACATGGTGGATAGAACAGATATAAAAATAAAACTACTTCTGCATAGATATTGAAAAAAAAAAGTTGTGGCTGTAGAAAATATTAAAGGCGTGACGTCACTTCTTCCATTAATCTCACAACAGTATTTTCCTCTCTTTTTACCCCACTATCCTCTTCCTTGTTGTAAATTCTGGGCTGAATATTTAGAGTTGTGTTATTAAAATGTTTTCAGCCGCCACATTTATCAACACACTGTTGTTCGTACGCTGGGATTGGACAAATACTCGTAGTTCATGAATCTCAAGTGGGAGCTGGTGTAAGATGATGTGTTCAACAAGATCTGTGCAGGTTTCTACACCAGACTGATGAGGCCCTCCTGTCTCAGATGCTTGTTTCTCCTGTAGATCTTCTTCCTGTCTGAAGCTCTCATCTCTGCTGTGGTTGTTTCAAACTACTGCTGGTCGGCTAAATACTTTGGGGTAGGGCTGGGCAATATATCAGTATAATCAATTCATTTGAATTGTTCTTGGTAGAAGACTTAAAAAATTAAAAATCAAGATTTTTTTCTCGACTTACTCCAATTTTAAGTTGTTGCAAAGTTTGAAAATATAATTACTGAAAACTTACAGTTTTCATGATGGTAGGCCCTGCCAGATTTTGTACAAGCAGTTTTATCGGCTTGTTTTCAGACATTCAGAAACAAACGTGGGTAGTCACCAAAACAAACACATGCATATACTGAAAACAAAAGAAAACAATCAAGGTAAACCGCTGACAGCATCCTGCATGTGCAGCAAGTCCACATGCTCCAAAAGGAGTAGGAAGAAGTCTTAACTTATTTAATCCTACCCCTTTTATTACCACGTACTACAGTGAGTTTTTAAATTTCTACATATAAGTTATATTTACAAGATTCAGCCGCCTATTTAGGAGCCAATGTTCCTTAAAATATATTGACTATAAAATATTATAGCTACTTAAACACGATTACAAACATAATATTTCACCAGTAATTTCGACAGTTCAGCATTTTATGACACGCCTCAACTGTACGAGGGAAATTCTGTTTGGTTTGGGAATATGTTTTGATAACATGAAGGCAAAACTTCATTCATGTTATTTTTGTGTTACTGGGAGTTTTTTTTGAGAGGGAAAACATCGATTAACCCTTTAACTACTAGCTTGACTGTTTGGCAGAGGTCATCAATAAATTCAGTGATATTTAATGTTTTAAATCAAATCATAGTTTGATACTGTTAACATTTCAGGGAACAGAGGAAACTACAAACAAACCAAAAACCAGATGTTTTCTTGGTGTGGGATTTAAGGGTTTTAAAAGCTAACAGGTGATTACGTGATGACATAAAAATGCACAAATATTTGGGACAAAATCAGTTACAAAAGGCAGGAATGTTTGTAAATAAAATAGCAAAAAATAACTTAAAATAGATGATACTGAGTTAGACAAACATACAAAAAATGTTTTTGATAAGAGATTAAATATATATGTAATGATGGTAATAATAATAACGTTTAGCTTTAAATCCTACACAAAGAAAATATCAGTTATTTTGGTTTGTTTGCAGGTTTTTCTGTATCCATTAAATATTCCTGAATTTATTGAGCTCTGCCAAACAGTTGAGCTGGGAGTTAATGGGTTAAAATCGTAAATCTGGGATTTTATTTTTAGGCCATATCGCCCAGCCCTACTTCGGTGTTTTCAGTGGCTTATATCCTTTCTAATTTCTTCTTTTCTCTCTTCTCCCACCCCTCTCCTTTGCCCCAACCTGCCTTCTCCTCGGCCTTTTTAATCACCTGTTTAACTTTCTTTTTTCTTTAGTTTTCTTCTTTTCTTTCCTTCCTTTCCTCCTCAGCTTCTCCACTTGTCCTTCCCTGCCTCCTCCCTTTCCCCTCTTCTCTGTATGTCCTTGTGTTTTCTCCTCCTCCATCCTCCTCTTCCTCCAGTGAGCTGGTTTCTCCTGGTCCTATCCCGTCAGCTTCTCTCTCCTTCTCGCTCCTACTGCTCCCTCTGGTGGTCTGGAAGGTCTGGTGGTCTTGGGGCTCGCTCCCCTGATCGTACCCACCAGCAGAGCCTCTCTCCGGGCCGCGTGCGCCTCATCTCCGGGCTCTCTGGTCTGGTGCTGGCAGGGAGGGAAAGAGCATCGAGAGGCGTTTGGATGGTTGATGCCTGCTGCCCGGTGGGCGGGGCCAGGGTGGAGGCGTTTTGTAGCCCAAAGGGTAAAAATCATCCAGGGGTTTACAGGATGAGGTTCGATAAGATGCAACTTTTGTACGTCTAAGAGCTAAATGTAATCAGTGTTATGTGAATTTTGGTATGGGTGTGTTCCTAAATATATGAAATTATAGTAGGACTCCGAGGCAGTGTTAATTCTGACAACTAATTTAGTTTTAGTTAAAGTCTTTTGCCTTTTAGTTTTAGTCATAATTTAGTCAGCTAAATTGTTTTAAGAAAAGCTTACTTTTAGTTGATGAAATTTCACAACATTTTAGTCGACTAAAATATGAAGTGTAAAGTGTAAGGCATTTTTTATGTTTCCTTGAAGTCATGTTTTACACTTGGATCCCACCAGCATGAAGCTAAGGCAGTTTTGATTGGATGTCCCTCTTAACTCATCCAACCTTTCCACACAACCAATGTAGCTGTGATTGGATATATTCCTAACTTGTCTCTACTTTCTACATGACCACATTAGGTCTGATTGGATTAAGTCTCTGTCAGACATTTTAGTCTAGCTTTTATTTGTTGATGAATAAATCAGTTAATTTAGTTTTAGTTTTTGTCCATGTGCATTTGTTTTTTCTAAGCTATAGTCTAGTTTTCTTCAGGGGAAAAAAGGATGTTGACGAAAACTATGACGTAAATAATGAGTTGACAAAATTAACACTGCTCAGAGGTAGGAGGGTCGACACAGTGATTACAGTCTACATATAGTCTGCTTTTGGTTATTAAAGAATTAATTTATTTGTATATTAAAACACCCACACTTTCACTCATTTAAGATATACTGTAGCTGATAATTATGATGTTTGAAATACTGTTTACCAAGAGGTCGTGAGACTGTGATGCTTGACAGCAGTGATTCTCAACTGGTGGGTTGTGACCCAAAAATGGGTCACGAGCCTTTGCCTGGCCAAAAAAAATGTTGGGTAAAAGTCCTGTGCCATTATTCATTCATTCATTTTCGAGACCGCTTGTCCCTTTCGGGGTCGCGGGGTTGCTTTAGCCTATCCCAGCTGTCATTGGGCGAAAGGCGGGGGTCCACCCCGAGCCGGTCACTGGGAATATGTTCTGATAACATAAAGGCAAAACTTGATTTATGTCATTTTTGTGTTACTGGAAATTTTGGGGTTTTTTATGGGAAAAAATCAATTAAAATCATAAATTGAGTATTGAACAAACCTGAAGACCTGAGGGCTGCACCTAATGTTAATGTTTTAAAAACAAACTCAAGACCTACCTGTTCAGTCTGGCTTTTACCTGAATTACCTTTTAGTGTTTTTTTTCTTATTACAGCACCCTTTTATTATTATTATTTTTTATTATTATATTTTATTTTATTTTATGATATATTTAATTTTACACTTTCACCTAACCTCCAGTGTTTACTCATTTTAAACCTTTTCGATGGTGTTTCCTCAGGACAACAGTGTTCTTGCTTATTATTGTTTTTTATTTATGATGCATTTCATCAACACTGTATACGGATTGCGGGGTGGGTGGAGTGGGTTTGGGTCATAATTCCTTCTATCTTATTTTAATTATCTGTCTGATTGTAAAGCACTTTTTGCTACATTTTCTGTATGAAAAGTGCTGTACAAGTAAAGTTTGGTTAAGTTTGATGATTGAGTGTGAAAAAATTAGGGATTTTAGTTTTAGGCCATATCGCCCAGCCCTAATATATATAACATAGGACAATAATCACAAAATACAAACAATGACAAACGTGATCTTGCTCACACTGCACTTTAGTGAGACCCAGGGAGATGTCTAAGGACTTTTCCATGATTTAAATTTATTTTATCTAAATATTTTTAGATGGTTTTACTATATTTTTAAATGGTTTTTACTGTTTCCTTATAGTGTGATTTGTTTGACGTTACACGTATGTTATGTGGTTGTTTTTTATATTGGGATTGCCGAGTTCCCCAATCTGTAAAACAAATTTACCGTCTGGTACTAATAAAGAAACCTTGAACTTTGAACCTTGAATAAAATGCAGAGGTCTAAGTTGGTAGTTAAGGCCTGTTAGAGCCCGATATGTAACAATGACCCAAAATGTAATAAAACATATGTAATAAAATCCCAAAATGTAATAACTGGTTGATAATGTAACAAGATGCTGAGCCCAAAACGTAATAAGTTTTTGCCCAAAATGTAATAACTTGTTACATTTTGGGTCAGTTATTACATTATGCCCCATAATGTAATGAAGTTATTACGTTTTGGGCTCAGCATCTAGTTACATTATTGTCCAGTTATTACATTTTGGGTTTTATTACATTTGTTTTATTACATTTCGGGCTCAACACTTTTGTTACATTATTGACCAATTATTAAATTTCGGGCTTTCTTACAATTTTTTTTTAACACTTCGGGTCATTGTCATATATTGGGCTCTAACATGGCCAAAGGTGCTTAAATGCGTTGAATAAAACTTTGACTCTTTTCACAGCCATCGATATTAAAGACGTCACTGCGGAGGTCACTTCCCCCTCTGGAGCCAGACAGAGCGCCGAGCTGGTCCCAGCAGGAAACGACACCTACTGCGTGCGCTTCGTGCCCACGGAGATGGGCGTGCACTCTGTGAGTGTGAGGTACAGGGGCGTGCACGTGCCTGGCAGCCCCTTCCAGTTCACGGTGGGGCCGCTGGGCGAGGGAGGGGCCGCCATGGTGAGAGCAGGAGGGCCCGGACTGGAGGGAGCGCTGTCCGGAGAGCCAGGTATGCACAAAAATGTCCTTCAAGTACTTTAGGCCATGTGATTTGTCTTTATTGTCTACTGTTGTTTGTCCATTTGTTCGTCCGTCCCTCTGTCCATCTGTGAGCAAGATGACTCAAAAAGCTCGACAGATTTTGGTGACAGTTTCAGGGAATGTTGGTCAGGGCGCCATCCATCAGCAGATCCAGGAATTTTTTTTTTTTTTTTTAACTCAAGTTTTTATTTGGTGCATGGCAGTTATACAATGCTGCATAATTATATCGGACAGGGCTTTCATTCTTAAGTGAAAAAAAGTGTCAATAACATATTATTACATGAGGGTGTGGAAACGTTTACAGGTAGGGAAAAGTTAATAAATAAGTTCTTAAGTAAGTAAAATGAAAAGTAGTAATAATAATAAGTAACTAGCTCAAATAAATAACAGAAATAGTGTGGATAGACATATTAAATAAGTAAATACATTAGTCCATTATTACAGTAAGTACAATAAAATACCAAATGGGATAAGTCAACTGTCATCCTGTTGATTGACAGTAATATGGGACTATCCCTGTTGTTTACCTTATAAAGCACACATTCATACGAAGCAGTCTTAATCATCAAATTTACACATTCTTGAAACTGTGGGGCTTTGGGGTTTTCCAGGATAATCCTAGCTGCCACTGAGACCCAAACCATGATAACAGAGAATTTATGTTTTGATCGGTCACTTATCTGTTTTTTATCATCCAATAAACACAACCTTGGGCAGAGTGGTACATTCCTTTCTAACCAATCACTTAAATATTGTATAACAACTATCCAGAAGCGTTTGATAACTGGGCATTCCCACAAACAATGTATCAAGGTACCGTTATCGTTTTGTCATTTCCAACACAGTCCATTGTTCATTAGACCTAATCTGTTTGGTCTCACAGGGGTCCTTTAATACCTTTGTATAATCTTAGATTGTGTGAATATGCATTTACATTCCCTTACGAATTTTCCACATTGCTCATTTCCAAGAACAACCCCAATGTCCTTTTCCCATAAAATCTGCAAATTTTGGAGGTCAGTACTGAGTGTCAAGTTCATTCTTCTGTAAAATATCGTAGCTTTGTGTTGGTGAGGTGGTAAAATTAGGTACTCCAGGATAGGGTTGTCCTCAGCTTCCAGTGTAGTTACGTAATACAATTCCTTATTTGAAGATATTCCAGAAGATCCAGATCCAGGAATTATTTAAAGGATTTGTTAACATCATGAGATAGGGCAGTTTCCCACATTTCAATAAAAACTGGGCTCATGATGTCAGAAATGCCTCGGTGGAGGTTTGTGTGCTTGGAGCACTTCTAGTTCAAGCATAAATCCACCTTTGGAGAACTGATGTGTTGATTTTTGAGGATAAAATACTGACTTCACTGAGAGTGCTGGTTTGGCAGAGTGGTTAAGCAATCAGGCCCGACCCATATACACTTCTGCTGCCCCAGGTCCAAATCTAGCCTGAAGCCTATCTGCAGAATGTCCTCCCCTACTCTCTCTCCTCCATCATGAAAGGCTTGAAATGCCCCAGAAACACTTTAACTACAATTTATAAATTAGTAAATAAACCATCATGGCTCATGCTGTTGCTCTAAATCCTTTATTTTTTTAGATATTGACCTCACAGGTAGCTTGTTAACAAAGACTTTACCTCGTCCATCTTTCACATGGTTGTTCATGATGTGATACTGATGCGTCCTTCATTCCTCTGCTTCCCAGCTGAGTTCAGCATCTGGACGAGGGAGGCGGGGGCCGGCGGTTTGGCCATCGCCGTAGAAGGACCAAGCAGGGCAGAGATCGCCTTTGACGACCGCAAAGATGGATCCTGTGGAGTTTCGTACATTGCCCAGGAGCCTGGTAGAGAAAAAGCTCAGAAGTTCATTAAAGGGATATGCCGACATTTTTTTTGTTTTCGTGTCTTGCCTCACTCCAAAGTCCATAGCTGGGTTTACATGGAGCCTAATATCCTGATCAGAATTGGGTTAGAAGCCCAAACTGAATAAAAATGCTCCATATAAACACCTCAATCAGAACAAACAGGTCTAAACCGAATGGAATTTCATTCAGTTTCACAGGGGTAGAATAATCCTCGTCCCAAACCGATCAAAAGTAAAGTTTTGTCTTGTAAACAGTGAAATGGAAAATTGTCAGGCTGCGTTCTGTCTGCGCATGCTCTGTCTTGATGTAAATGTGTAGTGACTTCAACTGCTCACTTGAAAATATGGCAGCCTCCAAACAGAGCACACAGAACTGGTCTGTGGCAGAGAGTTGGTTTTTAATACAAGCTCTCAAAGACCTAAACATTATCGCACGAAAAAATAAGGAACAGCTGTAAAACTCTGAATAGCCCTCCTCTGTACGCCTTCACCTCTTCGCTACCAGTCGGAGTGCGTTAGCATCAAGCTGTTGTTTGAAGAAAGTATAAAAATAATGCAGCCACTGTGGTAATTAGATGTTAGACCTCCATCTTTCATAAATCACGCGATGCTTTAATAGATCTGCGTGTGTCACACGTCTGTAAAATGGCTGTTAGTTTCGTGTGTATTTCTTTTGAAAATTACATAAAGTGCTAATCTTAGTCTAAAAATAGATAACGTAGAACAACATGGTAATAAAAAGAGTCACAACAAGCACACAGGACTGTGTAGAGTTGCTGAGTTTATCTGATGACTGTAGGCAGAGGCAGGCTAACGCTACCCATTGACTCCCAGTCTTTGAGCTAAGCTAATTAGCGGTGGGCGAGCTCTGCCTGTCTCTTCCTCATTACTGCACACAGTCTGAAGAATGGTGTCTGCTTGTCATGGACTCGGGAGTGAGGCAAGACAGGAAAAGAAAAAAAATGTTGGTGTATCCCTTTTAAGATAATTACCCATTAAAAAAATCAGTCTGACTTCCTCATGTTTCCGTCATATATCCTTCAGGTGATTATGAGGTTTCAGTGAAGTTCAACGACCAGCACATCCCTGAAAGCCCCTACCTGGTTCCTGTGGTTGCTCCGGCGAATGATGCTCGCCGCCTCACTGTTACCGGTCTTCAGGTGAGGCATGAGGAGACACCTCCACACTCAGCCCACCCTGTCTTACTAAAAGGGCTCGAGGTGCAGGTGCATAAAATGATGATGATGCCAGAAGCAGAGAAAGAAATTTTACCTGCTTTGATTTTAAGGGTTTGACTGATTCTGGGTATCACTTTACTATTGAACTAGAGTGAGCGCTCTCCTCTAGGGATGGCTCATAATTTTTCAAGACTCAAATCATCATAATTGATGTATTTAACTATAATCCCATCTGCCAGACGATGGCTGTAAGTGTTCATGAAAGCTGTTTGCTGATATTTTTTTAACTTTATTAGGCTTGATTTTCAAACCATCATCGGTCAAACAAGAGAAAACTAGAAAAGCACTCGGAGAGCGCAGACCTCCGCCAAGCAGCTTCAGTCCACTTTGGCGAAAATGGTCCTATCTGGCAATGTTAAAGAATCCTTCAAAAAATTCCTGGATCCGGATGGTGATCTGGATCAGTCCCAAAATCTAAACATTTCTTCCTTATCCCATTCCACACATTTCCTGAAAATTTCATCCAAATCCATCCATAACTTTTCAAGTTAAAACAGACACAAACAGACAAACAAACTAACCAACGCCTGCAAAAACATAACCTCCTTAGCGGAGGTAATATTTATCAGTACGCTACGAGCAAAGTAGATATTTTTTTATTATGGATTATTAAAGATTGGGATATGTAAATGATTTGGAGCAACACTGATTTTTATGCACTGTTATTCTCTGCAAAGTGTCAAAAAATCACACTGATACCCCTCAGTGCAAAAAATGCACAAGGTAGCTATAAAAATATTATACATTAATATCATTTCCAACTTTTTTAGACTTAATTTTAAACAAGCATCTGTCCAAATCATGCACATTGAATATTCACGACTTTCAAGATTTTAACCCTTTAAATGCCAAGTTTTTGTCATGATGCCATTGTTTTTAAATGAATAAAACAGATAAAAGGATTTGTTTTAGTATACTATATGACAAGTAATTTTTTTTTATTTTGATCATTACGTTCCTGGATATTTTTGTAATGATGCCACCATGTTTTAAAATGAATGAAACAGAGAAAAAAAAATTAAGTCAACTACATTAATATTATTACAACATTTTAGACTTGGAGCTTTAAACCAATATTCATCCAAATCATACACATCTAATATTCATGAAAGCTGTCTGCTGATGGCCATTAATTAACCAGAGATGAAAACAGCATTGCAACCCATCTCTGAACTTAAAAACAATATATATTTTTATAATGTGGAGTCCTAGATGTTCATCATTCACGCATATTTTGGAATTGTCATAAAGTTGTATCTTTTTGGAAAGGTGTGCACAGTACCTTACAAAATATACTTAAATTTGATCTTCCAATGAGCATCATGATGCTTTATCTATGTCATTTAAACTCTGACTGTATTGTTCAACCATGAGACACATATGTGGTAAAAATTCTGTTGATACCTGCCAAAAAGCGAATTAAAAAAAGTGTGGCAGAGGAGATCCCCCTACCCATGAACAATGGATAGTGACAGTAGAGGAAATCTATGTAATGAAGAAAATGGAGGACAAGTGGGGAAAACTGATATTACTCAGGAGTAACCAAAGTGACAATAACACCTAAAAAAAAAAGGAAAGAAATCATTTGTTGATACTGAAACAATGGACTAATAATTGCTGCAAGCTGAACTGCAAAACAGTACCTTGTTGTTGTCCCTACATGTTCACCAGTGGACTTACAAATCTAAAAACAAAATACTACCTTAAGTGACAAAAAAAGGAAACAGTTTATTTTTTCTATATATTCAGCTTTACTCAACAAGGTTGCAGTTGTTAAAACATAAAATCTCTTGGCTGTGTTAGCATCAGTCCAGTGAACCTGTACCTACCAGTCCATCTGCGAGGAAGTGACGATAATTCAAATTTGACTTTGGAGTTGGTATTTTACATTAATTGCAAGACTCTAATCACAGCATCAGCAACTTTCTTCCTAAAACTGCCCAAAAAATATTGGTAAAGAAATCAGTCTCCAGACCTGATTTCCAAGTTCAGACCAGAAAATACAGTTTGGAAGGTTTAAAAACTCTTTAAGTGAATTTTTATTGATACACTGAGAATGCAAGAAGCACATTTGGAGGACAAGAGAAAGGAAATAGACATTATTAGGACTTATTGAGTGACAATAACACCTGAAAAAGGGAAAGAATCAATTGTTGATACCCAAAATAATGGACTAATAATTGCTGAAGACTGAAGTCCCAAACAGTACCTTGTTATTGGTCATTTAATGAAGAATATGTGAATTCTGTAACCCAAACAACAAGGAGGAACTTTTGGAGAAACAGAAATATTCAGCTCAGCATGAAGCCTTAATTCCCTCACATCAGTCAAACCATTTTAGTTTTTCAATCAGTCTGTTCTGGCATCTGAATCTTCTTTATGCAGCTGGCCTGTTGGATGTGACCACAGCCAGGCAAACATGTTACTGTGTGCAGTTTGCATTTTGACCAGAGGGAGGCGCTACAGGAAACACTGATGGAGGCCTCAAATGGAGATGATCCATTGCTCTTACTTGTGTGACATTCTTGTTGATAAATCTGGACTATAATTAGCATTATTTTCAGTATCTCCTCACTAATAGAATCAGACTTATCGAACATTCGAGAGGGAAGTGGTCTAGAAATCTTTTTTTTTTTTTTTTTTACAAATAAGCTGAAAATTTGAAGATTTTTATCCAAACATTTCATAGAAAATAGTGTTAAAGATCACTAAATCTGAGAATCCATCCATCCATTAGTTATACTGCTTATGGAGCCTATCCCAGCTGACAGTTGGTCAGAGGTGATCCAGCCAATCACAGGGCCACATGGAGAGACAGACAGCCATTCTCTCACACTCACACTCAGACCTAAAGGTAATTCAGAGTTACCAGTTGAGTTATTGAGAATGTTTTTGGTCACTGCAAGGAAACCAGAGTAACCACGGAAAGCCCACGCAGGCCCAGATAGGCCCAGATAGGACATGGGGAGTAGAACCAGCAACCTTCAGTGCTCAAACCTGCTGTTACAGATTTGAGCAGCGAACACCAAAGCCACTGAACCTTTTTGGTTTGATAACAGAACAGATTCTGGCCTCTAATAGTTGTTGAAAATAAGAGTCAACTACCAAAATATGAACTAACCAGTCCTTTGACTTCACATCGTTCATTCTGGGTCCTCCATCTTTTGCTTAACCTCAGGACAAAATGTCGACCATCAACTTCAATCATCAATTCCTTAAAAATACAAAGCTGAAGACCTCCGGTCCTTCTGAATAAATTTGGTAAAGGTTTTGACGGTTTTGCCTGGCTCTGGTCATCCCTCTTCTGTCTGGTGTGGAACTGCTGGTGTTTCTCTTGTGTTTCATTTAAAGGCTTTTAACAGCACCTTCACCCTCCTCATCATCAACAGGATCGTCAGCTCCTGGTTGCCAGGCTACAGCAGACAGGGGCGGAGCTAAACTCATTTCCTGTTTTCCTTGTAAAGACTGTAGTTTGTGATCAGTAGATGTAGATAAATGTTTTCTCCAGTCTGTGTTCAATAATTCTGATTCTTAATAATAATAATAATAATAATAATAATAATAATAATAATAATAATAATACATTTTATTTGTATTGCACTTAACATTTTCGCAATCTGCTACGGGATGAGATAAAAACAATTAAGATTAATGCAATAAAAACTATTTATAATAAAAAAGAGTGAAGATAAATAGATTCTTAAAAAAAAGGAGAATCTATTAAAGAAGTTTAACAAAATGCTTAAAGCTCAATCTGCAAGAAATTCAGTGTTTTAACATGAATCTGAAAGACAAACTGAATATTTAACCAAACATGTTTTTATATTGGAAAACAAACAGGACAAAAAAATAATTATTGTCAGTACACTACATGCAAAGTAGGTATTTTTTGTTTTCGATTATTCGAGACTGGAATATGTAAATGTTTTGGAGCAACACTGATTTTTATGCATTGTTATTTTCTGCAAAGTGTTAAAAAAATCACACTCATACCCCTTGGTGCAAAAAAATGCACTAGTCATAAGGTAGCTATAAGAATATTATACAGGGACATAATTTCCAACTTTTTTAGACCGAATTTGAACAAATATCTGTCCAAATCATACACGTCCAATATTCATGACTTTTTAAAGATTTTAACACTTTAAATGCCAGTTTTTGGAATGATGCCAACTTTTTACATTTAAAAACAGATATTTTTGGTATCTTTACAATAATTGTACCTAGTTAGCAGAAACTTTGATTCATTCATTCATTCATTTTCTATACCGACTATCCCTTTCAGGGTTGCTGGGGGCTGGAGCCTATCCCAGCTGTCATTGGGCGAGAGGCGGGGTACACCCTGAACCGGTCGCCAGTCGATTGCAGGGCAACATATAGAGATAGACAACCATTCACACTCACACTAACACCCAAGGGCAATTTTAGAGTGACCAATTAACCTAATGAGCATGTTTTTTTTAGTCTGTGGGAGAAAGCCGGAGTGCCTGGAGAGAACCCACGCATGCACGGGAAGAGAAACATTGATTTTGATGTTTAATTATTTTCTGAGCAGTGTCAAATGCTCGCTCATTTTGATACAGTGAAAATGAGGCCATCTAGTGGAGATTGGAAAAAATGATAAGTTCCAAGGCAAATGCCCAGATTGAAACCCCAATATAATAAAATAAGCGTATTATGCTTAAATGAAAGTGAAACTAATAATTGCAGTTTGACTGGGTTTCAATGGAACATTTTTTGGTCTTAACAGAATGAGTGTAACACTGTTTGTACTTTAGACTTACTGAAGGAGCTGAGCTGAAAAACAAGATCAAATAAAAACACACAACATGGCAAAATTATCAGGAAAGGAAGAATGAAAATGCACACAAAGGTCCCTGAGGGTTGAGGACTGTTAAATGCTGTTTATAAGTCAGATTTACTGAATGTTTATTTATAGGTCGTACTTTAACGATGTATCAGTGTCCTAACTCTGCTTTCTAACATGGCGGCCGTCTGCCTCTGTCTGCTGCAGCTTCAACAGGAGGACAGGTAAGAGTGGGAGACAGTAATGTCGAGAGAATCATAGGAAAAGATCACAGTAAATACTAGAGACGATATGTTTGTAGCTCTTTACTTTTCTGTATTTGTTTGTGAGTGAATCTCAGTTTTTTGGGGGGCTGCAGCCGACAATTATTCTTAAAGCTGATGCTTGTGTTTGTTTTGTCAGTAGATTTGTAGTAACAGATGTTAGATAATTTTAGTTAACAATCCAAAAGTAGTTTCTAGAAAAGTCATACTATAAGAGAGGTGTGCAATATGACAATCTTCAATTGTGAAGAAGCAGAATATGCCAGAAGAGTTTGTTAGATCGTCTGTAGGGCTCATTCTATCTGCTGTAGTCCATGCTGCCCCACTTTCCTCTCAGCAGAGTGAGAGTCACGCTAAAAAATGAAACTGGGTTTTAAGATTATGTACATAAAGGGACCTCCACCTCAGTTAATGGAATTGGATTACAGGATACAAAATTTATTTATTATTGACTTAAAGTGTGTTTAATAATGATTTTATTAAATTTGAGTACACAATAGAGGACAAACAACCAAATTATAATTCTAAAATGATGCCCAAAATGCAAAGTTTAATAAAATTTTCCATAGTTTATGTCAAACATTCACACCCTTTACACAAGGGTTACAACTGTTACATGGTCAAATTTTAAACCCGATGCATTGCTCAATACAAGTAAAAGTTTAAATAAATAGCCTTTAACTCATATTTTTAGCTGAGTATTTATGCATTTCAAATTATGATTCTTGTTGGTAATTTGTAAATAAATGTTATTTGCAAATTCCCAAAAAGAAGTGCGATGAAATCAAGATAGCACAGTTGTATACGTCAATGAATCAAGTCTCTGATCCTCCACACTGGAAAGTATCATGTGATCCTGTGTCTGTGTGATATGGAGAGATTCTCCGGTTTTGTCAAAAAGTTCTAATTCAGATGTGAGCTGTGGCAGAAGTCAGAGCCTGATCTAGCAGACTGGTGCTGCCATGTTGGATCTCAATCTCGCCATGGCGATGAAACTGTGACGAATCAAGATATTGCCATAAGAAAGTGATACTTTTTCACAATATTGCCCACCCCTACTAGAAAATCCATCTATTATCTATACAGCTTATTCCTTTCAAGGCCACGGGGAGCTGGAGCTCATCCCAGCTGACAGGGTGAGAGGAGGGGTACACCCTAAAGTGGTTGCCAGCCAATCACAAGGCCACATAGAAAGACGACAACCATTCACACTCATACCTGAGAACAATTTGGAGTCACCAGTTAACCTAAAGAGTATGTTTTGGTCTGTGGGAGGAAGCTGGAGTCTCCCTGTCTGACTCTTACTAGAAAATATGTTTCTCCAAAAAGATCCTCAATCTCACTTTGATTTAATTGTAAATTGAGCATTTTAGGGGTTGATTAATTGGATGTAGCTGAGTACCCCTTTAAGCCCCTTGTTAGGACGCCTTTGCACAAATATTCGACTCTCAGTCATATTAGTCCCTCCACGGCGTAACATTGTCGTCCTCAGTCACTAAACTCACAGTGGTTACAGCACTGTGGAGCCCAAGTGGGTGGTTTCCTCTTTCCTGATGGAGTAGGGCTGGGGGATATGGCCTAAAAAAAAATCCCAGATTTTTTTTCCACGAACTTAATTTACGATTTTAATCAATTTTTCCCTCTCAAAAAAAAAAAAAACTCCAAGTGACACAAAAATTACATGAATAAAGTTTTGCCCGTATGTTATCAAAATATATTCCAAAACTAAACAAAATTCCCCCATGCAGTTAAAGTGCATGTCATTAAATGTTGATCATGTAGTCTGCAGGCCTGTCTACATAACACTGACAGATGGGCTATTTTTACAGTAAATAATATTGAACTCTCTAAACAGTATTTAACCTCATTTATAAAACAAATACAACCCTGAACATGAGCTTGTGAGAACCTGACAGGGCCTACCATCATGAAAACTATACATTTTGAGTATTTGTATTTTCAAACATTGCAACAACTTACAATTGGAGTAAGTCAAGAAAAAATCTTTAATTTTTAAGTCTTATGTAGAAAATAATGTGAAATAATTGATTTAATCGATATATTTCCCAGCCCTAAGAATGAGTGATGCACACAGCAGGAGGTGCAATCAAAAGGACGGTGGACCAGCTTCCTTTTTCTCGTGATGCAGGTTCTGCAGACTCAAGTCCTCATAGTTTAGTTGTTGTTTGTACTCAATGCAGCCCTGCCAAAATAAATAAGATGTGGTTCACGCCACATCTTCCCCATCTTCTCGGCTAAACCGGTTCATGGTAGCCCAGTCTGTAGTCGTATATGGAGACGGAACAAAGAGGGGATCAACTCATTCTGTCTCCACTATGTGCATAGTAGAGGTGAAGTATCACAGTGGTGTAAATATTGCAGCTTAAAATGGCAGCGTGAATCAGGATAATGAGAAAACACAAAAGAGATGGGAGATGCTCATGGCTCAAACAAGAGCAGAACATCTGACCTTTAGATGGCACAGATTGACCAAATGAGCTCAGTTTATGCCTTTTGTCCCCATAATTCATTCTTCTTTATTCATCTGTCAAGCACAAACTTTCTGCTTGAATCTGGACCAATAAAGAATTGATGTGGGCCACAGTTGGCCCGTGAGCCACAGTTTGGACACCCCTGGTTCAGAAACAATCAGCTCATCATTTAAAAGTTCGAGCCCTTGTCTAACTTTCACTCCCATGCACTCTGATGGTGTGTTTGACCTTGATAGGAGTCTGGTCTGAAGGTGAATCACCCAGCATCCTTTGCAGTGCGTCTGAACGGAGCACAAGGAAAGATGACCGCCAAAGTCCACAGCCCGTCTGGAGCTCTGGAGGAGTGCGCCGTCACCGAGCTGGAGAAAGGTTTGTGGGTTTATAATGTGAGGACCAAAATCTCAGAGTGAGACCAACTTTATTTCACTTTGTTGTCTGCCAAAGAGGTCACTTGTCATTTGTTTGTTTTAGATTAGATTATATCAGGGAAACTTCCTCAGGGAAATTAAGATTCCAGTAGCAGTTTGTAACGCAGATACATAAAAAGATATATAAACAAGACCGATATAAACAAAACTATTAGAAAAATATAAATAAAAATATGTCTAGGCTACTACTGCTCCTTCCTGTTCATGTTTGTCAGAAAGATTACGAAAAAAACTGCTGGATTGATTTTGCTGAAAATTTCAGACGATGTCGATAATTGCCCAACTCAAAAATGACGAGAAACAGGAAGCTGGGAATTTGGCTTTCAAAATAAGACCACCCTTAAATCCTCATTTCGCCCCTAAACATGCTCACAGCCTTACCAAAATTGGCACAAACACCAGATCAGGTGAAAATTTGATAAAATGTAAAGATGAACCCCCAAAATCCCAGAATGTGCTCTTGAGTGCCATCTAGGCACAATAAAGCACACCAAAGAGCACCAAAGAGCAGTGTTAATTTTGACAGCACTTTTCAATATAGTTTTATAGTCTTTTGTCTAAAATATCTTTTAGTTTTAGTCATAATTTAGTCATCTACATAGTTTTAATTTTAGTCTAGTTTTAGTTGATGAAATTTCACAACATTTTAGTCGACGAAATTTCTAAAGTCATGTTTTACACTTGGATAAAATGAAACATCTAATAACCCTTTATTGAATGCTAGTAAAGTCTGAATGTATAAATAAACAGAAACAAATTTTCCTTTTGTGTGAAATCCAGTCACCTTTATTTAGGCTACCTGTCAGAGCATCTCAGTTACAATACCAGAACTGACAACAAACATTGAACCTGCTCTACATGAATATATCAATTCATAAAGAGAGGAGCTCTGATTGGATCGCTCCACAACTTATCCCACCACCATGAAGCTAAGGCAGCTGTGATTGGATGTCCCTCTGAACTCATCCAACCTTTCCACACAACCAAAGTAGCTGTGATTGGATATATTCCTAACTTGTCCCTACTTTCTACACGACCAAATTAGGTCTGACTGGATTAAGTCTGTCAAACATTTTAGTCTAGTTTTTATTTGTTGATGAAAATGTCAGTTAATTTAGTTTGAGTTTTTGTCCATGTGCTCTTGTTTTTATCAGTTACTGTCTAGTTTTCATCAGGGGAAAAAAGGTTGTTGACGAAAACTATGATGAAAATAATTAGTCAACAAAATTAACACTGCTGAAGAGGGCACTAAATATATTTGAAGTCTGTGAATCCATGAGTGTGCTGTTTGGGAATGAGCCAAAGCTTCAGGTCATGGTTATCCACTTTGATTAGCATTGGACAGTAAAAATTAAATGTTTCACTCATGGAAATACCTGAATGCTCCACTTTCTCCTCCACGTCAAACAGATGAACAAGCTCTGCCAGGTGAGAAAAGTCAAGCAAAGCCAAGATAAACCCTCCAGCACCTTTTCAGTCTCCCTCTTTCCTCGCTCCATGTCTGTGTCGATGTAAGCAACGAAGAGGAAAATAGAAACATGGCTTTGAGGCAAAACATGACGCATGATGCATATGATTCAGTGTAATCAACCTGATTTTTTTTACTTGCACTCGCTTGCTTCAGGTGACGTTAGGGCAGTTGTAGCAGCTTTAGCTTCGTCTGACTGCACAAAAGGTGCCAAAGCAGAGCCATTATGATGTGAAACTTTGCTTGACCACATAAAAACAGTTGTTTTGAATGTTGTGATGTGTTTATTGTGAACGCTCGTACCTGTAATACCGTTGCTCTTCGTTCATAAAAGGTGTTTTGTCATCCACGTCCTTCTGTTCTGTCCTCCAGACAAGTACGCCGTGCGGTTCATCCCCAGAGAGAACGGTATCCACACCATTGACGTCAAGTTCAACGGATCTCACATTCCAGGAAGTCCTTTCCAGGTCCGGGTTGGGGAGCCAGGACAGACAGGGGATCCTGGACTTGTGTCAGCGTATGGAGCTGGACTGGAGAGAGGAAAAACAGGTGAGGTCCACATCTACCTGTCTAATGAACTCTCAAACTATCACATCAACTTTAGAACATGAATGAATCTGTTATTTCAGCACTGGATTTTTTTTACAGTTTATCAGGTCAAATATCAGTCAGATTCAATCTTGGCTTAAGCTTCGTCCAAAGTTTCTCTGAAGTCTTGAAAATCAAGCACTTAGTTGGTTGTAAAGCTAAGTGTCTGAATCTTCCAGGTACTCAGTCCGAGTTCATCATTAACAACACTAAGGCAGGCCCTGGGTCCCTGGGTGTAACCATCGAGGGTCCCTCCAAAGTAAAGATGGACTGCCAGGAGGTCCCAGAAGGCTACAAGGTGCAGTACACCCCCATGGCACCTGGAAACTACCTGATCAGCATCAAATATGGAGGACCCAACCACATCTGTGGCAGCCCTTTCAAGGCCGAAGTCACAGGTAAAGTAGCGTATGGAAGCTGTTTGGGCATAAGATTGATATTGATGATATCAACCGTAGTTCAGCTCTACTAGTACTCAAATCTGGACGTCATGCACTTAATTTTGGTCAACTAGAGTACATGTAGACTTTGCTAGTGAAGCAAAATGTTTCACTAGCACTACTAGTAGACTTAAAAATGTTCACTAGTACTATTAGTAAGCCTTATATTCAATTAAGGCTTTCAAAAATATTAAAAACAATCAGTGTGCTGGATTTGGTTATAATCCCTCCTACTTCATTTGCATTAGGTCTGCTAGTACTATTAGTGAATCTTTTGGCTTCACTAGTACTACTAGTAGACTAAAAACAGTCTATTTGTACTACTAGTGAGATATTTTGAGCTTACTAGTAGTACTCGAAAACAAATATTTTGTTTTACTAGTAAAGATTTTTGGCACACTAGTCCGTGAGTAGACCTTACTAGTAGAGCAAAAATGTCTACTAGTAGACAATTTTGTGTTACTAGTAGTACAAGTAGACTTAAAATGTTACTAGTAAAAACTCAAAGCTTTACTAGCATATAAGGCTTACTAGTAGTACTAGTAAAAATTTTTAAGCCTAATAGTACTACTAGTAGACCCAAACCGGTCTACTTGTAGTACTCCTCACTGGGGCCGATGAGGAGTTACAGGAAGACAGGACGGGAAGGAGCAGTAGCCAGCCAGTAGCCATGCATTTTTATTTTTATTTTATTTATATTTATTTTTATTAAGTTTTTTGTTTAGATATATTTTTTATATAACTTTTAATCTGTGATACTGAACTGCTACTGAATCCCAATTTTCCTGAGGAAGTTTTTCCAAGGGGATTCATAAAGTGTTATGTAATCTAGTCTAATCTAATCGACTGACATTTTTCGATCACTAGTAGTATTAGTAACACTTTTTGCTTCACTAGTAAAGTCTTCTTGCGCATTGGTTGACCAAACTTTGAGTACATGTACTCAAAGTTTGAGTTCTAGTAGAGCTGGACTATGGTTGATATCACAGATATCAATTTTATGCCCAAATGGCTTTCCATAGTAGTGAACAAATCAGTTCCAGAAGTACTCCTAAATGACACATTAAATGCAGAAACATGTGGGGAAGTGATAAAGAAATCCCACATAAGCTTTGATTAAAATATTATACTATACTTGACTTACTCAAACCTTTATTCCTATCTCAGGTCCTCGTCTGGTTAATGTCACCAACGCCAGTGAGACTTCGACACTAACACTAGATCCAGCAATAAGGGCGTCCAGCAGCAGCTTCACCCAGAGCGCCATGCCACGACCCGGAGACTCCGATGCCAGTAAGGTCCAGAGCCGAGGCGCCGGACTCAGCAAAGCCTTCGTGGGCCAGAGGAGCAGCTTCTCTGTGGACTGCAGCAAGGCCGGTAAGAAAGGATCCAACCTCAGGAAGATCTGAGAGTTGATCCATGATGTTTGCAGAGCAGCAGCTCATTTCACAGCTCCTGCTTTTGTCAGAGTTTATGAATAAACAGATCCAGTTGTGCAACAAAAGAAAGAATCATAGACCCTAAAATCCAGAATACACATTCCAACAGTACAAAAAGACTGGTGCAAAACATTTATCAGGTTTTAAAGGGGGAACATAAACTTCAATTACGAAAATATCAATTCCAATGAAGTTGAGACATTATGTAGAAAGTAAATTAAACAGAATATAATGATTTGCAAATCCTTTTTGACCTATATTCAAATGAATTCACCTCAAATACAAGATGTTTAATGTTCGAACTGATAAAATTTATTATTTTTGGGCAAATATTCACTCATTTTGAATTTGATGCCTGAAACACATTAAAAAGCTGGGACAGGAGCACCAAAAGACTGAGAAAGTTGAGGAATGGCCAAAAGCACCTGTTTTCAGTCATTCGCAAGCAAAGGTGAACTAAAGTTCACCACTTTGTAAACATCCGAGTTAGCAAATAGTCCAATAGTTTGAGAATGTATAATTGCAAGAAATTCAGGGATTGTATCATCTACAGTCCATAATATTATCAAAAGATTCCAAGAATCCAGGGAAATCTCTGCACGTAAGCAGCAAGGCCAAAACCAACATTGAATGCCATGACCTTTGGTCGCTCAGGCAACACTGCATTATAAACCAACATCCTTCTGTAAAGGATATCACCACGTGGGCTTAGTTACACTTCAGAAAACCATTTTCAGTTAACACAGTTCATCTCTACATCTACAAGGTCAAGGTCAAATTCTATCCAATATCTTGTCTCTTCAGTGTGTTCAATTAAATAAAGGTCAAAAAAGGATTTGCAAATCATTACCTCCGCCAAGGAGGTTATGTTTTCACCAGGGTCTGTCTGTGTGCTTGTTTGTTTTTCTGTTTGTTTGTCTGTTAGCAAGATTACGCGAAAACTACTGGATGGATTTAAATGAAAATTTTTACCAGAGGTGAGGTTTGGTCCAAGGAAGAAGCCATTACATTTTGGTGGTAATCCACATATTTGTCTGGATGCAAAAAATCCCATAAGTTAACACTGGGCTGTATTTTAAAAAGTCATATCTCTGACATCACTCAATGGATTTGCTTCAAAATGTGCACTTTAATATATATAATATAACTCTATCATCACGGTCAATTTCATCTGGATCCCATCCAGACTGACATCACAAAAAACACTGAACTTTATAATGGTAAATCCCATTCATTTCTCCCTGGCTGCTATGAGGGTTCTGCCCCCTTTACATCATTATGAGAAATGTAGTTTATTGGCAACCTCACATCAACGTTTTTCAAGCCTATGTCACTACATTACCCAGCTTCCCTTGCAATGCCAGCTTCCCTTGCAATGTCTGCGTTCCCGGAGTGCTTTTCTAGTTTTATTCTGCTTTTGTTTACGTTTTACGCAGCATCCCAACTTAATTGAAATTGAGTTTGAGATTGAGTTAATATTCTAATTGACCCATCTGTCTTCTCAGGTAAGAACATGCTGCTGGTGGGCGTCCACGGCCCTCAAGTCCCCTGCGAGGAGGTTCTGGTCAAACACTTGGGTAACCTGCAGTACAATGTTAGCTACGTGCTGAAGGAGCGAGGAAACTACATCCTGGTGGTAAAGTGGGGCGAGGACCACATCCCGGGCTCCCCTTTCCAGGTCATCGTCCCATGATGAAACCTGCTGACACTCCTGATGTTCATGTTTGAGTGGACAACTCAACGGCGCTAAACGACTGTCCAAATAACATTTGCTTCATTACGCTTTCTGTGCTACTTTTGTTTTCAGTTTCAATAATTCGACTTCATTTAACATTTTATTCTCTCAGAACACCCTTAAAAACAGAGCAAAGATAAATGAACACAGCTGTGAATGTATTTCATTAGGCGGACATTTTGTGCAGCGAAGCAGGATTGTTGCTGGATCTGTAAAGAATGATAAAATCAAGAAGGAATATGTTCACCTCAAGCTTATCCAATGACAGATTTTGCACTTGACGAGAGTTTTAACACTTGATTTGACAAGAATAAAGTTGGCTGTTGTAATATGATAATCAGTGAAAATTTCCTGACACATAGATTTCCCTGAATTAACCCTTGCATCCTGAAAATTTGATTCTTTAACGATTCTCTTATTGATTCCTGACGATTTTCTTTGTGGAAAAATTGGCCAACATAGGTTTTTAGTGGTAACAATGTCAAACGCATGACGGTTCTGCCCTTCATCTGCCATGATTTTTTACTTCTTTGTCATTTCTGCTGACTGTCTCTGATGAAAGCGTGATGTCCTTGATTTGCAAAGTGGAAGGAATTGATAAGGGAATTGGTAAGCAAACAAACTAATTATAACGATTCCATAAAGGAGCTGTTATCAATTCTCAACTGGGATTGATTTTCAGTTTCCCATCCCTAGTTGAGGATGTGCTCAAACTTAAACAATGAACTGGAAATAAACAGCACTTTGTTTTGAGAGTGTAATAATAAAATGAATAAATAAGGGATAAGACGTCATGGATTTTTAATGTTTGGTGGCAGAACAAGAAGCCAAATGTCCAGCTGAGTGTTTGGTTTGGGTTTAAAGGGGAACCAGCCAAAAAATGACCAGATCTGCACAGCACTGTTAACGTCACGTGACCATCTCATACGAAAGAAAGAACTGGAACCCTTTATGTTCTGATTGTAAGTTTGATGTTTCTTTAAATTGTGATCCACCTCGCGCTAGCAGGAAGCATCTCGCCGTACGCCACTACTGATGTGTTGATGAATATTTTGCTCTTTTGGCTCCCAGCATTCATACTGTTGCCAATGACTGTTAAAGCTGCCTTTACACTACTGAATCCTGCACTGTACGATAGACTACTCCATGATAAAGTAAAGTTGTGGGTTCAACGCTGTCCTCTTTCGTCCCTTTAGCTGTATTTTTACATGAACAGGTCTGACCTTTAACCCTTTGGCTCTTTTCTGATCCCTTTACATTCATCCTAAAACAGTGTAGATCAGTCAGTGTTGTCAAAGTCTGTCCGTCTGTGCCTGAGCAACACAATCAGACGTTACCCTGACGAACATTAAACTGATCAGATCTGAGCTGAAGGTCAGAGGTCAGATTATCTGTTTGTGTTTAATTCTTATAGAAATCAGGATGAATCTGTAAGTCTTTCGCTGTCTCCTAATCATCGAAACTTTTGATACTTAAGGGATGAGAGGATTTTTGTATGGGGAAAAGAATAACTTCTCATTTTGTATTGGGGATTTGGTGTTTTAATGTGAAACTAAAACATGATGATGTACATTTGATAATTAAAGACAACTGGAAATAAGAGGTGGTTTCAGGATGATGTTTGTTGCTTCTACACTCACTGGCTACAGCTTTCTGGAACGTTTTGTGCCTTCAGACCTGCCCAATTCTTCATTGGGTAGATTCAACAGGGTGCTGGAGACGGCTTTTGCCATTTACCTGCAGCCTGTACTCCTTAATTTGACCCTTCAAGTGTTTGGGTTTTTTGTAGTGGGGTTGCTAGGAGCCCATTGCGCTAGTAAATGTCTCCGTTTCATCTCTATGTGGACAAGGCTAAAGGTACATTCACACCAGACATGACTGATGTGACCTTGGTGACTGCTCTCCATGCAAAGTCAATGTACACCTGCAATTTGGTGCGACCAGACCTTGCAATGTGACCTGGGCGACTAGGTTGCACTAAAGGTTCACGTCGCCTGGTTGCCAAAGTTGAAAAACTTGAACTTTTCAGTCGACATAGCGTGTGGCTGTGCTGTGACAGCCAATCAGCATTGTAGTTGTAGTTATGAGGGAAGCCCAGCCCTGCCTGCTAGCCTAGCTGTTGCACATCATGTGTGTCTGTGTGCGTGTCTATTTTGCAGTGGATGTATGCTGGAAAAGGTGGGAGGGTTTTTGGGATGTATGTATGAGGGGAAGAAAAGGGCTGGGGGACAAGTGGATCAGCGGGAGGGCCAGTGAGAAAGTGGTGGTTCTCTTTGGTCCTGTCCGTCCTCAACCCATTTATCGAGGAAGACAGGACCGCAGAGAATTCCCTACTCGAGATGCAGCTGACAGACGATGCTGAGGCAGCAGAAGGGCCATTTCCATCTTCAGCAGGCTCAGCAGCAGAGACTGCAGGGCCATCAGCTGCAGTGTTTTATGGTTGGTAGATGAGTGAAAAGGATACAGCTGGCATAATCTCAGCTGATACATACAAATATATGATATGATCTGAAACCTGTTTTGATCAGCCCATGAGGTGCCTGCCTGAGCAAAGAGCTTTCTTTGTGCAAAAGCCATTTTCAGGCAGGTTCACGGTGAAACTCGAGTAGGCGTGATGCCACTAAGCGACGGTGACAAAATGAGCTATTTATGGACATGTGATGTGACCGATGTGAGCGACGCAATATCGTCACCAAGTCTCGTCGCTCAGGTGAGGTTTCCTGGCTTGTTTGAGAAGGTTTTTTTCTTTACGGAAAATAATCAGGATACATATTTTGGTCCATTTCGCCCAGCCCTAGTTTGACATCACCCTGGTATGTTTATTCAGAGGGGAAAGGGGGAACGATATGTTTCAAGTAGCTGGTGTTGCTGTAAAGAGAGGGAAGTCCAGAGGACTCTGACTTTTTGACTTGTTTACAGACTATCATAAAGAGGAGGCATTTTAAACACTCTCAGGGGCACATGGAAATTAAAAAACATAATATAAGCTCTTTAAATGCGCTTTATGAATAGATTTTGACTTGATTTAATCACAATATTCAAATCAACTAGAGCATGATTTGACAGTGTTACAGTCAGCTGCTTCTTTAATCATTTTCTGAAGTATGATTAAAGAATATTTTGGAAAAGCTGTGATTTTCTAATGTTGCAATGGTTTTGGTCACTTTGGGGTGTCTTTTGGATGGTTCCCTCTTTTTAATGGGACATCCAGATGAAACACAGTCACCAAAACGGTAAACAACCCACATGTCCCTGATCTGGTTTAACCACTCCCAATTCTGACTCACCAAACAAACCAGGAAACAGATTCCTCTGTTTTTCTCTGAGAGAAACACACAAACAACTGACAGACAAGAAGATCCATCAACACATCGAGAGCACAGCTTTGATTTAAACTCAGGAGGGACTTCAGGCAGAAACACCTAAAGACTACAACTTCCTCCTGCTGTGGACGGTAAAGTTATTTTTCTCAAAGCTAAACTGAGAGGGAAAGTAAATGAAAGTACTTTCTAGTCAGGAGGGGAGGAAGTAAAGCTACAACAAAGCCTTCTGTTGGATTTGCAACCTTAACGCCGAAAGTAAAAATGTCTCTGCAGCCTGAGGTGGATCTGCTTTGTCCAGTCTGTCGTGACATCTTTAGAGATCCGGTTTTCCTGGCGTGTACCCACAGCTTCTGCAAAGCATGTCTGCAGCGATGGTGGCAAGAGAACCAAATAAAGAAATGTCCGCTTTATAAGGAGTTATGTCCTCAAAAGGATCCTCCTTCGAACTTGGTGTTGAGGAACCTGTGTGAGGCTTTCCGGGAGAAGAAGGAGAAAACAGCTCTCTGCAGCCAGCACTCCAAGAAGCTCAGGCTCTTCTGTCTGGACCACCAGGAGCCGGTGTGCTCCATCTGTCAACATTCAAAAACACACAACAACCACAAGTTTGGACCCATTGATGAAGCTGCTCAGGACCACAGACAGGAGATGCAGAAATCCCTGAAGCCTTTTCGAAACAAGCTGAAGATCTTTGAACGAGTGAAAGAGAAGTGCGATCAAACCGCACAGCACATCGAAGTCCAGGCCAGAAACACAGTGAGTCAGATTAAAGAGATCTTCAAGAGGCTTCATCAGTTCCTTGAGGAGGAGGAGGAGGCCAGGATCTCTGCTCTGAGGGAGGAAGTGAGGGAGAAGAGCGAGACGATGAAGGAGAAGATTGAGGCTCTAAGCAGAGAGATAGAAGCTCTGTCAGACACAATCAGAGCCACAGAGGAGGAGCTGAAAGCTGATGACATCTCATTCCTGCTGAACTACAAGGCAGCAGTGAGCAGAGTCCAGCAGCACCCTCTGCCAGACGATCCAGAGATGGTCTCAGGAGCTCTGATTGATGAGGCCAAACACCTGGGCAACCTGAGCTTCAACATATGGGACAAAATGAAGGAGAAGGTCTCCTGTACTCCTGTGATTCTGGATCCAAACTCCGCTCATCCAGATCTCGTCCTGTCCGAAGATCTCACCAGTGTGACATTCAGGAAGGGACAGAAGCTTCCAGATAACCCAGAGAGATTCGACTTCTACCCTATTGTCCTGGGCTCAGAGGGATTTAACTCGGGGTCTCACAGCTGGGATGTCGAGGTTGGGGACAGCAAAGAGTGGAAAGTCGGTGTTTCAGCAGAATCTGTCCAGAGGAATGGAGAGACGCCGTCTGGACTCTGGAGGATAGGGTTCTTAAACGGTCAATACTCAGCACGCTCACTACCGGATTTCTCCATCACTCTGTTTTTGGAGAAGAAGCTCCAGAAAGTCCGCGTTCATCTGGACTGGGATAAAAATAAAGTGTGGTTCTCTGATGCGGATACAGACGCTGAGATTTACACCTTCACCCACGCTTTCACTGACAGACTGTTCCCGTATGTGAGCAACCTGAGCACCACACTCCCACTGAAGATCTCACCTGTACAGCACCAGTAAGACCAAGAGGCCGGTGTGTTTGAAACCTCATATCTATGAAGGGATAGTTTAGTATATTTGAAGTTGGGTTGTATCAGGTACTTGACAATTGTCAAATAGGGGAATTAATGAAAGCTTGTTGGTTTGTGTTCACACATAGGGCTCACTCGTGTAAAGTCTGGATAACTTCAGGGTTTTTTGCAAGTTTGAGTGGGGTTCAGGTGTGAGAACAGATTTCTGTTTTTTTACCAACATTACACATGCACAAGCACAGAGTAACAAAAAGTTGTTTGGCATCCAATCTCAGAAGTGCAATGTAAAAGACTGTTATATACAGAAAGTGCGTGATTATGTATCTTTATGTATTTACAGGAAGAAAGGAACAATAGGTATGTTATTCAACGGCCTGAAGAATGAATATAGACTAAATATACAGATGTTTGCATATTATATTAGGGTTGCAGCTCTCGATTCTTTTCATCATTAAGTATTCTAACGATTCTTTTGGTGATTAATCGAGTAACCGAATAAGGAATACATTGCGCACGCTGCAATTTTTTCATTGAATCACTTTGGCTTTATTGAAAAGCATCAGTAACACACAAAACAGAAAATAAACCAGGTCACTTAAATGAATAATTAGTTATTTCCTTTTCTGAACATTTTGAGCATGATCATAAAATCAAAATACATATTTTTCTATTGGTAAAAAGTAGTTCCTACATGAATCTGCTCACTACAAGGTCTGCAGATTATTTTGAGCAACCAGGTCATGAGTTTTAGACTGAGACACTGGTTTAATTTTTCAGTTGTATTTTTAGTACTTTGAGCATCACAGGACTTTTGCCAATTATACTTGAGAGTATCTCACACATGTATAACTCATACAATGAAAACCAAAATGGATGAACAGGGCCTTTAGTTATAATGATAGCTGTCTCTGCAGTGGGCACTATACCAGTTACAACTATGATACTGATATTTACCCTTTTAAATTTGATTTGTTTATATTGTTCTTGCATTTTTACTTTTTTCCTCTGGGTCATATCTAGCTTTTTTTAACCACATTTTTTAGTTTTGTTATTTTTATATTATTATTAGTTTTTACTCATGGTTATCTTTTTGCTATATTTTTGCCTTTACTGCTGTAACAATGTTAATTTTCATTTTGAGGATCTAATTTATCATATTTTATTACTAGGCCCATAAAACATCATACTTAGATAGTAAGATAATTCAACTACCTAATGCAGATTTATTTAGTATATGAAAGGATGCCCTACATCTGCTTCCTCTACTCATCGTCAGCTGTCTCAAAGTTGTTGGATTTGAAAAGTATGTGATCAATGTACACATACTTTGTGTGTACTTCATATGTTATGTAATCAATGGATGCATTAAATGGTAAATATTTCTGCAATGACAATGGTGTTAGGGTTTTGGTATGCTTTTAGGACAATTACATTAAAAGACCTAATTCTGATATGGATACAGTTTTTTCTTTTTACTGAGTTAAATGAAAACAATACAACAACATATATGATTATATGGAGAGCTGGAGTTTACCAGTGTGTTGGTTTATGTTTATCTTGGCTATGAAGCATGTTGATTTTTTCTTATTTGCTGTTTCACTTCATTTTCTGTTTTTAGTTTGAGTGTGTTTGATGTGTTGATCATTTTGTGTTTAACTTTAGTTGTTAAAAATGTAACTGAGAAGCACAAAAAATGTAATAAATATTCTTCTCTTTTTGCAATGCATTTGCAGAAAAATTACTTTTAAATGAAATATTAGCAATAAAATATATTACTTTAAATATATCTTTTGCTCTTATTTCAAATATGTCATATTTTGCCTTAATTTTGGTTTATATAATCAGTTCTGCTGAAGCTCGTATGTTTCCAATCACTTAAGTTCAAAAAGCCTTCTAGTTTTCAGATACTGAGTTCACCTGATCCACCTGCCGCCAATCCTCTGATTGGCTGATAGGTCTACTCTGTTCATGCATGTTTTCAACAGCTCTATGCTGATTCCAACATCTTTCTCGGCACTGGGCTGGACTTCATTTTATCCCTTTCGTCCCCTTCTCCATTTTTACTCATCAGAGATCTACAGAGTCTACAGTTTGAATTTATGTCCAGCAGACTCTCTCTGGAGGTTTCTCCCTTAACTTTGACAGAGGGTTTTTTTTTTAGGAAGGTGCAACATGTCTCCAATGGTGAAAGAAAGAAAGCGAGTGTTTGTGTGAGTGTGTCTCATGTTCCTCAGTGTTGTGGAGAGAAACATGATCCACATCTCATCTCCAGAGTGAGAAGCTGATCCTGCACAGCTCTGCATCAGGAACACCAGAGGTAAGTTAGATATTTCAACATTATAATTAACATTTTATTTATTAAATGTGTCTTGATCAGTTTGAGAGCTATACTTGTTATTAATGCCATCATTTCTGAGAGAGCCATGGCTGGTGCTGTTTTTGTTTTAGGTGAAAACAAGCCACAAAACAGTGTAGGGTGATTGCTTTAGCTTGTTTTTGAGAAATTATCCACACCCAAGCTGCTTTGTTTTTGTAGCTCAGCCTTCTCTCAGCAATGCCAACCAGCCTTACTTTGCAGGCTTCACACGAGAAAACAACTGAAACTAAACTACAAAAATGAAGGAGAAACTTCTGTCAACAGGTCTGAATGCAAAATGGAGAAACCCAGGTCACCTGTTGACACAGGTGTATAGATCGTGAGCTTATGACGTCAAACTGGAATGAATAAGAGTGTGACTACTAAAAAAAACGTTTCTACATGCCTCTGCAGTCTGCAGCATTCATCGTGCAGAGCCTCCCTGCTGTAATCAACATTTACTTTACAGACAAGATTCACAGTTTTTGTTTTTGACTTTTCAGGAAAACAGAACGAGGTGGAACTGAAGTTTGTCTTCATTGTAATTATTCGTCTTATACTTTTGTGGTTTATTGGATAAAGACAGAAGTCATGGTATTATGATTACTGCGTAACAAGGTCAATTGGCACTTACTGGCCCCCCGTGGACACTTAGTTAGTGCTTATGTTTTCTCAAGTTTCATTTTCCTCTGTTTTAATTTTCACAAAGCTATTGCCATGTGCCTGCTGACCAGCTCCCTCCTTACATTGAGCCTTGGAGTTGATATGTCTGCAAGTTAAACATTATTATTGTTGTTGCAAAGAGAACTGTCGTAGAAAATCTAAAAAAACACTAAGATGCTTGTTTGCTGAGCTAATTAGCTAAAAGTTAGTTTGTACCATGGCCTTTTCCAAGTTAAGTGCTTACAGTTTATCAGCTAACACTGAGTTTACTAATATACTAATCCGTGCTTAACATTTGTTGAAAGTTTATGAAGAAATTCACATGTAAAGAAAAGACAAGGAATTTATAGAGGCAGTTTAATTTTATGTTGAAGCTTAAGTTATTGAACAGTTATGCTCTGAACTATGAACATTGTAATTTTATACTCTGTTTTTTTTTTTTTACAATTTATTGATACAAGCTTTGTATTGTATTGTATTTTTCATTTTTACAGAAACTGTCTCCAGTAAAGCCTCCTTATAAATAAAACACGGTTTTATTGGAGTTTTCGTTTGCGATTTGTCGAGCCTTAAACCCAATCGTGAGGACAGAATACATGGCTTCAATGATGAGTTTACTTGACGAAAACACTCCGTAGTTGTTGTTGAGGAGGTAAACTGAGCTAAAATACAACGATTTATCAGCATTTCTGTGCTTGGATCATCTTTAAACATTTGAGTCTTTGGTTAGTCTTTTTTGGGATCTGGTTATTTTAGAGTACTCGGCAAAATGAAAGTGAGATTGTGTGTTGATCAGGATGCTGCTGGTGGAAGGACATGTTGGCTGTGCCATGTACTAAAGTAGTGCCAAAACAAAGCAGCTTGGCAGCAGAAAACTAAGTTGTTGTCAATATATTAGAACGTGCAATCACCCTTCACAAACATACACACCACTCAGATTTTCTATTTGATCTTTTCATTTTTTCTTCTTTTTTTAATTGTTGTAGTATGTATTTTGTTACCAGTTTGTCGTAATTTCTGACTAACTTTTTTTTTTTTTGCATGTTATATGTGCATATAATATTGTGTAACTTTAATGTACTTCAGGTGGAGGCTTCAAATAAGCCCTTTGGGCTTTTCGCCTCTCCCTGCACCTCATATAATTTGTTATCCGTGACTTTTGTGTATTTTATAATTGTGCAAAATAAATCAATAAAATCAATAAAATCAATTTACAGCTCTAAATTGCAGAGAGGGGGGCTGCATGTCCAGCTATACCGATGAAGTCGTCTCATTTTTCCCCACTTTCCTTGACTGAGTCTTGACTGGAGCATGAAAAACCTGCTCACTGCCATGACTGTAATGAGACTACAGTTAATGATAATGCTGTAACAATAAGGGCGAAGGTTGAAGCCCACTGGGTGTGTTCTTGTGAGGGAAGCATCATCTTTTTTGGACACTCTACTATTGTATGAAATGGGTTTGTTTATGACTCCCACAGGCTGGCATTCGGCTGGAAGGGGAAACTGAAGTGCCTACGTCTGGTTGTAGCTCTAGCTTCCATGGTGGCTCTTTCTTCATCTTGATCTCCCTCCCTGGGGCTAAAGTCAGACCAGCGATCATAAAACCCCACTTCAGAAATCCCAAACTACCCCTTCGACTGTTAAATCCACTGAATAATGGTGTTTTGCTGCAGGAGATGAGTTCCCTACTGACGACTCAGAGTCAGAACTGCTACAGAGAGCAGATCCAGAAGGAGACGTTGGCCCGTTTGGCCTGGAAGAGGCGCTACGCGGAGCTTTATCCCTCCTGCTGTGACTCTGTGAAGACCAGTGCAGAAGAAACACAGCGGCCACATCCACCTGCAGAGCACAGGTGAGCTGGTTTATACAGATGAAGACTCCTCTGGAGATGGTTTACAGCTGACCAGCTCCAGCATGTGTTAGCTGTTTCTGGTTCTGTTTCTCCACATTTTGATCTCCACATTAAACTTTTAAATATATCATATCATATAAATATGATATAAATATAAATACAGTGTGCAGTGTACATTTTTTTTATCTATTTTCATTTTTAATTCTGAGGATATTTATCTTTTAAAAAATGAGAAAACATGCTAACCTTCCGTTATTGACTCACTCCTTAGAGCTGAGCCTCCTGTTGCCACCAGGACACCAGAGAAGAAGAATGAAGGTCCTCCTGCTCCTCTGCAGGTCTCCTCAGAAGAAGAGGGACGCCCCGGTGTGCCCCCCCTGATGAGACCTGTGTCCCCGCAGACCAGAGGGACTCTCTACCAGGAGTCCTCTCACCAGGTCTGGATCAACAAAACTCTCCGCCTTAGAGTAGGGATGGGATTATCGATATTGAGTATTGAAGTATCGATACTTTTACAACTAGTCCTTTGGTATCGATTACTTCCCTAAAATATTGATACCAAATGTGCTCTCTGATAAAATGTTAATCTGTGAAGTCCTGACTGTTTTCAGTCTTTCTCTCCTTTTCTTTGTGCCACTTTCCTCTGCACTGTGACTGATTTTTGTAAACTAACAGTATTTTACCGTAATATCTACAGCTACCTTCTGTAAAAATCTATGCATTAGCACCAACGTGCAGCTGTTTGCAGGAGTGTGCTCTGAATAATACAGATACTGCACACTTACGTTTTAACTTTAAAATGTTTTACTCGTAATAACAAGTCTTACAAAACAAAATAAAATGTTGCATATGACAGTAGGTGTTATTCTGTCAGCATCTTTGAGTTTTTTACTCACTCGTCCAGGCTGTACAAAAAGGTTATGACTCTATAATTCAAGAGAATATAAAGTAGTTTGCAAACATACCGTCACATGCAGACAGGAAATGATCAGCAGTCCTTTACTTCTCCCAAATGCTGAATCTAACATGTACTAAAGTCGTCCCAAACTGCTTGTCCTCCTCAGGGTGAAGGACGCAGCCTGTACCTGCAGAGACGAGGGAGGATCAGACCTGAGGAGAAGTTTGACTTTCCTGTGCTCTCGTCCTGGGAGTACGGCTGGAGGCTCGGTGAGACTAAAACCCTGTCTGCCTGTTTGTGCTCTCGGAGCAGTTCTAGTATTCTTACTGCAAATGGATTGCAAATAATAGTAAATATAAAAGTAAATTTTGGTTAGAGGATTATTATACTATACCCACACTCTTGTTCATACATGGCCATCTTGGGTCAAAAGCAAAAACCAAAAGAAAAAATGACCAAAACTAAAAAAGCACTCAGAGAGTGCAGACCTCCGTCAAGCAGCTCAGTTCTGGCAGTGGCTTTTCCACAAGCCCTGTAAAAGATACAATTCTGGATCACCAGATCCAGAACAGAGCCAGGATCCAGACCAAACTTAACACATACATGGAGACTGTTGTCCTGTATGAAGATAAGTTTTGGGAACATCACTTAATATTTTGATTTTATATGAATTACTGAATGTCATCAACGGGATTTCCCATTCTAAAGTTAATGTTTTTTTTGTGACGTCAATCTGGATCAGATCCAGATGAAATTTACCTTGATGATAGAGACATGAATGCCATATTATCCTATAAAATTGGGAGGGAATCTGTTAAGAAATGGCAGAGATACGTTTTTTTTTTTAAATTTCCACTCAATGTTAACTAATGGGATTTTTGGAAATTTGGGGAATTTTTTGCATTCAGACAAATATACGTACCTATCACCACCAAAGTCTTATCATTTTTAAGTTGGGCCATTACCAGCATCTCCTGAAAATTTCAGCAAAATTTGTCCAGTACTTTTTCCGTAATCTTGTCAACAAACAAACAGACAAACACACACCAGCAAAAACATAACTTGGTGGAGGTAATAACAACCATGGATAGAGAGGTCTTTCTACTATTAATATCAATCCATAATGGTTATATACTGGTCTAAAAGTTTCACATTAGTTGCTGCAACATTTCAAGCTGCAGAATATATTTTTTTTCATGCTTAAAACATTTTCACCTGCCAAGAGAGGGCTCAGGAGAAGAGTTTGGAAACCACTGACTCAAACATTTTTCTCTGCCTCTTCAGGTGACTACACTCTGGATTACAAAACTCCATCTCGAGCCAAATCATCGGTGGTGAAGAACACTTTTTACGCCAGGAACGGTGTGTTCAGCAACCCATCACCCACAGACACACTGGGCTGAAATTCTTGATATACTTGATATCAATTAAACTTTATCAAAGTCTGTTTCTTGATACTTTCTGTTCAGTTTTTGTCTTTGAGTGATTTTGAGTCCTCCATCTTTTCTCGAACAAATGCTGTGGTGTGCAGCAGGGCTTGATCCTCTGCCTCTACCTTTGTCAAACACACACAGGTGTAAGGTCAAGTGTTTAACCACCTGATACTGTTTGATTTATTATTGATGAGCTTCTGCTTCGGCTTCACTCAGAGTTGTTCACCTGATACCTCGGAGCTTTAAACAGTCCGCCACAGGAGGAAATGTAACACAGCACAGTGTTAAATATTAAACAAGTAACCACAAACTAATGCCTTTGATGACCATGTTCTTCTATTAGTGTTGAAGACTGACACAAATATACGTTTAGTGACTTAATATACTGTAGATAAACAGATGTGAGACACAGCAATTAGTCCTAATTTAAGCTTAAAGGGATACGCCAACTTTTTTTTTTTGTTTTCGTGTCTTGCCTCACCCTAGAGTCCATGACGAGCAGATAGACTCCATTCTTTCGACTGTACGTGCAGTAACAAAGAAGAGACGTGCAGAGCTCGCCCACCGCTTATCAGCTTGGCTCAAACACTGGGAGTCAATGGGTAGTGTTAGCCTGCCTCTGCCTATAGTCATCAGATAAACTCTTCAGCAACTCTAAACAATCCTGTGTGCTTGTCGTGACTTGCTTTTTTTTTTACCACTTTATGTTGCGTTATCTTTTACTATCTTCATATTATCTTCTTCTACTCATAAACAGAGGCTTTGTTTTGTTGACATACTTCTGTGGTGGTTTTTAGCGAGAGATGTGACGTTCAGGAACGAGTTGAGTCTTTGAACAGCTCTTGTAAGTGAATGGTGAGAACCATTTTGAATGCTTTATGTTATGTTATCTATTTTAGACTACGATTAGCACTTTAGAGTTAGAGTTGCTGAAGAGTTTATCTGATGATTGCAGGCAGAGGCAGGCTAATGCTACCCATTGTCTCCCAGTGTTTGAGCTAAGCTAATTAACGGTGGGCGAACTCTGCTGTCTCTTCCTTGTTACTGCACGCACAGTTTAAAGAATGGTGTCTGTCTGATTGTCATGGACTCTGGAGTGAGGCAAGACAGGAAAACAAAAAAGCTGGTGTATCCCTTTAAAAAAAGGTGACAAGTGATATTTGTTGATTTTACCCATTATAATAATTCTCTTTATATTATTTTGTGGCATTTTATACCTTTATTGACAGGAGAGAGAGAAAGAGACAGTGTATAGGCTTGTGAAAAGAGAGTAGGGGATCACTCTGTAAACTGAGCACAGGCTGGACTTGAACCTGGACCAGCAGAAACTTATATATGGGACATGCCTGGTTGCTTCCCACTCCACCAAACCAGCATTCCTATAATGATTTATTTTAACTTAAAACCCCTTATTAATTCTCACATCATTTATCTTTCTATGGCAAATGCAGACACACTGTGCTTGAAGAAAATGTAGTCCTAGTTGGGACAATCTTTATTGATGCAGGAGCTGGGACGATGCCAGAAAGTCCGTGATGTTAAAGTGAATTCATGGATCGAAGGTTTGGGGTCTATTCGGTTGGGAAGAGGAGGAACCCAGTGAAGGTGTGGCTGGTGCTCGTGCTGGTCACGATGTTGTTGTACCTGATGGACATCAGAGAAACTGTGTCTCCGACCTCAAGCTCCATCACCACCGAGCCCGAGGAGACCACGAAACCGTCAGCTGAGTCACAGAGCGTGGTGTGAACGTTTCTGTTCTTCATCAGATTCATACACACCTGGATGTGATCACAGAAACACAGCTATGGTGATTTTGATCCACTGAAGCTCAAAGTTTAAAGGGCTACACCATCATTTTTTGTTGTTTTTGTGTCTTGCCTCACTCCTGAGTCCATGACAAGCAGATAAACTCTATTCTTTCCACTGTGTGTGCAGTAACAAGGAAGAGACGGGCAGAGCTCGTCCACTGCTAATTAGCCTAGCTCAAACACTGGGAGTCAGTAGGTAGCGTTAGCCTGCCTTTGCCTACGGTCATCAGATAAACTCTTAAGCAACTCTAAACAATCCTGTGTACTTGTTGTGAATATCTTTTTTTTTTACGTCGTCATGTTGCGTCATCTCCTGCTATCATCTTATTACCTTTTTCTACTCCATACAGAGGCTTTGTTTTGTTGATCTACTTCCGCGGTAGAGATATGACGTTTGTGAACGAGTTGAGTATTTTATGTGAATGATAAGAACCTATTTGCAGTTATGAGTGAGCCATTCATTTGCTAACCATTCTTAAATGCAAATTGCCTGCAAAAACGAACAGCTTACTCACAACTGCGGATCAGTTCTCACTGTTTATTTAAAAGAGTCGTTCAAAAGACTTGACTCGTTCATGAATCTCACATCTCTAGCGAAAACCACCCCATCTGTTTACAAGTTAAAGAAGATAATATGATGATAGTAGAAGATAACGCAACATAATGTGGTAAAAAAAAAAAAAAGAGTCACAACAAGCACACAGGACCGTTTAGAGTTGCTGAAGAGTTTATGTAATGACTGTAGGCAGAGACAGGCTAACAATATTCATTGACTCCCAGTGTTTGAGCTAAGCTAATTAGCACTGGCCGAGCTCTGCCTGTCTCTTCCTTGTTACAGCAAGCACAGTCGAAAGAATGGTGTCTATCTGCTTGTCGTGGACTCAGGAGTGAGGCAAGATAAGAAAAGAAAAAAATTGTTGGCGTATCCCTTTAAAACCAGACAGCAAACAAATTAATGGAGACTTTGGACAAAAGTTCATGGAGCACAGGAGGACATATAAAGCAACAGATACTCAGACAAGATGAATCCTTCAGACTCACTCTGCTCTTTGCTGAGATGTGGTAGCTGAAGAAGTAGATCCCTGTGGCCTGGCTGGTGTACGTCCCATTTATCAGAGATTCTCCCCTAAACTGTTCATCCAGCTGCGGTAAGATCTCTCTGTGGGACGTTTACACAACAAACAAGAAACATATCAGTTTTAATCATTATCTCACTATTGTCTTTTTCCCCATCAACTAAACACTCACAGACACATATTGCTCAGTCTTTTGCATTACAAAGTGCTATTTCAACTTTGTTTTGTAAAGGTGCTGGGAAAAAAAGATTCTATTGTAGAGTTTAAAAGGGCGTTTTAAGCAAATATTCACATTGATACTTGATTTTTTTATCACCTTGCACGAGGTCTAAAGCTGTTAAAATTGCTTTGGCGGAAATTTTTGAGTTAAAAAAAGCAGTCATCGTCCCGAGCATGATAATGATTTTTTTTTTTTTTTTTTTTTACAAATTAAATTTTTTGATTTCTTTTTTTTCTTTATTAATTCCTGGCAGGACAAACAAGAGTAGAGTTCATTTAACCACCTGAATAAAAGCAAATAAATAAATAAATAAAATATAAGCCAGTTGTTACCTAACTGCTCAGTCTTTTGCATGACTACTGTTGCAACTTTGTTTTTAAAGGTGCTGTGTAAAAATTATTTTACTGTAGAGTTTAAAAGGGCGTTTATACAAATATACACACTGATACTCAAGTTTCACCACCGTACATGAGGTCTAAAGCTGTTAAAATAGCTTTGGCTGAATTTTTATTAGTTTAAAAAAAAGCATCAATTGCCCCAAGCTTGCTCAAATTGATGTTGAATAATGTTTATGATCGGGAAATGATAATAATTGTATTTTTTTTTAACATATTTAATGTTATTGTTCAATTTTTTTTTTTGTCTGACGGGACAGACAAAAGTAGAGTACATTTAACCCCCCGAATACAAAATTAAATAAATAAATACAATTCAAAAAAAATAAAAACAGTTGCTGTGGAAGATGACGTAAAACCTGACAATATTTTTTAAAAATGTACTTTGGGCTTGAGGGAACAACCAAGGAGCTAACTGCTAGCTTTTGAGAGCATTTTAAAATTTGACAAAAGTTACAAAAACACAGAAATATTTCACTTACATTGAAAGACAAATGTGAGATACCTGGCCATCCATAATTGGCTTTAATTTTCTTTTCCCACGTCAACAATATATCAATATATATCAATATATCAATATCAACAAACATGCAAGGATGGAAATCTGTCTTGGGGACGGAGAACCTTTAACCTTGCAGTGCAGCTGGATCTGCCTGATTTAATGTCTGTTATCAGGCAGATCCATCTTGCCAAGCCTCAGTCTACAACAATTATATACGGCCCAATGCAGGATGACCCAATCAGAGTCCTTTAAACCAGGAAGAGATGGAGCGAGCAGTAAGTGACTGCTTGTACAGAGATTAGCATGGATGCTAACAGCTCCGGACATTTTTGCCGAGAGTTTGTTCTACGAAGTGGCTCACATTTTGTTCTTATAAGCACCCACCTGCTACAGTATGTCTGATCTCTTCATTCAAACATTTTTTCTTCATGGTAATACAGATTTTAATTAGTTTCGGAGGATTTGGGAGACTTCATAAAAAAAATAGTGAAGCTACTGACGTGTTGAATTTGAGCGTTGTGTTCATATCTGGTGCGTCTGTTGTAACCATTTTGTAGGAGAAGAAGGAGTTCTTCTCGTTGGATGGGTTGAAGGGTTGCCCTTTCTCCCCAGCTTGGCCTTGACCACCAGAAGGTCCCGGCAGACCTACTTCCCCTTTCAGCCCAGGTCTTCCAGGTGGGCCCTGCATACCCTGAGACCCTTTCTGGCCCCTGATAGGCTGACCTACCTCACCTGCACAGAGAAAAAAGCAGTTACTAAAAGTCCTGAGGTTGTTTTTGTCTGGAACTACAGCAAAAGATCTTTTTTACTTTTTTAACCTTTGCAAAGATGGTCATGTTTTCGCTGGCGTTTTTTAGTTTGTTTGCAAACAGGATAACTAAAAAATTTATGAACAGAACATTATTACATTTTCAGGATAGGTCAGAAATGATCTGAGGACCAATCATTTAGATTTGGGGGGGAATCCAGGACTTTTTAAAGGATTTGTTTACATTGAGAGATGGGGCATTTTTCCACATTTTTGCTATGAGGTCAAAAAGTTCTCATCAGATGTTGATGACATTAATAGGTAATGTTGGTCATGACAAAAGGAAGAAGTGATTGCATTTTGGTGGTGATCGGAATGCAGACGTGGATCCAGGAATGTTTTCATGTGGATCCAGGAATTTTTTGATGACATTTTCAGGAGATATTCGTCATGGCACAAGGGAAAAGTGATAGCATTTTGATATTGACCCAAGAATGGTTATGGACCTTTTGTAAGCATTTGTAGTTTTCAAAACTTTTGACAATAACTCTCCTGACAATGCTGGAAATACATTGGCTGAAGTTTGTGCTCTCGGAGCAGTTCTAGAATTCTTTCTGCAAATGGAACTCAAATAATAGTAAATATAATATTATACTGTACCCACACTCATGTGGCCATCGTGGGTCGAAACGCAAAATCAAAACCAAAAGGAAAAAATGACCAAAACTAGAAAAGCACTTGGAGAGCGCAGATCTCCACCTAGCAGCTCAGTTCTGGCAGTGGCTTTTCCACAACCCCTGTAAAAGATACAACTCTGGATCACTAGATCCAGGATAGTGCCAGGATCTGGACCAAACTCAGCACATATATGGCAGTTATTATGCTGTATGAACACAACAAGTTTTGAGAATATCACTTAATATTTTGATTTTATATGAATTATTGAATGCCATCAATGGGATTTCCCATTATTAACTTCAATGGTTTTTTGTGTTGCCAAACTGGATCTGATCCAGATGAAATTTACCTTGATGATAGAGACATGGACCCCATACTATCCTGTAAAAGTGGGAGTGAATCTCTTAAAAATTGGCAGAGATATGATTTTTTAAATTTCCGCCCAATGTTAACTGATGGGATTTTTGGAAATTTGGGAATTTTTTACATCCAGACAAATATACATATCACCACCAAAATCTTATCATTTTTAAGTTGGGCCATTACCAACATCTGAAAATTTCAGCAAAATCTGTCCAGTCTTTGTGTAATCTTACTAACAAACAAACAAACGCTGGCAAAAACATAACCTCCTTTACTTGACGTAACAGACAAAAACCGGAAGACAGTGAGAACTGAAAGTTCTACTATATGACAATCTGCTAAACAATGAGAGAAACTGGCCTCACACAGTCAAAAAAAAAAAAAAAAAATTCATGACAGTTATCCAGCTGCCTTGAGATAGTCCAACAAATAATTTGAAATGTAGCTGCAGCATTTACTGACCAAAAGAAATCAACTGAACCAAAGTGATGGCTAAAATAATTATAGTTAAAGTAGACAAAAGGGTGTACATTTACTTTGTGCAGCTGGTTGATTTGCTGATATTTACAGGTACATGTGATAAAAATTTGATCAATTATTAAAGTTTAAAATAAAATTAAAGTTCATTCTCATGTTAAGTACAAACTCACCTGGGTCTCCCTTCTCTCCCTTTAGACCATCTAACCCGTTGGGTCCATGTGTGCCGGGTACCCCAGGAATCCCCGGGAACCCTGCGAAGCAGGACTGAGGGTTGACCAGGTTAATTTGGACCAGAAGCAGAAACACTGCAGTACTGCAGCTCAGCCACCAGGGGGCCTGAAACAACACAGTGATACACAAACATGAGGGGTCTTTGTGGTTTAGGAGGACACTGCTGCATTTTTTGTTTTGTTTTGTTTTTTTAAATCTGGAGACTACCATTTGAAATCAACAAAAAACAAAACAAAACAAACATCAAATATCAAACTTAAATTGTACCATTAGTTTTAAAGAAATTCAGGGTTTAATAGCTCATTTATATTTTATGATGAGAGGAAATCTGAGCAGTGGAATTTAAATAAAACAGGAAAATATACAGGAAAATATCTATTTAGAGTTCAGATAGTAGGTTTATAATGACCTATTGTCAGTGCCTTGACTCATTATCACTTCGTCATATAAAAGGGGTGGTACGCAGACTTGAAATGAGGAGAATACTGTCAGAGTTACCACAGCTTGATAACTGAAAAAGAGGATGATTTTGAATCTAAAAATCAGGGGTGGACCACTGGAGTCTAGGGGGCACGTGCAGCCCCACACCCCACCCAATGAAATCTACCAGTCAGTGTAAAATTAACAAAAATTGCAACCATGAAGATGAAAAAATCTACCATGATATCTTTCAGTCTAGGTCAAGATGAGTTAAATAACAAAGAAAAACAATAAATTAAAGTTATTGGGACTGGAAAAGTACCTTAAATTATCTTTAAATCAGTTTAACGTAATAATTTAGCTTAACTGTTTGGTTTAGAGCTTGAAAATATGAATATAAACTATTATGACAGCAAAATTTTTATTTTATTAAACAACAGGTGTCTTCTTATGATAGTATCCATTTTTTTGTAGTCATTTGTCCCCCTGAAACTGAGAATAACAATAATGTGGCCCTCATGGAAGCAAAACTGGCCTATCCCTGCCTTAAATGTATATATTATTTTCAGCTTTAGATGGACATACAGATGATAACAAGTGTGGGCACAGCTCAAACTCTTCTATTGCAGAAAGTCTACAAATATTTAGTCTTAAATTCAACAGGGATCAAGATTCCACCATTCGACAGTATACTATTAAGATTTACACATCACTATTTCAGCAATGCTTCCTCCTAAGTACATATTTTTAACTCTTTATTAACACAGCATAACTCTTTATTTGACCTTTCTTATTATCGTTAAGAACTGTTGGATTTAAAAGTCTCACCATTTGCAGGAAAAGCGGTCACTCGATCTCCGGTGAAGTAAAAGTTGATCCAGAGCTCAGACGAGGAGCTGTTCTGCTGCACAGCAACAACCGCAGCTGCTCAGCCATGAAAAAAGAGGAAATGCGAGGCTACAAGAGGTCAGAGGTCGCGATTTGAATTATAAGGATTCATATAAAGGGGTGAAGAACAATGCTTTGCTGCTGTGAGCGATGAATTAAGGTCACATAATCCCTGAATTTACCTCACAAGAGTTAATGTAAGGTACATAAAAGAGATTTTTTTGGGCTTTGTTCACAAACAGGCCAATTCATTAGGTATACCCTCTCAACTGCTCGCTGATGCAAATAGCACCTGAATAATGAATTTGAAATTTCTCTACACTCATAAGAATTTCTTCCACAGACATCATAAAATAGGGCAGTACAGTGCTCCAGCAGGTAGTGCATGTGCCTCACAGCAAGAAGGTTGCTGGTTCAATCCCCATGTCGGTCAGGGCCTGTCTCTGTGGAGTTTGTATGTTCTCCCGTGTTTATGTGGGTTCTCTCCAGCCCTAACGTGTCACCCAATTTACATGCTTAACAATTTACAAATAAATACAAAAACATCTGATATACAATATAAATGTCCTTTTCACAAATGAAAAATTCCTGTAAATAAGTGAATAAATAATAACTTATTTGGTGTTATCATTTGTAGTAATATTAAATGGGTATTGCTTTACATTTGAATCAATGTGAGCTTTTAAGAGTTAACAGTAATAACTAGTTTTAAAATAATTTTATTGAAGGTGATTATTTTCTGATTTTGTGGTGCCCCCTGGAGGCCACGCCACCCTTAGCATTTGCCTATATTGCCTAGTGGGCTAGCTGGGTCTGGATGGATGAAATATCATAAAATAAAATATTTAATCAATTTCAAGAAGCTCTTTTTTTTACCATAAGTGTTTAATTTACCGTTTCTCTTAAAAGGTTATTAAATTAGTTTTGTGGGCATGCTCACTTCTGTGTGCCAACTGTGACATTTGATGCTTCAACCAGAGGAAAAAAATCAAAACAAACTCACAGAAGGGAGTTCGAGAATATGTTAGTATTCATTGTACACACTGATAACATTTCAGGCCACACATTGAATCTTGTGAAATCGTCACTTTAAATGTGCTCCTGCACTGAAAAACTCAGATCTAGGTGAGAGTATTTGTTCAATTTCAAGACAAAAAACCTCACTAAACTTATTCTAATCCACAATTTCCTTGCAGATCTCATTTGAAGATACAAAAACTAAAAATAAGGCCTGAGTTGCTTAAAATAACGAGTAAAGAATCTGCCAATAAGACAAGACAAATTTAACTTGAGCAGATATTAAACCTTAATTTAAGACCCTCACTGAGTCAAACTTTCCTTGTTTCATTGGAAGATATTTTCTCTTCATTACAAGCAATTCAATGCCTTATTTTTGCCTTTTATTCCTTAAAGTAAGATATCTATCTGTACTGGTTAAGTGAATGTGGATTAGAATACGTGTTTTGGATATTTTTGACTTGAAAGTAGACAAACAAACTTGCCTAAATCTGAGCCTTTACAGTGTGAAAATGAGCCTCAAGTATATTCTTTAAATAAATGTGCCCAGTTAAAAAGTCCCTCATCAGTGTCGTCTCCGTTGGTTTGATTTATTTCCAAATAAAATCTAGAATAATTAATCTGACACAGCAAATCTCCCCCCAGAGGAAGTGAAACACTCGAAGAAGAAGTGGAGAAAACTCCACCCGAATAAAAACTGATGATACAGCATCATTTAATGTAATTTATTTATCAAAATCTCTCCCAAAATTAACATTTTGTTCTGTTTTTCTCAGAACTTCCTCTCTGATGGTGGCTGGTTTCCTGGTATTTTTCCTGTGTGGCTCCGAACAGAGTTGAGTGTTGGTATCTGTTCCACAAAATATTGAATTTCACCAACAGTCCCTGAAACAAAGAGCTGATGTATTATTTTAATCAAACCATCCTGAGAAAAATCTGCCAGTCTGCTGGTTTCTCAAGATCTCAGATCCTCTTTTAATGAGTACAGTGTCCTGTTTTAGTTTCTGAAGACTTGGACCTCTTTTTACAGCAAATTATATAAGCACCAACTGGCCTCTTTATTAGGCATACCTTGTTAGTACCAAGTGGAACTTTATTTCAGAGCTGCCTTCATTTTCCAGGGCTAAGATTCTACAATGTGATGGAGACCTTCCTCAAAGATATTGGTCCATGGTGACATGATAGCATCACACAGTTGCTGCACATTTATAATTTTAAACAGCTGGATGAATGTACAATGGGTTCTTTTCTAAGTGTGCTTTTAATGTTTATTTTATTGTTCTGCACTGATGGTGGACCACTCAAACAAATTTCATTGTATTGAACCAAAAAGAAAAGACTCCAAGGCACTCTCTTCATACTATAAAAAAGCCTTTCCTTTTACGGCATGGTCTACATGACCATGCCGTAAAAGGAAAGGACTTTGTGAGCAACTCAAACAAACTCTCCTTTGAGTCCAGGTAGCACTCCTTTCCTTTTGTCTTTTAAATTTCATTGTGTGTACGGCATGCAATGACAATAAAGGCTGTTATATCTATTCTGAAATGGCCTTCTGCATACTTTGGTCGTACAAGTGGTTATTTGAACTGCTGTTGCCTTTCTATCGTCTTCAACTAAACTGGATGTTCTCTCCTTACCTTTGGCATCAGCAAGTTGATCCTATGACTGCAAGTTGTGCTCTGCATTATGAGGATAGAAGGTGGCAGCCTTAGCAACACACGACGAGCGGATGTTTGATAGAGGTCAAATATCTCATGATCGATTGTATAGGTGAGCATTTTAATCAATGACTGACACACGGTTTGATATAAATGTAAACATCTCTGCGCACGAGGAAGAGGGGCTATTAATGCTTGTCACTGTCAATAGCAGACCACAGGACACCAGATAGCAAGGTAACTTATTCCACCTAAACACATGCAGAAGTGTCCTCAAGCTGGACTAAAATCTGGGAACTAAACCAGTTTTTGATTCAGTCCATGTTGTTGAGTCTTGTGATGATCTGCTGTGAAGACAGTGTGATGTGAACATGGTATTTTCATGTATGTTGTGCCTGAACATATAAAGTGACCAAAACATTATTATTAAATAATTACTTTAGCAGCCTGGAAGCAATTATTAACCCAACTGCTGCTGCTTATATGACCACAGCAGTGTTAAGAGCTAAAGCAGAGTGCACACATAAAGATTACTGGGTTGTTTTTGTCTCGATTTTCCCCCTCCCCGACCAAGGATGGCAAACACCAGATTATCTTCTGTTTTATAAGATAATCCTGTGGTCTAACCCCCAAATTCCACATAATGCGAAAGCGCCGCGCCGCGCCGTGCAGTGCCACGGTCTTGCTCCGACCTGCAAACCCCACTGGATGCACTGCGCCGAGCAGCACCGTGGCGCTTAGCTCTGTAGGGAGGGGGGCTGATCCCCGGAGAGTCACAAGCTTTTGTGCGAATAATCAATCAATCAATCAATCTTTATTTGTATAGCGCCAATTCATAACAAGTGTTATCTCAAGACACTTTACAACAGAGCACAAAGCTCTTCATATTATGGATACACATATATGCATAGATACATATATACATATATAAAATACACATATACATATACAAATATATACATCCAACACCCAACATGAATCCATATAGCCAATCATGAATCCCTCCATCATGGCGGCAAGAAAAAACCTTCTGTTAAGCAGCAGGAAATCTTGAATGTGGACCCCAGTCTCATGATGAACAGCAAATCCACACGATGCTGTGTTGGGTGTGTGGGCGAAGGAAGGGAGGTAAGTGGAGACAAGTGGACTAAAGTAAGAACTAAAGTTAGTGACAGATCAATGGACCAATCATAGACCTGTCGTCGTCAAATTTGTTTCTGCTGAAAACAAATACAATAGGGGTTAGCCTCTTGAGATGCTACAACTTGTTTTCAGGAGGGTCCTCATGTCTGTGTGGTTGTGGTGATAATTTTATAGAAGTATAATCAATAAAAGTCTCACTGAAAATAAGAATTTATGGTAGTGACGAACTCATGGGTGCCCAGACCACAAGTGCATCCCTACCATATTTGTCTCCGTTAAGTATAAATGTATTAATGGTAGACCTCTTGAGATGTGACACCTCATTTTCAAGAGGGATCTCATGTCTATGTGGAGCTAGAGGTAGTTACTATAGATGTATCAACCATGGATAGAAAGATCATGCTAATATCTACATTAACAGCTATAATGATTATGAACTGGAATGAGATGGCCAAATATGTGTTATGTCTGTAATTGTAGTTATTAGCGATGTCACACGTCAATAAAACATGTTACAGACTGAGAAAAGAAGTAACAACACCTCACTTCGCTTCTCTAAGGTCCCTTTGCTGGTCCCAACCTTACAGCTTCGTGATGTATTTCACTTCTATCTGCCTATATCCATATAGAAATGATGTTTGGTGTCATATGTACAATGTTATATATTTCGGTACCTCATCGATTCACTTCTCTTTTTCCATGGTGTCGTGTTGCCTCTGGGACCCTCTGACCAACTGTTGACCTAATGCTCGCGCCTCCGGTTGTGAAGTAATGACAAACTATTGAGGAAATTTACGTTCGAGAGTCCATGCATTGTGTATTTTTTTGAAAGTTCCAGATACTCCACACATTGACTTCCTGTCTGGTGCTTTCTCAACGATGGTGAATTTACGAGGTTTTGAAGCGGCCGCGCAGAAAATAGACCTGAAGCGAATCTCCAGTGCCGTGGCGTACGCTGGCGCGGGCAGTGGAATTTGCCTGATAGACTAGAGTGGGTTCTAAGTGCTCCGCAGTACGATTCAAGAGCGCGGCGCTGCGCGGCGCTTTCGCATTATGTGGAATTTGGGGGTAAGGCGTGTTAAGAATGAATTTGTCCCGACAATCAGCTCTGAGACGGGCGGGACCAACAATCGTAAATATTAAACTTGTTCAATATTTACAACCAAAACTCTTCGTGTTTGGGGAATGCCTACGACTACATTCACTTCACGAATTGTGACATGATTGTCGTCAATCAAGAAGACTGAGGAACAAGGAAGCAGGCGTAAATAAAAACAAGCTTGGACAACCTGAAACATAAAGCTTGGAGATCCTCAGAAGTGGAGGACCAGCTCACGTGTTAATGCTGTCTCCAGGATTCTTTCCACGGTCTTTTCTTTTTTTTTAGTTCTGGATTTTCCATCAAAAATAGTCCCAAGACCATCATCATTTCCTCTTCTCGTATGTCCTCTTCCATGTTGCATGTTGTGTTTTCTGGTTGTTGTTATGTTTCTTCTTCTTCATTTTTGTTACATCATGTTTGATCAGATTTCTGTCTTGGAGGACTAGATTCTAGATCGGTGGTGGGACAGAATGGTTACGAGTGTGGTGCGATGTGTTGAGATTATCGGAGCACACCACACACAGTATGATCAAAACTGTTCACTGCCTGATTTTTTATCGTCATGTGTGAGGTCTCTAACAGACAAAAATCTCTTCAGATTTAGAAAATCTTCATGTGTGGACCCCACATTGTCTCCTCACAAACAGACGGCTTCAGAGGTCGATTGGAAGCGGGCTGAGACCACCTCTTTCAGGCGAGCTTCGCGTGGTTGTTTGTATTGAAACATGGACTGATTGCTGTGTATTCAAACAAACTAGGACAAACAGGAAAGGCCCACTTGTATCGGAACAACTCTCTTAAATTATTTTGTGTGTTTGGCAGCGATCTGGTGTTCGATTGATGTTGTCGGGCTCATAGAAATAGGACAGCAGAACTCTTGGTCAGTTTTGTATCAGTTTTATTTGATTGTTTAGTCCACATTTTGCAGAGATCACACACACATAGTTCCTTGTCTTGTGAAAAAAAAGGGGGATGTGAAAGCACCAAGAAATTAGAAAGAAAGGTTTTTTATGACTCCAGATCAGTGAGGTCTCAGCAAGAAGCCGGTGAAGATGCTGTTGCCGGCTGGTTTCCCTCTCATACCTCTGTAGTCTTTAGTCTCCAACCAGACCTCCTGATCCCTCGACACATAGACCGCCAGACTGCCTGAGGTTGTCTGCAATCAGGAAAAAATTTCAATGATATGATGCATCTTTTTACTGATTCACAGACTTGATACTGGAAATAAAAACAATCCTAATCATAACGAAAACACCAATGTCATCGTGATCTTCAGGCTTTACAACCTAAATATATTTACAAAATTAATTTCCCTTTCCACCTTTCTAAATATTTTTCTTTGTCATCCTCTGTCCTCACAATATATATCCCTCCAAAGTAAAGTAAGGTTAAACTAGAAAGCACTCAGAGAGTGTAAAATTTGGACCTTCAAGTCCCCTAATCCTGAGTGTTTTACATTTTTCATAGTTTAATTTCATACCCATAAGTTATTAATGGACTTCGCTGTAAAAATTTGGATTGTTTTGACTCAGGTTCACACAAAGTTGTTTTCTTTTCTGAAGCCAAACATTAATATTTTATTCTCCCATAAGAGCTGTTTTTTGATTCAGCAATTAATGACTTAAAAGAAGAAGTCAGCTGCTGTATTAAATGTTCGTACCTGTCTCTTGATGCGGCGATGATCGCAGAATGAAGCCAGCGGTTGGTTGTCCAGTTTCATCACCACACACAGTCGGTCCTCCAAAGAGGCGTGAAACACAAAGTAGTATGTTCCTGGGACCCGACACCTGTGACAAAAAAACAGAACTCATTAAGCCTTAAAAATGTTTTTTTATTTTACTTCTATTTGGACAGTGTAGGACCTGTGTCCCTGATGGGACAGATGGGAATTGAAAACCAATTCCAGGTGAGAATTAAAAACCAGCTAAAGGAATAAATATCATTGTCCTTTTGCTAAACAATTCCTGGATCAATTTCTTCCTCATTGTTCTGCATGTCTCACAGATTAAGGGCCTGTCTACACGACAACGAAAATGGCCAAAAACAGAGAGTTTTCGTTGCGTTTGCGCCTACCGTTTACACAAGAATGGTGACTGGAGTACCTGAATTTGCAAACCTTTGAAACTGGGGTCTAGAGTGAAAAGTTTTGGAAACCTTTTCATTGTCGTCTCCAGGAATCTCTGTTATCAGGAAAAACGGTGACACGCGGCGCATGTGCAGTACTCTTTCAGATGAAGGTTGCGCCCGAACCTAGGAACTGCTAGCTGTACTCGGTTTGTTATTGCCCCTCCAACAAAATGTGGATTTGCTGCATCAATAGTCTGACCAGCAGAGACACATTTGTTATATTCACCAAGGACACTACAAACTTGCACCTCCAGCTACTGGCCTGGCATGCACACAACCACCTTTACAGTCATTCTTGCGGATCCGTGTGACCGTGGAGTGCTTTTAAAAACGCAGAGGAAAAACCGTCCCGCTTCTGGTGACCACGTTGTCGTGTAAATGTGCCCTCAGGATGTCATGCTGTCCTAAAAGGCAGTCGGCAGAAACAATGGCAAAGAAGTTAAAGATGTGATCATGGCAGACAGGAAACACACATGGTCAAAGTGCTCCAAGAAGGGACAAAGTTTTTGATCAAGGCAACTTTAATAATTTGCCAATTCAAATTTAAGACTTGTAAGACTTTTTTAGACCTTACATTTAAAAAAATCTATTTCAAGACTGTTTAAGGATCTGCAGGAACCCTGCTGTAAGTCAGCACTGGTGACCAGGCGCACCCTGCCTCCTGCCCTATAAAGCTGCATTCACACACGAACATTTTGGCTAACTTTTGCCGACGTATAGGGAAACGTTGAGCCATGTTGAGCAAAATCAAATCACCCAGAACTAAGTTAACGTCAGTTGGGCAATGCTAATGTTCATTAGGTATGTCGATAAATTGTAAACGCCAGCAAGAGTTGACCAAGAGTCCACATGAAGGGACCCATGAAGGGATAAGTGGTATATATAATAAAAGGACACCGAACAGCCTTTGACAGCAGAGTGATTCAGTTGGTCGGCTCAGTGATGTAGTCCAATCAAAAACTGGACACCATGAAGGATGTTAGCTAAAGAATGAAGAGACTGGACCACTTCAGTTTAACTTCAGGCTCTTAAAATCTGCTTGTTCTCTCACCTGAAGCGTCCCGTGTCGATGTTGTAGTCGTCGTTGATGTTGGTGATGACTTTTTCGAAGCGAATGACGCTGACTCTGTCGGGGTATGCGTCGGTCACTCTGGCCACACTGAAGGCTGCTCTCTGCTGGGCTCCAATACTCCTGCAATCACACAGACACACACAAAAGCCAGGATATGGATTAACCTTATCATGTTCCCTGATACAGAGGTAACAGTTATGTTAGATTTTGGACCATGCAGACATGATATGAAATGTAAAACTCTTCAAAAACTGCCTCTCTTGAAAGTGTTGTGACGAGATAAGGAGAATAAAGAACTTTATTTATGAATTACAGTTACAGCTTCAAGCAGCGTTGGTCAGGACCTCGCTCTGTCGCACATCCCTCCATTAATGCTTTAAGACAAAGACACAACGTCCATTTCGAAGGTTGCATTTGTCCTCAATTTTGGTAAGATTGTGAGCATGTTAATGGAGTCAGATTCAGGTATAAGTGGCCATTTACAGGCAACATTTTATTTTGAAAGCCAAATTGCCAACTTCTTGTTTGAGAAAGGTTTGGGGTATTTATAGGTGATTTACATGTCTCAATGAGTTGAACAATTCAGCATTTTTTGATCTCTCTATGACATTCCTCCTGGCCGTGAGGGCAGTTTGCGTGTGCCTAGGTGGCGCTAGAGAGCACGTTTTGGCAGTTTAGGTTTTAATTCTTTGATTTTATTATATTTTTTCACTGGATCTGAGATTTGTGCCAATTTTGGTGGGTTTTAGAGCGTGTTTTGGGGGTCGAATTAGGGTACAAAGTGGGGTCAAGTAGATAATAAGAAAGAAAGAAAGAAACTGACGAAATACAAAAGGGTTGTTGCCCTCAGGCATGGACTCCTCTGTTAGAGGAGTTTTACTTTTCAGGCGGGGTCCCTAAAAATATGACAAGGAAAAAGTAAGGGATAATAACAGAGGACATAAAATACATTTGAAAGACCTTTAAAAGCCATAAATATCTTACAAGAAAAATTATTATAAGAAGTAAAACTCGGTGACAGTTAAAGGTGCAGTGTGTAGAATTTGGCATTTGAGTGACATCTATCGTTGAGATTCTAGAATGAGCCCAACTGTAACCAAAACGTCACGTCGCTGAGCAATAGAAGCCTGCGAAGACCAAAAGAGATCGTGAACACGGCATCATTTACTAAAGTGACAAGGTTTGGGTTCAGGTTAAATCCCTAGTGCAGAGTAATAACTGTCTCTACATCCACCGCCGTCCCCTCTCCTCTTCTTCACCTGCATTTCAGGTAGATTTCAGAACCGGCGGACAGATTTGCGTTTCATTCTTTTTGTCCCTAAAATCCACCCGTAGACAACATGGCGGATCGTTATATCGGCCTACATGAACGCGGCTCGCGGTAATGTACATTTTTTGAAGGTTTTTCTAACTAAATAAAATTAAACATACATTCTATGGGGATGATTGTACTCCTATTTTGACGGAATTTACATACAAATAGAAACATTATATTCTATATTCACCGTTTCTGTTTGGCAAAATGCTGCCAAATTCTACACACTGCACCTTTAAAGAGTTCAGTTCTGCTGCTCAGTTATTTGCATCAGTCAGTTTGCCAAGTAATGCAAAGCATGAACTGTGGCAGCAAGTCTTCTTTAGTGTGGTCAGTTCAGAGCGTTTGATTATTCAATTTTCAATTTGAAGAGATTTTTATTGTAGGGACGGGCAACACTGGATACCAAGAAGACCACATAAATATTATCCTCACTGCCAGAGGGCCAGATTTTCCCACACACACATATATATATCTATATATCTATATCTATTCAAATTTCAGTGGATTAAATGTATTTTGTTGGGCTGAGATGACTACGGTCAGCATGGCCCTTCCCTCTCTCCTTCTCTTCTCTCCCTGTATACTTTCATGAGCTAATTTTATTGTTTATGTGTTACTCTTATTGAGATTGTGTATGTCTTCTAGCTGAAAACAAAACACAGTTGTCAATATTTTCAGGATTTCTGAGATTCTGTATGAGGTTAATGTCAAGGAACCTGTTTTAGCAAATGTATAAAAAATTTCAATGGTTTTGTTTCTAGATTTTCAATAACTGAGCAAATGTCAGCATACACTGGATCTGTTTTACTAACTCTGATACACCAACAGTAGGTTTGTCAATGCTCCAGTCATCCTTATAAATATATATTTTTTGTAAGAAGCCCTCAGTGAAGAAAGTTAGGACACCCCTGCTGTAAGTCGAAAAGTTACCCTGGCTGTCCTGGCTCTCCTGGTGGTCCTGGAGGTCCTGGTGTACCTGAGTTCCCTGCCAACCCTGGTTCTCCGCTCTGACCTCGTTTACCTGCATGTCCCTTCAGCCCCGGATCCCCCTTCAGTCCTTTCTGAGGGCCGGAGCCACCGCTCCATATCGTTCCTAAGAAAAGATTTAGAGAGATTACATTTTGCTTCGACTGTTTCATGTCTTAGATTTCAGTGACTGCTACTGATCAAGACCCTGACAGGGGCTCCCAGATCCATCCAGCCTAAAGCATCAGACCCTCGTTAAGGTGACTTTAGAGCAGCTTCTGGTGTTCAGACCTTTTTCTTGTTTTGCTCGTTTTTATGCCCAGGGTGTGCGTGTGATTTTCTTCTTTTATAACTTTATTTTTTATTAAAGATTATTAACATTTTATATACATACACATGAGAACAAACTAACAAAGAAAAAACAAAAAGCATCAGGTAAAAAAAAGGGAGGTCATAAATTCGTTCTGTCCATTTCTCCCAGGTGAAAACAGGCCACAAAAACAGCTATAGTCTGCAGGCTTTGCAAGAGGAAGCGACTGTAATTAAACTAGATACACAGGCCTTTGTTTCTGCAGATATGACAGTCGTTTATTTAGGACACTTACCTGGCTGTCCTTTCTCTCCTTTCGCTCCATCTCGACCATCCCTGCCTGGTGTTCCTGGAACGCCTGAAGAGTTTTCAAAGATGGGTCAACAAATTAAACACAAATGTGCACAGAGACTATACATATACAAGTACTGGCCACTTTATTAGGTACACCCTCTAGCACCAGGTTGGACTTCCTTTTGTCTCCAGAGCTGTCTAACTTGTTTATGGCACAGATTCAACACAGTGCTGAAACATCCCTCAGAGATTTTGGTCCATATCTCCATGACAAAGGTGCTCTATTGGATTGACATCTGCCGACTGTGAAGGCCACTGGAGTCCAGTGTACTCACTGTCATGTTCAAGAAACCAGTTTGAGATGATTTGGACTTTGAGGCGTGGAGCGTTATCCTGTTAACAGAAGCCTTCAGAGGATGGGGACGCTTTGCTCATAAAGGGATATAGGCAGTAATAGCACTCAGGTAGGCTGTGGCATTAAAGGAATACGCCAACAATTTTTTTGTGTCTTGCCTCACTCCCGAGTCCATGACAAGCAGACAGACTCCATTCTTTCGACTGTGCATGCAGTAACAAAGAAAAGCCATGAAAATCCCAGTAGATCATCGGTCAAACCAGTATGCCTGGCACCAACAATCATACCACATTCAAAGTCACTTCAATCACCTTTCTGCCCCATTCTGATGCATTTAGTAGCTGCCATGTGATTGCCCGAATGGCTATTTGCATTAATAAGGAGTTGAACAGGTGCACCTAATAAAGTTGCCAGTGTAAACATGCAAACTCATACCTGGTAGTCCTGGTATCCCTCCTGCTGTGCAGGTATCACTGGAAAACAGGAGGGGCCTGGCCAGCGAGAGCAGGATGCCAATAAGAAGGATGCCACGGTGAGGCATGATGGACAACCTGACAGGAAGAGCAGAAGACAAAAACAATCAATTAACAATAAATAAGGAGTAGACAGATGATTAAGAAGGATAAGACAAAGTGCAAGTGTTGACAGTTTTCTCAGTCAGGAGCAAAATCAAAATGAAGCTGCTTAACAGCCAATAAAATTCCAGCACATATAGAAGATTGGTTGCTACGGAAATATTTTTGGCTTTAGTAATGAGGGTTTTTAGTTTTAATATTTTACAATTACAAAACCATCTCAAGATAGAACAAAATATTTTAACAAGTGCAGGGACCATGGAGCCACATTAGTCGACAGAGTGCCAAATTGTGGCTTTTGTAGGGTGCTCTCATTCACAATTTCACTTACTTATAACTCAACAAGAGGAACAACAAAGCTTTTACTTGTTATTTACATATATTGCCTCTTAAAAATTAAATTTTGTGATGCATATAAAGTGTTACAGAAAAAAATTACAGCCAATTAAAGCTCTATTGTCTTGGAAATATTTTTTTTTACATGGCAGATGCGATCATGTTTCCTAGTGAAAGTGTTTTTTTTTTATTTTCATAATGAAATCAACTGACAGGCTACACTGACGGAGTAGAGGGGTGCATGTGGCCCCCGGTCCGTCAGTTGCTGACCCTTGACCTGGAATAGGGCTCAAAATAGTACTAATTGTAAGATTAATCAATGCATCATCATCTTCCTCCACCACATTAACATACATCAGTGCAAACACACTGTCAGTCATGTCCATCAATTACAAATTCCATGCTTTTAGGATTTATCTCCATTATTTTCTGCAAAAAATTGCATTATATCTGCTTTAGCATCATTGCTGGCCTTTGTTTAACCAGACATACTTTTATACAGTTTGTTATGCCTTGGTATCAGTGCAAAATGACCTGCACTGTTTCTGTAAAACCTTTCCGTTCCCCTCTGTGAGAATCACTGATCTAAAGGAATAACCAAACAATTTTCAGTATAAAAAAGACTAAACGAGAGGTCATACAGTGAGAAAACTTAATTATTTAGAATTTAACAGGAACAAGCTCTTAAACTGCAAAAAAGTAGATTTTATTCTGTTCAAGAACAGAACACAAAATTAATATCATTAGCTTTAACATTTATAAAATGTTATAAAAATAAAAAGAAACGGTATAAAGTTGAATCAAACTCACCGAAAAGGAACCAAGACTTAAATGAAACTCACATAAAACTGAAGTAAAGCTCGGAGGTAAGAAGAGGAAGCAGAGACAAACCAAAGATTCAGCAGCTTCAGCACGAGTAATTATTTTAAGATTTTGGTCTGAAGGAGGGGGAAGGAGAAGACGAGTGAAAGACCAGGGAGAAAACATTACGCAGATTTTAAGAATGTCTTGTGTTTTATTTGCATTTGTAATTATGGAGAAATGATCAGTTTAACAAAATATATATATCACTTTACTGTTACATGGTGAAATGATTTAACTGATTTAATTTTCTTCAGACCAAGACTTTGAATTAAGCTCAGTTTTAAATGTTTAAGGGCTACTGGATCAGGGCGAAAATCAATATCACAGTTATTTTGATGAGTTACTCGCTGGTTTGACAACTCACACCACATGCAATCACAAACTTAAATACCCTTAAAATGATCATTATGAACAAGAGCAAGCAATACATAAAAGCAATGTATGAACTAGAAATGCTCCAAAAGCTCAAGCCACAACCAAGGCATTTCCAACAACAAAATGCAGAAAACATGCCCTGTCTCGCACTGAAACATATTCTGGAAAAAATCCTGGATCCACATCTGAATTAAGGTCACCACCACAATGTTAACACTTCTTCCTTGTGCAGTGACCAACATTCCCTGAAAATATCATCTAAATCCATTGAGACCTTATGATTTATTAATGAAAATGTGGAAAACTGCCCTACCTGTCAATATAAACAAATCCTTAAAAATTCCTGGAACTGCAGCGAGATATGGACCACCACCACAATCTTATCACTTCGTCCTTGTGCCATGAACAACAACACACACTGTAAATAAGTCCTTAAAAAATTCAATTTGGATTCAGATCACTACCAAAATCTTATCACTTCTTCTTTGTGCCATGACCAACATTCCCTGACAATATCATGAAAATCCATTGGAAACTTATTGGGTTATTAATAAAAATGTGGAAACTACCCTATCTTGCAACGTGAATAAATACTTAAAAAAAATCCTGGATCCACATTCTGAAGCGGATCTTTACCAAAATTATATCACTACTTTTTTATGCCATGACCGAAAATCCCTTAAAATTTCATCAAATCCAGCTCATAAAGTTTTGAGTTATCCTGTTAACAATCTAACAACAAACAAACAAACATGGCAAAAAAAAACATGTGCAACATGTCATGCAACCCAGTAATCATTATATCTCAATTATTCAGTTTTCATAATTTAAAGAGTTTAAGGTGAAAGCAAGCCACAAAAACAGTGTAGGGTGATTATATCCCACAGAACATTAAGAACAACATACTTTTATATGTGCCTCTGCAGTCTGCAGCACTCATCATGCAGAGCTTCCCTGCTGTAATGAACGCATCAGTTTTACAGTTGTATCAGAATCTTCTGTCTAAATGCATGAAGCAATATTTTCAACAAGTCGAGTCTATGACGTTTTAAATGATCTCACTTCATCCTATAAATCAAGTTTTCTCAAAGGACTGTTTTAAGTTTGCTGCTAACAACAGCAAACACAAAACCTATCAACAACCAAAATCTTAATCTGCTGGTGTAAGAGAGCTGAGTATCTGCTGTCTTGGTGGATACAAACCTGCCTCGCCCTCTGCAAGTGCTCTGACCTTTTCAACTTCTGACTCCAGAGCAAGATTTCTCAACTGAAACAGAACAAAACACGAAGATCCTGAACTCAAAGATACAGTAAAAGGGATGAACAAGTTCAACTGAGGGCAAGAAGAAAGTGGGTAAAGTTCACAAGAAAGAAGAAGTACAAACGCAGAGAATGTTTCACTTACATAACAAGATTATTCAGGGTCAGAAAACATAAAAACTATTAAAGTAAAAAATAAAAAGCAATTTACATATGAAGAGGAGTTAATCAAATTAGGATGTAAAGCTCATTCATTACACGGTTACATTTTTTAGTTACTCATTTACCTTTTGGATAACGATACTTGTTCTTTCTGTGTTTATGAGGGTTTGGATATTTATTTTTTCCCTGTTTGAGTGAAGTCAGTAAGACCTCATGTCTTTACCGACTACAAGCTGGGGATCCCTGAACTACTCTATTAAAAAAAAATTGGAAACACTATTTTTGTCAATTATTCCTCCCCTTTACTAACATCAATTGGTACTGTATTTTATATTGTTGGAAAGCCTGATTAAATACCTTTACTATGAGGTACAACTTGTAAGGATTGTGCAATCCTGGAATGAGCAGCACAGCTGAACGTGAGGGTAGTGCCCAAAAAAATGTGACAAAATCTGCAGCTGGAAGCAGGTGTTCTGGTGTGCAGAGTGGCAGGATTATTTGGTGTCAGCCCTTATCCATCCATTATCTATACCGCTTATCCCTTTTGGATAATCCCAGCTAACACTGGGTGAGTGCGGGTATACCCTGAACCAGTCACCAGCCAATCACAGGGTCACATAGAGAGTCAGTCATAAGGTCAATTTGGAGTCACCAATCAATCTAATGAGCAATATTTTGGTCAGTGGGAGGAAGTCAGAGTGCCAGGAGAGAACCCATGTGTGCCCGGGAAGAACATGCAAACTCCACACAGAAAGGCCGCGACCGACCCAGGAATCAAACCGATGAACTTCTTGCTGTGAGGCACCAATGTGCTGCCCCAAGCCCTAATATTAATAATAATAATAATAACGGTGACACTTTATATTTAGGTCACCATACTCACTGCTAACTAGTGGCTTATTAGCATGCTAAATGGCAGCTAACTAGCTGTTTATTAGCCAAAACTGAGGGGTTATTAGTGCCTAATTCTGCATTACCATGATAGCTAGTAGGCTAATAATTGAGAATATATAACTCAGAATATGTACCCTAATAAAATGGAGGTCCTTTTCATGTTTAGCTTCCTTGTAGTTTCATGTTTGTTAGCTTGTATTAATTAAAAAAGACCATTCCTGTGATACTACTACCGTACTATGCAAAGCTATTAAAGATCATAATTCATATTCAACAACCTCTTAACTAATTACCAGCAAGCAGTAATTGGGAGATTATTAAGGAAAACTCTTAATAGCCTACTACCTACTAATACGTCTTCCAAATTGTCTAATAAGCAGCTAGTAAACTCTCGATTAGCATGCTAATAAAGCAGCTATTTAGCTGCGAATATGGTGACCTTAACATAAAGTGTCTCCCTCAGCTGTTTCCTGGTTATCAAGAAAAAGTCACTTATTCTTTCAGCAGTGAGTTACTTATCCTTCCTGTGGTGAACTAACAATTAGTTACTCATAATTTACTTAATTAGCTCGCAGTTATAACCCTTTCTTCAAGGTAAACTGGTTAAATTGCAGTAAAAGTTGGTTGCTTATTCATTTACAATTACAAGTTTAGTTTGACATTTTGCAAAGTGTTACCATCATTTTTCGGGCAACACATTTGTGTAAATTAAATAAAAAAGTAACAAAGTAGATTAATAAACAAAGTGGCTGAATGGTCCAGCCTGCTGTTATTTATACTGTTTATCCCTTTTGGGGTCACTGGGGTCATGGGGGGCCGTAGCCTATCCCAGCTGACATTAGTCAAGATTTGGAGTACAATCTGGACCAGGCTTTCACAGGGACAAAATATCAATGACGGCCTTAAACATGCTGAAGATGATCACATTACATTACATTACATCAGTTTCAACAAACATAACTCCACTTACGACTGATACATTTTTATTTCAAGACATTTACAGGCAAGGTCAACATTTCAGAAAAGTTTTCAGGAGTTTAGGAGAAGAAGGCAGATCAGGTGAACAAAACTTGAGTTACAATAAGCAACTCAAAATAAAGACTTTCCCATAATACTGAGCTGTGACAGAAATACCAATCAAAGATTTTTTTTTCTAAAGAATAGAAATTGAATCAGTGAAAACATATTTATGAACAGCTTCAGTTTGTCAGCTCTGACTAAAGGACATTATTGGGTTAAATCTGAACTTTATTCTCAGTTTGCAAAGAGCATGAAGCCGTTGAAGATGATCTTTTTATCCCTGATGTCTCGAGCGTCTGAATCGATCTGCTTGTCTTTGAATGACTCGAGCCAAACCTTCTGATTAAGCTCCAGCTCCAAAACAACACCGCCTGACATGGCCTGAAACGAAAACAGATGGAAAAAGACAGAAATGAGACGTTGCTCAGGTGTTTTCATCTTCATGGTCTATGAAAGAGGCTCCCAGTCATTTTTAGCTGAAGATCGGAGAGAAATGTTTGTCCCAGACCCAAACATACACGATTATTTCTCTGTTTGAAAATTTTTAGGTTACCTTTTAGTGTATTTATGCTCATGACATCACCCTTTTATTATGTGCTTTTTTTTTTTTTTTTTCTTTTACTTCATTACAATTTATTTTTATTCTATTTGTTGATATTTTTTAATTTTACACTTTAACCTCACCTCCAGCGTTTACTCATTTTAAACCTTTTAGATGGCGTTTCCTCGGTGTGCACTGGGTACAAAAACGTTCCTGTTTTAATTGTGTTTTTTATTTATTTATGGATTGCAGGGTGGGTGGGTTAGTGGGTTGGTGTAGTGGGTTTGGGTCATACTTCCTTTATCTTCTTTTAATTTATCTGTTTGTAAATCACGTTGTGCTACATTTTCTTGTATGAAAGTGCAACATAAATAAAGTTTGATTGATTAAGTGAGAAATCTGCAAGGACTGTTGTGCAACATCACTCTCTTTTATTTGGCGCACCAGCTAAATAGCTGATCAGCCAATCACATGGCAGCAACTCAATGGATTTAGGCATGAAGGACATCTTCTAAATGAGTGACTTGACCAGTGATTAAATGAATAATTTATGTGACCGAATGTAATGACCAGCTCTTACCTGCTCTTGGTTCCTGTTGTAGTCACAGAATCCAAGTTTGTCTGGTAGAGCATCACTGGCGATATACAGACAGATACTGACCTGAAAAACACACAAAAGAAAACTCTTTTTATTCTTAAAGCCACACCAGATTTGAGTCCGGGAACCAGAAATCCAGGAAATCCAGGTTCCTGGTTATTTTTTTTACATGCATTATAAAACAAAAGTTGTCAATTTAATTTAGTTAAAAGCATAGCAAATGTCCAGATTTTACTCTTGTCCCGATGTATCATATCATGACCTCAGTATTGAGATTTGTATCGTATGAGGTTTTTGTAAATACCCAGCTCTAGTAGCAAGTAGAGAACTAAAGACATCACTTAAAAACTTACAGTAGTTGTGCCTGAATACCCAACCTTTAATATAAAACACTTATAGGTCTCATGTCCTGCAAAATGCATTTTTCTTTGCTTGTCATTTTGCTGAAGGGGTTCAGAACACAACACCTTTAACCAAACTCTCAGTTCACAGAGAAATGCTCTATACCTCTTCAAAGAAAATGCCCTGTTGAATGCCCAGTTTTTACTTCCAGAGGTTTATGATGTCATAGCTATACAGCCTCCACCTACATGTGCGTTTTCTGCTCGTCACAGGCAGGCGCCATGGCTTGTAACCCCTTTAGCATCTGGTTCTCTACAGACATTGAATTGTTCATCTTTTTAAGTCAACTTTCAATCAAATCCTTGCTTAATAGACACCTAAGACATGATACAAACGGTCAAACACATCTTCAAAAATCTTAGTTTTATTAATATAATGACTGAGAGCAGTAGAATAAACATAAAGCTGTAATTACCTTTGCAGCAGAGTGGAAGCTGAAGTAATAAACTCCAGGTATTTTGCAGGTGAACTGACCAGTGCCAGCGTCAAAATGACCTGGATTATTGACCACAGTCGTCTGATAGGTCACTTTCTACAACACATACAGAGATACACAAATATGAAACATATAAAATGTGTTTTGGGCCAACACAGTCTTGATAAGATAAAATATTCAAGGTAAATCAGCAAGAAAAATGTCTTAATATTGAACTATCTTCTCCAGGGATGGGCATTGAAAATTAATTTCAACAAAAATCAATAAAAACTCCCTGAAGGAATTGATATTCTGATTCTTTTTTGATTAACAATTCCTTACAGTTTATCCTGCATACATTGCAAATCAACGATGGCATGCTCTTATCAGAGGCAGCCAGCAGAAGTATAACAAGTCAAAAATCATGGCAGACCGAGGACCGAATTGGTCAAAACTGTGGCTTATTTTTCCACAAAACGATGTATACTGGGTGGAAACTAAAAAAATGTGATGTGCAAGATTATGCTGTTAAAGGAGACAAACAGAAACAACTAGTTCAGGGCCAAGTTTTTCGAAGTCACTTTATGTCAGGCTAGATCATAGTCGGATGCTAATATATAAAGATGATTAATAAAAAAATATCCTTGCTTTCCGAAAAGAAAGAGTTTTAGTTGATTTTGCCTCTACAAGCATTAAATCATGTATAAAGGACAGAGAGTGAGAGAGCGCTGGGGCGATCGACCCTTGGTGTCTCCATTAAACACACGTTACAGATGGAGGTAGTCTATGACCTCCAGCACTCCTAACGAGCCTCTCACTCCGCTCACCTGGCCTCACTGCACCCAGCTGGTGCTCATCGGCCTGGGCAGTCTACAAAAGGAGGCTCTTTCCCTCAGTTGGGTGTGTGACACCAAAGAGCCAGCACCTTCAGCTGGTTTTCTTTTGGTTTGAGGACTGAGTGTTGTGAGAGCGAGTGCATGTATGTGTTTTGAGGAAAAGGGTGAATTCACAATTTTTTTTTTGTGAGAGTTGATCTCTAAGGAGACTTTTGCACTTACTTTCTCCCCACCAAGTGACTCCACTTTTGTTTGAGGCCTGTTTTCTTTTAGTTTGTCTACTTTTTTAGTAGTCTAGTGGGTGGCTGTGGAGAGTCATAACTCCACTCCATCTTTTAGATCTCAGAGGCCTTATTTTGGTTTAGTATGAAGGTGCAGATTTTCTTTTGTTATTTTGTTAGTAACACACAGAATAAGAGACAAAAAACATTAATTATACGTCTTTACGCTGTTTCTATTATGATACCTGATAAACTGAGTTTATTAACATTGCACCAATATGTTAAATGGGATTTATCATGCGGAAATAACAGTTTTCAGGACACAGAAAGTCATATGTTTCTACTAATTAATTGGAATATTGATTCATCCAGACGTGTTCCTGAGCTTTTTATAATTAACAGATCTCTGATGATCCACTGCTGATCATCTCACCTGTTTGTTTCTACAAGACAGAATCAGTCTGTGAACAGTCTGCTCCTGTCTGTTCTGCTCTCAGATAAACTCAGAAACACCAGAACAGACGATTAAACAAAGTTTTTCTCTTTTTTTCTCCTGTTCTGCTCTATGGCTCACTCCAAGTGCTTTATCTCTGTGCTGTTTTATTTCTCTTCTGCAGCCTTTAGGTTAATAAGAAATAAAATATACCATAATTGCTTTAATAAGGGCTCACTCAAGGTGAGCTGCTGTGGCATCCTGTTCTGTGTTATGGGAAAAACGCTCAGCACTGAGCAGCACATTTTTGGTTTCTTTGTGTTTGTTGCCCCTCATCACGTCTGCCTTCAAACTCTCACCACAGAAGCACTTTGGTTAATCAGATTATTGGACTCTTAACTTGAAAATCATCCTTAATCTGCAGAAGTAAAAGTCTCTGTCTCGCTCGGTGACTTCACTCTGGTGTGGAGGCTGCAGCAGGAGGAGGTGTCAGCTGTCTGCAGCGTTACCGTTTGTTAAGAAAAATGAGTTAATACATTTTAAGTTATTTTCCAGATCATGGCAATGGAGAAATATTATTACAATTATTATATACCATTTGCCAACCCCTGAACTAGTGTTTCATTAAGGCCCAAAAACAGGCATAAAAATTGCAACTAAGTGAAAATATCTTTATTTCGCTTCGAGGACAAACAAACATGAAAACGTATATTGTACATCTTTCTTTAGTATTAAAACAGCTCTAAAGAAGGGAAAACAGAGACAGAAAGGGTTAATGAACACCAGACTGTACCTGGTTGTATGGAGGGTAGCTGGTGTCGGTCCTTATCACTGAAAACGCTGAGTGAGTCTGCTCAAGGGGGTTACTTCCTATTAACATGAAGCACAAAAACAACGGTGATTATAGAATTGTTGACTTGTACTGATCATGCCTACTTACATTAACATGACAATGAAAACGACTGAAAACGGGGTTTTTCTTCCGTTTGAGCCTTCTGTTTACACGAGAATGGTGCCCGGAGTGCCTGAATCCACAAACTTTTGAAACCGAGGTCCAGAGAGAAAGATTTTAAAGATGTTTTTGTCTCTGCATAAACGGGAATCGTCTTTGTCAGGGAAAAAGGGGATGCACGGCGCAGTACTCTTTCAGACAAAGATAGCGTGTGCACCTACGAACATCAGCTATGACTAACTACTGAGCAACATGTGTGCTGCTAACTGAGCTCAGTTTGTTGTTGCTCCTCCAACAAAATGTGGATTTGCTGCATCAACACTCTGACAAGAGGAGACGCATTTTTTATATTCACCAAGGACTGGCATCGCCAACTTATGGCCTGGCGTGCACGCTCTGGTGTTTTCAGTTGTTCTCGCAGATCCATGTGAACCTGCACTGTTATCACACCGTCTCTGTGCGAAGAGAGAGCGCTTTTAAAAACGCAAAAGAAAAACCTGTCAGTTTCTGGTGACAACGCTGTCGTGTAAATGGGCCCTTAATTAGCTATACGTAATAGCTGATCATCAACCCAAGCATCAAAACATCTAATCACATGGCAGCCACCAAAGCATTTGAGCATGTAGACATGGGCAAGATGATCCTCTGGAGGTGAAACCAAGCGGCAGACTGGGAGGACAGTTGATCTAAGTGACTCTGAACGTGTCATGTTTTGATGGTCTGGCAGGATTTCATGTTGTTTACACCAGTTTCTGAGCGTATCATGCAAATGCTGCAGCAAATATCACAACACACTGGACCAGGCAACATTTTTCCAGTCTTGGTGAGGTCAGGTTTGGGAGCACATGCCAGGTCGTTACTACGTCATCCATCATTCCCAACAACTCATCTGCCCCGCCAGCAACTTTAAAAACTCGTGTAGCATTTGTTCACTTAATTTTTGAAATAAAACCACGACTTGTTTTCTCAATAGTTGTCTTTAAAACAAAAATAAAAACACGGATAACAACTCTTTTTTTTTTTTTTTTTTTCCAATTTCTCTCTTTTGGTGCTCAAATGAAAAAATGAACAATGAGCTTTATCTGATTTTAATGTTTTTGTCTGGCAAAAGTTGCGTGACAATGGTGTCAACAGAAATAATGCGAAAGCATTCTTGGCAACCTGCATAGCAACCGTTTACTAGCTGCTTCTCAGCTGACAGCCCAGGTAAAAATTAACCTTTGTGCTCACAAGAAAAGTCCTCTGCCCTTAGAGTCTCTAGAGTTATCCTCTTACTGCCACTGAAGATCACATAAACCTCCATTTAGGGCTGGACAATTAATCAAAAATTAATCCAAACTGACATTTAGATCCTCAAATCGAAGTAATTTTACTCATGTCAATTATTTTGATTATTTTCCCTGTGTAAGTCACGTGACCGCGCCCCCTCCATACACTGCGTTCACTTTCGCCAAGAGCGAAGGACGTGCTGCCAACATGGAGGAGACAAGCGCCGATCTATCAGAGGACCTTGTAGCCAAGAAAAACGCCGTCTCTGTTTGGGCACATTTTGGATTCTGTGCAGAGGACATCGAGCAGAGAGAAGTTAAGTGTAAATACTGCAGGAAGACCATTTCGACAACTGTTGTTAACACCACCAATTTGTTCCAGCATATCATAAAATAATCGTTCATTAATTGTAATCAAGGTGAGAGCTTCAATGACTCGTGATACTGAGATTAGGTAATATCACCCAGCCGTACCTCCAGTGCACCATAGTAGTGCAAGAGCGATTGTTCTCTTGACCTCTGCGTAAAGTTCACTTCCAGGTCACACATCTTTCGGCAGATTAAAACTTTGAAATCAGATAAAACTCTTATCTGTTTTCCCCATTTTTCATTTGAGCACAAAAAATAGAAATTAGAGTCATTATCAATGTTTTCATTTTCGTTTTAGAGACGACTATTGAGAAAAGAAGTAATTTTCTTGTTTTTTTACATTTTTGAAAACCAAGTGAACGAATGATACACTGATTTGAACTGGCCACCCTCTAGTCTCAAACCTAAGCCCTGATGGACTGAGCTATACTGCCTATTAACCCATGTGAATTGTGGCCTCAGTTAGCTTTTCTTAACTCAACAGGAGTGACACCAGGTGTGGTCATCTGCTGCCCCATCTGCTTCAAGATTTGACGTGTTGTGCCTTCAGAGATGGTCTTCTGTTGGTCTTCATTAAGTTACTGCTGCCTTTCTATCATCTCAAATCATTCTGGCTGTTCTCCTCTGAATTGTGGCATCAAGAAGGCATTTTCCCCCACTAGGTATTTTCTCTTTTTCTGCCCATTTGCACTTCCTGGAGATGGTTGTTTGTGAAAATACCAATAGATCAGCAGTTTGGGAAATACTATTCTTGAACCAACAACCATGCCAGGTTCTGATGCTCAGTTTGAGGTCATCCTGACCATGTCTACACGTCGCCATGTGATTGGTAGCACCAAGCAGTACAACATGTATGTCTATGAGGTGGCTGGTGAGTGTATTTTCACTGTGGGGTCCAAAGGTGCGTCAATACCATGGCCGATGTTCCTCCCGTCGGGCCCAGGGCGCCCTTTGCTTCCAGGGCGACCGGCTGCTCCCAAATCTCCACGGTAACCTTTAGGACCCATATCACCCGGCGGGCCCCGACTCCCAACCTCCCCCTTCAGCTGCGGGAGGATGTCAGTATCCGTCGGGCCTTGCACCATCACAGCTGTAAAGAGGAAAAGGACATCATTAATATGTTTGGCCACAGGGGGCACCACGACAGACAAAGTGAAGTTTTTGGGTTTGAAAACTTGCCCGGCTCTCCTTTCTCCCCCTTTGCTCCCTCTAATCCATCTCTGCCAGGGGCTCCGTTGACCCCAGGCTGTCCATCTCTACCCCTGCAGCTCGGGTCACATTGGACGGATGTCAGAGTCAAGATCACACCCAGCAGAACCAACGTCCCATACAAACCTCCCATGATCTGAAATATGGCCGATAGTGAAGTCAAAGAAGGTAAAAAAACATGTATAGCCAAGTCAAAGTTTATTTGTAAAGCACGTTTAAAACCAACCTCGGTTGACCAAAGTGCTGTGCAGGGGTACAATATAGTCATGCATACACTTAATAGTAATAAAAACAGTAATGATAATAAAAACAGACATGACAATAAAACAGTAATAAAATAAAAATGACAGTAATAGAAAAAACAAATGAGCCCAACATTTAAAAACGCATATATAAAAATAGAAATAAAATTTAGAATAAAAACAATAAAAGAAGAGTAAAAGAGAAGAGAGGGAATAAAGGATAATAGATAAAATCCAAGATTACTTGTCTAGCTGGGACTGAACACCAAAGAAAAAAGATGTGTTTTAAGCATAGAGTCAAACCACAAAATGACAATGAAAATAAGACCAAGAATTAAAAAAATTATGATTTGTTTTGTTTGTAGATACAGATGGCACCATGTCACAACTTAGGGTGGGGCATCAGCGTGGAGAAAACAATCCTTTCCCAAACCTGCAAGACTGCGAACTTTACAACTCCAATGCTAATGCTAACTAGCTGTCACATCTGTCAATAACATCACATAGCACTGATATAAAATTGACTAGAGAGTGCAAACCTCCTCAAAGGTAGCTCCCATATTGCTGTTACATCTATAAACAACAGTTCCATGATAAAGTTACCATCATAATATGATTAATGGAATCATGATATCATTATTTGTTAGACAGTTATTAAGCAAAAACAATATTTGCTAATGGTGGTTATCTGGATCATCACCAAAATCTAATCATTTTTAAGTTGTACCATTACCAACATCTCCTGAAAATTTCAGCAAAATCTGTCCAGTAGTTTCTGTGTAATTTTGCAGACAAACATACGCCAGCAAAAACAAAACCTCCTTGGCTGATGTAAATATTCAAGTCATTGCTGCCGACTGAATGAAAAAGATTAACAGACAAAAAATAGGACTGTGTTGTTGTCTTATGTTATAAAGGAGGTTTAAGAATATTTAATGCCCCTCTATGACTGAAGCTTATAATTCCCACCTGTTTGAGTCACCTGTGCAGAGACAAAATCCTATTAACTAAAAAAGTAGATCAAACTTAATGTTTTCATAAACCCAGTGTGACCCTACACAATTTCAGCATGGTTAAATGACGAATGAAACAGTATGGACAGAAATATTTCATTTTCAATATACATAATCTATATTTAATACATTTTTGCCATCTTTTAGTGTGAATAATGCTAAAATGTTTTGCTATCTGACACTTTTAAGTTTGTATGTGTTTTCATTAAATAAAATATACTTAAACTGAATTTTAGTTGAATTCGATTATATCTATACAGGAGATGAATATGAACACTTGGAGATGAACTTACGAGTTTTACTTTTTTTTGGTATTCTTCATGCCTTGTAATCATTAAGGTAACTTGTGTTAAAAGTACAAAAACTGACTAGTTTCTTTTAATGTGAGTCTATTTGTGTGAGAAATAGCTGTAAAATAAGAAAAACAAGATTTAACTTGTGAAAAATGAACATCTTGCTTTTTAAATGTACTTATGCAGTGATGATGAGGTGAAGCGATATGGTACATTTGTGAATTTTGCTGTTATTACTGCTGATATATGGGATAAATATGGCTGATATATTGATTGCAAATATTGGCCAATATCGATATTCAGCTTTTTAGGCCAATATCTATACTGGTATCATATTGATAATGTGGTGCATCCCTAATTTTTTACAATTCGGTGGCTCCTGAGCTGTAGTGTTTAAATTGATCATTTTCTTGGATAATATTGATCCTTCAGTGGTTTCCCACAAACTGATCCAAACTGCTGTTTAAGTTTCTAGATAGTGTAGTTGGAGAGGATATTGTATCTTATTATCCCTTCAAATACTGATAGTGTCTCTGACCAGAATATAACTAAATGCTATAAATACATAAATGAAAAGTTTAGCAAGAGCTCAAAGGGTTGGTGCTACATTGTCAGGTTGAAATTAGTTTTCTAGTTTCAAGAGTCAGAAGAAACATTAATCAAACATGAAAAGTTTAAGAAAATAGGAGAAATAACGTACCGAAAAAGTTTTAGCAGCAAGATTTAATACTCTACAGCTTGTTAAATTAGAAATAAACAGACATAAATATCTTTCTGCAGGAAGAATACTGTGGCAAACTACTGATTTTACCCAGTATTGAATTACTCATGCTGTCAAATAAGATAAAAAAATATGGGTATTTACTTGCACAAAGAAATCAGGCAAACAAAATTCACATAATTGATTCACATATATTCATACATATATATCTTAAAACCTGGTGGCATTTTTACAAATAATGGGAACATTTTCCTCACTTACCCGTCAGATTTCTGTCCAACAGCAGAGATTTGGAGCCGCAGAATGAAGGACTGGACTTCCTCTTTTAGTGATAAAATTAAGACTTCTTATTATCCTCAAACAAGCTGGATGATTTAGTACTGAACACTCACACACACACTGAGCATCAGTTAAAGGAAATGAAACTTGTGCTCTGCAGAAAGACTTTTTTAAGATCTGGGACCAGTTTCAACAGCTACTTCAGGTCTCTGGTTGTTGTCATTTTACATTATTTATTAGATAAGTTTTACAAAAGTTAAAGTTTTTAATCAAATTCTTCACAATCAGTCATCTGGCAGCCTGGCTTGCTAACTGTCATGTTTTCATAGAAACAATAAACAGATTGTTTTATCCTCACATGAGGTGATTTTACAGAGAACCTCCTTAATTTTCTGTTTTTAGTAAGATATCACTAACATCATTAATAACTCATTGTTAATGATGATAAATTAATTTAATGGAAGAGGTCAGGAATGGGACACTGTTGATAATTCAGAGATACTCTGGCATTATTGTAACATCAAAAATAGCTTTTGCACCATCATGTGGTGAAACGATGCAGACACAACAGAGACATTATGGAACATTCAATGATTGTTGCACTTTAAAACAGGACTCAGTCTTTGAGATAGTTTAGTTTTTGCTGAATTACTCACTACTTTAGTTCAAATGTGCCATTTTATGCAAAATGCAAATGTTAATGTTTTTATACAAAACACATTTGTTCATGGTAGAGCTTTCATTTTTTCCAAAAAAACTAATTTGAACAGTTTATGAACATACACGCTCATAATGCAGAATGAAATGGTGTACTGTTTGGATCCAGATCCATCATTAAAACCTGAAAACCATCTCCCCAAGTCACACCAGTGGGCTGAATATCTTTGCATTTGAATCTTGCACTCTCATCCATGATGGCCTTTTTTCGTGCCTCTGGGATTTCTGCAAAAAAGATGTCACACAGAACTGAGTGCTTGATGTGGCGATGCTGGACTGCGGTGCACATTCAGGTGAAAAGCTGATAAATGATGTGGATAAGGAGTAAGCCAGCTGCTTTGCCCATGCCCGATCTAAATAGATGGTTGAGTGTAAACACAGTAAGAAGGTTGAACTGAACAATTTTGCCTTCCAGAAACCAAATCCTTAATCTTAGCTTTCTGTGCCTTTTTCTTTTATTTGCAAAAAATAGAATTTCTTGTAGAAGCAACAGGAAATGGCATGGCATTACATAGATCAGCATTTACAAAAGACTCAAAGCATTAAAATAATAATGAAACATTCATAATAATTAAACATTGGCACCACCTCCATTCCACACAAGGAGTAGAAAAAATTCCAGTCCCTGAATGAAAAAAGTGTTTGCAACAGCAAAATCACACAAGTATAAAAATGTTTGTAAAAAAAAACAAAAACAAAAAAAAAACAGGCATTAAAATAATACATTTCAGCAGCTTCACAAGTTGTTTCCACAGTTGGGAGTTTCTTAAAAGATTCATAGAGGAGAAAAATATATTAAGTTTGTTTTAAAAACAGTTCAAGGCCCCTTTACACGACAATGTTGTCACCAGAAACAGAAAGGTTTTTCCTTTGCCACACAGAGACGGTGTGACAGTGATGTGTGTTCACACGGGTCAACAAGAACAACTGAAAACACGGTAGTGTGCATGCCAGGCCAGTAGTTGAAGGAGTGATAACAAACTGTCATGATTTGCTGGTCCTGTTTTATTTTGTATATCTTGCTCCTTATTTCCGGGTTTGACCTCTTGTCTTGTGTCCCTTGTGTTTCTTCTCTTGGTCCTTGTCAAGTCACCCATTTTGTTCACATTTCTAGTCTTGTCCTTGTGTTTCCTGTTTTAATTTGAAAGTCCTCCTGTCTCCCCTTATTGCCATGGGTGTTGCTTCCTGTCTCGTCCTGTCACACCTGATCCTTGATTGTTCTTCCCCAGCTGTCTCTCCTTTACCCCAATCACCTCATGTATTTAACCCTCCTGTTTCCCCTTGTCTTGGTGGGCTCATAACCTTTTCATGTTTCTTGGATCCATGTCTTCAATGGCTACGTTTTACATGCAGTCATTGAACCTTTCATAACCGGAATATTAGCTATAACCCGGTTGCGTGCAGCCATGTAAACACCAAAAAACCTTTTTAAAAACCGGAATATGCTCATATTCTGGTTTTTAAAAACCTGAAAATCACCCCTGGGTTATTCCTTTTCTAACCCGAATATTTGGTCATGTATACGCCGATCGGGATATCCTCATCAAAAGGAACATTAGGTTGTGTTCTGCGCATGTTCTTTTCACAAGGAATCTTGGTCTTTTGAGTACAGGAAGTACTTGTTGTAACATGGCACAGCTCCGGCTTGATTTCCTAATTCTTTTCGTTCTCGTCTTCCATTAATGAAGAAACTGACAAAGAATAGAGTCAAGTACTGGTGGTGGGTCAGTACCAGCACCGAAGCGCAAACGAAGCCAACTGTTAGCTGCTCTGGGCCGTTCATTATCTGCCGTGCTGCTGCTGTTGTTGTCGTTGCTATTGGATACAGGAAGATTGAAGTATCTGATGTGAATGTTTTAGATAAATAGGTGTCCTTTGGGGTAAGGACATGATAGGACTGAAGTTGGCCTGTTGTTGGGTAAACTGAACCCCTGTTGTTGGGTAAATAGCTGAAGACTACAAGAAGAAGCGGAAATGAAGCGCATTGCGTCATGACGTTCTCCGTGTGTCGCTGTTTTGTTCGGGACACTATGCATAAGAATAATCCAGTTTGCTCACGCATGTAAACTGGGTTATTCAGAATGTTTCAGAAACTGGAATATTGATCTTAATCCGAATATTGACTGCATATAAACGTAGCCAGTGTCTCTCTAGACTCCAGTTTGATCTCCAGTGTTCTCCAGAATTGTGAAGGTAGTTTCTTTTGGGACTTTGTTTTGTATTTCATGAGCTTTTTGTTAAGGACTGTTTTTGTATGGATTTTTGTGCCTTTGATTTGTACTTTTGTTTGAGATTCTTCGTTGTACTTTTGTATTTTCGGACTTTGATCCCTTTTAGTTTATATTGAAGCTTTTTGTTTAAACTGCATTTGGGTTTTCCCCCGTTGTTTTTCCTTGGTTACCCGGGACTTAATCGAGACACAAACTGTGCACAGTTAGCAGCACATATGTTGCTCATAGTTGGCTTTAGCTGTTGTTGCTGTTGCTGTTGTTGTTGTCCGTAGGTGCGCGCGCAATCTTTATCTGAAAGAGTGCTGCGCGTGTCACCATTTCCCGGACAACAGTGATCCCTGTTTACACTGAAACGAAAACATTTTCAAAACTTTTCACTCCGGAGTCCAGTTTCAAAAGTTTCAGGCACTCCAGGCACTGTTCTCGTGAAGAAGGCGCAAACACAACAAAAACTCTGTTTTCGGCTGTTTTCATTGTTTGGCAGTTGTTTTTTCCATTTGTTTTTGTGTATGTGGTTTGCTTTCTGTGACTTGAACCATTTTCTTGTGAGATTCTCCTTTTTGAATCATCTTGATCTGAAATGCGTTTCTCAGGAAAAACACTGAATCATATTCTTTGATTAAAAACCAGTGAAGGTGAACGATCATCCTTATCTTGTCCTCATTTCCAGTACATTTGGATCAACGTGCTCTTCTACTGTACCGATAATATCGCCTACAGTATGACGCTCGACATGCTTCTTTACCGTGGAGCCTCACCCTGAGTAACTGAGGTGAGGACAAACCGACACGCTGGGCTGAACTTGCATAATAATGTCAACATACTTTATGTTGCAAGAATGTGAAGAAAATCAGGGCGAGTTTGATCTTGTCTATGGTCTTCCAGGTTATACAGATAAATCTGAAGTGACTGACATGATTCCCAAGGCTGGTTTGACTTATATAACTCTGGTAAACAGGTCACAACAGAGCTGGGGAGAATCCAGATCAAGTTCTTATAGTCTGCAGCAGGTGTGGTTTTCTTGTTTAAAACAAATCCAAGTTACAGTAAGTTTTGGAGGTGTAGATGGAGTTGATGGAATTGTAAAAGTCAGATGTTTGTAGAGCTTTAAGTTGAGACTGTTATGTTAACGATATTATCTCCTCAGGAAACAAAGGAGCTGGAAATGAAATTAAAATAGACGATGTGATCAAAACAGCCCTGAAAACAAACTAATCAGCAATTCCAGATTCATTAAAGGATTCCTGTTTGCTGATTCCTCTTTTCCATCTTCATTGATCACATCAGTTTGATCAGTCTTAGCCATTTTTCTCTTCAGTAAATAACAAAAACAAACACAACGGTGAACTCCCAAGATCAAAATTTAATGCAGAACACAGACAAAATCAGAGTTTTTTTTTTAATGTTCCAGAACTTTCATTTTTGTGCCCCATTTCCTGATGATAAAAATTTCACTGTTTCCCTTCCACTGTAAAAAAATTATTGCTTCAAAGTAAAGATTGAAATCAAACATTTGTATTAAGTCTAAATCCAATGAAATATTTTTTTGTTTGCTCAGTCAGTTCCCCCTAAATAGTCTTTTTAATTGTTTAATCTCCAGAAACTCTGTGGTTAAATCCTTTGTCTCTGGGTCTGTGGACGTGAGTGTGGGTCAGTCGGGAGGTTAATCTTTCATGCTTCCAGTCCGATCAGAACTTGTTTCACTATTTTTGTACTTTTCTTAGATTAGATTAGATTAGACTAGATTAGATTAAATAGAACTTTATTAATCCTTTGGGAAGACTCCTTTGGGAAATTAAGATTCCAGCAGCAAAAACACAGGTATCAGAAAAGAAAAGTAAAGAACAAACTGCAAATATAAATATAATACAAATAAAAATGCAAATATAGCTACATGCTACTGCTCCTTCCCGTCCTCTGTCTACCTGTTACTCCCCCCACTGAGCGAGGAGTTGTACAGTCTGATGGCCTGAGGGACAAAAGACAAAAAAGCTCTGTTAATAATATTCTGTGATTAACATCAGAATATTAAAGCCAGACCGTCCAATTTGTAGGTTCAGAAACAACCTTTTTCCTTCTGATTCAGCTTCCTGCATTTCTCCTTGTCAAGCTGAGTCTGCCCTCTACGCTCCTCCTGATATAAACTTTGTTTCTGAGGTTAAAAAAAATATTTTGACCCACCTACCTAATTAATATATATAACAGGGAATATCAATGAACAACAAAGACAAGAAAACCTTCCCTTTATTTTACCACGTACTTTTTATGCACTCTCTTTACGTGTTTATTTTCACACTTTTAGACCAGTTAAACCCATTTTAATGGCAGTTCTGCTAGATGCTGCTGTATTAATCAACATCAGTCCTCTCCAGGTTACATTCATTATAGATATTAATGTTGATATTAGATTGATCTCTCTATCCATGGTTGAACTGATTATACATAGACATATATAGACATGAGGACCCTCTTGAAAATGAGACGTCACATTTCAAGGGGCTTACCTTTAATAAAATTATATTCAACAAATATGGTGCTATTCAGATAAAGACTGATTGATTGATTCTCATGTTTAGCCCCTTTGTCTCTGCCTGGATGGACACATCTCTGAATGTATGTGGATATACAAATATATTTATTATATGCATATATGTGTTTCTATGAACTTAAGAGTTTGTCTTCAGCCTTCTCTATAGTAAAGTGTCTTAAGGTAACACTTGTTATGAACTGGTGCTATACAAATAAAGATCGATCGATTGATTGATTGAGTGGAAGTATGTATGGTTGTCTGTCTCTCTATGTGGCCCTGTGATTGACTGGTCACTGGTTCAGGGTGTCGCCTGCCTCTCGCCCTATATCAGCTGGGATAGGCTCCAGCCCCTGGTGGGATAAACAATGTAGATAATGGATGGATGATGTTCTCGTATGTACTGGACTAATACAACATTAAAAGGGATTTGTGTGATGTAGGCTGGGGAAAGAGGGCCCGGCTGTACAGGTTTTGGGAAAAGCTGTTTAATCTGTCCCTCCTGATTAAGTTAACGATGCTTGTAGTTAATTTCCCACTAAACACTGAAGAACAGTCTCATTATCACACCTTCTTTATGTGGATGTTGGGATGATTAAACAAATTTCCCCCCTTTGAAAAGCACCATGACTGAAGTGTGTGGTCCGGGACATGAGACATCTATCTGTTACACAATGAGTTTTAAACAGGTTGTTCACATATCTGAAGGCCCATCTATACTCCCTTTACGTACGAAAATGTGTACGTCCTATTCAAACGACATTACCGTCACTGCTCACATACTTCCATGCGTCCTTTCCGTTGGCATTGCTGTTAACCAATACATCCACCAGGGGGAGCTCGAGCAAATCTCTCTTCCCAGCTGTTTTTTTGCATTTGTTTATCTCGGTGTCCAGGCGAAGTAACATCATACGGATGTTTGTAATTTCTAGCTAACTCGCAGAGTTTCTCGTCTTTTCTGTTGGCATTGCTGTTAACCAATACATCCACCAGGGGGGGCTCTAGCAAATCTGTCTCAGACACACCACTTCTCCTTCGCTACCATCCAACTGATATGTAATTGCTCTCTAATCTCCTCCCAGCAGTTTTTTTTGCATTTGTTTATCTCAGTGTCCAGGCGAAGTAACATCATATGGATGTTGGTAATTTCTAACTAACTCGCAGAGTTTCTCGTCTTTTCTGTTGGCATTGCTGTTAACCAATACATCCACCAGGGGGGGCTCTAGCAAATCTGTCTCGGACACACCACTTCTCCTTCGCTACCATCCAACTAATATGTAATTGCTCTCTAATCTCCTCCCAGCAGTTTTTTTTGCATTTGTTTATCTCAGTGTCCAGGCGAAGTAACATCATATGGATGTTGGTAATTTCTAACTAACTCGCAGAGTTTCTCGTCAAAAAGTTCTGCCATTATCATTTCTTCTTCATGTCTCACTAGAGCTTTGTGATGGGTAGTAACAGCAACACTGCCCAACGATATCCAGTGCTGCTCCGTTTGGCCCGTATCTGTAAGCTTTATGGAAACGTGCAGAAATACGGACGAAATGAACGCAGAGCACGGACAGAAGGGTCTGTCTGTATCTGGATCTGTCTTTAACGCTGAGCATAGATGGGCCTTTACGCTCTGAAATTGACTGACTTGGACCGCTTGGATTAACATCATAGAGAACGAGTGGGAAAGTATTTATACAAACATTTCAAAGGTTTCTAGAGACATAAAAATGAAATTAATCCAATTTAAGATCTTAAATTATTATTATTGGACCCCCTCCCGACTTTTTAGAATGAAGCTTAGGGATTATTGAAATAGGGAAATAGGGAAGCACGATATTATCGGTTTGATATCAGTATCGGCCGATAAAGACATTTTTGAAGATATTTACAGCCGATATAACATCTGGAATATCAGCAAATTACTCAAATGTACAATGTTGATGCACCTTCTCATCACTGCATTGGTACATTTAGAAATCAAGGGTCTCGTTTTGCATTTTGTTATGGCCGCCGCCGTATACTGGAGTCTCTCTCCCACTTGTGTGAGTGCTTTCGTGTGTGTGTGTGTGTGTGTGTGTGTGTGCGCCTGTCTCTAGACGCTCTCAGGTTGCCGCTGCAGCAGGAGAGCGCTGATCCTACTCACCTGCGCTAAAGAACCTTGACTGGCGCAGCTGAGAGTCGAGCCCCACACCGGCCAATCAGGAGCGACTGAGGGAGCACTACAAGAAGCTGCTGTATCCGACCATGCTCCTGTGCCTTTTCGCTTTAGAGAATTATTGTTAGAAGCTTTGAAAACTCTTAAACCCTTTGTGAGGCACTAGATTGTTTTTTTTGTTTTTTTTTGTAACCTTTTGAACACCTTATACACACACACTAGATCTTTTATTTGTTAGACACATTAGGGTTTTGGGTGCTGTTCTGTTTTGTATTGTTTCTTTAAATTTGTCAGACAGGGCTTTGTTTCAATAATTATAGGTTAGAGTCTCCTTTTGTTCTCGTTTTACTTTTGTTTTACAGCACTTGATTAGTTAATTCCCTCCCTTTTTTGTTGTCACAGTTTTACTTTTGTTAATAAATAACTTGTTTGACCACTTTACAATCTTGTTACTTCCCTTTTCCCTAAAGAGCTGGTGTTAACAAAGAGTTAAATGCTGTTTTTCTTGTTTTACATCTGTTCCTCACAAAGATATACTGCAACACTGAAGAACAGGTCCATTTTTATGAAGTACAGAGCTTGAGCTCTTGACCAGAAATCCAATATCGTGCATCCCTAATTCCTCACTTGCTGTGGGAACGTTAGATGATTCAGAATTACTGGCTGAAGGTTCATAAATGTCTAAAAATATCATTCAGATAAATTTTGACTTTTGTCTGAGACTGTATGTTCTCAGTGATCCACAGCTGACGTCTCACTACAGAGTCGGTGATTTTATTCAGACAAGTATAATGTTGGAAAACAAATTATAATTAAAAACTGGAGGGACTCAGGTGAACCATCTTCTCAGGAATGGTTTACAGAGCTTGCAAAGGTGGCATCATATTTAGCAACATTTCAGGTTTTATTTTTCAGATTACCCAATTGGGAAGCAGATATGATGGTCAACCAGCTGGTTGGCTTGCCTGTTAAGGTTTATCCTGGTTGTGAATGGATTTATTTTGTTTCTGCAACATAATTCTTGTTTTTTTTCATATCAAAACATCACAGAGGTCAAAATTTAGATATGTAGTGGTTGACCCAGTTTTCTGAGGAATCATTAATACATTTTTTAGCGCCAAATTTATTACCTTCAACTAAAATAGATCGTTAGAGGATCTGGAAATATGTGAAAAGATTTTTTCTTACTCCGATGTATGCTCTTACTGTTAGATTTCTGAGGAGCAACGATTGACTTCCGATTTATTCTGGTTTTCAAACAATTATATTCATGTACAGCGGCACCACTCAGTCGATACATATTGGTGTCACAAACACTATTCAGAGAGATAAATAAGGAAAAACAGATAAAGATGGGAGGCAAAAAGTCAACCGTATGGTTACAATGCCAGTCAAAGTTTTAAGCTGAATATTGTAAACAGGATGCGATGATGAATTAACCTTGAATAAATGAATGAATTATCGTGCATGTTGATAGAGGTACATATATTTCTTTTTTAATCTATTGTTATTATTTATGTCTTATGATTATTTTTGTTTTTTAATATTCTTTGAGGAGATGTAAATATTTGTGTTTGGGTGAATATTTCTATATAAATGTGTCTTTTACTTATGTTATTAATATCATTACTTTTATATTTTCTTGGTATTATTAATACCTTTTTTTTCAGCCATGTAAAAATGTAAAACAGACCATGTGGTTTGCTCAATAAAGTATTAATTATAAAAAAAAGCACCAAGACTCCAGAACTGTGCACCCTTTTCTATTTATTTACGAATCATAAAGTTTTCATCTGCAGATTTCTGTCATGTGAGGGATTATTCATCACAAACACAGAGCAGAGGACTTAAAGACTCTGAGGTTGTTTATGCTCTGTGGGTTTTTCATGTGACTCTGCCTTCTGGCTTCATGTTTTAGGGTCTCTGCAGAAACCAAGAGCACAAAAACACACCCTCTCTCTAACTCTCTGAACTTCCTGTCCCACCAAAAGGCACCATCAAACGTGATCCCTCCAGCAGCTCCAGGCCTCCACCTGTGTGCGTTAGCTCCTTCACACCCTCCAGCAGGCAGCAGGGAGGCGTGAGAGAGGGTGTGATCTCCTTCTTCTCTCTCTCCTCTCATTGGCTGGCTTTGCACCAATCACCTTCCCTGTGGTCAAACACTACAGAATGTTTACACCCAGCTGTTCCAGTGCAGACTGAAGAGCTCTCCCCACACTTCCTCTGCTCTCTCTTCACTTTATCTTTACGTTATTTGGACTAAACAAACCTGATCCGCGGCCCGTTTCATTTCAGCACGTCCTTCTCCTCCCTCAGGTGAGAAATAACTCAACTTTCTGTCTGCTTTTCACCGTGCTCAGAGGAATACCTGGGATGCCTGGCATACTTTCTGACAATGGAGAGGCCTTCTTCAACTGTACGCTGTAAAATAACTAACATGGAGTAGAGTTGTGAAAAAGAAGTCTTATATCTGCTCCCTGTTATAAGACAATATCAGGGAGCAGCACCTACTGTTCATATTTTTAATCCTTTAATGCATGAAAATTCTAATTTTTTGGAGCTGAAATGTTTGAAATCCTAAAAAATCCAAATTTTCATAAAGTTTAACGTATAGATTTTGTACTTTATTTGATACATTAGGTGTTTTTGGCTACTGATAATCCATTTCAGAACATTTTTATCATTTCTATGATTGTATTCAGATGTTTTTTAGTAATTTGTTGATAATATTGATTAGATAGAAGTATCATAAAAATATGTATCAAATATGATACAAAAGGTGTTAAAGGGTTAAAGGCAAACTCAAGACCTACCTTTTTAGTCTGGCTTTTGGCTGATTATATTTATTATTATTTAATATTATTAATTTATTCATTTTAATTGTCTTAATATGTATTATTTCCCTATTTCAGTTCAGTTTTTTTGTTTTGGAATTTTATTCTCTGTTAATGTATTTTCTTTTCATTAGCCTACTTTAGCACATTTTATTACACATTTGCTGTTTGGCTATCTCATTTTAACATGTTATTGTTTTAAATTTTATTTTATTTATTTTGCCTAACAGTTATTTTAATCTAAATTCTTCTGATATTTTTTAAATTATTATTTTATTTTTATTTTAGTCTTAGCTCCGATGTTTCCTCATTTTTAATTAAAAATAGCGTTTCCTCAGTCCTCTAATTCTGTTTTCTGTTAGAATCTCTTCTTAATGTCTTTGTGTGCGTGTGTGTGTGTGCTGTATGTGGATCGCGAGGGTGGGTAGGGTCTTGTGTTTTCATTATATTCAGTTTTCAACTTCATTTATTTCTTTTAATTCTTTTATTTTTATGTAAAGCACTTTGTGCCACAAGATTTTGTATGAAAAGTGCTATACAAATAAAGTTTGATTGATTTGATTGGGCCATGACCAAAGAGATCAGCAAAGAGCAGAGTAAAGATAATCCCACAATGATGCTGAACAGATTCACTATTATGTCTTTTATCTTGCTCACAAATTATAAAACAAAATGCATCTATTGCACCTTAACCTTTTGACTCTGATAAAACCTCAGCTTCTATTTCTCATTACTTTTATTTATTTAAGTTTTATTATCTGTACACTTGAGGGGTAGTTGGACCAATAGTTTGTTAACAGAAAGCCCGAGCATGTAACCATTACGTAGTTGTAACTTTTTTTCTTAAGTATGTTTTTGGGTGTTTTGTTGTCTTACAGGAAAGAGACAGTGATTAGGCTTGGGAAAGGAGATGAGAGAGTAGACACTCATGACACTCCTGATATTCAGTGCTGTGTTATGTAGATGAATTCTTCTGTTGCTGGTGTTTCCACTCACTAAAGGTTGATCAGATCTGACCGCTTCTGACCCACCAGTGGAAAGAACTGCTAAAGGAATTAAACTGAACAACTGGAATTGATTTTCAATCCCCATCCCTACTAAAGAAGCTGGTTGGGGTGTAGATCTACACCTGAAACCATATCAATGAGACACAGATCTCCAGTAAAAAACGTCTCCTCACAGTGCTGTACTATCACACACTGGATGATTACACCTCCTAATAAAGTCATTTAAAGCATGTAGGGAGATGTTTTTTTGCATAATTACGGCACAATCTGATTCCAAAACCATCACTTCAGAAGAGCGATTGATTGATATCTTTACTTTCATCATTTAAATGAGAACTTAAAAACAGTTCAATATACAAAATAAGAGATAATCAAAAAATGAAAACAAGACAACAACTGGAATCTGCAATTTCTCAAGCCTATCAGCTTACAGGAATAAAAAGGAGCAGGAAGAAGTATAAACTTATCTAATCCTAACCCCTTAAAAGAAATTGACCATCTGAGCCACAAGAAATGAGGCTACAGGAAGTGATGGTCGGCTAACAAATGCTCACTAAACTCAGGTTGAAATGTGATTAAGTGTTCAGAACTTTGTGTGATGGACTTATTAAAGCAATCAACTGACTGAACCAGCCTTGGCATACAGCTCATCCTGAAAAATCTTGCGAAAACTGTTTATAACGCAAAACGTGTGAAAGGGGATTTACTAACTTTGCAGTGCAGACGGCTCAACCTGATTCAGCGTCTGTAGTCGGGCACATCTATCTAGCCAAGCCTCAACCTACAGCGACTGAGCTTGGCACAAAGCGGCACGGCCCAATCAGCATTTTGAGGATTATTGTTTGGTTTTAGACTATGGTATGGTCACTGCACTTTTTGTCGGCCACATCCCTTTAGTTGGAACATCTTTTTTAATATTGTCAAACTGGGATTTGTCCTGCAGCTCTTAAACACATCCTGTGGATAGATCCACACCCTCAGCAGACTTCCTTCCTTCACAAGCCATTGAAATTTCTAAATTTATGTCTTGAGAGCTCACAAAATATCTAACAATCTGTTAGTTTTACAACGGGGGTCTTTTTTGGTGGCCTGGGCATGGTCTTTGTCTTCCAAATTGCAAAAATCTAAGAGTTGCTGTGCTGAGGGGGCTGAATTTTTCAATAACTCTGATAAAATCCATTGATTATGCCTAATTCCTTCTCTGTGCTTAAGGTTTTCAGGTTTGGTGAATGTATGGTTATTTAAAGTCCCTTAAAACACAACTTTTGTGTAATAGCAGATAATCCCTTGTTTAGTGCAGCAGCTGGATCCTTCTGATTCAATGTCTGTAATCCATCTTCCCAAGCTCCAATAATAACCACTGTGAGTGGCCCAAAACGGGACGACCCAACTAGTGTCCTTCAAAGCAGGAAGAGGTGGAGCTACAAGTGAGACGACAACAGGGAGTTACCGCTGGTATAGAGATTAGCATGGATGCTAACAGCTTCAGTATCAGTTTTATCAGATCTGGACCACATTTCGATTGGTTCTTCGACCTTTAAGCTATGCCACTGCCTCCCGGCTGCTTGAAGGCTAGGCTTACTCGGCCCGCACCGGCTACAGCTGGCTATGGCTGCAAATGAGGGTTTATGAGCTGCTTCTCCAGATCGGTGACCCTCACCTCCATGCATGCCAAAGAAAAAGCTGTTTTTTCATTTCTGAACAGTTTTTAAATTTCACTAAACATCCGTGATACAGTTCAGATTTAGAGAAGAAAAGGGGATCATCACAAACAGGGTGCATATTGCTGCCTCCCCCTCTAAGCGCAGTACAGTGGTTTCTTATGTTTTGTTTTTTACATTTTATAACTCTAATTTTACGAAAGAATACGAACATTTTTATATATACACAAAAAAACAAACAAAAAAAGCCAAGAAAAGTATGGGTATAAAAACAGAGGTCATACATTCGTTCTCAACATTCTTGCTGTTGAAAGAGCGAGTCAGTTCATGAAGGAGAAGTTCGGTTAACCTCTTTTGAGGATACAAACACAATCCATTTCTCCAAGCATTGCAAAAACTTTCCTGTTCTCAAATCAAGTGAGAAAGTCAATCTCTCCATACTTTGTATGTCTGTTTCATAACCAACTGAAAAAAAAATCCTCAGAAAATGTAATAAACGTGTGCTTCTTTCATCTGACTGCAGGTTAATAACAAGAAAAAGCAAATGACATTAAAAACAGAAGGTGTTGAGCTTGTTACAACACAGACTGCAAAAGTGCTCCAGGCAAACAGGCAGTGAACAAAACACTTAATCAGGAAACCAATAAAGTTCCAGCAAAAAACCTTAAAGCATCAATCATCAACTGGTGGTATGGGGCCACTTCAGGCCCCCAAAACTTTTCATCCGGCCTCCAGAGTATTTTCAAATTCACAAAATGTTGGTTTCAATAACCCTGTGATTGAAGCTATTTTAAAGGGAGTGACTTAGTATTTAACCTGTTTTACAGAAGTCCACGTCAGCCATAACAAGCAAACACTTAACTATGAGAACAAGTGTATTTGAGTCAAACTCAGCAAAGAAAAACATGAAAATCCCGAAGATCTCTAAATTGCCCCAAGGGTTGGCCGATGGGGACTGATCTCACTTATAAATGCAAAAAAATGTAGATAAAACAAAAAAATCCAAATATTATGCTTGAATATAATAACTAGACCAAAATATTTGTAATATTATTTTTTATTTCCTGTACCATTTTTTATAATTCAGGCCTGGTTGAATATGTCAAGAACAAACTAGCCCTTGTCCGTAGGTTGGGTGATAGGGACTGATCTCACTTATAAATGCAAATAAATAGTAGATACAGTAAAAAAAAAAAATCAATATATTTTGCTCAAATAAAATAACTAGACCAAAATATTTATAATGTTATTGTTTACTTCCTGATCATTTTTTTTCCTCAATTCAGCTCTGGTTACAAATGTCAAGAAAAAACTAGTCCTTATGCAAATATAGTTGATCCCTGTTAAATAATAATAATAATAATAATAATAATAATAACAACTTTATTTATATAGCACCTTTTAAAAACAGAAGTTTACAAAGTGCTTTAACAGACAAAACAAAGGCAGAAAAGGCAGAACTTCAGGGTACAATAAAATCAACAATCAGGTCAACAGAGACCACGAGAGTGAAAGGAAAAGGCACAGAGGGTCATGTTAACTAAAACAACAAAATGAAAGAAAATAGTATAAACTGGTAGGATTAAAACAGCTGATGTAATTTAGGAATACACCAAATCCCTATAGCTCACCATGTCAACACGTACAGATGAAGAACATTGGTGGAGAAGGTATTTTGTTTTATGTATAATGACAAGGGGACAACAAGACAGTAAATAGATAATAGATTTACAGATACATAAATAAATTTAAGATTTTTGAAAGTTGACAACATCACATCAGGAAGAAAGAAAAGAAGAGGGCAGATAGAGGACAGGTAAAAGAATAAATAAATAAATAAATAAATAAATACATAAAATAAAATGGAATAAAATAATGAGAATAAAAAGGGAGTATAAATAAACAAAAAAGATAGTAAAAACAGGACTAAAACGATGAGAAACCGTGAGGAGGGTAAGAACAGTAGAGCTTAAAAACAGTAAAATAAGTCAGTAAAAAAGGATCATGTAAAAGCAAGTCTAAAAAAGTGAGCTTCAAGATGTGATTTAAAAGATATAATAACAGCAGTTTTGAGTAGATGCTTATAAACACAAAGAGGTGAAAAATGACTGATGCCCTGAAGTCACTCCAACATGTTTGAGTTGATCTCAATCCAGACAACTCAGTACATGCACTTTGCTCGTTGCTTCTCCTATACAAAGTATTTACGTAGTTACTGAGTCGACTGGTTTTTGTTTACCGCCTTAAAGAATGCTAACAGGCTTTAAGACAGTCTTCAGGAGTTTGTTTGACCTAGTACTGATAGCTTTACATTAGCAGCAGAGTTATTATAGGTCAGGAGGAGCTTAAGTTTGATTTGGGCTGAGCAATGCAGACCAAAAATCATATCTTGAGATTCTTTTGCTGAATACTGACGCATATATGACTTGATATCTTTTAAAAAGAGATAACAGCAATAGAAATGTGAGTCCTGACATCAGACACAACCTATTCTAAATCAACATACGCTAAGCCAGTCAGAACTTCACTGCCTTACCATACAGCTGATTCAAAATACAGTTATTGGCCACTTCATTAGGTACACCCTGCATGTACCAGGTTGAACACCCTTTTGCCTCCAGAACCGTTTTAATTCTTTGTGGTAGAAGCTACGTTTCCAATGAGTGGTCTGGTCATGTTGTAAATATTCTATACAATTCTCTGTAAACTATGGAGATGATCCAAGTAGATCGGTTTTAGAACTTCAGCAGGTTGTCTTGACCATGTCTACATGCCCAAATAAATTCAGTAGCTGTTATGCCATTGGCTGTTTAGCTATTTGAATCAACAAGCAGTTGATAGGTGTAGTTAACAATGTTTAAATCAAAATGAACTTTATACACAGTCCAGGCCTAACAGCCTGCAGTGCAGTTTGGTTTGTAAGAGAGCCTTGGTGTTAAATAACCAAACCAGTCGCTTCCCTGTCTGATCAGCTGAGCCAGCTTTTATGTGACGATATTAATCTATGTGGTTGAACTCTACAGCCTGTCTGTGCCTTCATGGTTGCCCAGTAACATGTTAGACAATAAAAAGCTTCTGTCTGTGTGTCTTTGCTGTTGTCTTGAGGAAGCCGTCCGACTAGTTTGTAAATTTTCCTGCCCTCTGGTCCGATACAAACAGATACTGCTGCTCAAAACAAAGAGGACGAATATTTTAACCTCCGTAGACCGATGAGCTCTTGAGAAACTTGTTTCAGTGGTTTTTCTACATCCTCTTTCTGCTGATGCTCTGTCTGCTCTTACCTACACTTTCCACTTTGACTCTGAGATAAACTAAACAGATATTGGACTCACAAGGTCTGTGGGCTTCATGTCCATCCCATGGCTATATCAACAAATCACAAATCCACAAAGACCTCCCCAGCCTCTCTTATTTATCTAAAACTACACTGTTCTCACAAGACACAAAACCACAAGGCGGAAGTTCTGTTTTTGCCGGCATTTGTTGGTTGGTTTGTCTGTGAGCAAAGATACCTTAAAAAGTAATGAATCAATCAAACTGTATTTGTATAGCATGCAGTGTTAATTTTGACAGCACTTTTTAATTTAGTTTTAGTTAGTCTTTTGCCTAAAGTATCGTTTAGTTTTAGACATAATTAATTCATCTAAATTGTTAGTCATGTTTTACACTTGGATCAAATGAAACATCTAATAACCCTTCATTGAATGCTAGTAAAGCTTGAATGAATTAATAAACATAAACTAATTTAATTTTTGTGTGAAATGCAGTCACCTTTATTTAGGCTACCTGGCAGAGCATCTCAGTTACAATACCAGAACTGACAACAAGCGGTGAACCTGCTCTACATGAATATATCAATTCATAAAGAGAGGAGCTCTGATTGGATCGCTCCACAACTTATCCCACCACCACCAAGCTAAGGCAGCTGTGATTGGATGTCCCTCTTAACTCATCCAACCTTTCCACACAACCAAAGTAGCTGTGATTGGATATATTCCTAACTTGTCTCTACTTTCTACATGACCAAATTAGGTCTGATTGGATCAAATCTCTGTCAAATATTTTAGCCTAGTTTTTATTTGTAGATGAAAATGTCAGTTAATTTAGTTTTAGTTTTTGTCCATGTGCCCTTGTTTTTACTTGTTTTTACTAATTAGTCAACAACATTAACACTGCTGCAGAGACTGATTATCTCATTCATAAACCACTTCTTCAGGTGTTGCCAACATGTTTGCGTGATGCAGACAGTTCTCCTTGTTTTATAACTTTGAATCTCCACGTTTCTGTGACTGAAAAGCCTGAAAACATCCTTAAACTCAATTTAATTTAGTTTTAGTTTTTGTCCATGTGCACTTTTTCTTATTAGTTACTGTCCAGTTTTCGTCAGGGGGAGAAAGGTTGTTGACGAAAACTATAATGAAAATAATTAGTCAACAAAATTAGCACTAATAGCACATTTCATACAAAATCTTGTAGCACTAAGTGCATCACAGAAAAAAGAAACAATAAATGAAATTCAAAATAAAATAAAAAGTAGAAGATTGAATACAATAAAAATACAAGACCCTCAACAACAGCAGCACTTAAGCTTTTCAGAGCAGTGAAGCTAAAAGCTGAAGAGAGTCTGGTTACATCAGCCTGTGAGTTTTATTCCTGTTTTTATTAAAACTGACAAACACCCTTGCGATCCACATACAGCACACACTCACTTAAGCACACAAAAAGACATCAAGAAGAGATTCTAACAGAAAACAGAATTAAAGGGCTGAGGAAATGCTATCTTGACTTAAAAATGAGGAAACACAGGAGCTAAGACTAAAAAATGACATAAAAAAATATAAGAAATTCGATAAAAAATATTATAGGAAAAAATAAATAAATGAGAAAATAAAATAAAATATAAAATAATAATATGGCAATTTGCCAAACACCAAATGCATAATAACATCTGTAAAGTAGGATAATAAAAAGAAAATCAATTAACAGAGGATAAAATTCTGAACAATAAATCTGAACTGAAATAGAGAAATAAAACAGATTAAAAGGATTAAAATAAACAAACAAACAAATAAATACGATGAAATAATAATATATATAATCAGCTAAAAGCCAGACTAAAAAGGCACATCTTGAGTTGCTGTCCCAGGTCTTCAGGTAGACTGTCCCACAGACCGGGGCCATAATAATGAAAAGCAGCTTCACCGTATGTTTTAGTTCTAACTCTGGGTACCATTAAAAGACCATTGATGAATCTGTTGAAAGGAAGAATTAATTTGATTTTGGAGGGGAATTGAATACAGATGTGGACCCACTGCAAATAGGGCATTTTTTCCCATTTACGCTTATAATTCAGAAAGTTCTCAGTGAGATCTGATGATTGGTTTGATTTATGTTACACCCAGAATAAAACCACATACAACCGGATCGAATCAATCGAATTCATCCTCTTTGCACCCCGTGTCTGGCTTTGCACTGCGATTCTGCATCATTAAAATGGAAAAATACAGACCGACATGCCGCGACGCACTGTGTGCTACAACCATTCAGACAACACACATCATGCCGCCAAAACAGGGCAGTTTGCTTTTCCCATGCTCCTTTCTGTTCTGTTTTGGCTGTTAATTTTAATCAAGTGTGAACCGGTTTATTTGGCATTAGATTCATATAGGAAGGCGTAAATTAAATGAAAAACAATGACATGTTCTTACCAAAAAGTCATTAATCAAAAATCTGACAGAGGCTGTTATTTACCAAAATTACATGAGGCAAAACCCTTTGTTTGTCTCCAGCTGCAGTTGAGATTTTCGGTCATTAAAGGCGTTGGTTGGACCTGCTTCAAGCCAAAAACATTCCTGAAGAGAGGCGAGCTGCAGAGACTTTGGTGTCTCCCCTCAGGCTGCTTACTGCTGCCTTCATGTTACAAAACCCAAAACCAGTGAAGTTGGCACGTTGTGTAAATCGTAGACAAAAACAGAATACAATGATTTGCAAATCCCTTTCAACCTATATTCAATTGAATACACAGCAAAGACAAGATACTTAACGTCTGAACTGGTAAACTGTGTTATTTTTTTGCAAATATTAGCTCATTTTGAATTTGATGCCTGCAACATGTTTCAAAAAAGCTGGCACAAGTGGCAAAAAAGACCGAGAAAGTTGAGGAATGCTCATCAAACACTTATTTGGAACATCCCACAGGTGAACAGGCTAATTGAGAACAGGTGGGTGCCATGATTGGGTATAAAAGCAGCTTCCCTGAAATGGTCAGTCATTCACAAACAAGGATGGGGCGAGGGTCACCACTTTGTGAACAAATGCGTGAGCAAATTGTCCAACAGTTTAAGAACAACATTTCTCAACGAGCTATTGCAAGGAATTTAGGGATTTCATCATCTACGGTCCGTAATATCATCAAAAGGTTCAGAGAATCTGGAGAAATTACTGCACGTAAGCGGCAAGGCCGAAAACCAACATTGAATGCCCGTGACCTTCGATCCCTCAGGCGGTACTGCATCAAAAACCGGCATCACTGTGTAAAGGATATCACCACATGGGCTCAGGAACACTTCAGAAAACTACTGTCAGTAACTACAGTTCGTCGCTACATCTGTAAGTGCAAGTTAAAACTCTACTATGCAAAGTGAAAGCCATTTATCAACAACACCCAGAAACGCCGCCGGCTTCGCTGGGCCCGAGCTCATCTAAGATGGACTGATGCAAAGTGGAAAAGTGTTCTGTGGTCTGACGAGTCCACATTTCAAATTGTTTTTGGAAAGTGTGGTCGTCGTGTCCTCCGGACCAAAGAGGAAAAGAACCAGCCGGACTGTTATAGGCGCAAAGTTCAAAAGCCAGCATCTGTGATGGTATGGGGGTGTATTAGTGCCCAAGGCATGGGTAACTTACACATCTGTGAAGGCACCATTAATGCTGAAAGGTACATACAGGTTTTGGAGCAACATATGTTTCCATCCAAGCAACGTCTTTTTCATGGACGCCCCTGCTTATTTCAGCAAGACAATGCCAAGCCACATTCTGCACGTGTTACAACAGCGTGGCTTCGTAGTAAAAGAGTATGGGTACTAGACTGGCCTGCCTGTAGTCCAGACCTGTCCCCCATTGAAAATGTGTGGCGCATTATGAAGCGTAAAATACAACAACGGAGACCCTGGACTGTTGAACAACTTAAGCTGTACATCAAACAAGAATGGGAAAGAATTCCACCCGAAAAGCTTCAAAAATTGGTCTCCTCAGTTCCCAAACGTTTACTGAGTGTTGTTAAAAGGAAAGGCGATGTAACACAGTGGTAAAAATGCCCCTGTGCCAACTTTTTTGCAATGTGTTGCTGCCATTAAATTCTAAGTTGATGATTATTTGCAAAAGAAAATAAAGTTTCTCAGTTTTAACATTAAATATCTTGTCTTTGCAGTGTATTCAATTGAATATAAGTTGAAAAGGATTTGCAAATCATTGTATTCTGTTTTTATTTATGATTTACACATGCCAACGTCACTGGTTTTGGGTTTTGTACATAAAATCTGTATTTAAACATGTGCTGCTGCTTCATTAGAAAAACTGCCCCACAGAAACTGTTGGACATCAAGGATTTACAAAGAAGATAAATGATTCAGAGCAGTAAGTTACATTAATCATTTAATGAATATATTATATATATAATCTTAGTGGAAATGATTTAGGGTCAGACCATCTCAGATGGTCTAAATGCAATGATTTGCAAATCCTTTTCCGTCTATATTCAATTCAATAAACTAAAAACACAAGATATTTAATTTTCAAACTGATAATCTTCATTGTTTTTTTGTAAATATTCAATTATTTTGAATTTGATGCTTGCAGCACCTTCCCCAAAAAAGCTGGGACAAGAACACACTGTGTTACATCACCTCACCTTTCAACAACACTCAATCAGTGTTTGTGAGCTGAGGACACTCATTTTAGTAGTAAAGGTTTTTGGGGCACAAGTGCTCAGTTGAGACCTTACTAGTAAGCAAAATCGTCTATTAGTCGACAATGTTGTGTTAATAGTAGTACTAGTAGACTTTAAAAAGTTTACCAGTAAAAACTTTAAGTGTTACGGGGAGTTATGGTGACACAAAATTGTCTATGAGCAGACGATTTTGCTTTTCTAGGAAGGTCTGCTTGCATACTAGTGTAATAAAACCTTTACTATTAAAACAAATGTTTTGTTTAGTATTACTACTAGTAAACTCAAAATATTTCACTAGTAGTTATAGTAGACTGTTTAAAGTCTACTAGTAGCACTAGTAAAGCCAAAAGATTCACTAGTAGTTTTAGTGGACCTAATGCAAATGAAGTAGGAGGGATGTACTGAAAACCAGCACCCTGATTGGTTGTGATATTTTCAAAAGCCAATGGGAAGTCTAGATTTAGTTTGTCCTCGCCCTCTTATTAGCATAAGGCTCACTAGCAGTTCTAGTAGACTGAAAACAGTCTACTAGTAGTCCTAGTGACAGTTTTTGCTTCACAAGTAAAATCTACTTGCACTGTAGTTGACCAAAATTGAGCACATGTGCCCCAAATTTGAGTGCTAGTAGAGCTAAACTATGGTTGATATCACCAATATCAACTTTTTAAACAGCTTTCCATAGTGGCGTGCAGCCTAACATGTCCTGTGGCTCCTTTCCAAAACTTTCTCTTCTGTTTCTGCCTCAATCAAGTGTCCTGTCACCTAAAACCACAGAGTAAAAGCCCTGAAACAGTTCTTGCAAATGTTAAGCACGTCGTAACACCTGAGTTTATGTTAAATGTGAATTTCTCTTCATGTTTGTCTAATTACTTTACAGAATTAAAATTAGAATATTGAATTGTTTATGAGCACAGTGGAGGAGCACATCATTTCTGCATCACTTTTATTTCACTGAAATCAAATTACCCTGCTGTTGTAAAGATGCATCACATAAACACTATATATATTTCCTCTTTTTTGATTATTTTCAGTCCTCTATGTATTTGTTCAAACTGGTCATTTGTGAATTTGTGAATCCTGTAGCTCATTCTCAAGGGAGACAACTCATTTACTGATTATGGGTAAATATCAGGTATCTCAGTCCTTCCCATAAGCTGACAGATTTGTGCTCAAAGCTCTCTGTACAGTGCATTACCGGTGGAGTATGTCACTTTTTGTAAAGCAGAAGGTTGCAGGTGGGCTGATGAGAGGAGACGAACTGACAGGGGGGATTACGAAGGGGCGACATAATGACTTGGATTGAACCTGTTCAAGCAAGTCCTGGAATTTTCCACCTTTTTCATGTCATTGAGGAATTACTGGGAATTCAAACAAAGGCTGAGACTGAAAACAAAGCAGAAAATGGTGCCAAATTCTGAATTAAACTTAAGATTTTGCAGCTGTCCCATAATTCAAACTATAAACTTGAGTTATAAAGACATAAAATAACAAAAACTAACTAAAAATCCTATCCTATACCTTAATGGGGAAGGCAAAGTGGACTAAAATCAGCGAATGGACATAAATAATAAAAATCTAGACCTTAACATCGGTAAAGTAAGAGCTAGTCAATCAGTCAATCAATCAATCAAGCTTTATTTATAAGGCACTTTTCATACTTAAAAGCAACACAAAGTGCCTCACAGAGGCTAAAAACAACATAAAAACAACAAACCCATCCATCCCACCCCCAAAAAATATACAGACATATCGAGACACACACTCGCAGACATCAGCATACACACACACACACACACACACACACACACCTGCGCCCACACACATATACACACACACATTCACACGAGCTATCAAGCTATCGTAAAAGAGAGACATGGCTGGGCACCGAGGTCTGAGGTAAGGGATAAGCCACCTTTGGGGACCATCAACACTGAGGAGGGCTCCCGGCCCACGAGGAGCTCAGCCGGAGACTTCCCCACCCCGTGCAGACACGAGGCCCCACACCACAGTGCAGGGGCCTCCAGCCACGCAGGTGGAGCCATCCACCGGCAGCGGCCCCAGAAGTGGACCAAGAGCAGCTCCTAGTGTGGAGAGCCCTCATGAGGAAACACTGGAGCTAAAAACCATCAGAATAAAACAGTCATAAAAATATAAGAAAAGGGGGACATAAAAAAGAGAGATAAAATACCATAAAATGGATAACTAAAATAAGGTAAAAAATTAAGAATTAGATATGATAAGAAGGATAACTAAAAGAATAAATAAATTATGGAATAAATAAGTTATAAGGTAGAATAAGAATAAATATTGAAGGAGTAAATAAGTCAATTAAATCAATTAAAAGCTTGAGTAAAAAGGTGGGTTTTGAGCGTCTTTTTAAAAGTATCAACAGACTCTGCAGCCCTGAGATTCCCCGGCAGGCTGTTCCACAATCGGGGACCATAATAACTAAAAGCCGCCTCCCCGTGTGTCTTAGATCTAACTTTTGGTATGGTTAAAAGGCCAGTGCCAGAGGACCTCAGGGTCCGCGAGGGCTGATACGGTAAAAATAGGTCAGATAAATAAGTAGGCCAGAGGCAGTTAAGACATTTATAAACTAATAAAAGAACCTTAAAATTGATCCTGAAGCGCACGGGGAGCCAATGCAGCGACTTTAAAACTGGAGTAATATGCTCCCACCCTCTGGTCCTCGTCAGCACTCGTGCGGCTGAATTTTGTAATAGTTGGAGATTGGATATGTTCTTTTTGGGAAGACCAGAGAGCAGGGCATTACAATAATCTAAACGAGAAGAGATAAAAGCATGCATTAACACCTCCGTGCTGGCCTGAGAGAGAAACGGGCGGACTCTGGCTATGTTCTTGAGATGGTAAAAACCAGTCTTAGTTATATTCTTGATGTGTGGAATAAAAGAAAGCTCAGAGTCAAAAATCATGCCCAAATTTTTTACAGAATTTGTTGGTTTAAGGTCTTGGAGTTTTGGTAAAAGTTTCTCTCTCTGGCCTTCAGGGCCAATGACTAAGACCTCTGTTTGTCCTGGTTGAGCTGTAGGAAATTCACTGCCATCCATGATTTTATATCTAAAATGCAGCTAAAAAGGGCATCAATAGGCCCTGTGTCATCAGGAGACATGGCGATATATAGTTGGGTATCATCCACACAACTATGGAAGCTGATGCTGTGCCTCCTGATGACATCCCCCAGGGGAAGCATGTAAAGATTAAAAAGAGTTGGACCTAAAATTGACCCCTGGGGGACCCCACACTTTATCTCATGGGTTCCTGAGGAACATGTATCCAAACTTACAAAGAAGTTTCGATCAGTCAGGTAAGAGTTGAACCATTTCAAAACAGTACCAGAGAAGCCAACCAGGTGCCTCAGTCTATTTAATAAAATGTGATGATCTACTGTATCATCAGATCCAGCAGCACCAAGACTGTGAGTTTATGGTTATCTAAATTGCACCTGATTTCATTTAAAATCTTTAAAAGGGCTGTCTCTGTACTGTGGTTCATCCTAAAACCAGACTGATGCTTCTCTAAAATGTTGTTCTGAATTAAAAAATAATTTACTTGGTTAAAAACAAGTTTTTCTAAAACTTTACTTAAAAATGGTAAGTTGGACACAGGCCGGTAGTTGTTTAAGACATTGGGGTCTAAATTGCTCTTCTTCAGAAGGGGCTTCACCACCGCCGTTTTAAAGGAAGTAGGAAGGATACCTGTCTGACGAGAGCAATTTACAATGTACAGCAACTGTTCCTCAAAGAAGCCATAAAATGTTTTAAGAAATGGTGTGGGAATTGGGTCTAAAAGGCAGGTTGAGGGCTTTACCTGGGAGAAAACTCGACCAAGTGTCCTTGCATCAACCAGGCAAAACTCTCCAGTGTTTCCTCAGGTAAAATCAACAACCTAGGCGAGTCGATAGTTAAAATCTGTTGGGGTAAAAGATTCAACCTGATGTCATTGATTTTACTCCTGAAGTGGTCTGCAAAGTTCTCACATAAGGTGTCATTTGGAATGGAGGATCTGTTAAAATTTTTATTAGTTAAAAGGTCAATTGTAGAGAAGAGGAATATGGGGTTGTTTTTATGGTTGGTAATTAAATTTTGAAAATGGGATATTCTTGACTGTTGGACTGCGTTATTATATGATTTGAGGTGTTCACAGAAGTTTTCATAATGCACCGTTAACTTGGATTTTCTCCATCTTCTCTCAGCACTCCTGCAGCTTCTTTTCAGCTCCCTGATCTCTCCAGTTCTCCATGGTGGTGTAGGTCTTGTTTTACTTTTTTTGGTTAAAAGTGGAGCAACTGAGTCCGGTGTTGACATAATTTTGTTGCGCCCCCTGGCGTGGGTCTGTTGCATGACGTGTTGTTTAAAATCAAGGCAGTGTAAAATGTTTAAAAAAGCTCTGGACATTGGGTCTTTGGCAATGTCCAAGTGCAAGTTAAAATCGCCAGTAATTAAAATCCTATTATAAGCTGTATGAATGACAGACAGCAGATCTGAAAACTCGCTGATAAAAACGGTGGAGTAACGGGGTGGTCTATAGACTGTCACACACAGGATGGGTGGGCTGCTAAAAACAAAGGCATGGTATTCAAAGGATGTATAACTGTTAAAAGAAACCTCTTTTAAAACCATGGTATTTCTTGTAATCGATGCAGTTCCACCCCCCTTCTGCACCTCCGAGAAGAAAATAAAAAAGTTAAAACTTGGTGGGGAAGCCTCTGTGAGAACAATAGGTGCGTCAGTGCCGAGCCATGTCTCTGTGAGGAGAATACAATCTAAATTATTATCTAAAATAACGTCACGTATGATAAAAGATTTATTAGACAGAGAGCGCACGTTCAGCAAAGCCATTTTAATGTCCGTGCTGAACGCGGTGTAGTTGTGATCCATGGTGAGGTTTGTTATTGTGTCTATTGCTGATGATGATAGGGATTGACGAGTGGACCGCTGTTGAGACTGCAGGGGGAGCCAGATTACAGGGGGAGCTAGTTGACCTAGTGTGAGTAGAGTAATAAAAATCTAGACCTTAACATCGGTAAAGTAAAGGCTAGTGTAAGAGAGTCCCCATACTCAAACTATTTTTACATGATTGTAACTAGGGACGAATGTATGAGCATGTCACTACATGGAGCATGGAGCTTGCATGTACGGAGCCTGGGTCTGTTGAAGGTGACATGCTGTTTTGGCTCTTATTGCCCCTGTAATGTTCTGGCTCTTGCTGCTCATCAGTCTGTGTAGCAGAGTTGGAGTGCTGGTAAGAGGCCATGTGGTAGATTAAATAGCAACGGCATTGCCACTACCTGCAGCTTGCATGTACGGAGCCTGGGTCTGTGGATGACATGCTCCAAAGGCTCATTCATTTCCCATCTTCTCCTTTACTCTTCTTTTATTGTTTCTAGTTGTACATATTTGTTTTTAATATTGTGTTCATTTTTATTCCATTACTGGTTTTATTATTATTAAGTGTATGCATGATTATATTGTACCCCTGCACAGCACTTTTGTCAACCGAGGTTGTTTCTAAACACGCTTCAGAAATAAACTTTGACTTGACTGATGGCCATATGGTAGAGTAGGTAAGATGAAGTGCTTTCCTCATGCTTGTAGCTTCCTGCACAGTTGTTGTAGATTGGAGCTTGGCAAGATGGATCTGCCTGATTACTGACAGTAAATCAGAAGGAGGATCCAGCTCCACTGCAAGGTTTTGCAAATATTTTAATAGCTGCCAACAACGATAATCAAGTTTCTGAGGAATTATCTGCCAATACTGACAATATTGTTCATCCATTTATCTAACCTTTTTAAATCTGTCTACCATTCCCAGCAAACTATAAATATCTAAATGTATCTACAGACACACAGTATATATTCTGGCCCAGTACATGCAATAGTAGGGACAGGTTCAATTTGACTGTTCAGCTATTTTAGAGGCTGTGCATCCCTGTAACTCTTTTAGTGTTTTGCTTTACACTGGAATACCCTGAACAAAGACTTTCCTCTTCAAAAAGAGTGTTTTCAAGTGTGTGGTTTCTAGCACCGCTCCTGTTATCAACCAAACTTCTTATTAAAATTCTCCACATTGAAAAGGTGGAATGGAAAACGTGTAAAGGAGCCTCACTGTATTTAATATTTACAGCCTGCATTTAGAGTTTAACAAGCATGAGCTCTACACGTACAGTATTCAGGTGAGCTGGAAGCAGACCGGTTTTATGGATCTGGTGTCTCCTAACATATCCGTCCGCAAACACCCGCAGACATGCATGTTATTAGGCACATGCCTCAGTCATGCTAAAACACGCTCTCATAAATGCTCATAATATTTTAATGCTTCCTTTCCTCTGTGTTTGTTTCTCCCAGCAGCCAACATGAAAATCGCAGCTTTTAACATCCAGAAGTTTGGAAGAAACAAAGTGTCAGACCCAGCGGTTCTTGATATCCTGGTCAAGGTAAAAAAAACATGAAAAAACTTCACACAGGAAGTAAATATAAAGATCTAGGCTTGAGTGGTGCAGTAGGTGACTGCTTAAAGGTTTTTCTTGTTTGGTTTGTTACATGTGACGTGGAAAGTCGCCTGGGCATAAAATTTATATCTGTGATATCAACCATAGTTCAGCTCTACTTGTACTCTAATTTGGAGTACATGTACTCAATTTTGGTCAACTAGTGTGCAAGAAGACTTTACTACTGAAGCAAAAAGTGTCACTAGTACTACTAGCATATCGAAAAATGTTAACTAGCACTACTAGAAAACAATTTTGAGTTACTAGTAATACAAAAAAAATGTTTACTAGTACTACAAGATAACTCAAAATAAATCACTAGTAGTACTAGTAGACTATTTTTAGTCTACTAGTAGTACTAGTAAAGCAAAAAGACTCAGTAGTAGTACTAGTGCAGTAGTATTAAGTAGGGGGATTATTACCAAATCCAGCACCCTTGATTGGTTGTAATATTTTTGAAAGCCAATGAGAAGCCTGACTTTGCTTTTCCCCGCCCCTAATTAGCATTAAAAGCTGACTAGTAGAACTAGTGAACATGTTTCAATCTACTAGTAGTACAAGTGACACATTTTGCTTCACTAGTAAAATCTACTCTTGAACTAGTTGAACAAAATTGAGTACATGTTCTCCAAATTTTAGTATTAGTAGAGCTGAAGTATGGTTGATATTACCGGTATCAGTTTTATGCCCAATTGGCTTTCCATAGACCCTGCCACCAGGCCACTGTTTGTCGTCTAGGGGTTTGACTCTTGCTTTGGGTGCAAGAGATCCAGGGCGAGCCCCCATTTGTTGCAACTTGACTCACAAACTGTGACAAAATGGAGACAGACACAAGTTGGCAGGTTTGAAAGTTTAGAATTTACAAAACACAAGACATATACATGTTTGTTAGTGCAAATGTACATCGAAATACTTTGAAGAACCAGTCAGACGTGCCAGTATCTTCATGCCAAATCAGAGTGCCCAAGCCAGGTTAGGAGACCAGAGGTTTGAGGAGTTGCAAAGCTGCAGATTAAGAATCAACTGAGGATCCTCCACCTTAAACCAGTGATGGGCAGTAACGTCACTAAAAATAGCGTTGTTAGCTTGACAACATTCTCAATTAGCTTTGTGTTGGCGTTGTTATTTTCTGGGACAGTAGCTTAGTTATTTCATTGATCAAGTAGTGCAGTAGCATCTCAACAAACTACATGTTCCCCTTATCAAAGTGTGAGTTACTGTTTTCCATCTTTCAGTCTGTAAGGATCAGCTGTCAATCATTCAAACACTAACTATGAGCAGAGAGGAGAGAAGAGGAGCAAAGGTCATGAGGAAACAGGAGAAGATGATTTCAGATTAAGAGAGACAGGAACAAGGTGAACCAATGAGGTAAAATTAGTGGCCTCATGTTATCATTGGGCAACTTTCTGAGCATGTTTGTGTTTATTTCACAGCGTTTGGACTGTTTATCATGCTGTTTACTCACAAAACCTGATTTAACTGTTAGAAAATTGTTTCAGTGCCTTTATTAAGTGACAAACTAATTAAACTCATATGATTTAGGGCAATTAAGCGGTTTGATTACCTCCATCATAAGGCTGATTTTTGTATCTGATTAAAATTATTTTTTCAAAATTTATGCAAGTAATTAAATACGTAAATGAAGTTTATTAATACAGAAACTTACAGGAGCAGAACTGCAAAGTCACATAAATATATGACAAGGCAAGTGAAAGGGGTGCAGCAGAAAACATTACAGCAATTTATACTTAAAACAAACAGACCAGTCCAGTGAATATGCAGAAAAGCGCTGACTGTATGTAATAAAAAACCATCACAATTCTGATAATAATACTGGTAATAATAATAACGAAGATGATATCTGCAAAATAGATAAAAATAGCTCAAATATAGTGAGTTTCTTGTTGTAACTTAGCTCCTACTTTTCACCAGGCTGCAGCTTTAGTGGAGTTTAAGCAGATTTTTTTCACAAGTAACTTAAGCGGGGTACACACATAAAGATTATCGGGCTGTTTCTGTCCCGACTTTCTCCCTTCCCAACCAAGGACGGCAAACGAATTTGTCCTGATAATTGGCTCTGAAATAGGTCAGGGTCGACAATTGTAAATATTAAACTTGTTCAATATTTACAACCAATAATTTTCGTGTGTGGGGAAAGCCGACGACACCCGAGTCACGACTCTGTGAACTGTGAAATGAATGTAGCCAATCAAGAAGTGAGCTGACTGAGGAACAAGGAAGCACGTGAAACATAAAGTTTGGTGGATCTCAGAAATGGAGGACCAGCTCATGTGCTCATGCTGTCTCCAGGATTTTTTCCAGTCTTTTCTTTTTTTTTTAGTTTGTGATTTTTCTATCAAAAATAGTCCCAAGACCACCATCATTCCCTCTTCTCGTATGTCCTCTTCCATGTTGTGTTTTCCGGCTGTTGCTATGTTTCTTCTTCTTCATTTTTGTTAGATCACGTTTGATCACGCGATATTTCTGTCTTGAAGGACTAGATTCTAGATCGGCGGTGGGACAGAGTCATTACGTGTGTGATGTGCTGTGTTGAGATTATCAGAGCACACCACAGACAGTACGATCCAAACTGTTCAATGCCTGATTTTTTATCTTCATGTGTGGGCTCTCTCACAGATAAAACATCTCTTCAGATTGAAGAAAATCCTTATGTGTGGACCCCGCTTTAGTATGTTACATTTTGCCGGCAGCTTGCCCATTACTGCCTGCAACAAACACACAGCAGCAGCACAAAGGTAACTGGTGGCCCGGTGGCAGGGTCGTCACATACAATGTGACTAACCCCATTCATTTTAAACCATTTTTTGTCATATTATGGTTAAAGGGATTAATGTTCAGGAATGCACAATGTTAAATTTCACCACTGTCTGATACGCTGATATTTCCAAACTTGCACAAAACTCCACTAACAAGACACTTCACGTTACAAAATAAAACAGTGCATTTGTCCTCTCTGCTAAAATCTACAGACAACATTTAAGGGGCTAATATTGACGGAAAACTTGAAAATTAACCCTTAAAACTGTTATCTTCAGACTGTAATCCGCTAGGACTAGAGTGGACGAGCAAGGATGTAGGAGGAAGAAGGGGAGAGAGAGAGTGCTCCACTCACTCAGCAAAGCGAGCATGGCATGCAGCGCCGTGATCGTCTCATGACAATCACTCTGTTTTTGTGCTCTACTCGTAGATTATCTCTCGATATGATATCATCGTGATCCTGGAGGTCGTGGACGTCAGCGGACAGTCTGTAGAAACTCTGATGAAGGCCCTCAACACGTGAGCTGAGGCTTTGTTTTCTTTACATGTTGATCGAAAAGTGTGTCACAGCTCACATGCTGTTTATCTAAATTCAACAACTTAACATGATCAAGTTAAGTCAGACCATCGTAGTTTGGCCTTCAAAGTCATACCTGTCATTGCTAAATCATTCAGCAGTTTTTGATGAGTAACAATCAGTCTGTCTTTTTGTCTGTTTGTCCAGGTCCAACAGGGAACATCACTACACCCTGAAGATCAGCTCTCGTCTGGGCCGATCTCGCTACAAGGAGCAGTTCATGTTCCTGTACAGGTGAGTTAACCTGCACTAAATTCTCACTGATCCTTTCGAAAACCTCTCAGTATAAACCAGAATCTTGCTGTGCAGCTGGATCTGCCTGATTCATGTCTTCAATCAGATGGAGCCATCTTGCCAAGCTCCAATCTTTAACGATTGTGCTCGGCCAAAAGCGGCACGGCCCTATCAGCATCCTTAAGAGCAGGAAGAGGTGGACCTACGAGTGAGACGACAGCAGGAAGTGACTGCACATACAGAGATTAGCATAGATGCTAACAGCTTCAGTAGCAGTTTTATCAGATCTGGACTGAATTTATAAAGTAAATGAAAGACAAATAACAACACTGCAACCTGATATTTTCCCTCAACTTCCGACATGCTTGCTGAGAGTTAAAGGACACATTCTGTCCTTTACACTGTGGCAGTAGCAGTAGTAGTAGTACTACCTTTTCTGATTGGCGCGTAATGAATGTAGTGTACCTGCTGGATATGCTTTGAAAGATTCTGCTCATTCCCAAACACTTTCTATAGGCTCTTTCCCAGATGGACCAGTGAAATCCATTAACTTAAGTTAACGTGGAGAAATTCGATTTTAAACAGCACAGCTTCTTTATCAGTTATGGTATCTACATTCACATCAAGAAGGATCACTGACTAATGACTGCAGTAGTCATTAAAAGTGGCATTTTGTTTTCAATTTGAAGAAGCCTCTGGTAACATTAGTTGTGTTGAGCTATTTCAATTGTTCTTGTTTTCTTTATTGCAAACAGCTGGAAGATTGTAAATTTTGCCAATAAACCTAATTTGCAATGGGGGAAAATAATTTTGATTGCAACTGTATGTTTATTTAGGGATGATCTGGTGGACTTGGTGGGCTCCTACCAGTTTGATGACAAGGCGACAGAAGGAGACGACGTTTTCGCCAGAGATCCGTACATCCTGAGATTCAGGTGTCTCAACACAGGTGGGTAATATAGACACAAATATTTCAAGATAATTTTAAATGAGCTTATTTTTTAATCTTTTAAGTGCGAAAGAACTGCAGGAAGATTTTGCTTTTCCTTCATCGTGTCCTTCTCAATGAAGAGTGAGGAGTAAAGATCGTAGAAAATTCAGCGAGCTCTCTATGTAAATTTAAGTTCTCTTTCTGTGTGCACCCACCGCAGTACTGAAGGACCTGGTGATGATCCCCGTTCACACAAAACCAGAGGACTCGGAGAAGGAGCTGGATGAGCTCTACGATGTCTTTCTGCACGTCAAGAGGAAGTGGAGGACTGATGTAAGGACACAACATCCTCTGTCCACTGAAATAAGACATTTAAATACATTAAAATCAATCTGATTATTAGTTATTCAAACAGGAACTTCTTTACTGAAATGGCTTATTTGCTACAAACAAACAACAAAGAGACATAAAAAAGGCCAATGATATGGAAAGTCATTAGAGCATGAAACTGATATCAGTGATATCAACCGTAGTTCAGCTCTACTAGTACTCGAATTTGGAGTATATGTACTCAATTTTGATCAACTAATGCGCGAATAGGCTTTACTAGTGAGGCAAAAAGTGTCCCTAGCTCTACTAGTAGACTGTTTTGGGTTTACTAGCACTACTAGTAAGTCTTAAATGCTAATAAGGGGCGGGGAAAAGCAAATTCAGGCTTCCCATTGGCTTTCAAAAATATTACAACCAATCAGGGCGCTGGATTTGGTTCTAACCCCTTATACTTCATTTGCATGAGGTCTACAACTACTACAATTGAATTTTTGGGCTTTACTAGTACTACTAGTAGACTAAAAACAGTCTACTAGTACTACTAGTGAGATATTTTTGTTTACTAGTAGTAAGCAATAATTTTGTTTTACTAGTAAAGGTTTTTGATGCACTAGTCTGCAAGTAGACCTTAATTGTAAAGTAAAATCACCTACTAGTAGACAATTTTCTTACTAGTACTGCTAGTAAAGCTTTGAGTTTTAATTAGTAACATTTTTTAAGTCTACAAGTACTACTACTAACACAAAATTGTCTACTAGAAGGAGATTTTGATTTAGTACTAAGGATTACATTTGAGAATAGCTGCAAACTAGTTAACAGTGTGAACATAGTCAGCAAAAACAAACAAGCATGAGGTTTCAGCTTAGTAAAAAGAATTATATAACATACATACATAGAGGAGTTTGCTAATAGCGGAGAAAAGCTTGAAATCATTTTGTTATGGGCTAAAATCTAAAAAATATTTTGCTTTGACAAGCAGAATCGGAATAAAAATGAAGAAGCTTCCAGGTAAATGCATGCAGTAGATAAAACTATCAAAGTACTTACCTTAACTGCCCTTTTTTATGTTAAGTTGGTCTCATTACTCAACTTAAGTTGGCAAACTATGCGGGGTCAGGTGTGTCAGGCCAAGGTTTGAGTACACAGTTTGTGTAAAGACTAGAACCTCCAGGGTGCTGGTCTGGCGTAATGTTAAGCAACCAGAGATATTCCATGTTTCTACGTCCCTATTGTCTTAATTTAAGTGGTTTTCCTCACAGCTTAGAATCATGATTAGGACCCAAAATTCAAAAATCCATACAAATTAACTTGATATTTAAAATTTTTGTAGCTTTTCTCGACTGGATTTAATAAAGCCGATCATGTCCCAGTTCAGGAGTCACATTGTGACTCCTCTTGAATGTTTCGTCTTCGTCCCTCCAGAATGTGATGATCCTGGGTGACTTTAACGCAGACGGTCTGTACGTCTCAAGGGCGGACATGAAGGACATCCGTATCCGCAGTGAGAAGAACTTCCACTGGCTGATCGGAGACGATGTCGACACCACAGCAAGCAACAGAAATGACCACACGTACGACAGGTAACCAAAATACTGCACGGATTAACTAGCCATCTCTGTCATAAATGTCGATTTCATACCATAGTGACTCTGGTTATATAAGAAAAATCCAATCCAGTCCTTTTCTGCTTTCAGGATCGTGGTTTATGGAGATGACATGCTGCGTGCCGTGGTCCCAGACTCTGCAAAACCCTTCAACTTCCAGATAGCGTACGGACTGAGCCAGGAGAAGGTCTGTGGCTGATTTAATGCTTACATTCCACAAGAACGGAAAAACATGTGTGCCATTCTTGTCCGAAGGCTCTCAAGTTTGACCTGTTTTTGCTTTCTAATTTATAGCAAAAAATTGGTATAGCACCAAATATGGTGCTATACAAATAAAGATAGATTGACTGAATCTATATTCAGCACAGACAAATGTGATGGGGACAGATTTATGATCTGGGTGTCCATGGGTTTGTCACAGTCATAAATTCTTATTTTTAGTCCCTTCTTTGTATGTTTGTGTGTAAATACAAATATATATAATATATGTATTGGTGTATGTGCATATATGTGTATCTGTAAAATGAAGAGTATGGCTTTAGCCTGCTCTATTGTAAAGTATCCTGAGATAACACTTGTTATGAACTTGAGCTATACAAAAAAAGACTGATTGATTGATTGATTGATTCACTACACAATGAAAACAGCTACCCACTTTTGAGTCCTGACCCACCACTTTAAAACCACTAATTAATACATTAAGTCAGTGTAGCAGAAAAAAACTACATAATTTGCTCATTTTATAATTTAATTTTTTAAGAATTCTCACTAAGAATTACACAACAGCTCATCACTGGAAATAAAATCAATCAATATCTTATTTTTATTAAATTATATTACAGGCTCTTGACGTGAGCGACCATTACCCCGTGGAGGTGGAGATGAAGTCCTTGCCGGAGAGGCCTGGAGAGATGGGTAATCTGAAAACCTCATTGTTTAAGTATATACTACCAGGACTGCTGTTGTGGATTATTGGAAAAATACTGTCCAGCTTTGGATAGATGAAACAACAACTGGGCTGTTAGCTGACTAGCACGTGGAATTTTTTTTTTGTTAAGCCAAAGTGTTAACCCTTCTGCAGAGGGGTCATTTACAGAATGTGAAGAAAATGGAGCTTTAACATGAGAGATGAATCTATATTAGTGTTGTCACGATACCAACAACTTGGTATCAATACCGGTACCAACATGTATTTCGATACTTTTGATACTTTTCCAAATAAAAAGAGAACAAAAAACCAAAGGACCAATGTCTTTAAATGGTATGTTACTATGCTGTAGTCCTTATAACATATTAAATGGCTAAATGTGTGTGTAAAAGTTTGTTACTTCATAAAGATCATGGATGTGTGCATTTACAGCTCTGGAAAAAAAATTAAGAGACCACTTCAGATTTATCATAAATCAGCATGTATACATGTATGGCAAAAAGTTTCAAAATCACTGTGAGAGTATAAATGCAATATTATATAATGTAATTATACAAAATAAAACAATATAAATAGACTCTTTAAACCAGAGAAAGTGGTAGCTAATTGCAATGCAGCTTTAATTTTTTTCCAGAGCTACTTATGTGGAGAGTGACGGGGGCTGGCATTGCTTGCCTTTAGCACTGAATGTGATTTTTTTTCATGGGTATATAAGTTATTACCTGTCGTTCTCTGAACTCCTTATGCAGGCCTGGGTGCTTGTCCTTCAAGTGTTTTTCCAAGTTGGAAGTGTTTCCACCCTTGCCAAGACATGTTTTGTAACACTAGGGACTGCGGATGTAAATTAGCATTTATGCTATAATCCGGCATATTTACGTCTATTGTTTTTCGAATAGATGTTCATTAATGTGCACTGTCCCTATTAAATAAATAAATAAATAAATAAATAAACACTGTCTGCACAGTGGTGCTTCAGTGTTAATGGCTTCACCGTGCTCATTTGTTTTAAAGCCAAAGTAATTCCATTTAGCACTTCGCGCACCTGGTTTATCTACGAGTTGCGGCATGGTGCTCCTGTCTCTCTCTCTGTCGCCAGGCTCCTAACCTGACTCGCTAGACAGACAGTTATACATCCGTTAGGAAAATATTTCACGATTTCAGACAATGAATCAGGCATGTACATCTGCTCTGCAAGGCTACCAGGCTCCTGCTCTGTTTGCTGCTCCACCCTGCTCGCTCACCTGCTTGCTCCGGCTCGCTCGCCTCGGCTAAAATTACAAAGCGGTGACGCCACGCGGCCACACTTAAAAAAAAAAAAAGTACCAGTCTTATCCAAGCGCATCTATTGTTCAGTATATGGTATACTGAACAAACCTCATCTTTATGTGATAGTAGATTTTAATCATGACACCAAATGTCAAAAACTGAATACAGTTGTAGTCACATCCAGTGATAATGATACCTGTTTCCATACCAAAGCCATCAGGAAGTTCTGGACATAGTATAGTTTTACTTCCTCTTTTTAAAAAGCTAAAACGGACAAAAATCCTCTATCCTATTTTTATAAAAATGTGGCTGACATAGTATATAAGACGAGAAATTACTCTCACCTCTTTGATCACTGAAACTACTTTGATATTTTTTTATATAAACAATAATATGTACAGTGCTTAAAGGGATAGCCTACATTTTTTTTCATGTCTTGCCTCACTTCAGAGTCCATGACAAGCAGATAGACACCATTCTTTAGACTGTGTGTGCAGTAACAAGGAAGAGACATGCAGAGCTTGCCCACGGCTAATTAGCTTAGCTCAAACACTGGGAGTCAGTGGGTAGTGTTAGCCTGCCTCTGCCTACAGTCATCAGATAAACTCTGTCTTTCGAAAATTACATACAGTGCTAATCTAAAAATAGATAACGTAACATAACTCAGTAAAAAACGAGTCACAACAAGCACACAGGACCATTTAAAGTTGATGAAGAGTTTATGTGATGACTGTAGGCAGAGGCATGCTAATGCTACCCATTGAATCCCAATGTTTGAGGTAAGCTAATTAGTGGTGGGCAAGCTCTGTCCGTCTCTTCCTTGTTACATAGTTGAAATAATTGGCGTCTAAATGCAGGAAGATTTAAGGTTCGTGTGTGAGAGAAATGACTATTGAGTTGTTTCAGTTTGTTATTTACCAAATAAATTACAATAGTATTTTTTAGCTCAAAACAAGTTTTTGAAGGATTTCTAAAATACCTTGTTTTTATGACAGGTGGTGGAATAAATTTGTTAATCACTCTATTTTTATTTTTATTTTTATTTTTTTTTATAAAACGATATAAAAATGCTGTTCTTTTCTCAAGTTTTTGCATTTTTGTTAACTTTTTTTTCCCACTTTTATCTCACTAGATCTCCTAAATAAAATTTGATCTTTTTCTTCATCACATTTCCTTTAGAAGTCTTTGTAACTCATAATTAAAATATGGAAAAATCAGTGATGTATTGTAATTGTATTTTTTTTTTTTTTTAAAGAAAAACAAGGTTTTCAGTAATGATGATGCCAAAGAGGTCACGTTTTGCCTTTGAGTTCATATATATTTGATTTTAATGGCTGAGGGAGTATGTACTATCACTGTATCAATGTTCAAAAAACCTTCTAGTTTTCACACACAGAGTACCCCTGAAGACCACTCTGTTAGAGCTCCTGTCACTTTAAGGCTCCCTTCTCCATGTGGGCCCTGTGTGCTCTGATTGGTCAACTGGTCTGGTCTGTGGTTATTGGTCAGTTCAGCACCATGTTCTTAACAACTATGCACTGTTTTCTAAGGTCTACACTCTGCACTGGGCTTGCAACCCCGAGCTAATGGGCTTAAACTGCAGACAAAACTGTGGTATGACATCACACTGGTAGGTCTATTCTGGGGGAGAAGGCAACAAGCTGTTTCAGGCATCTAATGGCACAGTGAATGGTCAGTCCTGATGCTGCAGACTTTTTGGCTTGTACACAGATGTATTCTATCATGTGGAGGAGACATCTACAGTAACATGTGCATCGTATGGGCTCTTTTAAGATCTGTCAACAAATGGTGTAAAGCCCTGAAGAAGCAAGGTGTGGGATTTAACACTTTGGACCATTTTAAGCCAGGGTCTCTATTTTTTTAATGTTCACAGGTAAATATAGATTTAGTATTGCATAAAATTCAGATTTTTTTAACCTAATAACATTTAAACTTGCAGAGAAAAATAATTTTTGCTGGAATTACAAGTGAGCTGCATTTATGAACAAATATAGCCAAGTTTTTCACTCACTTAACCCTGAAATTTCCCCGATGGTCCCCTTTCATCCTCCACTGACTGACATGTTGGTATTCTTCCTGATGTGAGCGCCAAATGTGAAAAAGCTAGTCAGGGGCCTTTCTAGGTAGGTGACCTTTGTATTTTCTTTAAAAAAAATCAGGGTGGCATGTGTGCATGGTGCCATAAAAATATCTTTTAGGACTAACTTTGGGGCTTCAGGACTTAACTTCATATGGGACAGTTGGCAAAGTCAAAAATTAGAGAGAGAAGTTAGGTAATGACATGCTGGAAAAGGCTAAAGGTCTGACTTGAATCTGGGACACATGTTTGGAAGACCACGGCCTCTGTACCAGAGATGGGAGATAAAATGATCTCGAAATGGGATTGCAATAAAACCCAAAAATATGACGACAAGCTGAGGCCAAAGGATTAATGTGCAAATGTTGGAAATGCCACAGTGGAGATTTATGTTCTGTAAAGGTTTCAGTCTAATATTCTTCGAATTTGCATCAACGGTGAAAAAAAAAGCTGTGATAAATATGGATATGGGAAAATATATTTTCACGGGCACAAAACTTTAATCTCCTAAACTGCTAAATTTCAGGATATTACAAAAAAACACTCTACTTTTGAATGAATATGTATTGTATTGTTCTGATAACAGTACTTAATTGTACTTTAAACCAGTTTAAAACATAGAAAACCCACTCAACAACATTGAAGGTGGCCAAAACCATTATATTATGAAAAAAAGAGTCTTAAAAAACTAAGGTAAAGAGTTTTGATATAATTTCAGTATTTTTAATCAAGAAGATCTTTCAAGGACTTCATTCACAATTACAAGAAACAAAAAAAAGTAGTCTTCTTTATGTTGTAACTGTAGCTAAGCTGAGGTAAAAAAATTATTACACTAATTTACAGTTACGTTTATTTGTTGCTGATTGATTTTCGGCTGAGATCTCAGGACCTCACTTGGTGTTAGCTTTAATTTCTGGTTTAAAAATAGTTTATTTTAACATACATATTCATTTGTAATTTACATATTTATTTCATACTTATTGATCTATTTAAGTCCTAAATGTGTTTTTACCTTGGCATTATTCAAGAGGTTCTACATACTAGTTTTATTTGAAGACATATTTGTCTTGTGTTAATTTGAGGACTCATTTTTATAATTGTGAGGGACTTTCATCGTGTTTTGGTTGGTTTGAAATGTATTTTATTCTCTCTGCGGCATTGTTCACGTCTATTTTGAAGACGAAATGTCTTGAAGGATGTCGCCATCTGTTGGCTGCCAAAGAAACCTAAATACAGGCACAAACCCAGTACAGTGAAGCTGAGTAGGGAGCAAGGGTGCAAATAAACCCCTAAAATGGCACCAAAAGAAACTTTACTACCATCGCTATCTAGGCCGGGCTTGATAGTTTATTGAGATATATTTGTGTGCAGGAAACCTTTTGTTGGAAAGAAGTGAATATCAAAGAAACAAACAAATCCTACCATTAACCCTTTAATGCCTGGAAACACAAAATATAGCCAGAAAATTTAAATTTTTGGAGCTGAAATGTTTATTTCGTTTTCTACTGAAATCCTAAAAAATCTAAATTTCCATAAAATTTACACATTAGTGTACATTTGATACATTAGGTGGTTTTGGCAACTGATAATCCATCTGAGGACATTTTTATCATTTATCTGATTGAGTTCAGATGATTTTTTAGTAATTTGTTGATCATATTGATTAGATAGAGGTATCATAAAAGTATGTATAAAATATGATACAACAGGCATTAAGGGGTTAAAAATAAAACTTCCTCACCAGTGTTGAAGTAGCTGCAGGACTCAGTGGATTCTTCTTCCGTTCTCTGCAGGTCCTGAATCTCCTCTTGGGCTTGGGTCCAGTCAGCCTTGGCTCATGGATCCAGATCTCCTGGAGCTGAAGAGAGGAAACCTGCTGCTGGAGAGGGAGAAGCTCAACCTGGAGATCCAGGTCCTCAGAGCCAAGATGGCCATGATGAACCGCATGGCTGAAGCCTAAACTCTGCAGTCCAGATCTGTAAAAACAGGGCCAACGTGACATTACACTCTCACCAACATACACAGATCCACAAGTGATCTACTGACTGCTCGGTTAATAACATTTTACCTTAGGCGACATCTTTGATGCCATCTTTATTTGTTACCTCCGCCAAGGAGATTATGTTTTTGCCAGTGTGTTTGTACGTCTGTCTGTTTATTTGTTAGTTAGCAGGATTACACAAAAACTAATGGACAGATTTTGCTGAAATTTTCAGGAGATGTTGGTAATGGCCCAACTTAAAAACTATTAGATTTTGGTGGTGATACATGTATTGGTCTTGCTGCAAGAAAATCCCAAAATTTCAAAAAGTCCCAAAAGTTAACATTGGGTGGAATTTTAAAAAATCATATCTCTGCCATTTCTTAATGGATTCCCTTCCACTTTTCCAGGATAATATGGGGTCCATGTCTCTATCATCAAGGTAAATTTCATCAGGATCTGATCCAGATTGACATCACAAAAAGCATGGAACTTAATAATGGGAAATCCCACCGATGACATTCAACAATTCATATAAAATCAAAATATTAAGTGATGTTCCCAAAACTTGTTGTGTTCATACAGGATAACAAACTCCATGTATGTGTTGAGTTTGATCTGGATTTTTCACAACCCAGCTTACAGGGTTGTGAAAAAACCACTGCTTGCACTGAGCTGCAAGGTGGAGGTCTGCGCTCCTGAGTGCATTTACTTTTTTAAGATCATTTTTTGTGATACCACAGCTGAAGACGGACGGCAAACAGGGAAGAAGCTAACGTTGGACATGGGGTCAGGATCAAGAAAGGCTGGGCAACATGGACTTATCATACATTTATACTGTGAAGCTGCATAGAGACAGTTGCTATACTGTAAACTCCATGTAAGCTACAATTACTTTTTGAGTCTCTCAGAGGAAAACGGAGTAAACTGTCTATCGGGGTATAGACTTGTATATTCCGTAATAATATCCACAACAAGCCATTTCTGCGTCACAATGTCACTCTGTTAGTATCATCAGCTTTTGTTTAGTTGATTGGTGCTTCTAATATTACAATCGCTGAGCTCTCAGCCTGCAGGCAGGGATTGTTATGAAAAGAGGACACTTCTACAACTGTTTAAATGGACAAAAGTGGCACTATAAAAAGATTATTCACAGTAAGTGCCACAACTGTCAGTGGTATGCTAACAGATCACAAGAAAGTCTATTTGATTTTTTTTCCAAATGGAAATTGCTAAATTCGGTTATATTACTTTGTTCAAGGAACATTTTTTGATTAGCGAATTTTGACAACCATTTTTCTTTCTTTACAAATAAATTGATATGTATACTTGCTGTATCACAATTCGGTCCATAATGCCCAGCCATGCAGTGAGGCAGAAAGTGTCTTGGCTATCAATGCTGTCATTTTTGTAGCTTTAATGCCATTTTTCAGACATTTCAGTGAATTTATTAATAGTTTTCTGTTTTTATGTCACTCCTCTCTCCTTGTTTGACAGTCTAAACACTACAAATAAAGGCTGATGACCATAGTTGTTTGTGTTATTGTAACTGAAAACAGACAAATTATTTAAAAAAAGGTTAAAAGTTATATGTAGGATAAATATAAAATTCAAACATGCAGCTTGGCTAAAAAAAAAAAAAAAGATAAATATGATTTTCAGTGTTACACTAAATGACTGAAATACCGTTCTTTTTCATAGTCATTTAACCCAATTTTACATTTTTTTGTAAAAATAGTTTATGTATCAAATTGTTTAATCAAAAATATCTATCCCTTTATTGATTTTAATTATTTTCTTTGTATGTAGAGCATATTGTATTATGTAGTGAAGATTGTGTGTAAAATGCTGTACAGATATGGTCTGATTTGGTCAGATTCGACTTCAATACCTTCTGAAATAATCAAATTTCAAGCTGCATATGAATTTCTAATTTAGCCCTTAAGGGATCCTATGGACATGTTGTGCTGTTTAGTTTTTTATTTTCAACCCATTTTGGCTGTGTTGGCATGAGTGGGACGATAAAGTATGGCCAACTTTACAGTCAAAGTATTAGCTATAAGTAACAGCAAAAAAGGTTCCTATCTGCTGATACCATCTTCATCTTAACTGCTGACACCAATATTGTCTGATTATGAGGTGCATCCCTAGTTTTACTTATCCACAAGGCACACCAATGTGGAGACAGAAGTCGTTCATAAAAACCAGGAATGACCCTTTAAACAATAATTCTGGGTTATCCACGCAGGTATCCCCGTGAAAATAATTTCTCTATCTCCTAGCATACATGACTTTCGATTAAAAATGTTGTTCTTGAAATAGAAAACATGTTTCCGCCCGGTTTCGAACCGGGGACCTCCCGCGCGAGGACCGCGTATAGTTAAGCTTAACTTCCTTAACTTTTCCCATTCATTCTCTATGGTAGTTCTTACACTACGGCTGTAATATATTTTTGGCCACTACGGAGATTTGGGGGGCGCTGTTTCACCCTTTTGGTAACGTTAAGAAAATCCCGCTTCTAACTGTGTGATTAACAGTCTGCAGGAGAATCTTACAGCAGTACTTAAAAAAACAACTCCGAAGCGTTAATATTAGATTTAGTATTGAGAAACTCACTGCAGAAACAATACTTGGTATGAAACTACACAGGTTGATCCTCAATATCTGATTAATTTCAAGAAATGTTCTCGAAATCAGTCACATTTTTGTAATTTACAGTCAATTAAACACCTTGAGTGTAAAGAAGATACATCTACATTTAAGTTTTACTGAAGCAGTATCTCTCAGGGCATTATTTTTTGTATTTACAGTGCTTAGCATAAATGAGTACACCTCTTCAGGTTTGACAGGAAACCTTTAGTTTCCTTTCCAAATCAACATTTTCTATGGCATACAATACTAAAAAAAAAAAAAAACAAAAAAAAACACTCCCCCAATGTGGGCCATTGATTGCAAACAAGATATTTTAAGTTGCATGCAGAACAGTATTTTTTATCAATTTAAGATCAGGATGCAAAAATGAGTACACCCCAATCAAAGGGGTGGGATCAATGCTAAATTGTAGTTATCATATTACCCTTATTTTCATCTTATGGTAAAAAAAAAAAAATGTTATGTTAAACTCAGCTTTCTCAAAACTTTGGAAATTGTTGTTTTGATCATTAAGATATTGATAAATACATTACTTTTAACAGAGGGTGTACTGATTTATGCTGGGCACTGTAAATGTGGTTAAGTTCAATGTGCACATGCAATATTATGACTTCAATTGGAGAAAACATATTTTTTCACTGGTATATTTTATATAGTGCGATTACATATTCTGTAACAGGGCAAATTGCTACCCTGTGGTTGTAGTACTTCATTTTAAACAGAATGTATTCAACTATTTTAATTTTTGAACTCTTCAGATCTTTATTATTGTTGTGAGAATCTATTAAATCATCATCACACAGCAAAATGTCATTTTGAATGAGAACAACAATTTAATAAACAGAATACATGAAAACATGTTAAATGTCTGAAACGGTGGTGGGAAGGTAGCACAGCAGATGGTATATCATGTGTAATAATGACTGTCGTCTTCAGCTTAGTGTCTTTTTATAAGCCTGTTTGTACTGCCTTGGTCGTCCTTTACTTTTATCCTCAGGAAGGGTCGGCCACCAGATGACTTGAAACAATTCATAGCTCTGCTCAACATGTGGATAATCTGCAATGAGAGATAATATTTTACAGTGTATTGCAATAGTAAAATCACACCACAATATAAAAAGCATACTTATATATATGTTGTCAATGTATTCTTAAAAGTGAGCAGGAGCATAAAAAAACAAGTTATATTTGCTCACTGTACTGTAATTAAGGAGCTTTTTGTGTACCTTATGAGTGAGTATTTTTGTAAAATCAGTACCTTTGCTTATAGGTCAGTAATGGGAAACATCAAACTTTACAATATTTAACATAGAGTTTGAGCACTGAGTGAAACAATAAAATATGTTATTGATGAACTAACTCTTCAAAGACTACACTCAAATAGTGTAATGGCCATAATGCCAAAAATGTTCTGCTGATGGTAAGTTCAGTGATTGACAACATTAGTGTGACCTAGTAAATAAACAACAGGATGTTGCAAAAGAATTGTATATTGAATTTGACTGTTTATTTACAACAGCAAGTGCAAAGTTATTTTACATTAAGTTGCAGACTTTTGATATTTACTGGGGCAAACTCTCTTTCCAAGTGTATTCATGTAATAGATCCTCTTTAATAATTCAATTTTAATGCATTCTCTTTATGAACTTGAAAGCAGAAAATTTTCATAAAGGTAAATTTAATGTGTGCTTTACTTAAGTTTGATAAAGGGTTTGGAGAAGTCATGATTAAACATTCTAATTAATCATTTTGTCTTATTTACAACTCAGTTATATAAATTAACACCTTACTTTGGCGATTCAGTTCCTCTTAACTGGGCCTTTAGAAATACATTTGTGTACTGTTTTATGCAAGAATTAAGCTGTAGTTTGTTCTTAAAGCCCTATTTCTATCATGATTATTCAATTAAACTGTAACAGAATTACTACTACAATGGCAGTAGTTATAACAGAATTTAAGCACAGTATACCTTTTTCAATTTTGGAAGGCAAATATTTTTGCACGACTTGGTGCAGTTACAGATCAAAAACGTTTGAAAGATCTAACCCAAATCAACTCAGCATTTATACACGCAGTATTTCCAGTTAATATCGGACACAAACACAGTTCGTGATGTGAGCTGACACCTGGTTTCGAACCTATGCTTGGCAGAGAGCCTCCGGATCTCCATATTCTCTGTTACGGGTATCCACGGCTGGCCTATGGGGAATGTATGTTTCTCGCATTAATCGAAGGTCTATTGACAGGTAGGAAGCAGCAGTTGATATTTTAATGATGGTCATTTTTACAAGCACATTTGAATCAAATTAACAATGTAATTTAAAGCACAATCACATATCAATTTTGAACAAAATGTTGATTTTAATGTGCTCACTGGTCTACTTCTTGTTGTATCTTACATCCTTGATGAAAACTCTTCTGCATTAGGCCTGTGTGGTTTATCTGAAAACAACAGGATTGAATAAAGAAATCGTGTAAGCCATTGTTTTATTGCCTAATTTTCATTTGATATAAGAAAGTATGGATAAGTAGTCACCCAGTAAAAAACAACACGCCGTGGGTTGGTTTTCCTACACACACGCACACATATCTATATATCTATCTGCATATATATATATATATATATATATGTGTGTGTGTGTATGTGTGTACAGTAGATAAATACGATAAATAACATTAGATATTTCATACTTTACAAGACAGGTTCTTACATGTTTTAATTTAATAAAGCTAAGTTACTGCATAGGCAATGTCCTGGAAACATCTGAACATGTTTTCCTACTCAGGAAAATCACAAGTTTCTTCCTTCTTTGTCTGAAATGTTACTACAAAATAAGTCAGTAATTTTCCAAATCACCAACACTGATGTTTTAAATGAGGAAATAAAATGGCGTTACAGTATCAAGTAATGTTTGCTAGTGAAGAACACAAAGTAAAGCTAGTTTGCTGTCCACATTCTTCCTTTTCAGAGGAAATTTTAGCCATTTTAAAAGCATTATCGCAGTAATAATGTTCCTACACAAGCGCATAGAATATGTACCACGTTGGAATTTGCCTAAATCAATGTAAGAATGTAAAAAAAAAAGAAAATATTGGTTAATAATTACCAGAAATCGCGGCTCTGCAGTTAATTTGAATGGCCCGCCAAGCTTTGTTTGGAACTATTCGGCCGCTACATGAACCACTAACGTAACCCTGCATTCTGAACCCGTACTGACGCCACTCTCTCTTTCAACCGCTCTGGTTGAACCGTTTGCGAGATTTTTTTCTTCAAGATAATATCGGGGAAATCCACGCCCCCAACCCATTTGATTGGTTCCCGCAGCATCTCTTCTTCTTCTGTGTTATCCTGCTGATTTGACATCGAGTGCAATACATGCGCCACCATCGGTCACCGAGGGAAATGAGTCGCCTCGCAGGTAATTTACATTTACCTATCAGAATGATATATAAAATCAGAAAAAGAAGAAACGCGCTAAAATCGCGCGGATTTCGATGGCCATGATGGTGATGTAGGTAACCACGGAGTTTATTTTGTGGTGGGTTGATGTTGGTAGTCCAACTTCAAGGATGCCATGTGGTATCCTATTAACTCAAGGTCTATGCATTATTATCTAGTTATGCAATTTGGGTAAGTAGTTATGGTGGGGTTAATCGTGATGATGAAGTGTACGTATTTATAATAAAACTAGGCCTGTTTGTATAACACGTTTTATTAGATGAAAGGCAGCTCAAAGTGCTTCAGAGTTTAACAGAAAAAAAGCAGAAATGATTAACAAAGCTGTTTTTTTTCTGAAATGAAAGGTAAAAGCATGAAACAAAAAAAGCTTCAAAGAATAATAACATTTAAATTTTTACTTAAAGGACTAAAGAATAACACCATGTAAAAATTTCACTTCAAGAACAACACTTTGTAATTGCAGTGAAAATTTAAAAACCAGGAGGGGGCGCATTCGAGGTAGAAGAGAGTAGAAGTGAGAGACTTTGCAGGAACCAATCAAATGGGTTGGGGGCGTGGATTTCCCTATTTCATCCAAGGGAAAAAAAATCTTGTGAACCGTTTGAAGGGAAAAACAAACTTACAAGTTTTACAGGTGTGTAGGTGGCCTGACTGGGCTTGATGTTTCCTTAGACGTGCTCAGAAGATGGCCAAAATGTCAGAGTGAGAAACATGCAACAAACAAAAACACACTGAGGAAAAAGCCGAATATAGTTCGTTATTTTTTTTTTTTTAAATACTGCACATTAATTCATTTATTATGAATACTGACTTCTTCCTTCTGACAGTCCCTTGACCCCTTTAACCCACATAGCCTCCTTTCCTAATTTCTTCTTATCTCTTATTTCAGCAGAGGCTCATGTGGTCCATGCAGCAACCGAAAAGATCCAAACAAAGCTTGGCGGGTCATTACACAAACGCACGATTTTTACGTTCAATTGTTGATAAAGATAAATTCCAACATGACACATTTTCTATGCACATGTGTAGGAACAATATTATTGCAATAATGCCATTAAATTTCTGAAATTTCCTCTGAAAAGGAAGAATGTGGACCGTAAACTAGCTTATTATAAGCAACTTTGGGCTTGTTTTTCTTTAAAGTGGCTTGCTAATCTCATGAGATGCGGGTTGAATTTTTTTGGGGTTGTTTTTTTAAGGTGTAGTTGCTTATTTGGGTTTTCTTTTCTGTCTGTGTGAATCCCCCCTGATTATCTCCCAGCTCCCCAATAAGCAAGACAGAAGTGGTAGGCAGTTTGTCCTTTCTGGTTATCGAGTCGACTCAGCACGCCCCCAAACACAACCACACACATAGCTCAAGGACAGCTACGCCAGAGACCATTGTTGCAATTTCCGCTTGTTATAAGCGACTTCAGGCTTCTTTTGAAAAGTTGCTTGTAAATATTGGAAGTTGCGGGCTGCTTTTTTTGGGCTTGTTCCTAAAGTGTAGTTGCTCGTTTGGGCTTGTTGTCCCCCCAAACCAGGAGGGATTTGATGCTCACTCTACAACCAATATAAACTCAATTCAGAAGTTGCACAAACTGTTTTGTCCCACTCCAAACATAAATGTAAATTTTACTGTAAAAACAGGCGAAAATGACTTTTCCACCAAAAAGAAATCCTTATAGCAGAATTAAATGTATCTCTAATGTAGCTTTTGCAATAGAATGGTCTTTTACTGCCACCTTGTGGTTATAACACAAAGATGCAGTGGTGTCTTACTTCATATTTATCTAATCATAAACAGAGTTATTGTTACATGTTACACTGCAAGCTGTATTGTTGCTCCTGACGTCCCTCAGTAAAGACGTTGAGCTTTCTCTCGCCTGATTATTTGTTAGCCCATTATATTACAGCTTTTACTGTTTTTACCATAATAAAGTTGTAGAGGATTAACATATAACTTAGATAAAAGCCTGTCTACGTCTGTTTGGTTACAAAAATCAAGGTCAGACAGACTGTTGAATGATAACAGAGTTATAAATAACAGTAGCCCCTCCCTTCACTTCTGTATAAAGAAAAGGATGCTCCACCTCCAGACAAAAGGATGTTGAAGAAGTAAATTAAGAGACAAATAAGGCAAAATGTCACTGTGAAATTGGAATGTAATGTAGATGAAAATCAAAACAAGCTTTATGTAGATTCCTTTAAAAAAAAAAAAAAGTAATATATCACAGAAAAAAATAGCTGGAGGTTTCTTGTTTTGGGCTTGTTTTTATTGGTCTCGTTGCTTATTTCAGTTAAAAAATCTGGCAACACTGTGTATAGGTTGTAGTCAAACTGAAGAGGACAAAGCTGCTGTGATATTGGTGGAAGTAAATTCACTGAGAAGTGTCAATGCAACCATTGACTTCACTTCCCTGGGTACAACAGCCTAGGGATGGAAACCTCCATCCCCAGGATGATACGATATGCATCTCTATATGTAGGCTACGGTACAATACACTAACGCATCTACCATTTCAGGACAATACGATTTATCTTCCTACCACGATGCAATCACGATGCAATAAAAATGCAAATCTGTGCAAAGTCAACTCAACTTTATTGTTCCTTCAAGAACATAAGCAGTATCATACTTATCATCATTAAGAAGTTTGTAACAAATGAAGACAGATCACGTACAGAAGGCTTCTGAAGCAGTGAGGACTCGTGAGAATTTAACGGCTGAGAGATAATTATGGAAGTGAATTGACTGAAAATAATAATTTAAAAAATATACATATAATAACATGACATCGGATTTTACGGCTGCAAAGCTTTTACAAGGCGATGCACCGTGGTTTCAGCCCAGTTTCTAATCCGATGCACACCACTCCAACTGATGCAATTTACCATAGACCCTTGCCATGACACACTGATTGCGCATCGGATAAAATGCCCATCCCTACAACAGCCGCCGACATGTTCATCATTATTTTCTATTTCTCTCAGAATGTAAACAACAGTCAGTTTCTATGAACAGCACGTTAAATGGCACTAATATAAATTAAATGAGAGAAAAATATCTCTTCCCCTTTAGCACACATTCACTGTGTGACCCCCCGTTACCCTCTGGTGGTTCCATCCCAGCATCACCGTGGTAACACACAGCAGACTCAGAGACAGGGGTGATCTATGTGTCAGGGAACTCCGTCTCCATGACGACAGTAAACAGGTCTGTCAGTGTGACTTACACACAGGTGAAACATTAGCCGAGAGGACACAGAGAAGTCCTACACACAGACACACACACCGTGGTGGTCGGACAGATGGCGGATTCACAGAGAACTTCTGAGCCCGTTAACTTTGTGCATCAGGATGAAATCTGGTAAAACACTGACTCTTCATCTTTTCTAAACTTTTATTGTAGCTTTTATTTGCTTCATCTGACTCACTTTAAGATAAAAACAAGCTACCAAATCATAAAGATGTGCATTAGGAAGGTTTTTTGTGTGAACAGGGTTAAATAAGTTTAAACAGATTTGTAATAGTCATTTTGTCTGCCTTGTGAAACGATGTGGTGCCTTTTATTTTGAGGTCTATAAATATTTAAGTGTGTCTGTATCTCTTTTCGTTTTCAGAGAACTTTGTAGGTCTTAACTTTATTTCATGGACCCTTTTTCCAAAGTCATGCAGGCAGACTTGTACTTAATTTAACTGCACTCTGAGCACTGAGTCAAAAATGAAACAAAAAAACTCAACTGGTCAAAATTTTTAAACAACATAGAGTGTAAAATAATGGAGTTATGATAAAGCATTATTATAAATCAGTGAAGCATTGATTTGAAATTTGTCAGAAAAAAATGTAAATTTGTATCCATATATTTGATCTGTATGTTTCTGCCACTGCAGACCTGACTCAAAGAGGACAAAATACTTAAAAAATATATATTTAATATCTAAATTCATCTTTGTCAGAGCAAATTTCAAATCTGAGGTATTTTGTTTAAACACTGTTTTACATTAAATCATCAAACTCAAAATTTTCCTGCAAGCAAAAGAAGTATTTTGAGTCACTTTAAATTAAGCGTTTCATTGATTCGCTGAATTGATTGAAATGTGTTTCACAGGAATATGGTGATAATACTTGTCTCGTGCAGTCTGATAGAGACTTGATCGGTAATCGGAAGGTTGCAGGTTTGAGCCCAGCTCTAGCTCTCACATGGTGATGTGTCCTTGGGCAAGACACTTAACCCTAAGTTGCTCCCACTGCTGCATCAGTGGCGAGTAAACGGGAATGAATGGGTTAGTTGGTACTGATGGACAACTGTCATAAATACTCCAGCCATCAGTAAGAGAATGTGTAGGTGTGACCTGCGGTGTGAAACTGCTCTGAGTCGTCAAAGAGACGAGAAAAGTGTTATATAAGCTCGAGTCCATTTACCTTTTGTCTCCTTGGGGCCACACTGGCTCTTTTATCCATTTTAATGCTCTTATGCTAAGAAACACAATCTGATATAAATCACTGCGTAATGAATATTTTAAATAATTCATTCACCATTACATTTTTTTTCATTAATCTTCTTGGATTTGGAGTTTGCCATGTTTGATAAGCCAATAATCGCTTTATTTGCATTAGTTGCGTAACAGCTAAGCCCCCCAGGTCTTTCCTCGGTCCTTCAGCTGTCTTTGTGCTGGAAAACAGTCAAATTATGTGAAGATTCAAATGGAAAGATTTTAGTAGAAGGTTAATGTGCATGTTTGATTTTCATTCTTGTTTTCAGGAGAGCTCATATTAAAATGGAAAAGGATGCCGTGAAGGTTTGGCCCAATAAGTGGGGCTTTCTCACCGAGGCCTACAAAGAGGTACGAAGGGAGCACGGGAAGGAGCAGTAGTAGCCAGCCTGTAGACATAATTTTAGACATTTATTTATATTTTTGTTTTGTTTTTATCTGTCTTTTTATTTATCTGCTTTAGAAACTGCTACTGGAATCTTACTTTCCCTGAGGGAGTCTCCCAAAGGGATGAATAAAATTTTATCTAATCTAATCTAACACTCACATGTACATAAACCCATGGGTTAGCACAGTGGCACTGCACATCCTTTAATCTTTAGGTGTTTATGTTCCTTACCTTCAATCAATCAATCAATCAATCTTTTTGTGTAGCACCAAGTCATAACACTTTACAGTAAAGCCGACCGAAGCCATCCTGATTTTATAGATTCACACACATATATAAAATACACATATATACACATACATACATCTAGAGATGTTTCCATCCAGGCAGAACCAAAGGAACTGAAAATAAGAATTTATGACAGTGACAAACCCATGGACGCCCAGGTCATAAATCTGTCCTATTCACATTTGTCTGTGCTGAATACAGATTTATTCAAGGTCAGCCCCTTGAGATGTGGCATCTCATGTTTTTAAAGGTATTATTAATGGAATCAATAACAGCCATGGATATAGAGATCAATCTAATATTAACATTAACATTTATAATGATAATAAACTGGAGAGGAATGATGTTGATTAATATAGCAGCATCTAACTGAACTGCCATTAAATTGGGATTAACTGGTCTAAAACTATAATTAAACTATAATTCCTTTTTTCTGTCAATACATATATATATATAGATACTTTATATAATCATGCACTTTCTTTATAAACCAGTTTATTACATTGCACTTCTGGATTGGATGTTAAATGACTTTGTACTTGTACATGCGTAATGACAATAAACTTAAATCCTAATCCTAAAAGTATGAATTTATGTTAAATGATGTCAAACTCAAGACCGTGTTAATGTTTTCTTTGACGTTATGGGGGCAATTTTGGAGAAGTGGGTTCCACTTTTACAAGTAGGTTCTAAAAAGAACTGAAAGAAGAAGTCTGAAGACACAGACCACAGCTGTGGAGAAATGCTTTCATTCTTCATCGAGACAACACTCCAGTCCACACTGCGGTCTCGGTAAAGCAGTTTCTGTCCCAAAAAAAACAAATCCCAGAGCTCGATCACCCTCCCTGTTCACCTGATCGAGCACCGTGTGACTTTTTCCTTTTTCCTGAGAAAAGAAGACCTGAATGCAGCAGGAGGAAGACACTGAAACATGTTTATTTAATTCCAGACTCAAAGATACATGTCATCAAACTATAATAGTATAAATAGTGATGAATATAAAATAAATCAAAACACAAAGAGACATTTACTCCAGTGTTTCCAGTGACATCAAAATTTCATTTTCTGAAGCAGTTAATAAATCAGTACATTACATTTCTAAGCACAGCATGAAAAGTGGGGACATTATAATTTAATATGATCATATAAATAAGCAGTAAAAACTGTTTCTTGCATATAAAAAGTTGCTGATTTCGAGCTTAATTAATATTCCCTCTTACATTTGAGTCAAAATATATGAATCTTGATGTCATAGCTCCTCGTGGTAGATCTTTTGACTCTTGTTGAATTATAAGTTAATGTAATTGTGAAGGAGTGCAGACCACTTTTGCCACAGGTTTCCACCCCTAATTTGAAGTCTTGTCCTCACAGTACGAGAGGGAGAGTCTAAAGCTGAGGGAGGAGACCAGAGTGGACCTCCCACCTCACCTGAACCCACCAGAAACCACTCCAGAGAAAGACAGCCAGGTACCTCACACCCCCACCCCCGCTGCCTACATGAATACCTGTATGACCTTACTGACTGTCTTACCTGTTTTCTCCCTCCAGGTTGGACCATCTCCTCCAGTCCCTCAAACCACTCAGGGCTTCATTGGGTGGCGTTCATCTCAGCCACATCTTCAGCTGGAGAGGTTTGGTGCAGTGCATCATGGGAGGCGTAGTTTTCTGAAAGAGCTTGGTTGGCCTCCTAATGCCTGCATCTGATTAGAGACCACAGCTCCTGGTTTACTGACCGTATAGTTTCCAGTTCAAAACAAAAATACACTTTATTATCAAATTACAGCAGTATTTAAAATTCTTTCCTTTGAGCATAATTATGATGGTGAGGGTGGTTGACATTCATCTCATTAATCCTGACTTTGTAACTGTTTTAGCCTATTCTATATCTGACTTTTCATGTTGATTTTCAGTAATTATGTTGTGACTTTAAATGTAATGGGAATTCTTTTTCACATTAATTTCTCATGATTGAATCGTTCATCATGTAATATTGTTTGTCTTGTCCTTTTTTCTGCTACTTGGGGATTTGAACATTTACAAACACCTTTGTAGATAATAAAATGTACTGGATTAACTGTCAGCTGTTTTTCTTGCATATAATTTTTTTTTTTCTTTTTCACATTCATACTGAGCTGGCTACTCTGTGTTGTATGTTTCTATGTAGTTATTTAATTAGTCATCATTTAATTTATATTTATTAGAAATATTTTATTATAATAGTAGTAGTAGTAGTAGCAGCAGTAGAAGTAGTAGCAGTATTAATAATTTGTTATACTTGGTAGAGGCAGTGTTGCTACAGTGATGATGATAACATTAATAATAATAATAATAATTATATTTTAATTATATAATAATAAAGTATTTTTATCAGTGTTATTTGACAGCCCATGACATTATGGATCTTTATTTTTATATATATTCATTTTTATCGTTATTTTAACAAAAATAATTTTATTATCATTAATGTTTTGTTTTAATTTTTCTACCAATATAATACAGTAATTTATTATACAATACTGAAGTCCTTGTTGATAAAAAAACCAAATATCAACAACAACAATAGTAATAACAAATTATACTGATATTAATAGCAATAACAATGGCGTTTATGTCTTAGCCCATGACATTATTTTTTTTCATTGTATTTCGTTTTTTTTATATTTTTATTTTCATTTTATTGTTATTTTCACAAAATATAATTTTATTATCGTTAATGTTTTTGTTTCTTTTATTAGTACCAATATAAAACAATCATTTATAGTACAATGCCAATTATTTACATACCAGTTATACTCCATATCAAAATGGATATCAAAAATGCTAAGCTGTTTGCATTAGAAATGATTAATATTACAACAATTGTTTTTATGATTGATAATTGTATAATTACCATTATAATATTATTGTCGCCATTGTTATTATTATGAAAACTATCTACTCTTGTGTGTGGCTATATTTTGATGATATGTTGTACCAGAGAGTAAACATGTTAACATCTATTCGTATATATTATACATTAAATGTAATTTCAGAATCAAAATGATTTTTCGAAACCAAAAGAAGAACTTAATTTAGACGTCACTGCTCTGGTTGGAAAAACGTTGTCATGTGAAAGTCCCTCACACATGACTCACGTAATGGCGCTGACGTAATGACATCACGAGGCCTGTCTGAAAAGGCGGAAGAAAAGACAAAAACAACAACAGCGGTGGTAGCCACAGCAGCTCCTCGGCGTCGGCACTCAGCAACAGAGAAAACAGGTCGGATTGACCGATTGCCTTCAAAACACCGCGCTATCGACTAGTTAACGGTTCATTTTAACACTTTATTGTTTACACCGAGTTCTCAAAATGTCTGGGGGGAGTTTATTGTCGAGGATATTCGGTACGGGGGGTAAGGGTGGGAAAGCGCCGACACCCCAGGAGGCGATCCAGAAACTCCGAGAGACCGAGGAAATGCTGGCCAAGAAACAGGATTTTTTAGAGAAGAAGATCGACCAGGAGCTCATGACGGCGAAGAAGAACGGCACGAAAAATAAGCGAGGTAAGGGGAGACATTAAAATGAGCCTAATGTGGCGGTGAAGCACTGGTTAGTTAGATATTTAGTCAGTTAGCCCGCAGGCTAGCCAACGAGGAAGAGGAAAGTTGACAACCTGAACACAGAGCTGTCCTGTCGGCCGCCTGACATTTTGAGGTTATTTATAACAGCAAACAGAGCAAAAATAAACAGATATTTATGTGTGAACCAGTCAGAAATGGCATGTAACCTGAGCCAAAAACGGTACGGTATGTTCAGGAATTCGGTTTTTTAATGTCCGATATAAATCGACTTAAAAATCAGACCATGCGGTTCCTGCTTTCTTCAACAACAGCAACCAAAATGTAAATATTCCTTAGAGATTATTTGGTAATTCATTTGTCAAAACCTACTCTACACAGTGTTCATTTCACTGAAAGGGACAGATCCGTTTTTTTGAAGTGGGGTTGTGTGAGCTCCTGGTTACCTACATGATTTAAAGGATTAAAAAGTTTGGGATGAATTGCACTCTGCTTTAGTTACCTTTGAGAACTACTTTGCTGCTAATAACTTAAAGGGATAGTTCAGTTTTTTAGAAGTGGGGTTGTATGAGCTCCATATGGCCACTAAGTCCATTAGATGCAGTATAAAGTTCTCTTCTCTCCCTCAGTAAGCTACAATTTGTAAGAGTTTTTGACGCAGAACCAGCCGCAAACTGGGAAGTATTGTACCAAGTACAAAGGGTATTTTCTCTACCTACAAGAACTCCCATCAGAAAATAATACCACAATTTAAGAGTTCAGTAAATTTTTTGGAGTGCACTAACTTTCCGGAAAAATAATATTTTATCTGGAATTACAGCAGCGCTGCGCAGAGGAATACGTGATGTGAGTCAGTTTGTTCCAGATAAATTTTATTTTTCCGAAAAATTAATGCACACAAAAAAAATTCTAAGTAGTGTACTCTTAAACGGTGGTTTTATTTTTTGAGGGGAGTTCTTGTAGGCAGAGAAATTACCCTTTGTATTTGGTACAATGCTTCCCTGTTTGTAGCGGGTTCTGCTTCACAAACTTTTACAAAGTGTGGCTTACTGAGGGAGAGGAGAGAACTTTCTACTGCATCTAATGTACTGAGTGGCCATATGGAGCTCATACAACCCCACTTCTAAAAAACTGAACTATCCCTTTAAGTTATTAGCAGCAAACTAGTTCTCAAAGGTAACTAAAGCAGAGTGCAATTCATCCCAAACTTTTTGATCCTATAAATCATGTAGGTAACCAGGACATCCATCATCATTTTACTGCTTATCCCGTTTGGGGCTCCCATCTGCCATTGGGCAAGAGGCAGGGTACACCCTGAACCAGTCGTCAGCCAATCGCAGGGCCACATAGAGACAGATAACTATTCACACTCTTACTTAAGGGCAACTTGAACTCACCAGTTAACCTAATGAGCATGTTTTTGGTCTATGGGAGGAAGCCAGAGTGCCTGGAGAGAACCCACGCATGCACAAGGAGAACATGCAAACTCACCGTCTCGTTGGGAGGCATGTGCTCTACCTGCTGTGCCACCGGGCCACTCATAACCAGGACAGTGTTACTTTACTATCTATAATTATGCCATTTCCAACTTCATTATTACAGATACTGAAACCAATATTTGTTTGTCAGGATGTCTCTACTTCACTATTATTGAACCATTTCTCTCATTTTGATAGTTTATTTGTCAAAAAAACTGATGTGAAACAAGAAACACAACATTTCCTTTTCTTCTCTTCTTCTCTTTTTTTGTTTTGGACAAGAACAAATAATTAAACATAGAACAAAAATCAAAATAACAACTGAAGTGCAAAATAAATTTGTCTTTTTCATGTTCAAAAAGGATTCGGAGGAAGTTGAAACTTATCTGGTCTCACCCCTTCATCTTACACAAGTAGTAAATAATTAGCCCACTTCCAAATACTAATGATAATAAAATTAAAATTGATCACACATAAACACAATAATTCATGTACACAAATATTCATGGTATTGTAACTGAGATGCTCTGCCAGGTAGCCTAAATAAAGGTGACTGCATTTCACACAAAAGTTCAATTTGTTTCTGTTCATTTATACATTCAGACTTTACTAGCATTCAATAAAGGGTTATTAGATGTTTCTAAATTTCTAAAGTCGTGTAAAACATGACTTTAGGAATTCAAAGAAAAATTAAAAATGCCTTTCACTTTACACTTCATATTTTAGTCGACTAAATTTACAGTAGATTTGGTTGACTAAAATGTTGTTAAATTTCATCAACTAAAACTAGACTTAAATAAAAACCATTTAAATGACTAAATTATGACTGAAACTTAAAGATACTTTAGGCAAAAGACTAGAACTGAAACTAAATTTAAAAAGTGCTGTCAAAATTAACACTGATATCCAATATGTCTATATTTTCCACTTATCATTGCCAATACGGTTACTGATATTTTTTGGCAATAGAACAAGGTATCTTCTTTAATTAAATTGACCTGTTCCTCTCATTGTGACAGTGTATTTGTATTTAAAATGTAAGGCGAAAATATCTTTCTATCTCTTGGCAAATATTTGTCTCAGACATTGTCCAAATGCTTTCACTTTCTCTTAGTGTTGGTCCTTTTTAGATTAATCATGATGGAGATTTACCAGTGTAGAAATATGTCTTCATTAATATTATTTGCGAAAATTTGGCAACCTTATGGGGCTTTTCCACTGAAGTATTGGCTTAACTCGCTTTGGCTTCACTCTTTTCTGTTGAGGATTTTACCTATAACCTGGTACATTTGATCAGATAACCTCAGTGGTTCTGTCCTTAATTTCCAGTGAAGGCAGATGCTGTGATAATGAGTTATACTTTTCAATGCTGATTTTACTTTCTTTTCAATTATATTTTAATTTATTATGACATGTTAGTGTTTGAGCAGCAAGGCGATACAGCAGGTAGTGCACGTGCCTCACAGCAAGAAGGTTGCTGGTTCAATCCCTGCGTCGGGCAGGGCCGTTCTGTGTGGAGTTTGCATGTTCTCCCCGTGCATGTATGGGTTCTCTCTGGGGACTCTGGCTTCCTCCCACAGTCCAAAAAAAACATGCTCATTAGGTTGATTGGTGACACTAAATTGCCCTTAGGTATGAGTGTAAGTGTGAATGGTTGTCTGTGTCTATGTGGCCCTGTGATTGGCTGGCAACTGGTTCAGTGTGTACCCATCTCAATGTCATCTGGGACAGGCTCCAGCCCCCCTGGAAGGGAAAAGCAGTATTGATAATGGTTGATAATTGATAATTCAGTTATTCATGTAACGGCTTTCAAAAATGTCCTTTTTTGTTCTCAGAGCTTTTAGTCAGCGTAGCTCTACAACTCTGAGTGTCTCTGCCAGGGTATGTTGACAACCACCATAAAAAAACCCACTCAGAATTATTAATGAATCTCTGATAGGATGATACACTGCCCGGCCAAAAAAAAAGTCGCCACCAAAAAACAGGGTCACACACTCTAATATTTCATTGAACTGCCTTTAGCTTTGATTACAGCACAAATTTGCTGTGGCATTGTTTCAATGAGCTTCTGCAATGTCACAAGATTTGTCACAGATCATAGCACTGCCCCCACAGGCTTGTACAGTAAGGCACTAGGCATGATGGGTGCATCACTTTACCTGCCTCTCTTCTTACCCTGATGTTCCCATCACTCTGGAACAGGGTAAATCTGGACTCATCAGACCACATGACCTTCTTCCAGTCCTCCAGAGTCCAATGTTTATGCTCCCTAGCAAACAGAAGCCTTTTTTTCCAGTAAGCCTTACTGTTTAGTGGTTTTCTTGAGGCTACACAGCTGTTCAGTCCCAATCCCTTGAGTTCCCTTCTCATTGTGTGTGTGGAAATGCTCTTACTTTCACTATTAAACATACCCCTGAGTTCTACTGTTGTTTTTCTTCTATTTGATTTGGTCAAACGTTTAAGTGATCACCAATCACGATCACATTTCTTTCTTGAAGACGATGCTTCCCCACTATCCTTCCAGTTTTTAATAATGCGTTGGACAGTTCTTAACCCAAGTTTAGTAGTTTCTGCAATCTCCTTAGATGTTTTCTCTGCTTGATGCCAATGACTTGACCCGTCTTAAACAGACTAACATCTTTTCCATGACCACAGGATGTGTCTTTCCACATGGTTGTTTAAGAAATGAGAAGCTACTCATTGCATCAGCTGGGATTAAATAACTTGTTGCCAGCTGAAAGATGATCACACGTGCAGTAATTATCGAACAGGAGGCTCGTACCTATTTGCTTAGTTAAATCCAGGTGGTGACTTTTTTTTGGCCAGGCAGTGTATTTTAACATGTTTTCCAATCTTTTACAAACTGAAAATGACTTAATATGAAGACGTGGATTATCCATTTAACAAACAGTTCATAGGGAGAGAGCAGGACCAACAACATATTTGTTACTGATTGTTGTCAGTGTTTGGTGATTTGACTGAATCAGTGAAGATGATGATGATGATGATGTTCAGGTCCACAGTTGATTAGATCACTACAGCTCCTTTCAGCAGAGGGTCATCATGATAACAGAGTTTCAGTCTTCACATGATAGTAAGACTAATCAAACGCTTATGTTGCCTGTTTCTACGGTGGCCAACGAGGGCAAACAGCCTACAATGAATCGGTGTAGTTTATTAAGAGGGAAACACCTGCAAGAGCAGAAACACACTGTTAGGGGTGTCCCGATGCAACTTTTTCACCTCCGATACGATACCAATGTTGCAGCCTTGAGTATTGGCCGATACCAATATCAATCCTATATGATATCAGCAGGAGTCATACATACTTTTGTTACTTATTTTGTAGTATGGACTGTAAGAAAAGGCTTGATCAAGTGAGATTACTCAAACAGAGAACAGTAGTCAGCAATAGAAGTTATGAGAAAAACTGAACCATTTGTTATTAACCAATTGGTTAAATAAAATTTTACCTTAAACATAGGAATATACTACACTTAAATAGAATAAATTAAAAAATAAATTAGAAGACCCTGAAAAGTAACCTCAATATATCCAATAAAAACAAAAACATGTATGTTTAAATAGCATAATAACCACTTTGTTTAACTTAAACATAAGCATATTCTACAGCTGAATTAAATATATAAAAAATAAATTAGATTGCACAGCTTGTATCGGAGAGCTAGTATCGGAGATTTTAGATGCAGGCTGATATAATCCGATATTTTTTTTTTGCTGATATCCGACTGATATCCCATATCATTATCGGATCGGGACACCCCTAAACACAGTGAACGTTAGTAACAAAGTAAAGCCTAAAACAATCCAAAACCTGAAAACAGAACACCTAAAAAAAACAGAAACGCAGCTGAACCAATTGCAACAACAGAAGTGCTCCAGGCCTGCAGAGGGCGCTGTGATGGGGAGAGACGGACAGGAGAGACTGCGGTCTAGCCAGCCATTTCTTTGTTTTCTGTGGTAAAACAGCCGCTCCTAAATTTGAAGTGCTCATGCATTCGATTCTTTATGATAAATGCTGAGTGAGAGGGGGATGACAGGCAGGCAGAGCGGATTTATCATGTTCCTGTTTTCAGAAGGCGTGACAATGTTTTGTACCTGATGAAACTTTGTACCTGATGAAACAGGTGTCACTGTAAAGAGGATCTCTTGAACGATATGTGCAAGCAGTATGAAGTACTTTTACAAAGTACTTTTTGAGTAATCAAAATTCAGAGTACACAAATATTTCACTCTCTACTGTCAAAGTACACAAAATATTGCATACAGTTCCAACAAGTTTTGGGTGTCAGTATTACTTGTCTTTTAGCCAAACCTTTCCCTAATTATTTCCTTGCCTTAAGCCGGGCTCCATGCAATTTCAAGCTAGTTCTTGCCCACGTCTGGAGTCGTACAACTGGCTTTGTAGTCGATATGATTTCCGATTCTGTCGTTTGAAGTGGAGTGGACAGAGTGACAGGATCACAGCACACGTTTGATATTTCAGCCGTTTGACTGCATTCATTCACAGGGAGAGCAACTTCATCCTCCTCTGCACAATAAGTTGTTTTCTTGTTACTGCAACAATCCCAATCACAATAAGTACATCACAGATGTCTGAATTTACTGTGATAGTTTATGGAAACAAGCTATGCTTCTTTTCTCTGCATGTGCAAATTTTATTTGCTAAATGAAAACTGCAGCCATGACCAGAAGATATTTTGAAACAGTGAAGCTCGTGCCAGGTATTAGCTACGCTCAGGTTTCACTGCCAATTTAATCTTAAAAAATGATGCTTTATGGATTTATTTTGGATTAAGGATAAACATGTTGCCCAAAGCTATAGCCAAAGCTAAAGCAGAACTCTAAAACAGATGTCAGAGTTTTGAGAATTTGGCAATGTATTATGATATTGAATAATTGTTTCACATCACTTCTCCTCGTATCATGCATATAGGCTCAAGGTAAAAATATACATATTCCATATATTATTTAAATGTTTTTTTTCTCTGCATTTATTTGAATTGTTCCTGTAAGAAAATGGCCAACGAGGGCAAACAGCCTACAATGAATCGGTGCAGTTTATTAAGAGGGAAACACCTGCAAGAGCAGAAACACACTGTTGGGGGTGTCCCCATACAACTGTTTCACCTCTGATACGATACCGATATTGCAGCCTTGAGTATTGGCCGATACCAATATCGATCCTATACGATATCAGCAGGAGTCATACATACTTTTGTTACTTATTTTGTAGTATGGACTGTAAGAAAAGGCTTGATCAAGTGAGATTACTCAAACAGAGAACAGTAGTCAGCAATAGTAGGTATGAGAAAAACTGAACCATTTGTTATTAACCAATGGGTTAAATAAAATTTTACCTTAAACATAGGAATGTACTACACTTAAATAGAATAAATTAAAAAATAAATTAGAAGACCCTGAAAAGTAACCTCAATAAATCCAATAAAAACAAAAACATATATTTTTAAATAGCAAAATAACCACTTTGTTTAGCTTAAACATAAGCATATTCTACAGCTGAATTAAATAAATAAAAAATAAATTAGAATGTACTGCTTGTATCGGAGAGCTAATATCGGAGATTTTAGATGCAGGCTGATATAATCCGATATTTTTTTTTTTGCTGATATCCGACTGATATCCCATATCATTATCGGATCGGGACACCCCTAAACACAGTGAACGTTAGTAACAAAGTAAAGCCTAAAACAATCCAAAACCTGAAAACAGAACACCTAAAAAAAACAGAAACGCAGCTGAACCAATTGCAACAACAGAAGTGCTCCAGGCCTGCAGAGGGCGCTGTGATGGGGAGAGACGGACAGGAGAGACTGCAGTCTAGCTAGCCATTTCTTCGTTTTCTGTGGTAAAACAGCCGCTCCTAAATTTGAAGTGCTCATGCATTCGATTCTTTATGATAAATGCTGAGTGAGAGGGGGATGACAGGCAGGCAGAGCGGATTTATCATGTTCCTGTTTTCAGAAGGCGTGACAATGTTTTGTACCTGATGAAACTTTGTACCTGATGAAACAGGTGTCACTGTAAAGAGGATCTCTTGAACGATATGTGCAAGCAGTATGAAGTACTTTTACAAAGTACTTTTTGAGTAATCAAAATTCAGAGTACACAAATATTTCACTCTCTACTGTCAAAGTACACAAAATATTGCATACAGTTCCAACAAGTTTTGGGTGTCAGTATTACTTGTCTTTTAGCCAAACCTTTCCCTAATTATTTCCTTGCCTTAAGCCGGGCTCCATGCAATTTCAAGCTAGTTCTTGCCCACGTCTGGAGTCGTACAACTGGCTTTGTAGTCGATATGATTTCCGATTCTGTCGTTTGAAGTGGAGTGGACAGAGTGACAGGATCACAGCACACGTTTGATATTTCAGCCGTTTGACTACATTCATTCACAGGGAGAGCAACTTCATCCTCCTCTGCACAATAAGTTGTTTTCTTGTTACTGCAACAATCCCAATCACAATAAGTACATCACAGATGTCTGAATTTACTGTGATAGTTTATGGAAACAAGCTATGCTTCTTTTCTCTGCATGTGCAAATTTTATTTGCTAAATGAAAACTGCAGCCATGACCAGAAGATATTTTGAAACAGTGAAGCTCGTGCCAGGTATTAGCTACGCTCAGGTTTCACTGCCAATTTAATCTTAAAAAATGATGCTTTATGGATTTATTTTGGATTAAGGATAAACATGTTGCCCAAAGCTATAGCCAAAGCTAAAGCAGAACTCTAAAACAGATGTCAGAGTTTTGAGAATTTGGCACTGTATTATGATACTGAATAATTGTTTCACATCACTTCTCCTCGTATCATGCATATAGGCTCAAGGTAAAAATATACATATTCCATATATTATTTAAATGTTGTTTTTCTCTGCATTTATTTGAATTGTTCCTGTAAGAAATTGCAAAAAGTGTTTTCCATTATTATTCAGCCCTCAGTACAAACACCACTTCCTTTAAGTTGGGATAAAATTAAAACAGAAACAAAGATTTTGAATCTTTTTCAACCCATATACAATTGAATACACTACAAAGACAATTTACGTATTTAATGTTCAAACGATCAACTTAATTGTAGTTTTGCAAATATTCCCTCATTTTGAATTTTCTGCCTGCAGTGAATTGCAAAGAAGCTGGGACAGGCCGATAAAAGACCAGGAAACTTGAGGAATGCTCAAAAACACCTGTTTGGAGCATTCCACAGGTAAACAGGTTAATGGAGACAGGTGAGCAACAGAAATATTCCAACAGTTCAAGAATGTTTCTCAACGTATAATAGCCAGGCATTTAGGAATTTTATCGCCTACAGCAGTGGTAATTTTATTGACTAATTCTTTTCGTCATAGTTTTCGTCAACAACCTTTTTCCCCTGACAAAAACTAGACCGTAACTCATAAAAACAAGTGCACATGGACATATACTAAAACTGAATGGACATTTTCATCAACAAATAAAAACCATAAAAGCACTCGGAGAGCAAAGACCTCTGCCAAGCAGCTCAGTTACGGCAGTGGGTTTTCCACAACCCTTGTAAAAAATACAATTCTGGATCACCATGCGCTCCGATTGGACGGTCGAGTCTCCACTCATGTCTGTCCAAGGGAAGTTGAGAAATGTAGTGACCTAGACTTGAAAAATGTTGATGTCAGTTTTCAAATAAACTGCAATTCCTAAAATGACGTAAAGGGGGCAAAACCCTCACAGCGGCCAAGGAGAAATGAATGGGATTTGCCATTAAAAAACTTCAATGTTTTTTTATGACGTCAGTCTGGGTCGGATCCAGATGAAATTTACCTTGATGATAGATTTATAGTATATGTATTATCCTGTCAATTTTGAAGCAAATCCATCAAGTGATGTCAGAGATATGATTTTTTTAAAATATGGCCCAATGTTAAGTTATCGGATTTTCAGAAAATTTGAGAATTTTTTGCATCCAGACAAATATGTGAATCAGAACCAAAATGTAATGGCGTCCTCCTTGGACCAAACCAAACCTCTGGTAAAATTTTCATGTAAATCCATCCAATAGTTTTTGCGTAATCTTGCTAACAGATAAACAAACAAACAAACAGACCCTAGTTACCTCCTTGGCGGAGGTAACTGGATTAAAATGTTTGAGAGAGACTTAATCCAATCAGACCTAATTTGGTCATGTAGCAAGTAGGGGTGTAAATCACCAGTTTCATGACGATACGATACGATATCGATTCTTTGGACGACGATACGATATTTGTCGATATCACAAAGTGTGCCACGATACGACGATACGATTCAGGGACCTTCGATTGATTTAAGACGATATTATGTACTCATTGAACACAATCAGCTACATTTCACCTAAAGCAAGAAAGAAATACAAAGCAATTTCTAAGTTTTGACAGTTTTATTACTGAAATGTGAAACGATGTGCTTACCTTTGGGTATGATAGGTTATAGAGGATTATAACCATCTGTATGATCTAATCGTGTTTAAAATTAAAATTGGGTTAATTAGTAGTCAGGTGTTTTTAGATTTTGCTTCACTGTTTAATGGTAGGTGTGGAGGAATGATAAAAATAAGCTCTCACTGTTATCCTTTCATACAATAAGTAATTTTTATAATCAGTGCGCTACAAAATCAAATGATGAGATAACTTACTGTACTCGTGTGATTACTCCTGTCGTGTGTGTGCAGTATGCATCCTCTGCTGTCAGATCGACCGTATCTTACCCGGATACAGCGGTGCTATTTTCTGATTGGCTGACATGTCAAGCTCCCGTTTAGCTCTGTGATGCTAAGAGCATGTTGCTACGTGTTAGCATATAGCGGTGTTACTCGGTGGGCGCTCCACAGTACATTTTCATGCAGGAGAAATACCAGGTGTGGTGTGTGAGAGAGCAAAAAGGTACGCGTCTCATACGCTGAATACGTGAGACTTGAGAGCCCTGTAAAGTTGAAACTTAAGAACGAGGCGCCATTGGGCGGAAGCGGTGAAATGAATATCCGGTCAGAATTTCAAAATAAAGGCGTTGAAGATGATGATGTTGATCGATGTTTTGAGTTTCCATCGATTTGATTGGATCATTGCTTAACCAATCGATGTATCCATCCAGATCGATGGATCATTACACCCCTAGTAGCAAGCAGGGACAAGTTAGGAATATATCCAATCACAGCTACTTTGGTTGTGTGGAAAAGTTGGATGAGTTAAGAGGGACATCCAATCACAGCTGCCTTTGCTTGGTGGTGGTGGGATAAGTTGTGGAACGATCCAATCAGAGCTCCTCTCTTTATGAATTGATATATTCATGTAGAGCAGGTTCACTGTTTGTTTTCAGTTCTGGTATTGTAACTGAGATGCTCTGCCAGGTAGCCTAAATAAAGGTGACTGCATTTCACACAAAAGGAAAATTTGTTTCTGTTCATTTATACATTCAGACTTTACTAGCATTTAATAAAGGGTTATTAGATGATTCATTTTATCCAAGTGTAAAACATGACTTCAGAAATTCAAGGAAACATAAAAAATGCCTTACCCTTTACACTTCATATTTTAGTCGACTAAATTTACAGTAGATTTCAATGACTAAAATGTTAATGAATTATGAGGCCCAAAATATGACAATGGAAAAGGGAAGGTGATGTAACACAGTGGTAAACATGCCCCTGTCCCAGCTTCTATGGAATGTGTTGCAGGCATCAGATTCAAAATGAGTCAGAATTTGCAACAAAACAAAGTTAATCAGTTTGAACATTAAATATCTTGTCTTTGTGGTGTATTTCATTAAATACATGTCAAAAAGGATTTGCAATTCAATGCATTCTGTATTTATTTACATTTCTAACAACGTTTCAACTTCATTTGAATTGGGGTTTGTGCAAACATTTTATTCTTTGTGATGATCCTGGGAATAGTTTGGTTAATTTACCTCCTCAATGCATGCTGGGACAGGCCCATTATAACTGTCAACAAGTTAATCAGGTTGTGATTATGAATGGTTCACAATCAGAAACTGGATATGTGGGGAAAATTAGCTTTCTGGAAGTCAGAAGGTGTAAAAGTTTTACTGGGGTTTTTAAAACCAACAGTACTTCTATTCTCTTGCTTCTGTTTTACTGCTGTTGTCACTTACTGGGCAGCCTGGATGTTTTTGTTCATTTATTGGATCTTGCCGCACCCTTCTTGTGAGCGTCCTTCGTCTGATTTTTCACCTGTACGAAGCACACTTATTTCCTCACTGCTGTTGTGAGAGGGACGTATTAACACTTCCAGCTGAGAACAATTCCTCAGTCATTCACTTCGTCAGCCCAGAGATAAAACTGGAGGTGCAGCTCAGATCGAAGCCTCTTCACAGGACAAAGTGCACCAGGAGGTTTACATGCAACAGCAAAAGTCAAACTGATGTGCTATTGCATCTGGGAGGGTTTTAAAATGCATGTAGACACGTCAGTCCAACTCATATCAAACTAAAATGAATTTCTTACAGTTGTGATCTGAGACTGATTTATTCTTTTATGTTGACACCTCCAGTTTGACCCAAATAGGACTGAGAGTTCTGAGCATGCTCCCTAGTCTCTTGTTGGATTTTGACCTGGAAATTGAACTGTATAAATCAGGGATGTCAAGACCGCTTATGAAAAAAATCATCATAACTTTATTGATATAGCACCTTTAAAAACACATGTTTACAAAATGCTTTCACAGACAAAACAAAGGCAGAAAAAGGCAGAACTCTGTAGACAATAAATCAATGATCAGGTCAAACAGAGACCAAAAGAGTCAAAGGAAAAAGCATAGAGGGTAAAATCAAGCAACAAAATGAAAGAAAATCAAAAACTGGAGACGACTGAAGTACTATAGGAATATACTACATTAGTACAAGTTAAATTGTCAACATGTACCTATGAAGAACGTTAGTAAAGAAGGTATTTTGTTTTATGTGTAATGATAAGGAGACAATAGATACATGATAGATTTATAGATACATAGATAAATAGTTGATAATTGATGACGTCACATCAGGAAGATGGAAAAGAAGAGGGTAGATCAAGGATGAATAAAAGAGAAAAGAAATATTAATAAAAAAAGGGAGTATATTAAAACATGAGCAGATGGTGAAAACAGGACTAAAACAATGAGAAACCGGTGGGAAGAGTGAGAACAGCAAAGGTTAAAAATAGTTTAATAAGTAATTGTAAAATAAGTATGTAGATTAAATACAATAAAATAAACAATTACAAGGTTGATAAACAAGTATGTAAGCAATAAAAAAGCATCATGTTAAAGCAAGTCTTAAGATCTGACTTAAAAGATGTCACTGATTCAGCTGGGCCTTTTTGATACTGTTGCCATTGTGCATTTCTTTTTATTCTTCTAAATCATAATTTTGTTGTTATTTTGGATGTACACAGGTTTACGTTCATGATATCCCACATCTTTAGTACAGTAATAAAACTAAGTGCTAGAGCAGAACAGACAAACACAAACGTCATATTAAAATGAAGGTCACGTTTGCTTTTTCTCAATAATTTTCTTCCCCCACAAAAAATAACATGCTTGTTAGGTTAACTGGTAATGCTAAATCACACTTAAGGAGTGAATGTGGATGTTAAACGGATACGCCAACATTTTTTTCTTTTTGTGTCTTGCCTCACTCCTGAGTCCATGACAAGCAGAAAGACTCCGTTCTTTGACTGTGCATGCAGTAACAAGGAGGAGTCGGGCAAAGCTCACCCAATGCTAATTAGCTTAGCTCAAACACTGGGAAACAATGGGAAGTGTTAGCCTGCCTCTGCCTACAGTCATCAGATAAATTCTTCAGCAACTCTAAATGGTTCTGTGTGCTTGTTGTGACTCGTTTTTGTTATGTTATCTTTTATTATCTTCATTTTATCTTCTTTTACTCATAAACAGAGGCTGTGTTTTGTTGACCTACACAGTGGTTTGCACTAGAGATGTGACATCCGCGAACGATTTGAGTCTTTTTAACAGCTCTTTTTAAGTGGACGATGAGAACCGATTCTCAGTTCTGAGCAAGCCGTTAGTTTGCGAGCCATTCTTAAATTTGCAGGCAGTTTTCATTTAGGAATGACTCGCAACCGTACGGCTCACTCACAAATGCGAATCAGTTCTCATCGTTCCCTTAAAAGAGCTGTTGAAAAGACTCGACTCGTTCGCAAACGTCACACCTAAAAAAACAAAGCCTCTGTTCACCAGTAGAAGAAGATAATACGATGACACGGACAGTTGAAATAATGGAGTTGGCGTATCCCTTTAAACATCCACACTTACTCCTAACATGTGATTTATTATAACCAGTTAACCTAACAAGCATTTTTTTTGTGTGTGGGGAAAATTATTGAGTGTTTATGAACAAGTTTGGGCACTAAAGGAACATATGACAGCCAGAATTATAAGAAATTGTGAGTGAAATGAGAGTAACATTTAATTTAAAGTAGTAAATGGGACAATAGTTAAATCAACTGGTGAAGAAAAGCCAGAGCTATAAAAAATCATGAGTCAGCATGATGTTTATCCAACCTCTGACCAGCAGAGTGGTTAAAGTGCATCATTGTCTGATACTATTTATAATAACACCTTGAATCATTGATGTCTGTATCAGCTCTACTCTTTCGAGGGCTTTAATTGCAACTTCACAGTCTTGACGACGCAATCAGTTTAATATTTTTTTGTTTGGTTTCATGGGTGTGCCCTCGTGCTGGTCAAACAGAGGCAGATTACCTCCGTCAGAACGCGTAGTGTTATCTACATTTGATAGTCAAACCTCCTGAAGCAGAACAAGCAGGCAGATCCTGTGACTGACAAAGAGAAGGCAGTCAGCCACGAGCATCCTATATGTGCTTAACTTCCTCATAAAACTCTGACTGCAGTGAAAGTTTTATTTCAACCACAGCTGTCCTGGCACCAGAATTTTGTAATATGATGTGAGATAATCAGTGTTACCAGATTTTTCTACTGAAATAAGCAAGTAGGTCGATAAAAAACAAGCCCAAAACAAGAAACCTCCAGCTTTTTTCCTGTGATAAATTACCTTTCTTTATGTAGCGAAACCTACATAAAGAGTGTTTTGATTTTCATCTACATAACATTTCAATTTCACAGTGACATTTTTTCTTATTTGTCTCTTAATTTACTTATTCAACATCCTTTTGTTTGGAGGTGGAACATCCTTTTCTTTATACAGAAGTGAAGGGAGGGGCTACTGTTTTTTATAACTCTGTTATCATTAAACAGTCTGTCTAACATTGATTTTTATTACCAAACAGACATTGCCAGGCTTTTAGAAGTTTTATGTTGATCCTCTACAGCTTTATTATGGTGAAAACAATAACAGCTACATTAAAATAATAAATGCAATTCTGGCTGTAAGGATTTCTTTTTGGTGGAAACAAGCTCAGTAGCTTCTGCAGCGTGAGTTGTGTTTAGAGTGGGACAAAAATAGTTTGTGTAACTTCTGAATTGAGTTTATGTTGGTAGTACAGTGAGCGTCAGATCCCTCCAGGGGATTTGGGGGCACAACAAGCCCAAACGAAAAACTGCCCTTTAGGAACAAGCCCAAAAAAAGGTGTAGACGAAAAACCTATACCAATAAAAACTATGAATTCATCTCCGTTAGGCCTGTGCTCAAAATATGAATATGGCAAAATATCATCGCGCACTCCTTGGAGATTCGTGTAGCGATACAGATTCTACAGAATCGATCGGTCTCAATGGTTTGACAGTTGTTGTCAATACACTTTGGGTTATGTTAACAGTGGCACAGTTCAAAGTAGAAGCCAAACTACATGATGAAGCACATTTTCCAAATTTAAACGTAGGCCTACCATCTTTGAGGACCTGAATTTAAGTGTATCAAGTTGTCAAATCATTTAAAACTCATACTTGTTCTTTTTCTTCTTGTACTAAAAAACAAAACTTGTCGAGAATTCTGTTAAAAGTGTAATCAACGTTTATAATTTATGTGGAAATACCCAGCCTTAGTCTCCGTGTGGACGGCCCCTAAGATGCTCTTGTCCTGCATAGTTCTAGAAACAAACATTATCAAGGTACTTAAAAAATGTGACAACCACAGCAGTTATCCCATGACTCTGAAAGAGGAAACAGGTACCTCTTCATCCCAAGCTTTGCATTCTCTAAACAAAACTCTGCCTGTGGTCTCTGAACAAGCTCGGCCTGTGGTGAAAGCTTGATCTCAGATATTCAGCAAAGGGAGAACATGTAAACATTTGTTCTATTTGTTAAGTGAAGAAAACTCTATTGTGTGAAACTCTTTAAAATCACTCTTTCTGTGTTACAAATAAACATTTTAATCAGTTTTGTTGATGGCTGTAATGATATCTTTCAGCCAGAATACAATCATAAGTCAATACTACTGTGGACAACCAAATCAACATGAAAGAAACACGTGATAATCCATTTACTGGCCCATCAGGGGAGTTTTGTCTGTTTTAGACCATAATCACATCCACCCAGCTATATTTATTTTTACTTTTTGCTGCACATACACACTCACCAGCCGTTTCATTAGGCAAACCTTGCTAGTTCCCGGTAGGACTCCATTTGCCCTCAACACTGCCTGACTGCCACAGACTCAACAAGGTGCTGCAAACATTCCCCAGAGATTGTGTCATGCTGTCGCTGCACATTTGTCAGCTGCAACTTGATGATGAAAATCACAGTTTCAAAACTGAGACTCATCAGATCAGGCAACATTTTTCCAGTCTTCAGTCACAAAATCAATATTTATTTGTATAGTGCCAGTTCATAACCAGTGTTATCTAAAGGCACTCAACAGTAGAGCAGGTTGAAGCCAAACTCTTCATGTATGGATACACATATATGCATATATACACATATACATATAAAATATTCATATACACATATAATCATACACCTACATCCAGAGATGTTACCATCCAGGCAGAGACAAAGGGACTAAAAATAAGAATTTATGATAGAGACAAACCCATGGACACCCAGATCATAAATCTGTCCTCATCAAATTTGCCTCTGCTGAATATATGTTTTATGCTCTTATCTATTTAATGTCTTTCTTTGATATTCCTACTGCTGTAATGTGTATAAGAGCAACTGAAAAAAAAAAAAGAATTTCTCCATGGGGATTAATAAAGTGTTTCTGATTCTGAATGACCTTTTGCATTTTATAGGAATTGTTTTAGGACTGTCAGTACTATGAAAAATAGCTTTCAATATGGATTAATGCAAAATAGTAGAATTTTAAACATGCAACAGGCAATAAAATCAGCTGACTCAAACTACCAAAATAAAGGACTGATTAAGATCATATATTTATTCACTTTTTGACGTCTCAAAACAAATGAATTTAGGTCTAAAAAGTGACCCAAATAGATAATTGTAGGTATAACTTGGATGATTTCACTTGGATTTTGGCACAGTAAAGTCCATATTAGAGCTAGAGTTAGTGTTGAGCGATTAAAGCAGAGTTTATCAGCATCGGTTCAGTACTGAAATCAGCCCTGTCTACAAATATTGGCCATGGGCAAATTAATGTGGGGTGAACAGATATCAGTTTTCATTTTTTTTTTTTTTTTTTTTGTTATGTGTTGATGTGTCACAACAATTTAATGCTGACATAGAATAAAACAGATTAGAGTAGAGTTTCTTTCAGTGTTCAAGTATATTTTTGCGAGGAACAGTTGTAAAACAAGAAAAACAGCATTTAACTCTTGCAAAAATGAAGCCCTTGATTTTTAAATGTACCCATGCAGTGATGAGAAGGTGCATCACCTTAATTTGCCGATATTCCAGTCGATATGTGTGGCTGATATATTGGCTGCAAAAAATTCAATATCGGCTGATACCGATATCAAACCAATAACATCGTTCATCCCTAATAAAAAATACATGAAATACACTGCAGCTGTACGGAGCCTCGAGCCGCTGCATTCGAACACGCTGCCATCATTTAGCTTAAATGTAAATCAGGTTTGATTGTAGAGAGTTGTGGGGTCTTCTGTCATGACTAGACCTAACAGCTTATCTAGAAAAGATTCTTTGTTTTAGAGGAGCATAAACAACCTTTTGGACAAACTGTGGTCTGTTTCCATGATCAGACAGGAGAATAATATTGGCATTATTGGAGAATCCACCAAAAGAGACGATAAGAAAAATCAGTATCTGTATGGCCCCATTATAAACATCAGTGTCTCTGGTTTCTATCACATTGTGTATATTTTAAAAACATTTTAGAGGAACGTTTTACACACCACAGACATATTCCATTAAGTCAGAGAGCCTGCTGTGGTATCTGTGATGTAACCACAAATTATCTCGTTCCACTCGTTCTTTCAGCTCCTTTAAAACTGGTTTTTAAAGTCCTGGTTCACATTACGCAAGACTCGACAGCTCTCAGCAATCAAACCTGATTGTCAACATACTTCTTCCTGTCGCTAAGACTCCCTCCAGCTGGGGGACGAAAAACAAAACACACAATCCGTGAAATCTTCATAGCAAACATGCCAGCCCTCCACGTCTGAATAGCAATCTTTGTTTTGTTTGTCTACAATTACTTCCATACTTTACCTCTGTCCTCTGTTTTTGAATATCACCCTTTTGTTCTGGACCCTTTGGATTTCTCCTCCAGGCTTTAAAAACATGAGACAATGTGGAAAAATCACTGGTAACTGCAGCAGAATTAAAACTTTGATAAAGGAACAAAGCAAACCATGTTCATACCAGTTATCAGTAAGGTTACTGAAAAGGTAACCTTGCTAAGGCTGCCAGTGTGAGTGCGGTGTCCCATCAGGGTGAACCATGCTGACAATCTAGAATAGACAGCTCATGTGGTATGAGTCTCTTGGACAAAATACACCAGAAAATGTTCAGCAGGGCACCATAATTACCTTGTTTTAGCAGATCTGTGTGTGGTGTATATCACAGACAAGATAAACACAGTATGGTTACACTTCCTGTCTGTGCTTTCCAAACCAAAAGCCTTGTTGGCATGAATGTGGACTGGAGAGACTCTACACACAATCAACAAATCACCTATGGGGAGACGTGTTTTTGTTTTTTCCCTTAGAGAAACAGGGCTGTGACAGCAGGGAGACGCAACCAACACGCAACTGTCACGCCTTGTATGAAAGCCGTGGTGTCATGAGCCAGAGCTGACACACATCTACGCAACCAAGCAGAACAAAAGACAAACTGTGGTTGTAGATTTTTAAACTCTAACCTCTAGCTGTACTTGAATTAGACAGAATTTGCCTTTTTTCTTGAGCATGGACACTGTCAATCAATCAAGCAACCAATCAATCTTTATTAGTATAGCACCAGTTAAAAATAAGTGTTATGTCAAGACACTTTACAACAGAGCAGGCTGAAGCCATACTCTTCATTTTATAGATACACATATATGCATATATACAAATACTTACAACTAGAAAGCACTCAGAGAGCACAGACCTCTGCCAAGGTAGCTCACATATTTGCTGATACATCTAAAAGCAACAGTTCATGATAAAGCTACCATCATAATATGATTCCTTGACCCCGAAAACCCACACCTAGCACTCATAATCATGTTGATATCATTATTAGTTAGACGTTAGCTAACAGCAGTTGTCTGGATCACCACCAAAATCTAATCATTTTTAAGTTGGGCGATTACCAACATCTCCTGAAAATTTCACCAAAATCCATCCAGCAGTTTTCGTCTAATCTTAAGGGTTCCCACACGTCCTGGAAAACCTGGAAAATGATTGACCAATTTTCCAGTCATGGAAAACATATGGAAAATGAGATAAAAAGTAAAATGTCCTGGAAAAGCTTGAATTGTCCTGGAAAACTATTTATCTTCCTTCTACCTCCTTCTTAGTAAACAAAAATCCATCCATCCATCCATCTTCTTCCGCTTTATCCGGGTCCGGGTCGCGGGGGCAGCAGTCTAAGCAGAGAAGCCCAGACTCTCCTCTCCCCGGCCACTTCCACCAGTTCTTCTGGGAGGATACCGAGGCGTTCCCAAGCCAGCCGAGAGATATAATCTCTCCAGCGTGTCCTGGGTCTGCCCCGGGGTCTCCTCCCAGTTGGACATGCCCGAAACACCTCCCCAGGGAGGCGTCCAGGAGGCATTCTTACCAAATGCCCGAACCACCTCATCTGGCCCTTCTCGATGCGGAGGAGCAGCGGCTCTACTTTGAGCCTCTCCCGGATGTCTGAGCTCCTCACCCTATCTCTAAGGCTGAGCCCAGACACCCTGCGGAGAAAACTCATTTCAGCCGCTTGTATCCGCGATCTTGTTCTTTCGGTCACTACCCACAGCTCGTGACCATAGGTGAGGGTAGGAACGTAAATTGACCGGTAAATTGAGAGCTTTGCCTTGTGGCTCAGCTCTCTCTTCACCACAACAGACCGGTATAGCGTCCGCATCACTGCCGACGCGCCCCGATCCGTCTGTCAATCTCCCGTTCCATTTTCCCCTCACTCGTGAACAAGACCCCGAGATACTTGAACTCCTCCACTTGGGGTAAAGACTCTTCTCCGACCCGGAGTGGGCAATCCACCCTTTTCCGACTGAGGACCATGGCCTCAGACTTAGAGGTGCTGATCTTCATCCCAGCTGCTTCACACTCGGCTGCAAACCGCCCCAGTGCGAGTTGGAGGTCATTGTTCGATGAGGCCAATAGGACCACATCATCTGCAAAAAGCAGAGACGGGATCCTAAGGTCACCGAACATGACACCCTCCGCCACTTGGCTGCGCCTAGAAATTCTGTCCATAAAAGTTATGAACAGAATCGGTGACAAAGGGCAGCCCTGGCGAAGTCCAACCCTCACTGGAAACGAGTTTGACTTACTGCCGGCAATGCGAACCAGACTCTGACTCCGACAATATAGAGACCTGAATAGCCCGTAACAACGGACCATCGACTCCATATTCTCGGAGCACCCCCACAGGGCACCTTGAGGGACACGGTCGTAAGCCTTTTCCAGATCCACAAAACACATGTGGACTGGTTGGGCAAACTCCCATGCCCCCTCCAGCACCCTTGCAAGGGTGTAGAGCTGGTCCAGTGTTCCACGGCCAGGACGAAAACCACATTGCTCCTCTTGAATCCGAGGTTCGACTAACAGTCGGACTCTCCTCTCCAGCACCCTAGAGTAGACTTTACCAGGGAGGCTGAGGAGTGTGATTCCCCTGTAGTTGGAACACACCCTCTGGTCCCCCTTTTTAAAAAGGGGAACCACCACCCCGGTCTGCCACTCCAGAGGTACTGCCCCCGATGTCCATGCAATGTTGCAGAGATGTGTCAACCAAGACAGCCCTACAACATCCAGAGCCTTGAGGAACTCAGGGTGAATCTCATCCACCCCCGGAGCCCTGCCACCGAGGAGCTTTTTGACCACCTCGGCGACCTCAGCTCCTGAGATAGCAGAGTCCACCACAGAGTCCCCCAGGTCTACTTCCGCACTGGAAGACGTGCTGGTAGGATTGAGGAGGTCTTCGAAGTATTCTTTCCACCGATCCAGGATGTCCCAAGTCGAGGTCAACAGCGTGCCATCCCCACCATAGACGGTGTTGACAGCACACTGCTTCCCCCTCCTGAGACGGAAGTCGTTCTCCATGGCCTCACCGAACTCCTCCCATGCCCGGGTTTTTGCCTTGGCAACCACCGAAGCTGCATTCCGCTTGGCCTGCCGGTACCTGTCAGCTGCCTCCAGAGTCCCACTGGCCAAAAAGGCCCGATAGGACTCCTTCTTCAGCTTGACGGCATCCCTCACCGCCGGTGTCCACCAGCGGGTTCGGGTGTTGCCACAGCTCCGGCCGTAAGGTTGTAAATATGTTTATAAAAAACACCTGGAAACATCCTGAAAATGATTTCTAGAAAGAGTGGGGAGCCTGATCATTTAGACAAACAGACAAACATACACTGGCAAAAACGTAACCTCCTTGGAGGAGGTAATAAATATATATCTATATGTCTGTATGGTTGTAAAGATAGTTACTATGGATGTATAATCAATACAACCATGGATAGAGAGATTAATCTAATTTTAACATTAAATCTATAATGAATATAATCTGTAGATGAATGATGTTGATTAATATAGTGACATCTAGCTGAACCACTATTAAAATGGCTTTAACTGGTATAAAAGTATGAATGTTGTTTCTGTTGGTGGTTGATGCAGGATCGAGCACATGGAGTGGAGCAGGACCACACCGTCAAAGTTAAACAAAAGCTGAAGAAGTCTGGACTTTTAGAAAAAAGAGAGTCACAGAAATGTAATGGCCTTGTGAAGCAGATCAGGTCTGAATGCAGCTGAACCATAATCAGATAAATTTGTACGAGGTCTTGTAATGTCGTTATCGGAGCAGGAATAGAGCTGAGTGCTGAAATAATCTAATGATAGGAATCTGTCAGCTGCTGTCTGGCTCCTGTCCACCACAAAAAGACACACACATGAAGTCTGGAAAGATGTGTGCACGTAAAACTCTGTTATGTTTTAGATCTGGCATGATTTGAATACTTAATAGTTTTTGCAAGAAATATATTTTTGGAGCAATACCTTCATATCAAAAAATAAATAAATAAGTGCAAATTTGAAAGTGTGATGAATGAAACAAGGTTTTGACTCCACAGTAGTGCTAATTTTGTCAATTTAATGATGCATTGCGATTAAAGGAAGTGAACAGTGTACTTGATTTTCCATATTACTGCAGCAGTTCACTTTTTAGATAAAAGAAATACAAGAAGTCAGATAAATATGAACTCCTTTTATAAATTAGACATTACTTTTGACATGTACTGCAGCAAAAATGTTATTTCATTGTAAATCAAAATAAATACGTTTCTTAGGTCTAACCTTCCTAAACTTGTTTTTTCTCCCTAGAAACAAAACAGATTCTGCAGCCTCTTCAAGATGAATTTTTTTTCCTTGACTCCACTTGTAAGCTGTGGCACTGTTGGAAATATGAAAAAATAAAATTTAAACTGTTTTAATAATGTTAAGCCCTGCCAGGTTTTGCACAATCACAGTTGTAGGCTTGTTTTTGTTTATTACAGTTTTATTCTGTGAAAATAGTGCAGCTTTCGGATTGATATTACGTTTCTGGGAGTCGTAGTAGCTGAAAAATTAACAATGAGAGTATCATATTGAATTTGTGTGCAAGAAAACAATAAAATTGATTTTTAATAGAGTTCATTCTTTTATATCATAGTTGTATTTCAACTTTTCAATTACAGTCTAATTCACCCCTATATGAGTACTGTATCACCGTCTGGGCAGCCACCTCCTCAATTTATTTAATTAATCTTAAAAACATTTAATTATTCCTGGATCCTGAATCTGATGTGATTGTTTTATGATGTGTTTGCTGTACTTGGCTTTTCATTTAATCTTACCAAACTGCAGCCTCTATCATTTGTTATTGTAAGGGGGGTGGTACATCCTTTTTATAAGCCTTTTGAGGCCTCTAACCTCCCTAGGACAGTGTTTGACTTCAATATTTTGTATTGTTCTTACATATATAATTAATAATGTGCAGTAAACTTAATTAAAACTAGACTAAATTAACATATTTGAGGCATATTTCTTCTGTCTACTCACTAAAGAAATCAGCAACTCAAAGGATCAACTTAAAATAAAATAATAAATAAAATAATGTCTTGTTTGAAATGTTTCACTGCAATAAGAGAAAGTGTCTCTCACTCAACCACGTCACAGGTGCTGAAGTAAATATATAAAGTCAGTTTAATGAGGATTATGACAAGAATTAAGTTTTAAACCACTAACCTTAAATCTTCTGTAGTCTTTCCCTTCTTAAAAGCTAAATCTTATGTAAGTGGTGTCTCTTCGTCTCTAATCTGGACTCTTAAATGAAGCTTAAATCCACACATGTTCTCACACTCATGTCTGGTTATTTCATCAAATCCCTCCTTCCTGTCAGATGACTCGGCATGTTTGTAAGACCAGGTCCTTAAGGAGGTTTCCAAAGTCCACATCACAGGGGAATTCCCTCATTCTGATTTAGGTATCTGTTTCTGTTGGTTCAAATCCACGTAGAGATATACAACACAAAGCACAGTTAGAATGGGGAAAAGCTTAAACTGTTTTTAAAAGAATAAATACACTCACTGGCCACTTTATTAGTTACACCTGTTTGACTGATAATGCATATCTAATGCTCTTTTTTCTTTAGAGAATCAAAATGCCCTTTATTGTCATCATACAAAATGTACATTGAGATTGGAGAGCTTTTCCTTTTCGGCGCAAACAGATAGTTAAATTAAAAAACAGAAGTGTGTGGTTGTGTGGAAAGGTTGGATGAGTTAAGAGGGACATCCAATCACAGCTGCCTTAGCTTGGTGGTGGTGGGATAAGTTGTGGAGCGATCCAATCAGAGCTCCTCTCTTTATGAATTGATATATTCATGTAGAGCAGGTTCACTGTTGGTTGTCAGTTCTGGTATTGTAACTGAGATGCTCTGCCAGGTAGCCTAAATAAAGGTGACTGCATTTCACACAAAAGTTCAATTTGTTTCTGTTCATTTATACATTCAGACTTTCCTAGCATTCAGTAAAGAGTTATTAGATGTTTCATTTTATCCAAGTGTAAAACATGACTTCAGAAATTCAAGGAAACATAAAAAATGCCTTACCCTTTACACTTCATATTTTATTCGACTAAAATTTAACATGTCATCAAACTTATAACAATTTAGATGTCTAAATTATGACTTAAACTTAAATATATTTTAGGCAAGAGACTATAACTAAAACTTTATTAAAAAGTGCACTCAGTCGTTCCATCACTTTCATTTTTTTAATCAATAAAGTACGAGCATTTGCTGGATTAGATTAGAAAAAAAGACTGCCAGTTTGAGACTTAACCTCCTCCTCACTTTATCTCTTCCCCTCTTCTGTGTTTCAGCGGCTCTGCAGGCCTTGAAGAGGAAAAAGCGTTATGAGAAGCAGCTGGCTCAGATCGATGGCACGTTGTCTACCATCGAGTTCCAGAGGGAGGCGCTAGAGAACGCTAACACCAACACAGAAGTGCTGAAGAACATGGGCTACGCTGCCAAGGCTATGAAGGCTGCCCATGAAAACATGTATGAGACTTTTAAGGAGATAATTTTAACCACTGTTTAAGTTTTTGAAGGCATTTATTCAAGTGTTTTAAGTGCTTGTTTGCATAATTTAAAGTTAAAATGTCACTAAATTCTTTATATGTATGTTTAAATTTTTCTTGTCTCTATCGCTGTGGTCTTGTTTCACAGGGACATAGACAAAGTCGACGATCTCATGGCTGAAATCACAGAACAACAAGAAGTGGCTCAAGAAATCTCAGATGTCATTTCAAGACCGGTTGGTTTTGGAGAAGACTATGATGAGGTGAGGACAAAAACCACAACCACAATCAGAGTTTGGATATCATTCCTTTATTTTGACAAAATGATCACTGATTAAATTTAAACAAATAAATTGATAAATCCATCCAAATAGCAAATGATTGCATTCAGTAAGTCTCAGAAGTTCAGTAACTCTTTGGCCGACTGTTTGTAGATGGCAAATTTGGTTTGAATCACCAGTTGAAGAAATTTGTCTGAATAAAGATCCTAATATAAGTCCTAGATTGATTGAATTGTTGTTAAACAGCTGAAATATCGTGTACTTCCTAAATAATACAAGTCTCTGATGTATTTTTATTAGTTACCAGTGCTGTAAATGTCCCTTTACTTATTTATAAATGCTTCTTTTATTTGAGGCTGATTTTCTTAGGTTTCTTATCATTTCCTTTTATTACGTTGGTAACATAATGCTTTTATTTTGCAAAGTAACAAACAGGAAGTGAAGTGAAGAGACAATCGAAAAAGCAGAATGCTACATAAAATATGAGACCTTCAGACATAAATAATAGTGATTTTTCCCTTCTGTTTGGGTAATAAGGTTTGTACTAAATTTGTTCTACAGTTTGAGCATCATAGAACCACTTTAAGTGCTGAATTGTAGTTTTGTTCATCTTTAGCATGTTTGTGGGCTAGCAAGATTCTGCGTTTCTCATCACCCTAATGGTCTGGTTATTGAGTGTGTATTGTATTTGCATAATACAAGCGAAAATGATAAAACATTAATGGCAAGGTCAAGAGCTGAATTGATGTATTTTCCATGTGGAGTAGTATTTTGTTTTATTTTCATATAGCTTAGCGCGGTGCTTCAGTACAAAATGGTTGAGGAACTACCTCGAAAATAAAATGACTGAAACATCAGTTTGAGAGCCAGACCATCTTTCAGCAAGCAGTTGCTCACAAATACAGAGAAGCACTTTATGATGTTTGTAGAAGGACACCAGGCTGCAGGGCTCGATGTATCTGCAACCATAATAACGTGTAACTTTGTCAGGAGTTTTTTTCTTTTTTTCGTTCTTGGCATACCTACCAACAGGCCACAGACGCAAATTAGCTTTATAGCTAGCTCTGGCTCGACACTTGTGTTGTACATGGTCCCTGACAAATAAACTGAACCTACATTTTTATGACTATGTTGTTTGTGTGTGTGTTCAGGATGAGCTGATTGCCGAGCTGGAGGAGCTGGAACAGGAAGCGCTCGATCAGGATCTTCTGGAAATCGAAGCAACAGCAGACGTTCCCCTGCCTAGTGTGCCATCTACATCACTACCATCAAGACCAGGTAGCATACGTCACTAGGACTGGGCTGTGGCTATTTTTTAAGCTATATCAGTATATTTTCAAATGAGATGCACAGAAAGACTATGCTTGGGATTTGTATAGTCAAGTTTGCTTTTAAAGGGATACCCCACCTTTTTTTTGTTTCCATGTCTTGCCTCACTCCTGAGTCCACGACAAGCAGATAGACACCATTCTTTCGACTGTACGTTCAGTAACAATTAAGAGACAGGCAGAGCTACCCACTGCTAATTACCTTAGCTCAAACACTGGGAGTCAATGGAAAGCGTTAGCCTGCCTCTGCCTACAATCATCAGATAAACTCTTCAGCAACTCTAAACAGTCTTGTGTGTTTGTTGTGACTCATTTTATTTACTCTGCTATGTTATGTTATCTTCTATCATCACCATCTTATCTTCTACTCGTAAAAAGAGACTTTGTTTTGTTGACCTACTTTTTTTTCCATTTAGCTGAAAATGATAGCGATGGGATTTTTGTTCCATTTCTTTCTTTATTTTTAAACTATTTTTATTGACTTATTTTGAACCAGCAGAAACGACACAAACACGACAAGCATATGCTCAGTCAAAATAATTTGTAAAGAAGTGAATAATAAATGTATAAATATACAATGGTATTAAATAGGTAGATCAAGATAAATAAAAATAAGTAGTAGCATTTTAACAATGAGTATTGAAAAAAGTAACAATAATAATTGAAAGCTTTAAAGACAAACTGATAAAGCAAGACCAAAGTTTTTTTACGTTAAGCTGCTAAAAATGTTCGTGATGTGATTTTTGTTCGTTATGTTACTGAAATTAAATTTCTGTTTGATTTAATTTAAACACAAAGACTGACCAGAATCAAACCTATACCAACAAAACATCTACTATAAGATATCTAAGTTTTCTGGGTTTTTTTCTGTTTTCCCTTTTTCAGCCAAGAAGAAGGTCGAAGAAGATGAGAACGACATGGCGGACCTGGAGGCCTGGGCTGCTAACTAAGCTCTCCGGCGCCCCCTCCTGTCTGTCTCTGTGCTACCAGGCTGCTCTCAGACATCCTGAAGAGAGACAGGGACTCTGGGCTGCTGGCATGCTGCTCGGTCTTCAAGCCTACGTCCCAACACCCACCTTCACCCTCATCCTGAAGTATGCACGTGCACAAAATCACTGACACTAAATGAATCGGACCCGGGCTGCTTGATGTTCTGTTCTCTTTGATTCGGCTGCACACTCCTCCGTTTCTACTGGGCGCAGTAAAAGTCCGGCCCTCACAGCCTGTGGTTTCTAAATCGACGGTCTCTTTAACGAATGAGCACTTAAGTCAGGAGGGTGCAAGTGCATACTTCTTCAGGCGGGGTGTGTGGAGGAACAGGGGAAGGCTTGTTTCTGAGAGGAATGTGTAGAATCAACAAATGTTTGGGGGGAAAAAACGAGGAAAGACAACATGACATAGCCATTTTTCTGCTTCCTGCGTCTTCATCTCTCTGCTCTTCTGCGGTGACGAAGGCGTCCAATCATCCACAGCTTCTCTGAGAAACCTCGACGGCAGAAAAGGAATATTAATGATTAAAGATGGGGGACTTTCTCGTTGAAATGTCACTGTTAAACTGCAGTTTGATGACATGTTAAAGCCATGAAACCATCCTGCAGTGAGAGGCTCATAGATCTGAGCCCTCTGCCAGCCTTAAGTAGAAAAGAGGAGGGGGATAGAGGTGGAATATGACCAAAAGGAAGAGCTTTTACACATCACAATACATGAAAACTGCCCCATTTAGAAACAGATTTAGGATGTAAGTTTCTTTTTCAGTCATTGTTCTTATTTCCTTGTTTGAAATTACCCAAAAGCCTTTGCCAAAAAATAAAGCTGATTATAGGAAAGAGGCTGAAGATTACCTCTCTGGCTCATAATGTGATTACTTTAATGGCTCATAATGCAAATTAACTTATTGTCTGACCTTCATTCACTTGTTTCATGGTTTCAGGAAGGATATGAATGTTTTTTAAGGTGCCTTCAAAGGTTTTCAGTGGTTACAAAAGCGTCTGCAATCTATAATAATTTGTTATTTACTTAAGTCTGATTTGCCTCTACAGTACTGTGCACAAGGAAAAATGCATTAAATCATGAGAAATGGAAACACATCCAGACTGTAGTCGTCATAAATGACTGGTATGTGTTTTATCTTAGTTCATGAAACATCGCGAAATGTCATAGAAAAGACATTCATCCATTATCTATACCTCTTATTACTTTTTGGGTCACAGGCAGCTGGAGTTTATCCCCGCTGACATTGGGCGAGAGGCGAGGTACACCCTGAACTAGTTGCCAACCAATCACAGGGCCACATAGAGAGACAAGCAGCCACTTACACTCACACTCATACCTAAGGGCAACATGGAGTCACCATTTAACCTAATGAACATGCTCTTAGTCTGTGGGAGGAAGTTGGAGTGCCTGGAGAGAACCCACTCACGCACGAGGATAGATCCTTCATGCTGTGAGGCACGTGAACTACCTGAAGACATGTTTACGTTACAGTTTGTTCATTGAATGAGAAATACTTTTAATTGGTTTCAATCAGGGCAAGGTGGCGCACCAGGAAGAAGGTTGGTGGTTCGAACCCTGTGGACATTTGCATGATCTCCGTGTGCATGCATGGGTTCTCTCCAGCACTCTGACTTACTCCACAGACCAAAAACATGCTATTAGGTTGATTGGTGACTCCCAGTTGCCCTTTGGTATGACTGTTGGCGTGAATGGTTGCTGCGGTATAGATGATAGGTGGATGGGATGGTTTCAATTCCATATTTAGAAAAAAAAAGACATTTACTTTTTGCATTTGAGCCCAAAATATTAATGACGGCATCATAAATTCTTTTTTTGGTCAAAGTCATTTTATTGTTTTTTTTAACAATTATACAAAAACACACATGAACATCAATGATGTCTCAGTTTTAAAAAGTGAAAACTCCAACAGAGCCCCTTTCCCATTGTAACCTACAGACTTAGTAAAGGAAAAAGTTAACGTAAATTGAAAAAAGACAAAATAAAATAAATAAATGGAAAAATAAAATCGAAAAAATAATAATTAATTTTCAAACATACATAAATAATACTTAGAATGTCCTTATATAATATCCTTAGCATCCATTTTTGTCAGCTGATGAATAATATCATTTAAACAGGATTTTAAAGTTGAGAGTATTTCTATTTCCATTTTAACGGTATCAGTCGATGTGCAAGGAGACACCAAAAGCTGTTGTAATGTTGCTGTCGACTGAGGTGGTGCCGTTATAGAAGTTTTTAAGGATATCTTCAAGACATCCGCAAAAGTTGTGAATAGCAATTCCCAAAACCCGTCTAGCTTTGAGCAGAAATGGCATCAAATTCTAATAAATATATGCGGAACTTTTCTTGTTCTTTATGACAGGTGGTCCAGTGAATTTGTGAAGCACTGTAGGTGACTTATGCTGTGGCTTTTTTGCAAACTTTTGTTTTTCCCTCTTGACAGCAAAGGCTTAAGTGAACTATATTCAGACATGAGAAATGTGTTTTTAAGTTCTGTGAGACAAAAAATATGCTTTGATTTTTGTTTTATCTGGACTGACATGTAACCTTTAAGACATTTATTTAACATCATTACAGCATTCACATTCTGATATCTGAGGCCGCCATGAAATAAATAAGTGCTTGAAATGGTTGAGAGTTTACATGCATCAATGCAAAAAAGAAATCTCAGGCAGGCTGTTAATATCAGAAAATGTCTTGGAGTTGAAGTTTCTCTTTTACAGAATTTAATTGGAGTATAATTACTCCTTCATATCACATCATTAGACCTCCATATTGGCTGCCAGAGGAGAATAACTCACATTTCAAGTTTATGACCGTAAAGCCTCCTGCAGCTGTCTGGAGTTTAACAGTGACAGAACCTGAGAAAGTCCTTCATGGTCTGAATTTAAAGATAATGTGTGTGAGTGTGTGTGTGATGTTTTTTCAGCCTTTGGACACAGTGACCTCGTGTGAATATTTACTCCAACCGAGAAGTGAGCTGGATTTTTTCCCCATTCTGCTATCTAGCAACTTGATTAAAAAATAAAGCAAAAATTAAAAGACTGTTCCGTCATCATGTTAAAATAAAAATATATCTTTTGCTCTCTGCGCTGTCTGGTTTATTTTACCCACACTACCCTCCTGTCATCAGACACAGATATGCATGGAAGGATTTGAGTTCATCCATACAAGCGTTGTTAGAACTGTATGAAAACATGACCCAAGTCTTCAAATAAAAAAGGTGAATGAATATTTTGCTTTCGCTCATTTCTGTTTGAAAAATATCCAAGAGCGATCCAATCTCAGCCCTGACGCGCCCTGAGGACGAGCTGTCAGGGCGCATCTTGCCATAAAAGTTTGTTTTCTTGTTTTTCTGTTCAGAAGAGGTCGGACATATTGCTCTGTGAATGGACTTGTAAACATTTTATCTTAATAAAGTTGGGATTCGATGCAACTTCTGCACTTTTTCTTCTGCTTTCTGAAGATCAGTTCCTCTTTTAAACCCTCTGAATCAGCAGTCACCTGAAATATTGGTTTGCATTTATCAAATTCACACGGTAGCTATTTCACACTGACACTGCACTCGGGATGAAAAAGTAAAATCATGCTAAGATTTAATATATGCTAGTCGGCCACTTTATTAGGTACACCTTGCTAGTACTGGGCTGAAACTTTTTTCTCATAAAAACTCTCAACATTCCTCAGAGATTTTAGCCCATACTGACATGATTGCTTCACAGTTACGGCAGATTTGTATGGAGCTAAATCCAGGCCAAAGGTGTTAATATTAAAATTTTAAACTGAAATTTCAATGTTTGTTCTTGAATTTTTCAAAAAAATAAAAACACTAAAATTGAATTAATCAGAATTAGGAAAACTTTATGAATCCCCAAGGGGAAATTCAGTTGTGTCGGTTGCCCTTATACACAGTATAGCAGTAGGAATATCAAATAAAGACATTAAAATAGATAAGATCATATAAAATTAAGTAAGCAGGTTGCAACATGCAGAATCTTTAACAAATGTCAACTTCCTTATGAAGGAAAAAAATAAATTAGCGAGTGACACTATGAACGAGGCCAAGGAATTTACACCATTAACATTAACAATATTTACAATATGAATATAAACATGGCAGCACTGTGTGACAGCAGATTACAATAAGTTGAAAATAAGTGCAAGAGATTTTTTTCCATTTTATTTTATTTTTGATTGAGCTTTGTAATTATTTTAATAGAATATTTTCCTTTCTTTTTATTTTGAAATATATTTTAACATGCGAAGTGTCATTTTTTTCAGTTGTAGGATGAACATTTTCAGATTCAAATCTTATCTTTTTGTTTCAGATTTCTTTTTTTCACCTTCAGATCTTTTTGGGTGTTAAACTTAACAATCTGGCATATTTTCCAGTTGTTATATATCAAAAATGACCAAGAGTTGGCTAGAATTGCTTGTAAAGTGGTCGTCCTTAGCATCACTTTATTTACAGGTATAAAGAGGATATGGTGTAGAGAAAGTGTTGAGTCATATCCATCAGTGTTTCCTGAAGGCAACATCATCTGAGGATGCATTGCTCTGCTGTCACTCACAATCCCTCAATAAAACTTATCTTAGTCTGACAAATTAAAAAAAGTTTGGATAATAAGATAAAGAGGACTTTTTTATTCCTTTCTCCTTATTCATCTAATTTATCCAGAAGTTCAACAATATCTAACCTTCGCTTAAAATCATGCTTCAAAAGATAAACACATTCTTTGACTTCTAATTCAGTCTCAAAATATCACGAAGTTGTTAAGTAAGAAGTCTGAGGACCTTCACTCACAGTAACTTTAAGACGAAGTCCAGGGTGGAGAAAATACCAGAGCAGAGGCCAAGGCCGGGGTCAGAGGTGATGTTGGGTAATGACTATTCATAGTTCACTGATTCACATGGAAGCAGTGAGAGTTTATTCAGAGCACATACTGAAGAAAAGAAGGTTCAATTCTATAAAGAGGGAACACAGTGAAAAAAGTAAAATGAATGGAAGACGTTCTTAAAATTTGGAGATCAAGTAAAAAAATGTTTTGATGAAGATAATTTGAAACTTCTCTGTAATCAGCTAAAAGAGATTTTTTCAAAGTTCAAGTTAGTTTTTATATTATTAAATATATTTTAGCCTTTATTTTAACAGGAATCTTTGAGATTCAAAGATCTCTTGTGTGAAGGAGTTCTGCCCAAGACAGCAGCACAAAAGTTTCACACTAAGAATATCAGAACACACAAATATTTCATCTAACATCAAATCAGTATTCAGGCATAAACACTGTTCAGATGAGCCTCACTTCTGTTTTTCAAGCCCTCTAAAATTTTATAATGCACTGTTCAAAGATGATGAAGAAAAAACACAAAAATTTCATGGATAGTTTGAAGAACAACTAACATGATGAATCCCTGAGACCAAAGGCCTCAGACACCTCAACATAATTAACAAGAATATCTTATAAATACTTTATAAATTAATACCTGATGACTTGAAACTTATAACAAACTTCATCACTTTAGAAGAGCTGCTAAATCTTGGATGATTCAGCAGCAAACCTGCACTCACTTTTGATTTTATTTTGTTTTGTCACTATAAAATGCCCTTTTGTTATTATTATGTTTTGTCAGCATTGATTTGTTTGTTAATTTGTGAACAGGATAACTCAAAATCCAAGGAGTGGATTTTGACAATATTTTCAGGGAATGTTGGTGATAGCACAAGAAAGAAGTGATCAGATTTTGGTGGTGATCAGAATCAAGATGCAGATCCAAGAATATTTTTCAAGGCTTTCCAAACAGCGCAAGATTGAGCGGTTGCCCATACTTTCTCCAAATAACTCAAATCATTCTTAACAGATTTTCATGACATTTTCAGGGAATGTTGGTCATGGCACAAGGAAGAAGTGGTTTGATCTTGGTGGTGGTGCCAATCTGAATTTCTTGACAGGGCAAGACTTTTTGACTATAACTTCACCAGTCAATGTTGGAGATATGCTCTCTCTGAGCACTTGTTACCTCTTATTTTAATTACAGTTTTAATTGTTTTGAAGCCATAGACACTAGTGTTAAAATAAGCAATCACTATAAACATTATGAGACTTGAATTTGATGACTGTTTTCAGTTTGTCTATGTATACTGGATCTATAAAGCAATAAATAAATACAGGCACACCAAGACTATCCACACCATTCCAAAACCACTGCTATAAAGGAGCATCTGACAAACAAACTTACAGTATATTTAACACAGTATTATGAAACATCAGGATGGTTACACAGTCACTATTTACCAACCGAGTCCAGGCTAAACTTGTTCCAAACACTCAAGCCCCGCCCACTCTGCATTTCGACCTATCAAAGACCAGCTGTCTAACGTTGAACGTTGCCCAATCAGATCACCCATACACGGGGCGGGAGCTGTTCCAGCCAATAGAAATCCAGAACATCTCCCTATTTGACCCGCCCTGTCGTAAAGGCTGGTTTGAATGAGTTTGGCCCTTGAAAAGCGAGCCGTCATGATTGCGTCCCTCCCTCTTCGCCTCCGTCCGTCGGCAAGGCTGCAGCTGAACCCAACCTCCCCGGAACCAAACACCGAGAAACAACCATGTCCGAGAAACTGCCCTACAAAGTCGGTGAGTGTGCGAATACGTTACTTTAACCGTTAAAGCCAGATAGGTTGCTTAGCGACCGTTGGCGGTTGGATAGCAAGTTAGCATGCTGCAAAGTTAACGGGATTTCAGGGACAGCTAAACGGTTGTTGTCGTTCATTAGCCTGAAAGCTAACATGTTATTGACAATGAAATATGTGTTCACAATCATTTAACGCCTTAAACGTTTTAACCTTTACTTTGTATTGTTTATGATAGCATGTAAGTTCGGCGTAACGGCTACTCATGCAGCGCAGTTCTCGTTAATTCAGCGTTTTGTAGTAGTTTGCCTTTATTTAAACTGCTCTTTGTTAGCAGTCTTTAATTATCTCAACTCTTAAGTCGTCATTTGCTTTAATCCGAGAATGAATCGACATGTTCAGTCACACTTGTACCAAGCATGGTCTTGTCTCGGACGTGCTCAGCTCTTGGGTTATGTAGTTTTTGGCGAAGTCTGAGGCATCAATCTCTGCGACAAGAGTTGTGTTTGTAAACTACTATTCCCATGATGCTTAGCGCCTGGCGGCTAGGCTAGGTGGTTAAGGTGTGATTGACAGGAGCAGGCAGACAGAGCAGCCCTGTGAATAATGTAGTTACGCTGAAAGCACACTTGGTGTTCCCATGCGAACGCTTCCAGAGCCAAAAAATTAAACTAACTTTCAAGTTTAAAAAATTAGAATTATATGTTTTTGTTCAGTTTCAGAAATGCACATGTTCTTCTTTGCATTTAAAAATGCAGAGTGCACTGGTAAAAATGCACCTAAAACTGGAACAGCTTGTACTTTTATTGCCATAACTGCAGATGTAAAACGATTGAATTATTTTATGCACACTCATGTGCTCTCTAGTGGTGTGAAACTTCTGGTTCAGAGCAGAATAAGTTGCACAATTTCCTGCTAATAGATAACAGGGTCGAAGTCTGTAAAGTCTCTTTGAAGTGTAGAGTTCAGCTCAGGGCCTGCTTTCCTAAAATCCCCTTCCTGATACCTTCATTCAGACGATATTTACAGCAGGCAGACAGCGCAGCTTCTTCATTGTAAACAAATTAAACATGTTCCATGTGAAGAATTAATTTTCACTGAAATCCTGACTCTCACTGTTGGGTTTGCAGCACATGAATCATTAGTAGATCAGGTATACAGAAAGTACTAATTAAAGCGTTTTGTCATTGGTATGGTTAATTAAGCTGCTGAAAGTAAAAGCTTTCAGACTTTGGATCTTTTATGGAAGTGTTGGCAGGATGTATTACCAGTGTTATTTAATTAATTGGTATTGTAATTAGGGATGCATAATATTGGATTTTTGCTGATATCTGATATTCCGAGATTTCTTAATTCATTATGGCAGATACCGATATATTTTTGACTTGTTTCTTTCAGTGCTACAGTATATTTTTGCGAGGAACAGATGAAAAGCAAGAAAAACAGCTTTTAACTCTTGCAAAAATGAAACTCTTGATTTTTAAATGTACCCATGCAGTAAATAGAAGGTGCATCAATATTGTACATTTGTGTAATTTGCTGATATTCCAGTCGATATATGTGTGGCCTATATATTGGCTGTAAATATCTGCAATATCGGTCAATATTTACCTTTTTAGGCAGATATCGGCCAATACCGATTGCAAACCAATAATATTGTGCATCCCTAAGTTTGATTAATATATTAATTTATTATTGTAATAATTGTCAGCAGCACTTCAGTTTAACATAGACATATGGTATCCTATTGAATTCTGCCACAACCATGGAGTCATCTAGGGGCAAAATCTGTGTCAACACTTTGATTTCCCTCCAACAGTCAGTAATAACACTTAAACTTTAGAGGCGGGAATAGATTTGAAACGTCTTTGATTAGATGTTATCTCTACTCAACATAGAGATGAACTGGTTGAAGATTAATAAAATACTAAACATGATTTATTAAGGCCACCATACTAACGGAGCCTTTGAACACGTCTGGGATCGGCAGTGCCTCTGTGTCTGTATTCTGTCAGGCTTTCTTATCATGCGAAACAGTTTACAATATGAAGGCGATTGATCAACGTTATGATAAGTAAAGAAGAATCAAAGAGCAGAAGGCCAAAAGGATGAATTTCATCAGCACATTAAATTAAAAAAATGTCATTTGTAAGGAAAGTTTGGATATACTTTCATAAAAAGTTTATAATATATTTGATATAGTATATTTATTTATATTTATATTTATTTATATTTTTGTTTAGATCCATCCTTTTTTTTTATATCTTTTTATCTCTTGTACTAAACTGCTCATGAAATCTTAATTTCCCTGAGGGAGTCTTACAAAGGGATTAATAAAGTTCAATCTAATCTAATAAAACATCCAAAAAATGTTGCTGATGGTGAAAAACCTTGCAATTTTTCACATTTTTTTCATTTTTTTTTTTTTTGATAAAGCAGTGCTATTGGTTATCCTCTACATCTATAAACAGGCTTTAAACATTTCAAACCAATTAAAAGTACAAAAACCTTTGACTCTTATGACGTACAGCATTTTAATAGCGCCATAAACTTGGTGATTTTGAAGGTTACATTTTTTTTTTCCCTGACAATAACGACATACTCACTGATGCATATGGTGCATCTGCTGGAACTTGTTGCTAAAATAGATACGTCACTGGGAATTCCCCAGTTGATCTGAATTTCGTTGGCCGATCTTTAGGCACCCCAGCTGGTAACTGGAACGTGCTTAACTGGGATGTGATGTAATTCAGAGTTCCAAAATAAATGGAGCGCACCAAAAATCATGCCAATAAACAAAAGTTAATCTTTAACAAACTGATAAGTTTGTCTGTCTGCCAGAATTTGGACATAACTTCTGACTGATCGTTTTCTGTTTTGAGGAATTGTAAATGCTGAGAGTAAATCTTGACACTGAACACAAGTGACCACAAAAAGTTGTTAAATGAATGGAACTCAGTTACTGATAGTGCTTCTAGATATGCAAATCAAAAAGGCTCACCTTCAAGTCTTTTTGCTCTTTAAGTTAATAACCTAAAACAAAAACACTTTTTCTCACATGGCTCCTGACATGCTTATCGACACATCTGATTATTGGTGGTTTCTAATTGCCTTTAAGCTCAAACTAAAGCCCTCTCACACATGCAACCCTGAAATTATCCGGTTGATGTCTGGGCAGACACTTCGCATGCACTGCGTGTCCCGTTTTCCCTGACAACGCTGATTCCTGTTTAGATGGAGATAGATACAAAAGCGTTTTCAGAACTTTTCATTCTGAACGCCGGTTTCAAAAGTTTGGAGATTGAGGCACTCCGGGCGCTTTTCTTGTGTAAATAGAAGGCCACACACACAACAAAAACTTTCAGTTTTCAGCCGTTTTCGTTGTCACGTAAATACCGTAATAACATATTTTCCAGACTATAAGTTGCATCAGTCAAAAAATGCGTCATGAAGAGGAAAAAAACATATTTAAGTCGCACCGAACTATAAGTCACATTTGTTTAGTGCTCTGATAGAGAGGTGGTTGCCTTGTATGAAGTGGTAACACCAAGAAGGCCCACCTTCCTCACTTATCTTCATCTCCTTAGCAGCTACCAGGGCGTGGAGACGTAACCACACCGTAACAACCCTCTTCCGGCAGCACGTTGTTCAAGCACCCATCTGTGGACTCGTTCCTCCTGCTCTGGTCATCTTGCTTTCGGCCCTCGATTAGCTTTCTTCATTTTCGTCATTGCAGTAAGAGTAACCTCTGCTTTTCGCCAGTCCCTCACGAGTTTCTCACTCACTCCAAACTTTATTTCTGCTTGATTACCGTTGCATATTTTACTACCTGCAGTTTGTTATCTGCAGAATAGGATTTTCACTTTGGGGTCATTTTGTGTGTGTCAAGCCTAGAGCGCCCTCTTGCGGGAGGAATGTGGTAGAAGTCAATGTTCATAATATGAGAGCAGACCCCTCACTCAGGTGATCGTTTTCTCTGTTTGTGATGGAGCCTCTATTCTGACCTCAGTGTAAACTGCCTAATCCTCGGTGTGGCAGGTTCATTCAGCTCAGTGCTGGTTCAGAGCAGATATCAGGCTGAGGGCTGTTTGCACAGGCCGGAGGGCACGACCTTGTAGAGGTAGTATTGGTTGATGATTGGGGGAGGGGGTGAACTTTGAGACTTTATCTTGTATCCTTGGGTTTACCCATAGAAAGGTATGTTTTGTGTTTTTTATGTTATACCAGTCATATTTTAGAGCTAAAATTTAATAGATAACTTTTTAGTAATGCCTTAAATAATGTTGATTACCACTGCCAAGGAGGTTACGCTCTTGCTTTTTGTTTGTTTTTGATTAGATAAAGAGCGCAATAAGCTAACACAGATATATTCCTAAACATCCTAAACAAATAAACCAACATGCCAAATTCCCACATGGTTACAAAATTAAAGACCAACAAATCTGCTCTCATGGCTCAGAATCAGGAGGCTTTTCTGGACTACAGATTGTTGACATCCTGTTGTCTGTTTGTCTCCTACAGCTGACATCAGCCTGGCCGAATGGGGACGTAAGGCCATCGACATCGCAGAGAACGAGATGCCCGGCCTGATGAAGATGAGGGAGATGTACGGTCAGTCCAAGCCTCTGAAGGGCGCCCGTATTGCTGGCTGCCTCCACATGACCCTGCAGACCGCTGTGCTCATCGAGACCCTCACCGCCCTTGGAGCTGAGGTGAGATTTTCCACCTGCTTGTCGATATTTCATTTTAAAGAGCATCTAGATAACTAAACGCTTTAAGGTGCTACATGGACACCAGTTTGACAGTGTGGTGCCAGCTGCTGTCCCTAGACCCATGCCACTTTCTCAAACCAGAATAGACGATGAGTTTAATCTCAGATCATCCTGGAGTGCGCATTCATCCTTAATTATATGAATTTTAGATAAGTGAGGGTCTCAAAGTGTTCATAAATAAACGTTTTAGTACATTTGGAGCTGTAGTGATAGAGCATAGAGTGCAAGAAATAAGCTTATTCCCTTTGAAGTTATACAAACTTAAATGAGTTACCCCAACTTAAAGAAAAAGATTTCAGATAAAACCCAAACCTCAAGGTCATTAAAATAAAAGATAAACAGATCCTGACTGCCTCATGTTGTACAAAAAAATAAACATTAAGCAGGATTAAAGAAAAATTAAGATTGCAAGTGTTTTACTTTCAAAAAGCCCTTAAGTTAAGACAACTTGTCTACAACTTGTTGTAGACAACTTGTTGTAGACAACTTGTCTACAACATGTCTGAATTATCTCAATCAAAACAACCTGGTTCGTGATTTTGCGTATGTGATAGTTTGCAGCATTTTTGTACTGCAGGAAATTATGTTCTGAATTTAAAAAAAATGGTGAAGGAAGTGGTTAAGATGCAAGTATTTTGAAATGTGGCTTCAAGATGAAAAATATGTCATAGTAGATAAGAAGCAAAATGACTCTTGATCACTTATATAACATATGTTTGCATAACACAGTTTGAATCCAAAAAAAACACTTTCAGTTAATTCTTTTAAGGCTGTCAGTTTTCCTGAAAATCAAACTCCAACGGTTTTCGAACATAAATGCAAATGCACGACAGAGACTCTCTTGTCCGCCCCTTCAGAAATTGCTGCATTTAAGTATTACTAGTTGCATTTACTTAAACAACAATGTTGATAAAATTATGTCTTACTTATTGATTTGTTCCTTATGTTAAACTGTTAGTAGATGCTGTTAGTCAAGTTCAAGTAAAATCTGGCCCTCTAGCTTCAAGGACGGATAAATGTGACCTGAGGGTAATCAAAGTTCTCCTCTCACGTAGTTGCTACACAATGCAAAAAACGATTTACTTGTCTTTGTTCAGGCCTTTGTAACGGTCCTGAAGAGTCTTGAATTTGATTTAAGAAACCTGTTAGAAACAAAACACTGAGGGAGACAGAACAGGCTTTTATTGATCCAGCCGTCCCATCATTTCTTTGTACATGAGAGTCAACCCTTCCCCCTGTCAGTCCTATAACACAATTTGGTTGAACATTTTTGAGTCGGGTTAATCTTTTCTGAGAGCTGTGCTCAGATCAGTCTGCAGATGTTTGGCTAAGTTAGTCCAGATTCAGACTTTAGATGATGAATTAAAGCTCTGTGACACATATGAAAGAGCTTTTCTAATGCTGGTGTCAGTTCTCATCTTAATTTCTTTTGTACAGCCACAAATGCAGCATGATAAGCTGGTTAGTGCTGCAGTACACACTAATAATGTTATAATTGGTGTTTCTATAAAAACGGTCTCCGTGAGTCTGGGATCCGCTCTCCCCCTCTATCTGCCTCAAGGCCGCGTGTTGTTATCATGCAGGTTTTTATCTCTGACCAGGACCAGCTCACTCCTGCACAGACCTGAACCCTGTGAATGACCAGAGAATGAATGACCTTGTGTCTGCGCCTGGGAAATGTTTTACTCTTTTTGTTATTGCTGTAGTTAAGTTTGAGTTTACATGCAGAAAAGGCTCGAATAAAGCATGCCCCAGAGCTTGTTTTATGTGAAACTTTATTTATTGAATTTAAACGTATAACAAGAACAAATATAAATATAAACTATACACAATTCCATTGCCATTCAAAAATAAAAATTAAAATAAACAAATGTAATAAAATAAAATAAAATGATGTGTGTGTGCAGCTTTCACTTCATAATTTAGTGATGACAATTGTACAATAAAAAGTGGATTTGAGAGAGTAGTGATCAGAGAAACCCAAGTTTGTGCCGTGGATGCCTGGGCCTTGTTAATTACAGCCATCAATCTTTCTAGAAGAGAGATGTCTCTAAAATGATTAAACCATTCTGTTATCGTTGGTGGGGTAGCAGAAAACCAGGAGTGAATTATGGTCTTTTTTTGTGGCTGTTGAATCTACAAACACAATTTTCCTAGCAATTAAACTAGTATTGTCTCTGAGGTTGAAATCACCATTGAATAAGAATAAAGAGGCATCTTTTGGGATTGGAAACTTAAGAACATTTTCTAGACATTTGGTGATTTTGGACCAGAGATCAGCAACAGAGGGGCGATCCCAAAAAATATGAAAATATATACCAACAGTATTTAAGTTGCATTTAGTACAGTTGGGACTATCTGTGAGCTTCATTTTGAAGCACCTATAAGGTGTGGCATAATATTTGAGTACACATTTATAATGAAAAAACAGCTTTATTTTTGATATTTTGCCCCTCGAGGCGTTACAGCTCCGGCCGTTTGTGCTGCAGCTGTGTCATGAGGTGGCAGAGAGAGAGCGGTGGAGGTCTGCACTGAGACTCTCACTCATAGAGGACTCAGAGTCATACTCTCCACCTACACCTTAAACATGCAGGAAGTGAAATCTTGAGGTTGTTACATAACACGAGGACCAGGGATGCAAATTAAAAACCAGTTCAATTCTTTCCACTTTGTTCTGCATGCCTTGCACAACATACAGGACATCGTGTTCTCATCAGAGGCAGTCTGCAGAAAGTCCAAACAAAGAAGTCAAAAGTCACCGCAGACGGGAGACAGAAGTGGTCAAAATTGTGGCTTAATTACTTTTTTTTTTTTAATTTTTTTCTTTTTTTTTTTTTTTATTAAACAAAGGTATAATGTGACAAAACAAAAAACTTCTTCAATTCCAAATATTATCCTCAATTCTTTTGCCAGCTCTTGCCAGTAAGAATGGATTAGAGGGCAGGCCCAGAATCCATGGAAATGATCTGCCATTGAAGCACCACACTTGGATTAATTACTTTTAAAGACGAAATTAAAGATGCTTACTGCACAACTTTATGTTAAAGGAGACACAAGAAACTTGCAGAAGCATTCATCTCTGCAGTACGGCATGAATACCAACACAGGAATTAAAAAAAACTGTTAAAGTAGCAGAATTGTTAATAGCATTGGTTTCAATAAAATCGTATTAATTCCCATCCCTAACGAGGACACAAATGACCTCCTGGAGTGTCAGTTAAAATAAGCAGGCTGACCTCCAAGTGGACTTCAGGTCAAGTCAGTACTACGGGCTACTAAGTGGATTTATGTCATTTTGAGTGTAAAACAAGCCTAAAAACCCTGTTCCTTATTGGTGTAATAAATGTGTATTAATTTACTTCAAATCGAAGTCTGATGCTTAACACGTCTGAATGTTCCCCTCCTCTCTTCAGGTTCAGTGGTCGAGCTGCAACATCTTCTCCACTCAGGATCACGCTGCTGCCGCCATCGCCAAGTCTGGGGTTCCAGGTACGTCTTACTACCAACCAGGGATTAGGACTGTCACAGTGCTAGACGTGACTTCAATACGACACCATTAAAACAAATTTGATCTTCAATACCTGTTTTGATACCTCAGCAAAAACAGTAAAATAACAAAGTGGACCTCGAAATGAGGTCATTTTTTCAACAGCCCTGAATTTTTATACAAGAAAACTGCCCTTAAAATGAAGGTGGTTTGATTGTAAACTAACAAGTATTATTAAATATTTATTCTAATTATCATTCTGAATGTATCTGGAATAAAAACATTTCATGATTCCATACAACAGATTAGAAAAAGCAAGAAAAAACAAGCACAACCCAAAAAATATTAAATAATGGGTGCGAGACACAAAGAGAAAAAAGATCTGCTCCAAAAAGAAGCTGCTCCAAAGTCCATTTTAATGAAGATTGACAGAAATGTCCCATTTTTGGACATTTTGACTTTGGAGCAGCTTCTGGTGTGCAGACCTTTTTGTCTCTTTATACAGCGATTACAAATCATCAGAGTTTGAGGCACATTTAACTGTGTTGAGGTGAAAATTTTTCTTGGTTTGGTACATAAAATTGAACCGTTGTAGATTTATATTCATGAGCAAAAGTACTTCTTACTATTAAAATATTTGATTAACTTATTGATAGAATACAGTCAGCATTTTTTGCAGGATTTGTGTTTTTACTGATAATGGTATTGTAGTTTTTAAATTGTAATATCAAAGTTTTTTGGAGAATCTTTCTAGGGATGCACAATGTTGGATTTTTGTTGAAATCAGGATATTTTCAAACTCATCATGACTGATACCGAAGCCTCCACTTCACTATCATTGATCTGTTCCTATTATGGTGACAGTCTTTTTGCGTTAAAAGAAATGTAAAGCAAGAAAAACATTTTATTCTCTAATTAGTGACTCTTTCCACTTATAGAAGTGGACATTCAGTGACAATGAGGGTACATTCTGCCAATATTACAGCAAGTTTATTTAATTCTTTGTTTTATTGTTTTGCTTTTTCTCTTGTTTCTTTTGTTTTTCTTTTTTCAGTCTTTCTGATTGATTGTTTCTTTTACTTCAGCTATACTGGTGTACATTAGTCTTATCCTAGTTATTTTTATTATTACAGTGTAATGGTACTTAGCAAATAGACATGAGTGTTAATTTATTTGGTAGTAGGAAAAAGTAAAATTATTACAAAGAACATTATTATTAGTACTCTTTCATCTTTTTGTCTGTCACTTTTCTGCCTTCCTGTAAAGCATTTTGTACTGCACAGTTTATATGAAATGTTCTTTATGAATCAAGTTGGCTTGCAGGTGCACTGGGAGTGTAAAACAAAGATATATTTGAGTTTTCTTTCACTTTCTTGTTCAACAGAGATGTTTGGCTTGTTTTACGTGGTAGTGAAAGTGGTGCATTAATTAATAATCTTCTGACCTGCTTTAACATGACGGATCCATTTGTGGCTCCACTGTCAAACTTTTCCGCACTTCAGCTTCTGCACATTTAAAGAAAGTGCTCCATGTCCGGTTATTAATGAAGAAAACTGAAATGCTCAGATGGTAAATGAGGTGTTTTAATGTATGTAGTGGACTGTATGGAGTCCATGCTGTAAAGAGATACCACACAGCATGTTGTGAGGACATGATGATAAACTATGGGACGTGTTTTTGCCCCTCGAGGCGTTACAGCTCCGGTTGTCTGTGCTGCAGCTGTGTCATGAGGCGGCAGAGAGAGAGCGGTGGAGGTCTGCACTGAGACTCTCACTCATAGAGGACTCAGAGTCATACTCTCCACCAACACTTTAAACATGCTTCAGTTGTTTTGGTAATATTATTCTCAGCAGACTCAGAAGTGAACTGTCCTCCCTCTGCCTCTGTAGTGTACGCGTGGAAGGGCGAGACAGACGAGGAGTACGTGTGGTGCATCGAGCAGACCCTGTACTTCAAGGACGGTCAGCCCCTCAACATGATCCTCGACGACGGAGGAGACCTCACCAACCTCGTCCACCAGAAGTACCCCAAACTGCTGGCAGGTGGGTTTCTTCAATGCAATGCAACGCAATAGGACATTTAAAAGAAACAACTAAGGTCGACTGAAGAGGATAAACATGAATGAACAACCACAAGAAAACAAGACTCTTGATTTTAAAACAGCTTTACAAAAAAAACTTAAAATTGTACTGAAAGACAATCAACCAATCAATCAAACTTTATTCGTACAGCACTTTTCATACAAATTCTTGTGGCACAATTTGTGTTACATAAAAATGAAATAAATGAAAATAAAATAGAAATAATAACAATAATTATAATAATGAAATAAAGTAAAAAGTAGAAGATTGAATACAATGAAAACACAAAACCCTCCCCTCCCCTATTATCCACATACAGCACACACACTCAGGCACGCACGCACGCACACACACAAAAATATTTAGGAGAGATTCTAACAGAAAACAGAATTAAAGGACTGAGGAAACACTATCTTACATTAAAAATGAGGAAACAGGAGCTAAGACTAAAATGACATAATGGGGAAAAATAAAATGAATTCATGATTAGAAATTAAATGAAAGTACTATAAAGAAAAATAAACAAATAAAATAAAATGTAAAGTAATAATATGGTAAAATTAGATAGCCAACACCAAATGCCTAAAAAAATCTGCTTAAGTAAGATTATGAAAAGAAAATTGATAATCAGAGAATACAATTCGGACAATAAGTCTGAACTGAAATGGAGAAATAGAACCGATTAAGCAGATTAAAATAAATGACTAAGATGAAATAATAATGCATATAATCAGCTTAAAGCATCATTTTTTTTGTGCCTGTTCCCCAAGGCCTCAAGGCTCAGGAGGGCTGTGCAAGCTGACATGGTTACAAATGTAAAACAAATACTCTCCTGTCTGAAAGTTTGCTCACATGTATACTAAATATTTTATATATTTACCTTGTGTACATTAGCTCAGCTTAGTCAGTCTACCTTCAGCCTTTTAATGAATCACCTTCAGCAAACGATTTTCTCCTGAGACTCAATGAGCAACTTCAGCCACTAGGTGGCAGCAGAGGTCTTTTGGCTGGTTGTTCTGCTGACACTCGGTGTTACAGTAAAGTGTTTATTATTTAATTTAATTATTTAATGACCCAGGATATTCCCATTGAGATTTAGAGATTTATTTAAGACAGCACACCTGGCCAAGACAGCAGCACAAGAAGCCCCACACAAACCATAAACCTCCACCCGTCCCCGGCGTATCCTGGGCCGGGTCGCGGGGCAGAGAGCCAACCGGGTCAGCCCAGACATCCCTCTCCCCAGCCACCATATCCAGTTCCTCCTGGGGGATTCCAAGGCATTCCCAGGCCAGATGGGATATATAAACCCTGTAGCAAACCATAAACAAACAAGAAACAAGACAAATTCAGCAGTGACATATTTACATTCACCAGCCGAAGTATCCCTCATACTGGTTTAAATGATGTAATGATTCAATTTAATCTCAAGTAGGGCTGAACGATTTAAGAAAAGGTCTAATTGTGATTTTTCTGGCAGATATTGCGATTTCAATTTGATTCACGATTTTCTTCAAGTCAAGCTTCAGTGTAATATTCACTATGTTTACAGTACAGACAACAGTGAGGAAATCAATGATCAAAAGCACATAACACATTATTCATCATCTAATATTGATGATAAATAATCTGTTTTCATTATTTAAGGGATACTCCAACTTCTACTCCTACACAGAGGCTTTGTGTTGTTGACCTGCCTACCAGCACTTCTGTAAATGCAAATTGCCTGCAAATAAGATAGTTGACACAACAGATCCTGTTATAGTCAGGAGCGCTGCACAAAATTGCTGTTTTTTCGATCACAGGATTGCGTTGTCTGAAATTGTGATTTCGATCCGAAAATGTTAAATCTTTCAGCCCTAGTCTTAAGTTTAAGGTGACTGTAGCAGAGGCTAAGCTGTTGGGTAAAATCTGTGAAAGCTCTTCTATCAAAGAAGAAGCAGCTTTATGAATTTAAACATGATTTATTAGTAATTGAATTTCTTGACTGTAAAGGTTGCCTTAAGAAATATGAAAAAACACAAGCTATCCCAGTCAAGATGTACTTATAATAGAAGGATTATTTGACAAGCAACTTACACACACACAAGAGGTTGTTAATGCAGCTTTTTACAACAAGTCATTGCTGTAAATCACCTTTAATGGGACCCCTGAATCTGGGACAATGCACAGCCTTGGTATTGTTGTAGCCACGAATAGCCTCCAGAGCTTTCCCTGAGAGTTATGCAGATTTCATCATTACTTAACAATGCTGTTGACTTTTGAAGCCAATAAAAGCATGGTAGTATCTGCAGTCACTGCTGGAGTACCACTGCATGATGAAGGTGATGGCTCAGATTCAGAGTTATGATGATGAAAACAGTTGTTTGTTTTGCTGCAGCTGCTTAAGTTTTTATTATTTGAATCATGCTCATGGATGTAGGACTATTCATTCACTAAATACTGCATTAGAAATGTGATTTAAGAAATAAGGGTATATGAAACAGTTGTTTTAAATCCCTTACTAATAGTCTGCATAACCATAATAACAGAAGAATATTTATATATATTTCCAAAGCATTCCCATTAAAGCCAGAAGGCACCCATGTAGAGAAGTGTTAATTTAACTTTTAGATTTAGTGATAGTCTTTTGCCTAAAAAATCTTTTAGTTTTAGTCATAATTCAGTCATCTAAATTGTTTTGATTTTAGTCTAGTTTTAGTTGATGACATTTCACAACATTTTAGTGAAAGAAATCTAAAAATAATAAAGTCTGACTGTATAAATGAACAGAAACTAATTGAACTTTTGTGTGAAATGCAGTCACCTTTATTTAGGCTACCTGGCAGAGCATCTCAGTTACAATACCAGAACTGACAACAAACAGTGAACCTGCTCTACATGAATATATCAATTCATAAAGAGAGGAGCTCTGATTGGATCGCTCCACAACTTATCCCACCACCACCAAGCTAAGGCAGCTGTGATTGGATATATTCCTAACTTGTCTCTACTTTCTACATGACCAAATGAGGTCTGATTGGATTAAGTCTCTGACAGACAATTTCGTCATGTTTTATTTGCTGATGAAATTGTCAGTTAATTTAGTTTTAGTTTTTGTCCGTGTGCACTTGTTTTTATTAGTTACTGTCTAGTTTTCATCAGGGGAAGAAAGGTTGTTGACAAAAACTATGATGAAAATAATTCGTCGACAGAATTATCACTACTGTAGAGGAAGTGTGAACCATAAGACTGGAGGCTTCAGCTACAGCAGTTGATGGAGTCAGTACAGACTATAAAGACTTAAACAGTTAATGTGAAATGCCTCATAATCTCCCAGGTATGAGACATAAACAGTCAAAAAGCCAAAAGCTTTCACCGTCTCTTACTCACATCACGGTACAGGCTGTCTCTGAATCGACTTTTCCTCGCCTCAGTACTCTCGCTGTCTCTCTTTTCCTCTCTCCAAGTCCGTCCCTTTATCCTGTCCGGGCGGAAACACTCCGCTTCACCCTTTCCTGCAGAATGTTAAACTTAATGTGATGTTGACTCTAAGTAACAGGGAAACATTAAATTAAAAACACAAATAATGTTTTCAAGGCATCACCTATATAATAAGTAGTTTTTTGACTGGGTTACACAGGAATCGTAATAGATATAAAAACCTTATCAACATTATAATTCTAAATAGATGGATATACTGTATTTTGCCCCTCGAGGCGTTGCAGCCCAGCTGTCAGTGCTGCAGCTGTGTCATGAGGCGGCAGAGAGAGAGCGGTGGAGGTCTGCACTGAGACTCTAAACACACAGAGGACTCAGAGTCATACTCTCCACCTACAGTACATTACATTTAATATTTTAAACGTCTGATATTATTAAAGGCCCAAATAGATCTCAAGTATGATTTAATTAGTTCTATGAATTTGTTGGAAGTATAACTTTAAATGTGCAGAGCTGTCCGAGGGTTTAGTTACCTTTAGAGCCAACTGAACTGAAACTAGAATAAGTAATGATTACCAATAATGTTCGCTTGCTTCCTTTGGTTTAGCATAAACATTTGCTTGTGTGGGACGTCCCGATGTGCTCTTTTGACCCTTGATCCAAATTTTTAATAAGAGGGTGTCTGCTGAAGTCCCAATCTGATATTTGCATTTACCTAGACAATACATGTGTTTTTTTTTTTTTTTTCTTTGAACAAATTATGTGAACAAAGTATCAAGATACTTTAATTACTTTTAACTAACTAGCATTATTTTAAAACTCATAAACAAATGTGTAAGCATTTGGGATGAGGTGATCAGTATGTATCCTGATCCCCAGTCAGTCAAAATGCTCATATCAACCCCAATTCATTACTTTTATTGATACACTGCAGTGGGACATCCCTATTGTAAGTACTATTCAAACTCTTGTATTTTCCTGAACAGATATTCACAGCCTGTGAGCCTCGAGGAGAGGCCTCAAAGGTGTTGGTTTTATGTATTGAAGCCTGCAGTTGAAAAACAGTCTTGCTTTGCTGCTTCTTTGTAGAATAAACTCTACCAAAAAGCAGAGTATTTTGTGAGAGCGACTGTGTTTTTAAATCTGTTTTTTTCTTCTTAGGTATCCGTGGTGTTTCCGAGGAGACCACCACAGGCGTCCACAACCTGTACAAGATGTTTAAGAAGGGTGAGCTGAAAATGCCCGCCATCAACGTCAACGACTCCGTCACAAAGGTAACAAACTCTTAAGATTTAGGAGAAATAGTTGTGGATAAAGATAAACTAATGTGAGAATTAAGTTAACTGTGAAAAGCTTGAAAATGTGCTTCAAGAATAATTTTGTTCATGTAACTCTTCTTGTAGATAAATAGATGAATAAATAGATAGATGGAGAGATACATCTATAGACAGATAGATATTGGCTTTTTCAAGAAAAAATAATAGCTCAACATAAAGGGACAGCATAAGAAAAACAAGCACAAAACAGACTTGATAACAGAAACAAAGCGAACATTTTCATTTTGCAGTTACATAAAATGAAAAAGGAAAAAGATGATCCCATTATGATGGGCTTTGAGGCAAATGGATACAGGAACAGCTGTAGAGGTCCATTACATATGAAGTGCCTTTAAGAAAGAGGAGAATTAAAGCTTAGTTCTGATGAAGTCCATGAAAGGCTTCCACATTTTCTTAAAATCATCTGAGGACCACTGTTGTGAATCTCAACTTTTCAAGTTTAAGGAGCCAAATACTTTCCCTCAGCGTCTGAGTCCAGCTCTGTGGCTGAGGGTTTTTCCAATTAAGAAGAACCAATTTCACGCTAACGGTGACGAATTTTGTGATCTTCAGGATGGTTCCAGAAAGGTTTTTATTGTTCTCTACCACTACGCTAAAAATGGCTGTTATGTGGTCTAGCGTGGACTGAGATTTCATGAGACATTGCCTTATAGGCTTAAATGTTTATTGTAATTTTACTGACGCTTATCTGGTTTCCTGTCACATACAATCTAGCTGTACTAGCCTTTTGTTTATAATTGTTATATATATATTTTTTTTCTCCTGATACGTCTTAGGTTTGGGGGAAAGATGTCCTGGGGTTGGGGCGAAAATGGGTTTAGTTCATGATCTTATAATTTGTATTGACCATCCTCGTGTTGAATGATGAAAGTAATAAATATACTTAAAAAAAAAAAAAAGGGTGTTATGGGGGTCTTGTCTTTTCTCAGTGGATAAGTGGAACTGTAACTGACCTCTAAATATGTTGTTTTTTGGTCAGTTCTTGTAATTTTTGTGTGTTAGATTCATTAGTTATCCATTTATATGGGAGAGGCAAGAACATTCTTACTTGTGCAAAATAATGTGTAATCTGGAAAAAAAAAAACAGTGGGATGTGCATCAGATACAGAAATGTTCAATATAAAAACAATATCACTTTTTTTTTTGATGCAGAGTAAGTTTGATAACCTGTACGGCTGCAGAGAGAGTCTCATCGACGGCATCAAGCGAGCCACCGACGTGATGATCGCTGGTAAAGTTGCCGTGGTTGCAGGATACGGCGATGTGGGCAAAGGCTGCGTCCAGGCCCTGCGTGGGTTCGGAGCTCGTGTCATCGTCACGGAGATCGACCCCATCAATGCCCTGCAGGCGGCCATGGAGGGTACGTGATGACAGAAATATTCAAGACCTGAAGAGCAATTTAAACGAGTGCAGGAAGAGCCAAGAGTGACGAGATTTATCCATCAGCTTTGAGCTTGATGTTTGAAAACGATGTGTGATGCTGTTAAGCTACGACACGTTGGCCAAAAATCAAAGCTTGACTTCATTGTGGCTAAAGGGAAACACAGGTTATGTATCTTGACTTTTTTTCTATCAAGAAATAAAAAAGTGTCTCAGTATTAGAAATATAATCTTTGAAGTGATTCTTGTAAAAAATCAAAACCTGCTAATACCTGTTACATACCACAGCAAGCCTGCTTTAATTAGGAATACCTGTAAATGGTTTTGTTCTTTTTTACATGACGGCAACATAAATAAATGTTTTGACTAAACCTTGAAATGTCTTTCAATGTTATCTTAACCCAGGGACTGCATGTGAGTGGCTATATTGAGTAATTCAGGGACAAAGGTGTTAACACCGAACAGCATTTTCAGTAAACTGTGTTTTGAGTGTATCAGAAATGTCTCTGGATTTTAGTTTTCTTTGGTTGTCACAGTGACAAGTTGCTTGGCAGCTTTGGCAACGTCATAGGCGCACTTTTTATTATTATTATTGCTATTATTGTTTTTTCTTTTGTCTTCAAGATTGACAGTTTGCCAAAAAAAAAGCCACAAAGATGTTGTTGAACATGAGACTTAAATTGAGATAATCTATTTTCCCCACTCTTAAAACATGAATAATCACTAAAATGTGAACTGTAAAATCCGCTGTCACTTTTTTCCTTTCCACATTTTTCAGTCAAATTATCCAATTCAGCCCTGATCAATAGATGAATAAAGTTTATCATACACGGAGCTCACTGTGGTAGAGTTTGGTTATATACAGGCTGTTGTCATTCAGCTGTAAAGATATCCAATGTTTCGCCCAGCCCTGATGAATCTACTCCTGAGACCTCTTTTACACACAGCATTAACGCCGTCCTTTGTCTGTGACCCTCTTCAGGTTACGAGGTGACCACCATGGACGAGGCTTGTGAGGAGGGGAACATCTTTGTGACCACCACCGGCTGTGAGGACATCATCCTGGGACAGTGAGTCTCAGTGTCTTTCTGCTCAAGCTGAACTATTTAAACAGTCTGTGATTCTTTAACCGAGAAGAGAAGAACTTTTCTACTGAACCAAGAAATGTTAATTTTGTTGACTAATTATTTTTGTCATTGTTTTTGTCAACAACCTTTTTTTAAATAAAGGGTTCTTAGATGCAGTGATAATTTTGACAGCACTTTTAATTTAGCTTTAGTTATTGTCTTTTGCCTGATATATATTTTAGTTTTAGTCATCATTTAGCCGTCTAAATTGTTTTAATTTTAGTCTAGTTTTATTTGATGAAATTTCACAACATTTTAGTCGACGAAAAGGCAGCTGTGACTGGATGTCCCTCTTAACTCATCCAGCTTGTCTCTACTTTCTACATGACCAAATTAGGTCTGATTGGATTAAGTCTCTGTCAAACATTTTCGTCTCGTTTTTATTTGTTAATGAAAATGTCAGTTAATTTAGTTTGAGTTTTTGTCCATGTGCACTTGTTTTTTTTTCTTTTTTTAAGTTATAGTCTAGTTTTCGTCAGAGGAAAAAACGTCAACATAAACTATGACAAAAATAATCGGTCAACAAAATTAACACTGATTAGATTTTTCATTTCATTCAAGTGTAAAAAATGACTTCAGAAATTCAAGGAAACAAAAGTGCCTTACCTTTTATTTCAGTCCACTAAAATGTTCATCAACTAAAACTGGACTAAAATTAAAACAATTTAGATGACTAAATTATGACTAAAACTAAAAGATATTTTGGGCAGAAGACTAACTTAAACTAAATGAAATAGTGCTGTCAAAATTAACACTGGATCAAAGTATATTTTCGTGTCCTTGTTCCTTTCAGTCACTTTGAGAAAATGAAGGACGACGCCATCGTCTGTAACATCGGACACTTCGACTGTGAGATCGACATGAGCTGGCTCACCAAGAACGCTGCAGAGAAAGTCAACATCAAACCTCAGGTAGGACCATCAACACTTTTGTGAAACTACGCAGCATCATTTTTTAGTCCATCACTAAACTCTAACCAGCCGAGGCTTCAGCTCAGTGTTTGATTTCTTACCAGGCTCTTTAACGTTTCCCCTCCTCAGGTTGATCGTTTCCTCCTGAAGAATGGTCGTCACATCATCGTCCTGGCTGAAGGCAGACTGGTGAACCTGGGCTGTGCTATGGGACATCCATCCTTCGTCATGAGCAACTCCTTCACCAATCAGGTACCCTGAGTCACTGTGAGCTGGGGGTTCGAGCTCTAATAACTGTTAGCTCTGTCTTGGCTGTTTTCATTGGATGATTCTCACATCCTAACAGATTTGAAACATGTAGGGACCACAGACACGGGACAGCTTCAACTGATTATGATACTATAATCTAGGGCTGGGCAATATTGATTAAATCAATTAATTCAAAGTATTTTCTGTGGAAGATTTAAAAATTAAAAATCAGCTTTTGTTTTGGGGCAATATCATCCAGCCCTATCCTATGAACACACACAGGAGACGATTTGGCATGACTGTGAGAAATGGGTAAATAATCGAATCATTTCAGAGTTGTGATTCTTACTCTCTAATATGCTGAATCTATTCTTAATGTTTTTAAAGAAATATTTGAATAGCCTATCAGCTCGCAGCATCCCCTGTTAGCCATTAGCTCACTGCGATGATGTTTCTGTATGAAGCAGGATGAGAAAATCCATCCCTCCATTAAAATCAATTTGTGGGTACATTTTGGGTTTTACATTTTGGGCACCTGTACGGTGCACATATCTACTCGACACTGCCCTCTTTTTCTCCAACGCTGCAAGACCTGCAGCGTTGGAAAAAAAGAGGGCTTAAGGCCAGGCAGGCCAGATTCATTTGTGTAGCACTTTTCAGCAAGAAGACAAAGCAATGTGCTTCACATAATAGATCAGATCACGACAGGCCAGTTCATACTGCAGTTTCAGCTGCGATATTTACCCATTTTGCCTCAACTGTGAACATCCTGGTGGCGGAATAGGGGGAACGAGCTGACCCCCTCTTTGCTTATTATCTTTTTTTTTTTTGCTTTTGTTGTCAGAAGCCCAATTCACAGTGTCTTTCCGCAGAAGTGTCCCAACAAGGCTCTGCTATGTTTACATGTAGAGACTTTCACATTAACTCGGTGAGGCCATGATATCTGAGTCAACTCACACTGCGATAAGCGTTCACCCTACTTACACACAAAGGCAGAGATGCTCACTTGCAGCACTCCTATCTCCCGCCTCGTTCTCGTCCTCCCCGGTATCACGCCTCTCTTACGTCCTCTGGAGACGGGGAACAGACAGGGGGTCAGCTTGTCCCCCCATTCTGTCTCCAGGACATTCACAGAGGAGGTCAAACGTCACAGAGGAGTTGATGTAAAGGCTTGAAATGGCAGTGTGAACTGGGCTTTTTACTCGCTCAGCAGTGTTGGAATGCATTGGCGGAGGTTTGTTCTCTTTTAGAACATCTAGTTTTAATTATTATGACACAAAGCACCGATAGACTGTTTTTTTTGTTTGTTTGTTTGATTTTTTTAGCTTTTCTCACATGTTTTTATATGTTCTTATATGTTTATTTTACCTGCTGTTTTGTGTTTGTGTGTTTTTAACATTGTACATGTGTTGGGTTGCCTTCGGTACCCAAGTGTAGATGGTGTTTTTAATTTAATCAAGCCGTGACAGAAGAAAAAATTCTGTTTTTTAACTGAAACAGACAATAAAGTTATATCTATCTATCTATAATTGATTGGTTTTTATGAGCCTCAGATTGGGTGGGGGTCACCGTGGGGGGCAAATTGTTTTGCCCAATAACTGTCTGACTCATTATGATACCAACATGATTCTGAGAGCTAGGTGTGGGTTTTCATGGTCAATGAATCATTACGATGGTAACTTTGTCATGAAACTATTGCTTATTGATGTAACAGCAACATGTGAGCTACCTTGGCAGAGGTTTGCGCTCTCTGAGTGCTTTCTAGTTGTAAATGTTCAACACAGTTTATGTTTGGGTCTCATTGTTTCCTTTCTCCTGCAGGTTCTGGCTCAGATTGAGTTGTGGACAAACACAGATAAATACCCTATTGGAGTCTACTTCCTGCCCAAGAAGGTGAGAAAATGCTGTGCCACAGAGAATATTTACCACAGTAAACATGGACATAATCTCAAAGCTGGGTGGTTGTGGGTAAATCATTGTTTTACTAACTTCTGCATCAGTGTTAATTTCGTTGACTAATTATTTTCGTCATAGTTTTCGTCAACAGCCTTTTTTCCCCTGACGTAAGCTCGACAGTAACTAATAAAAACAAGTGCACATGGACAAAAACTCAAACTAAATTAACTGACATTTTCATCAACAAATAAAAACTAGACTAAAGTGTTTGACAGAGACTTAATCCAATCAGACCTAATTTGGTCATGTAGAAAGTAGGGACAAGTTAGGAATATATCCAATCACAGCTACTTTGGTTGTGTGGAAAGGGTGGATGAGTTAAGAGGGACATCCAATCACAGCTGCCTTAGCTTGGTGGTGGTGGGATAAGTTGTGGAGCGATCCAATCAGAGCTCCTCTCTTTATGAATTGATATATTCATGTAGAGCAGGTTCACTGTTTGTTGTCAGTTCTGGTATTGTAACTGAGATGCTCTGCCAGGTAGCCTAAATAAAGGTGACTGCATTTCACACAAAAGTAAAATTTGTTTCTGTTCATTTATACATTCAGACTTTACTATTCTAAGATTTCGTTGACTAAAATGTTGTGAAATGTCATCAACTAAAACTAGACTAAAATTAAAACAATTTAGATGACTGAATTATGACTAAAACTAAAAGATATTTTAGGCAGAAGACTATCACAAAATCTAAAACTAAATTAAAATTGCTGTCAAAATTAACACTGTCTTAATTGCACGACTAAGTTGGCAGCCTTAAAAGGTCAGTGTGAAACCATCAAACAGACCTTGAATATCAGCCTCTCTGAACTTTAGCGGCGTCCTGACCTTGGGCCGAGTGGAAAATCTTGTTAGTGGTTTGCCTGTTTGGCTGCGGCCCATGCTCATGTGCTCCAACGCATCTGTTGCTGCTATGTGGTTGGCTGATTAGATTGCTGTTATCGTGAGGGAATTTTCCTTTTATCCCAAAACCTAAAGTAAAGATAAAGAGGCAGAAAACCTGGGTTTGATGTTCTGAACTTCTTTTACGGCGCATTTTAACTTATTAAAGTTTTAATGTTCAGGACAGAAGAGTTCACGAAGAGGGCAGGAATTTTAAACTCTCCAAACTCGGGTTAAGATGCAAAAACAGAAACATTCAGGGCGATCTGCCGCTTAAAAAGACAGACCCAATGTTTGTTTTGAATTTATGGAGCTTAAGAGGACAGTGTTCATAAAAACCATGAGATTACACGAAGCTTTAAAGAGCGAGGTTATCCTCACAGGGCATCGAAGAGTCTCTGTTTCTATCCTCTCGTCCTTCTACGGGCTGGAGATAATGTCCCGTCTTTATACTGGGATTAAAAGCTGAAATAAGCCCAGTGTCTGAGGGCTTACAACCTTATAAAAAAGCTTTTGGCAAAGTGGAAGCTATGTCAGTTTTAGCCAGACAGACTTTTCCTCTGACAGTCTGCCCAGGAAATTTGTAAAATGTGTTTTGACAGATCTTTTAAAAACGGCCTGCTGAATCAACCAGAAGCCGGTCCTTCTGGGTCAACAAGAGTTTTCTTTTACTGCTCACACTGCGTTTTCTTTGACTTTAAAAAGCTCCAAATATGACATTTTAAACAGGCAAAAGAAACCTTTGACTTAAAAAAAAATCTATTTTTGTGTGACTTACCAGATGGTAGGATGTTGGGTCTTCTTTGCAAGTGTTTGATTGTCAGTCCGTGCAGATGTTTGCCTTTAACTTTGCAGTACAGCTGGATCCGTCTGATTCAGTGTCTGCAATCAGGCAGATCCATCTTGCCAAGCTCCAACCTAAATTGAGTATCATGACCGGATATGATGTCAGGAGAGTTTGCCTGTCCAATGAAAAAGCGCTCTCTCCCTCTAGAGACACACAGGTTAACATGTTGTTGCAAGCAAAAAAAAATAGGTTGTTTTGGCACATTGGAGCCTGCAAAAATGAGGGTTTTTTTGTAAATATGATTGTAAATAGTTTGCTGTGAGTGATAGCGTTTATTTCTTTGTTCTAACTTATAAAGAAGACTTTTCTGTTGTCAAAAGTGTTCATCAATACTCTGCTGGATTTTTTGTGATGAATTCTGTCTGATTCAATTTCCGTATTTTTTTTTCTTTTGTCTAAATGGTCATATTACTATTTACACATTCAAGTGACACTCCTGCAGAATACATATTCAGATAGCCCAGCTTGTCCTGAAAAAAAAACAAGGTTTAATACATGATTATGCATCATAGGGTTGAGGTTTTACATACATTATAATACAAAAAGTCCAGGTGCCCCAAAAACAGGGAAAAATAGCTAAGACCTCAGAGGGTTGATGACAAAATGAAATAAAGTCCTAAAAAAATAGGAGTCACCAATCAACCGATTAAGCATGTTTTAAGTCTGTGGGAGAAACAGGCAAACTCCACACAGAAAAGACGGGAAAATTACTGAATATATTCAGTTCATTTTCATTCATACTTGTCCATCTTCCTCTTCTCTCCGTCTCAACAGTTGGATGAGCAGGTGGCGGCCGCCCACTTGGACAAACTTGGCGTGAAGCTCACCAAACTGACAGACAAACAGGCCAAGTACCTGGGTCTGCCGAGTGAGGGGCCCTTCAAACCAGACCATTACCGCTACTGAGCCCTCAGCCCGCCGAGGAAGAGGAGGGGAAGAAGAGAGGTGTGGTTCAGAGGATGTTGGTGTTTGGTGGGTGTGAGCGCGAAGATGGCACAGCACGGTTTCACTCAAGACTGCACTCGCTTCAGTTTATTAACATTTCAGGGAAACAGAGAGATGATTGTGTGGATTTTTTTTTTTTACTTTTACAAGCTCTTCGTAGAGGAAAACATGTATTTTTATTAGCTTAACTGACACCTTGTCCTGCTTCATTAAGGTGAGATCAGACAAAATGTGCTGTCCAGCTGCAACAGGCCATAAAACCAACAGTGCTTCTGTGTAAAGCAGCTTTTCTGGAAGGTTCAGGGAGCTGCAAGAGCTGTTAAAGGTTTAATTTGAGCAAAATCAAAGCCTCTGTCTCCCTTTCAGTTTTTCCATCTCCACCAAAAATATCTCACAAACATCGATTATCTTCATTCTTTGGCCTCCTCTCCTGTTTTCTCATCGACGCTCTTCTTTAACAAGTGCTACCGCGGCTAATCGAAGAGACTTCCTCTTGTCGTGTCTGTCATTCCCGCTCCGTTCATGGAATCAAATAAACCCTCATGATGCTTTTCTATCTCCAAGGCTACCAAATCAGTATCTGAATGAGTCGAACGGTTAAGTGTTCAGCAGCCTTATCTTAGCGTCCCCACGTGAACGCTGCGCCGTTAGCACTTAAATTTTTTTACTTGAACTGTGAGAAAACGCTCACGAAGAGCTGATCATCGCTGCCAAACGAAACACCAAAGCACATCATGTTTTTGCCTGAATCATAAGTCTTATTCTGTCTGTTGAAGCATTCTATCTTTTTATTGTGATTATTTAATTTGACTCGAAGGGCCAAAATATGTGCGGCGGCCCCCCACGCTGGTCCTTTACCCTCCCGCTGCAGCCAATCAGGATGCAGAATGAGAGGAGGCGACGGTTCTTTGGAGGTTTCAGCCTGAAGTGTTCAGAGTCCAACTGTTTGTAACTCGATGAATTCATGCTGAAACTGACAAAATAAAGAAAATGTCTTGATTCTGGATCTTTTCTCTTTACATTGTCCCCTGGTAAACAAACCGTTCTGGTGATTCACATGACAAAACGAACTGTCAGCCTTTAAATGTGGTTCTGTTTGGTGTTGAGTTATTTCATGAAGCTTTGAGCCCATAAACTGTTTTCTGGAGGCGTTGTGACACACTTTAAGAGTTCAGATGAAGAAGGGAAGAAACATAAACTGAATAATTGTGTGTAGACATATATTACTGAATTACAATCAACGTAAGCAATGCAATGAAAAGAATCACATTTTTCTGTTTTTTTCAACATGAACCAACATTCCTTATTATTAGAGAAAAACATGCATACATAAACATGTACATACACATGCAGATAGATACTTTATTAATCCCCATGAAGGAAATTCAGGTGTCTTGTAGCTCACAGGTCATTATAACAATAAACAGAAGTAAAGACAGGAGTGCACAGAACAACAACAATACTGTGATAAAACTTAAAGATTATCAATGTTAAAATGCAAAAAAAAGAAGCAGATGTACATGTACATACAAACATGCATTCACATATTTACAAATACAAACCTATTTATGTGCACACCTACATACACATGCACCAACACGCATACATAAATTGGAAAAAAAAAATAATAGTTGTAACAACCATGTTTAAATTATAAAAAATATTCATTAACTTATGTTATATTAGTATCTCCAAGCCTAAGCTTGGAGATACTAATATATATTGAAAGAGTAAATAAGAAAAACAATGAAACAAAAAGAACAATGAAAGACAGCATCATCTACCGTTTGCTTTAAATATATATATATATATATATATATATATATATATATATATATATATGTATATGTGTATATATATATATATACACATATATATACATATATGTATATATACATATATACATATATAAATGTATATATATATGTATATATATATGTGTATATATATACACATACATATATATATATATATACACACACACACACACACACACACACACACACACGTTTGGTTTAAAGTGGTTTAAAAGTTCTAATGCAGTAAAAGTGGGAAAAAAACGTTTTGTAATTTTACCTCCGCCAAGGAGGTTATGTTTTTGCCGGCGTTGGTTAGTCTGTCTGTCTGTCTGTCTTTGTGTCTGATTATGTTCAAGATAACTTGAAAAGTTATGGACGGATTTGGATTAAATTTTCAGGAAATGTGTGGAATGGGATAAGGAAGAAGTGATTAGATTTTGGGACTGATCCGGATCACCATCCGGATCCAGGAGTTTTTAAAGGATTCATTAACATGGCCAGATAGGACCATTTTCGCCTCAGTGGACTGCAGCTTCTTGGCGGAGGTCTTGCGCTCTCTGAGTTGCTGCTGTGTGATTGGCTGATAAGCTGTTCGTGTGAAGCAGCTGAATGGGTGTACCTGATGAAGAGGCCGGTTAGTGTAAACTAAAGTAATTCCCAACAAAAGGGCATGAAACAGCTCGACTGTGGTGATGTTTTTCTCTATCAGAATTATAAATAATTAAATGTGACTAATGGCCGCCTGACCAAAGCAGCTCTTTGTAAACCTGAAGCAGAGATGTGAGTCAGATCCCAGCTCCCACTGAGACTCTGCTTGTCTCTTGACTTTGTGAAGGAGGCCTCTGTTTGGATTTCCGACCCGGACTCGCAGAGGATCCCACCAGCTGAACACGTCCACACGATCCGCTCCCTCTCAAATCCTCGGGACGTTGAGCTTCTGCTTTATTATAAAAATCGAGTTATCCGACTAAACGCGGAGCAGATGTGAGGGCAGACGGTCTGACACAGATGGAAGTATTTCAGAGGATTTTCAGAGTCTGCTGATCACCCTTAAACCCAAAGGGGGGCGCAGAGGACCTCCTAAAAACCAGATTAAGATAAGGAGACCACTATCAGAGGGGCTCAGGCTCTGTGATCCACATCATTATGATATCAGGGTCTTCAGAGTGGGAGGAGGGGGCTGCAAAGACTGAAAGAGGGTTTTTTTTTCTTTAATTGATAATAGAGACTGTGGATCAGAGAGGGGGCGAGGGGCTGCAGGCTGGACTCGAACCAGCGTGAGAGGAGGAGCTGATGTTTGAGTCTGTGAGCTCAGTCTGTCATTAGTGATGAATATCTTTGAACACTCAAGCAAAAACTCACATTTGGCCACTTTTTTGACAAGACTGGAAGTGTTTTCCGACAGTACAACTACAATGAAAATGAAAAAGAACAAATTACAGTCAAAAACGAACATCCATAAATCCAACCTAATAAAAACACTAATGGATTTTTTCACAGGAAAGGGTTGACGGATTATTTATTCCCCTATTTTCCATGTATTTTTGGGCATTGTTATGAATTTTAGAGCCATGTTAAAAGTGGTGAAGATTATGAAAAGTGAGGTATGGTTATTAAATAATGGCTGTGCTGTTGAGGATAAACCTGGTGGTTCACAGTCATTAGTGTTAGTGTCAGTCTTTAAATCAACAGTTAGATGTGCCATATTTCACCCATAAACTGGTACGAAACAACTCCTAAACATCTGAAAACTGATATCTGTTTATCCCATGAATTTTCTGTTGGCTGATGTTTGTAAGAGGGCAGATATCTGCTGATACTGATGTTGAACCGATGCTGCTGTGCATTCCTTATTATATAACACATATACAGTGCCCAGCATAAATGAGTACACCCCCTATTAAAAGTAATCTATTACTCAATATCTTAATGAACAAAAGAACAATTTCCAAAGTTTTGACAAAGCTGACTATTATTTTTTTTTTACCATAAGTTGAAAATAAGGGTAATATGATAACAAATTTAGCTTTGCTCCCACCCCTTTGATTGCGGTGTACTCATTTTTGCATCCTGATCTTAAATTGAGAAAAATACTTTTTTGTGTGTAGCTTAAAAAAATCTCGTTTGCATGGCACACGTCTGAGGGAGTATTTTGTGGTACGGTATGCCATAGAAAATGTTGATTTTGAAAGGAAACTAAAGGTTTTCTGACAAATGTGAAGGGTTGTACTCATTTATGCTGAACACTGTATAAGTCTTATATATTGTGATTTTTTTAAGGGAGACAAATGCGTTGTCTTTTTAAGGAACACCCTTATCTCAGTTCTCTATAAACCTGCTTGTTCTTTACACCAGGGAGCATCAACTTCATTTTTACAAAGAACATTTTTTTCTTGACATATGCTCTAGGGGCCAGCAGCAGTAATTATAATAATGATAAACAATTATTTTAAAATCAGGGTTCCCACACGTTGTGGAAATCCTGACCAATTTTCCAGTCATGGAAAACATATGGAAAATGAGGAAAAGTAAAATGTCCTGGAAAAGCTTGTCTGCCTCGTCAGTGAACAAAAATCAAACATAGGAAATGAATTTAAAATGTACTTGGTAACTAATGCACACTTAGCCATAAAATATGAGTAGATAAAATAATGTAAGTTGAGGAATAAATATAAAAACTCAAAACAATGGGGACAAAAAGAAATCATTAAAAATGGCAAAATAAAATGTAGGCCACTTAAGCAGTAAATCAACAAAATCTATGTATAAAAAAAGCAGAGTAAATAAAGATAAAAAATAAGTATAAACCATACATTTATAATAGTGAGACACTACATAAAAGCCAGACTAAAAAGATAACTAGCAGACAATGTTCATGCCCGAGAGTTAGAAATAAATAAACATGATACGGTGGAGCTAGATCGAGATATGGGTCATCAACCTTGGTTTTCAGAAGGCTACATTAACCTGAGAATTGCCCACACCAATATTGTAACTTCAGTTGTTCATGTGACACTGGGATCTGTGGGAGTCCTTATACTTGTCTATGATAAATTTATCATAATGTCAGAGAATGTCAGAGAATGTCTGATATTTCATAGATCTGTTACAGACTGCACATCTTGTAAATCAGACCTCTGGGGCGGAGGAGGAATAAACATATAAATCTGGGTAAATATACAACATTAAAAAATCCCATCTCTGCCATTTTTTAACGGATTCGCTTCCAATTTCACAGGATAATACGGTGTCCATGTCTCTATCATCAACGTAAATATCATCTGGATCTGATTCAGATTGAAGTCACAAAAAAACATTGAACTTTATAATGGGAAATCCCACTCTGCCATGTGGAGAGGGTCGTCTGTACGCTTGTTCATTTTATCTGCAGAAAACAATCTGTTCATACATGTGGACTGGTTTTCTGAGTGAGCATCCTGATCGAGACATCAGACACTTTTAAGAGAATTTTTAGCTTCGCTCTTTATCACTGAGCGCAAAAGTGACAGCATGAAGTGCTTTGAGTAACGTGACGACATTAACATAGTGATGTACATTTATTCATATATTGTATTGTTCAGCCCCAAGAGAAAGAAACTCTGGAATCACACGGGATGATTAAATTACAATTTAATATGAAACAAAAGACCAAGTAAAACCATAAAGTGAATACAAGCTTATGAGCTACCTTTAATTTGATTATATTATTCATTATTTAACACTTTAATGAAACACTCTGTTGCATTTTCTACTTCATTTCACTTCTTGAACCAGCAGAGGGCAGCACATGTCACTTTACCTTTAAACACTGTCTGTCCTGAACGTTTCCTGTCTGGTACCTTGTTCAAGGTTCACTCAGAAATGCTTCTTTTCATATTTTGGTCTCTGATATGTTAAATTTCTTTTACAAGAAGTTTCAGTAAATAAAGACTCTGGAGCTGCTAAATATTGAGACAAACAAATAACAGTGAAGAGCCCTTAGCTGTTAACTCAGGTTCATATTATTAGTTTAGATCACTACTTCAGTATGTTTCACAATCCACTTTATTCATATGCCACTTCTTGAAAAACAACTATGTTTACAAAAGTTTGGCGGCGTGGTAGGCAACCAGGCACGACCCATACACATGCTTCTGTCGGCCCGGGTCCGAATCCAACCGATCCACTCTCTCCTAACAATAAAGGCACAACATGCCCAAAAAATAACCTTAAAAAAAGTTTACCAAGGTACTGCTCAGTGACCACCAAGCAAAAATAAAACACAATAAAATAGAATTAAGTAAAATAAGTAAAGCTAACAATTAAAACAAAAGAAAATCATAAAAATGAGCAGATGAAAGCAGAGTGAGTCCTCAGGAAAGTTTCTTCACTCTGACCTGTATGAAGTCACGGTGGCTTATACTTTGTTCAACATGTGCGACTGATTGTCGTTTCCCCTCACCCCCGAGGTCAGGACTTTATTGTTTTACGTAAAACTGTTGTGCAGGAAAACTTGGGGACCACTGCGTTACACGACCCATAGCACCAAAAAAGTAATCTGACCCCTTGAAACAGATTATTTTGACCCCATTACCCCCCAACGCTGTTTATTGGCTGTCTCTTCACTGTTAATGTTAGGCTCCCTGGAATGATAAAAACTGTAATATTATATTTGGATGATTAAAAACTACTGGCGAACAGTGGCACAGCATTGTCTGTGCCCGGGATAAGCAGCTGCTCCTTGTCTTTACAGGAACCTGTGGTTCAGTAAAATAAACCACACAGAGAGGGCTGAATGAGAGTCATGTGACTGAAGACGAACCCTGCGGTTCAACAGGAATTAAGTGTCTGCCTTTGACTTCCCTAAACTTTATATTTCATCCAAATGTGACCAGTAATTGAACTTTATTGGAACCTCCTGGCTCTCTTACTGACCTGAAACTGTAACAAATTCCAGAGGAGCTAAAAAGTGCGATTGCTTCCTTCAGTCAGTTATGATCTGTCATATTCATAGAGACGCCTCAGCTTGTCACCACAAATACAACCAGATCACCCAAACCTATCAGTGAATTCTGGCTCTTTTACCCTTCATCCTGTTTCTCCTCTGGTTTCCAAGTGCTTAATTTCTCCTGCCTGTTCTCAAACGTTCAGACACAGACCTGTTCTGGGACTGAGGAAGTTCTATTTTTGGGATCTTTAGCCAAAACAAACAGCGAGATCTGTTTGGCTCTTTACTGCTTTTAATAAATTCAGCCCCGCACCCTAGAGGGAACAGAACACCAGAAATCACAACATAGCAAAGAGATGACTCTATAAAAAGCAGGGTAATGTTTCAGAGCTGGTCTCGGAAAATGATGAGTGAGATAAAACCATTTAAACCTGCCGTGATCACATCAGGTTGGCCACAGAGTTGGGTTTAAGCATATTTATCTATAACTGTGCAGCTTTCTGGAGCTTTTAGACATCCTGATCTCCAGCATTGTTCTGAGTTGGTGGCAGATTTAAAGGGATAGTTGGGGGTTTTTGAAGGGGGGTTATATGAGGTACATAGGTTGACTATTAAGGCGCTCACAGTCCACCACCATTCCCTCTGCTTGTATGTCCTCTCCCATGATACGTGTTGTGTTTTCTGGTTGTTGCTATGTTTCTTCTTCGTTTTTGTTAGATCAGGTTTGATCAGATTTCTGTCTCGGAGGACTAGAGTCTAGATCAGTGGTGGAACAGAATGGTTATGTGTGTGGTGTGCTGTGTTGAGATTATCAGAGCACACCACACACAGGACGATCAAAACTGTTTAATGCCTGATTTTTATCTTCATGTGTGGGGTCTCTAACAGATAAAACATCTCTCCAGATTTAGAAAATCCTTATGTGTGAACACCGCTTTATTGTAGGCGTATCAAAGTCGTTCACAGAAGATGCCAAGATTTAAGACATGGTCTAAGATGTGGGCCATCAGGTTTGTAATGTGCCTGTTGTTAAATTGTGAAGCTTGTTTTCATCATTCTTGAAGCACACATCACAGTATAACTTTATAAAACTAAATTCAATTAAAACTAACTTTGTTTTAATCAGAAATATAAACTTGAACAGCAAGCTTAAAAGTCACCCTAAAAGCACTGACCAATGCAGCTGTTAAAGTGCATTGTGGGATTCGTAGGTAAGAGTGGTGGAAGTGCTGAGGGCCATTAATAATAGACATATCCTGTGGGGTGTATTTATCTACATCCTGGGACAGATTGGGACTTGAGCTTTACATGTCTGCCCTAACAGAACGTATGTTTAAATATGGTCACGTGACTGGTCAACATGCAAGTGCAACCTGACGCAGCCTAAACGCAGCTTTATCTTCACATTTTTCCTCAACTCTGGTCCATAAATTCATTTTTGGTGACTGATAGAGTATGTTCACAATCACTAATGATAAATAAACCCTCTCATTGTCATATACAGAATACCCCTGATCCAGCTGTATTCCCTCTCTGTCTGTTGGAGCTCCTTTCCCCATCTGGACCAGTTCTACTCTGAGTGGTTGAGTTGTCAACAACTCCTCATTCATTCCAACTTCCCTGCTCTGCACTGGGCCCACTACTGCAAACCATTTGACTTAAACCACTGACAAAACATTGGCATGACATCACACTGGTAGGTCTGTTTAGGGGGGCCAAGTGAATAAGCCATTTCAAGCAGCTCCTGGTGCCATAAACATGGGGAGAGGGGGAAGTGATGCTGTGGACTTTTGTCTTTTTTGTAGAAGCAGACATGTTAATCACACTAAAGGGAATATACAATTTACAAAAAAAAAAAGACTCTCTAATGACTCAGTATTTGTCCGTGCTGCTTCAAGCTAAATTAAGTTATTACACAAAGTTGGTTGTGTATTTCTGGGTCATATTGCAACAGTAAGAGGCCGCAGCTACAGCCCAACAAAACTTTTGCTGGAGTTGACTTAATTAAGCAACACAGAACAAAGAGAAACAGTGACTTGACTTTCCAGAGTGAAAAACCAAACCAAAGCAAAACAGAAAACAACAAAAATTCACTTCTCCTCATACACTCATCATTCAGGGAAAATTACTTAATAAACGTTTTGACAGCTTTCAAAAATGATCAGACATGGAAACATTGATTTAATGAGGCTTCCTGACTCAGTTCATGCTGTTTCTCTCCTCATTGAATCATCTTTTCATTCCTTACTGTACGTGTAACAACATGGAGATCTGTTCATCTTTCCACTGGATTTACGACTTTCAGCTTCCTAAATCCCTGGGATGCACTGATGCAAGAGAATGTAGCACCACAGAGGGAGGAAAATGACTAAAAGCTTTGAGAAGTATCTCAAAATATGTGTCAACAAAACTAGTGAAGCCCACAGCATTGATGAACACGCAAAAACGAATATATGTTTGTATATATGCATATGTGTGTATCTATAAAATAAAGAATATGGCTTTAGCCTTCTCTGTTATAAAGTGCCTTGAGGTAACACTCGTTATGAACTGGCACTATCCAAATAAAGATTGATTGACTGCTGCAAAAACTCAGATCTAGGCAAGTGTGTTTGTCTATTTTCAAGTCAAAAACATGTAAAGCACTTATGCTAATCCACATTCACTTAACCAGTCAAGATAAATATCTTACTTTAAGAAATTAAAGGCAAAAATAAGGCATTGAAGTTCTTATAATGAAGAGAAAATATCTGCCAATGAAACAAAGAAAGTTAAATTAAGGTTTAATATCTGCTCAAGGTAACTATTTCATGTCTTGTTTGCAGATTATTTTACTTACTATTACACACAACTCAGGCCTTATTTTTAGTTTTTATATCTTCAAATAAGATCTTAATCCAGACATGTAAGGAAATTGTGGATTAGAATAAGTCTAGAGAGATTTTTTGTCTTGAAATTGGACAAATACCCTTACCTATGAGTTTTTTCAGTGTTGGAGCCCTTTCAGCCACTTCACTATTTTCAAGTACCTGATACAACCCAACTTTAAAAATACTGAAATATCCCTTTAAGCTGTCCCCCAGTTGGGTTTATTGCAACACCCCAACTTGGCCCAATGTGAGCCCCCATTAAAAAAATTCGTTCAAGTTGAACACCCTGTAAATACCCCTTGCCTGGACTCTCACTGGCCTGGAAATACAGCTATTTTCCATTTATCGTGTTATCATGTAACACACTAAGAAACGAAGACAGCGGTTTCCAAGAAAGACCACAGCCAACCTCAAAGAAGGCAGCCAGCTTGTAGTGTGATACCCGTGTCTAATGTTGGTTATTTTCTTCAAATACAGTTAAAACAAGAACATGAGCACATGACCTGATTTTTGAGAGCATAACACAGCCTGAGCAAACATCTGCAGGCCCCTTAATGGTGGTTTTAGAAGATTTTTGTTTCACTGAGTTTGACTTTCTAACCTCATCTACTTTCACTGACCAAAACCTCATGGCATAGTGTAAATTAGATGTGATGCTGTGAGAGATAAACGTGTCACCACTAAAAGGAGCCAAAACAAAGCTGAAGGAGAGGATAAGAAACTCTGAAAATCATGTTGAAAGGTCCAAGTTTGGTTTGGTTCAGGCACAAATACAAAACAATTCCAATTAAGTTGGGAAGTTGTGTAAAAAAACAATGATTTGCAAACCAATGATTTTCAAATCCTTTTTGACTTATATTTAATTGAACACACCACAGAGAAATATATTTAATGTTCAAACTGATAAACACCATTTGTTTTTTTTGCAAACATTCACTCATTTTGAATTTGATGCCTGCAACATGTTCTAACAAAGCTGGGACAGGGGCAAGAAAAGACTGGGAAATTTGAAAGATGCTCAAAAAACACCTGTTTAGATCATGCCATAGTTGAACAGGTTAATAGGAAACAGGTGAGTGTCATGATGGAGTACAAAAGGAGCATCCTTAAAAGGCTCAGCGGTTCACAAGGAAGGATGGGGCGAAGTTCACCACTTTGTGAGCAACTGCATCAGCAAATAGTTCAACACTTTAAGAAGAGTATTTTAACAAACAGTTGCAGCAAATTTAGTGATTTCATCATCTACAGTCCATAGTATCAAAAGATTCATATAATCTAGAGAAATCTCTGCATGTAAGCAGCAAGACCAAAAATGAACACTGAATGCCTGTGACCTTCGATCCCTCAGACAGCACTGCATTATAAAGCAGCATCATTCTGTAAAGGATATCAGCACGTGGGCTCAGGAACACTTCAGAAAACCATTGTCAGTTAACACAGTTCATCTCTACATCTACAAGGTCAAGGTCAAACTCTACCATGCGAAGACAAAGACAAATATCAACAACACCCAGAAACACCGCCGGCTTCTCTGGGCCGAGCTCATCTGAGATGGACTGAGGCAAAGTGGAAAAGTCTGCTGTGGTCTGAGTCCACATTTCAGACTGTTTTTGGACATCATGGACATGGTGTCCTCCAGGTTAAAGAAGAAAAGGACCATCCAGACTGTTATCAGGGCAAAGGTCAAAAGACAGCATCTGTGATGGTATGGGGGGGTGTTAGTGCCCATGGCATGGGTAACCTGCACATCTGTGAAGGCATCAGTACTGACAGATATACACAAGTTTGGGAGCAACATATGCTGCAATCCATCTCTTTCAGGGACATCCCTGCTTATTTCAGAGACAGTGAAGACACATTCTGCTCGAGTTACAACAGCGTGGCTTCAGAGTGAAAGAGTGCAGGGACTAGACTGACCTGCTGCAGTCCACACCTGTCTCCGATGAACATGTGTGGAGCATTATGAAGCACAAATACGACAACAGAGAGCCCAGACTGTTGAGCAACTGAAGTCGAACATCAAGCAAGAATGGGAAAGGATTTCACCGTCAAAGCTTCAAAAACTAGTGTCCTCAGTTCACAAATGCTTATTCAGTGTTGTTAAAAGGGAAGGTGATGTAACACAGCGCTAAACGTGACCTTGCTTAGCAGGCATCAGATTCAAAATGAGTGAATATTAGTTTATCAGATTGAACATTGAATATCTTGTCTTTGTGTATTTAACTGAATATATGTTGAAAAGGATCTGCAAATCATTGTTTTCAATTTTTATTTATGTTCTACACAACATGTGAGCTTCATTGAAATTGTGGTTGTACACGTCACCCTCTGGTGGATTTGTTTAGTCCGTGTTTATAGGGACTTTAACTTTAATTGTGGTGGTACTTCTGCCGTCTCTGATCATTAGTGAACTTCTGTGAGACCAGAAATTCATTAGTCACAGTGACGGAGACTCTTGTCCTGCTCAAACATTTCTAACAAAGAACAGAACAAATTCAGATGAATTCTTCCAAACGGTAAAAATCCAAGAATATTTTTACTAAGGCCGTGCACTTCTGACCCAGAGAAAGGTTGAGCCCTGGATTTTTTAGTGAAAGTTGTTCCAACTGTAAAGCAACTTGAGCTAATTGTCCTCAGGGCTGATCTCTGAGGGAACGCAGCCAGAGAGGCTTAAGCGGTGGAGAACAGTGGAGAAGATCACATCCCCAGCTAAGGCCGTCTACTGCGTGGATTAACTTCACATCAAGGTTACACAAAGACTAAGGATCTGATGGTATGTTTAACCTGCGGCAGTCCAGGCTGATTCAGGATGTCCAGAACCAACACTCACTTCATCCACAGTGAGGAATCTTAACAAAACATTACGTTATAGGAGGGTGTGATGGCAGGCGCTGGCTGTAGCGATGAGAATTTCAGGATCTTTCTTGTGATCTGGAGCATTTGGACCTGCTCAGTAGTAAAGAGCCTTTAGAATAGCATCAGTTCTTCTCTGTTCACTTGCTCATAGTTTCTGAAGGAACTCTGCTGGTAGGTTGCTCCTTGCCCCAAATCCCTGACTGAAATGTGCAGAAATGCTGCACCAAACTTGCAGGGAACATCCACTACGCTTCATTGTTGCCTGCAAACACTTACTGCACTGCCTTCTGCTACAGACAGATATTTCAAGAGCACCTGCTGACATCAATCAATCAATCAAACTATATTTGTACAGCACTTTTCATACAAAATCTTGTAGCACAAAGTGGTCGAATCTGTCCTGACATTTGCCATCATCTCCTGGTTTGGCAGCCTCTCTTTAGGAGACAAAAAGAGGCTGGAACATATTGTCAAAGTAGCATGCAGAATGATTGGTGTTACATTGCCTGATATGCCTACAACCTTCTGCAGGAGAGTAAACTCCAAGGCCCAGGACATCATACAGTGCCCTGTGCATCCTCTCCTTGCTGAGTTTTAGCTCTTACCCTCTGGCAGGAGATTTAGATTGCCAAAGGCCAAATCTAACAGGATGAAAAATTCAGTCACATCACAAGCCATTACACAACTTTATTTAAATAAAAAAAATGAACAGTTATGACGCATCTTATTTCTAAACATTGCAGTGATGGTTCTGCTTCACTTGCCCCTTGAGGTACTTGTGTCCATCTCAGTGCTGTATCTGGATTTGTGTGATTGTGTTTTTATGTTTCATGTTTTTACCTGCCTGCAAAGCAAAGTGAAGCTGAAGTTGAAGTTTACAAAAAAGGAATTAAAAAAAATGAAAATAGAAAATGATAAGAATAAAATAAACTAAAAAGTAGAAAATTGATTATGTGGATATCCTACAAACCCTCACTATCCACATACAGCACACACACTCACTGACACACACACAAAGGCATCAAGAAGAGATTCTAACAAAAAACAGAACCCCAAATCTGCTAGTTCTGCCTCCACATCAAGTGGTGTTAGACGCCAGGCCACTATTCTGTATTCGTCACCAGCATCACCTGCTGCTCCCTCGGGATGGGACGTTCGCTACCGAGCCAGTTTTTTTAAAGTGGCTCTTTGAAAGGAACGGTTCCCTTCAAAGAGCCATAAAGATAGGGTGACCATATGTCCTCTTTTGCCCGGACATGTTGTTTAGCTTGTTTTACAGGGTGGGCCTTAAGTTTCAATACACAGGAAAAATAATCACTCATGTTGGACAACCGTTTTTATTTATATAATGTGCTCTATGTGATTACCATTGTTTCGAAAACACATATTAAGGTTTCCCACTGTTGATGAACTTGCATTAGCACAGTTGAAGTTATGCTTGTAATGGTGTTGGTGATACGCTCCTTGAGATGGTTTATGTCTTGTATCTTCACCTGATACACCATGGCCTTCAAGTGCCCCCAAAGAACCATAAAAAATATACATTATACACTTTCCTATGCACTGAAACTTATGGCCCACCCTGTACAGATGAAGCTGTCGCCAGTGACAGACAAAAACATGCATGATACAAAGTATCGTAACTCCTCGAGTATCCACGCTATCCAGATAATTCTTACAAGAGTTATAAGTGAGCTGACTGAGCCGGAGAGCAGAGAGAGGATTTAGAGACAAACGTGAGTCATTTATCTGCATTTTCTGTGTAAATAATGTAAAAATACTGTAAATAATGGCATTAGCATTATTCTGGAGTGTTTATTGCCGTTCTTTTGCCGTATTTTCGCCTAGTTCATCATTTTTTTCAAAAATTCACAGCTCTTTTTTTCTTTGATTGTAATTACACACGGTCACCCGACATAAATCCCATCTCTAGTGGAGTTTGAGTTGTCTCTTTGCACAGGCTCGTTCACTGACATGGCATCTCTCCTGACGGTGCTCTAGTGTGAGTTTGAGATGTCCGAGTATCATATCAAAACTTCTGAAACCCTCTGGACACTTGTGTTTGTTCAAGCAGCAGGCAGCCTGAACTCTGACCAGACCAGTCAAAATAATCATCCAGGCACCCAACAATCCCTCTGGAGGGGAAGTCTTCTTCATTCAGGAAGTGAGGAGTCAAAATATTGAAATACAGTCAACTAGAGACGGAGGTATCCAGCTGTGGCTGAAATCACCGCCAAATGAACACTGAATAAAAACCGAAACAAGAGGAACAAAAAAAGGATTGAGAGCTGGAATAGAAAAGGAACAAGTATTTGAACGTTGGGGTTCTGGTTTGGTGGAGTGGTTGGTAACTCGGCATGACCCACATCCATGCCTCTGCCGGCCCAGGTTCAAGTCCAGCCTGTGTGTCCCTTAGCAAAAAGTATTTTATTCAAATGTACTATGGGTATACTTATTTTATACAAAACTGAGGCAGTATACTTTTATATACTATATTTTATATACTTAAGAATAGTATCGTGAAGTATACTTGTCTTATACTGAAAAGGATAAAGAAAAGTCTAAGACTAGGTACATTAATATTAAGACCTATACTTTAATACTTAAACTTGTACTTAAGTATACTTTTATTTCTTTCTGCCACAAAGTACTAATACTTAGTATAACTTGATCAAAGTACATAATAAGGTCAAGTCATTGTGCTTACATTTAATTTAGCAGAATAAAAATGTTTTCAAAGAAGGGCTTGATTTCATAGAGGCTCTTTGTTTTTGAAATGCACATCTTTAATGATTTTAACAGGTAGCTGTAAATACTCTGTATGGTATGTTTTAAAATGTTAAATACATCAAATTTGTTCTCAACATTCTGTCTTGTGATTTTTTAAATACATTGCAGTCTAGTGTACATACAGTATGAGTTAACTTTAAGAATACTTTAACTATATCTCAATTATATAAATAGTACACTACAAGTAATGTGCTAAGCAAACTTAAAAGTATGTTTAGAATATAACAAGTAAATAGATACGTGTACTTGTTGTAAACTTAAAATGACCTCATAAAGTAAACTTAAATTATACTTTTATAAACTTAAAAATGTTCCAATTTAGTCTGAAGAAGTATTAAATTAGTATACTTTCTAGTGCACTACAAGTACATGGTCTGTAGTATACTTGCTATATACTTATACCCAAGCATACTTAATAAAATTGAACTTCAAGTATACTACTTTTTACTAAGGGGTCCTGCCTTGACTCCCCCTTACCCACCTTCACAAGACTCCCCTGTCTCTCTCTCCGATCAACAAAGGCGCACAATTCCCCAAAAAATAATCTTAAAAAAATCTTATAGAGGAGTAAAAGAAAAAATCCATTGTAGTACAAATCAGTTCAGTAGTGAGTTGAAATCCTCGAGCTAAAATTATGATACTTAGTGAAACATTTCCTTTTTACCCATGATGTCAAACATTAAGGGTTACACTGAAACATGGACCTCAGCACACATGCACAAACATCTGAATTCCCTAATAAACTGCACAGGCGCTCCTTAATAAAAACCCCTGACCCTTAAAATCTGAATTTACCTCAAGTGTCTTTAAGATGTAATTCTCACATTAAACCCAAACCATAAAGATTTAATATTATTTCCATATTAAACCGAGAGGTCTGTGTTCAAGTGAGCTTTAACAACTTGCAGAAATAACCCGGAGCTCTGCAGAGGTATTTTCATTTTGATATCGAGGTATTGCAGAGTTCACAACATGTGTTTGAAAGTAACTCCAGTTGGAGATGTTTTTTCTTGCATATGAAGAAACACAGAGCTGGCGGCTTGTTTGGAAAAGCAAACATCTGATTCACAGGCTGAAAGACACCCTAGCTAAGTTTGTACAGACACAGATATTAAGAATAAACATTAGAAAATTCAGTTTTAGAAGAGCCCATTTGTAGAGAAACTTCATTCTGAATGAGAGGAGTGCTTTATGTTGATCATGTAAATACTCAGATGCCTGCAAGCTAGCACAAACACCTGGAAACTATTCGCTATGCTAAATCTTCCAATTAAAATTCCTTTTCCGCTGTTTATTGTCCAAGAACTCCTCCTGTAGCTTTGAGATAAAAAACAAGCAAAAAACGAATCATTGCGGTGAATGAAGGTGTTACCGTGGCAACAGGATCCACCAAAAACAGGCAAGAACCTCCTGTTGGGATGAATGGAGAATACAAATCTTCCAAGCCCTGTAACTTTGACACACCTCCACCTACAGAGTTCATTTTTGTTTCAAAACATACACAAACTTCTCTGCTTTTTATGAAGGATACTTCTTTGCCTTTTCAAAAATCACCGTCAAAGTCTTGGCTAATTTTCGATCTCTCAGTCGTCAACAACAGTGGCCTATGAAACTTCCATGTTGTCGCTGTTGGCTGCAGGCGTCCCATCTCCAAACTGCTTCTTATTTATGATGTAGTCGCTCACTCTGCATTTACTGTAAAGGTTGTTGTTGCACACCTGTCCCTTAAACTGAATGTGTGAACCCTGACAATGAAAACAATGACTGGATTAAATGTCATGTTTGTGCTGCAGGAACGACTGAGCTTGTTCTGGCTTTAACAGCAAAATCTCCACTGTGAGCAACATGAGGACGCAGAACAGCATACACCTGAGATTGTTCACATTTCTCTTGATGTATACAGAGCCATGGAAAAAGAGAGTTACGTCAACTCCGTAGACGCCATTGGGCCAATTATTTGACAGCAATGGTGGATCATGGGAGCCCTCAATAGCTCCAAACAATGTGACCGAGGCAGTAGGATTCCTATGGGGAAGGTATGCTTCTGCATTTATTGAAGGTCAATTTACGTGTATGAAGCTACAGTTGACATTTTAATGATGACCGTTTTACAAACACATTCGAATCAAATTAACAATATAATTTAAAGCACGATAGCTCAGCAGTTTTAAACAAAATGTTAGTTTTAATGTGGTCACTGGTCTGCTTCTTGTTACATCGTATTGAACTCTTGCATTAGACCTTTATGTTTAATCTGGGAAAAACAGGATTGAGTAAGGTGTTTTTAAGAAATCAGGTAAGCCATTGTTTTATTGCTTAATTTTCATTGAATATAAGAAAGTATGGATAAGTAGTCAATTAGTGAAAAAGTAGGTAGATACAATAAACTTAGACATTTTATACTTCACAAGACAGAGTTTCATACTCTAAGTTAATAAAGCTAAGTTAAGTAAGGAGGATCACACACAGTCTTCTTCCTTCTTCTTCTGAAATGTTTATACAAAACAAGTTGGTATTTCCAAATCACCAACGCTGATGTTATAATCAAGGAAATTTAGTAACGTTACAGTGTCAAGTAATGTTAGCTAGTCAAGAACATAAGTATAGCCAGCTAGTTTACTGCAATATACGTCGAGGGAAAGCTTGGCATACGTCTTTACTGAGGGACACTGGAAACAACAACACAGACCACAGCACAACCACACATCAAGACTCCTCTATAGTTGGCCAAACACAAAGCAACACACCACTGCACCTTCATGTTACAACCACAAGGTGGCAATAAAAGACCACTCTATTACATTTACAGTCCACATTCTTCCTTCTCAGAGAAAACTTCTGCAGGTTTAAAAGTATTATTGCAATAATAATGTTCCTACACATGTTCATAGAATATGTGTCATGTCTGAATTTATCTTTATCAACATTTGAATGTAAAAAATGTAAAATTTTGGTAAGTAGTCACTAGAAATCACGGCTAAGCAGTTCATGCTTTGTTTGGAACTGTTCGGCTGCTACATGAACCACGTGACCCTCTCGCGTCCTGACCCCTCAATGACGCAACTCTCTCTTTCCATGGCTCTGGATGTATGATGCTCCATGTCTTCTTCTCTGGTTTTGGTGCATGTCTGCAGCAGCGTTACAGCACCACTAACAGGCCAGGCATGTATACTACACCCTTTTTGAGTGAATTCATGTGGACAGAAACATTTCTTGAAACGAGGCTGTCTTTGCTGACGTTTTAAAAACTAAAACGTCTTCGTGTGGACGTGGCCTCAGTCAGATACAGGTAGCATGTTCGTGAGATCCTCGTCCGATTTTGATTGACGCCTCTCTGGCTCGAGATACTCCCTGACCTGAGCTTCCAGTAGTTCTTCTAGCGTCCTCCTGACAGACACTGAAAACATGAGCTGTTGGCTGAGGTAATGCTGAGCCGTGAAGGTTTATGTGAATCACCTGACCCTTTCAGACTAAGATCGCTCCCAGAGGGTGCCCATGTGTCTCTTTTAATGGAAACTGAGCTGCTACAATTGAAACACTCAGTTGAGGTGAACTTAAACAAACAGGACTGCATGTTTTATAGACACCATACATCATCATTTATTGTACCTATAGGCCTCCACTAATAACACACCAGATGTTAAAAGAAACACACAACCCATAATGGCACATGGCAGCTCTGGTGGAGAACAGACTGATGGGATTATACTTCAGTATGAGCATTTCTGACTAATGTGTAGTGTTAGTTTACAAAGTTTATATGAGAGACAGGTTAGACCTGAATTACACTGATTTAAATAATAAATTCTCCTCTCAGAGCAAATGAAATTCATAGATCGCCATAAAAGTGCAGCTTTACATCATTATTAACGTCCTTTGGAGCTCCATTTATTAGGCATAATAGCTGTGTAAATGTTCTGTTATTCTTGTTATGTTTTATGGGATGTTCGCGAAGTTAAATGATTAAGTTGGCAGGAATAGTTCTTTTCAGCATAATATGATTATCGAACAATCCCAACCAGCCAATCCAAGAAGTCTGGTGGAAAGCACGCTCCAGCCAGCGTTCCCAAAGAGGTTTAATGGTGACATAAATTTCCAGAAAGTTATAGCCCATCTCTACCTTAATCTATCCTGGGAAATTATAGCGTCACCCTCGCCCACAGCAGATCCCCCTTCCTGTGGATAGTTTGATATTTGGCATATTTCCTGCAACACCAGGGAGGTCACTTAATGAGGTTTGAGTGATGAAGTCTATGATCCAACGTAAAATCAGAGAGAACACAGTCATACAGCCGAGGGCCTGATGGTGTATGAGGATGAGATCATATGAGGAAATATACCAGGAAAAGTTCCAGTGAGGACATGAGCCAAGTCCCAGTTCAGGAGCTGGATCATGACTTGGAGTTCAGCTCAAGTGGGTAATTAATGAGCTGGAGAGGTTCCTTCAAAGTCAGGAGCGTCCTTTACAAGAAGCAGACAAGATAATGATTTGCAGTCTTCATGAGTTTGGTCTGTTTTTAGTTATGCATTCAGGCGAAGATTGCCAAAGCAGAAACATTTATTCGCTAATACTCGATTCCTCTAGTAGAGGAACAGATGCGAAAATGGAACTGATGACTAGTTTTGTACGCCTCCATGATGGCCGGGCCAAAAAGGTCCAGTAATGGGTCAAGAGGAAGGGAAAGAATATCAGAATAGATCAGCTTTGTACAACAAAATGTTGGATGCTCTGACTACAAATAACAGTGTGCATTAAAAAATACAAAAATGCTACGACGGAAGATTAGGGCCATGTTGAAAAAAAAGTATGTTTTTTAAAAAAAGTAAAGTTACGAGAATAATCTCATAAAGTTACAAGAATAAAGTCATAAATCTATTTAAATTAAGATAGAAAACAAACTTTATTCTGAAAGGATGTACCAGAAGAGCGTACATTACCTCTTCCAAAAAGGAGACAATTTCCTTCAAGTCGGTGTGGGTCTTTCTTCAGAAAAGCCCCAGTTTCTTTCAGTATCTTTTTCAGGGTCCTAATGCCTAAGATAATGTGATGCTGATGTGCCAAAAGAAGAAGTATTTCCTAATTTGTGAAACTTATACTAAAGTACAACTTCACCAGAGGCTCGACGTTCCTCATTTTTGTACTTCTGATAGCCTCTACAGGCTAAAATAACGACTTTATTCTAATAAATTTATGACTCTTTTCCTTGTAACTGTATAACTTTATTGTCGTAACCTTATGACTTTATTCTATTAACTTTATGAGATTATTCTTGTAACTTATTGACTTTGTCTTAACTTTATGACTTTCTCGTAACTTTATTTTTTTTTAACAACCTGATTTTTTTTTTTTTTTACATGGCCCTAGTCCTCCGTTGTAAAATACAGATATTAAAAAGAGTTAAAAAAATAGAAAAAGGCAATTTCAAATACACAGTCAAACAAACAAGTTGGCATTCAAGATGTACAAATAAAAAGGCTAAGTAAAAGTGAAGTCTGGCTGATCAGGTTTTTGTGATACTGTGATAGGAGATCTTATTCCCTTAATAGTGTAGATCAGTGGCTTCTAACCATGCAGTGCAGCTGGATCGCTTTTTCGAGAGTTTGTTTTGTTTCCTTAATCACATTTTGTCCTTTACAATGCGGCAGTAGCACCCTCCTACTCCACTGTCTAGTTGGCCCTTAACAAATGTGATTGAAAGGATGATTATTCAGTTTCTGAAAAGTTCTGCTCCCCCAAAACACTTAAAATTAGCGGTTGCCTGGATAGACTAGTGAAGTCATCCTGTCAATCAAATCAAACCAAAATGCTGAACCTTTAGACCAGGGGTCACCAACCTTTTTGAGCCTGACAGCTAACCTGTGAGGAGTCTCAGCTCCTCTCAGTCTCTCTCCCCCCTCCCTCTCAGCTCCTCTCTGCTCCTCTCACTCACCTTCATGCGGAGGCGGGGCTCCAGGCACGCTGCAGTTTCCTCACCTGTTCCCGATCATCACTAATCACCGCTCCCTATTTATTCCCCTCTCCAGATGACTGCAGCGCGGGTGGATTGCACTCACTAGTCTGGTTTGTGCTCGTCCTGCTCTTCTCTTCGTGTTTTTCTGGCCTTCAGCCTTTTTCCCCGTGCAGGGGCATACCTAGTTGTTTTGTTGCCTGCTTGTAACTCTGTTTTTTCCTTCACGGATTTTAACCTTGTTTCTCCTCTGTTTTTTCCAGGTCTCCACGAGCTCCCACCACCGCTTACCTGGACTGTTGAATTTGTGTTGCTTTATTCCCTGAGCCTCTGATTAAAATCACTTAAACTCTCTACTCTGCCTGGTCACTTGAGCTTTTGGGTCCACCTCCACAAACAATCTCTGGGTCATACCTTGACAGAAATCCACCCGCCCTAAAATGGAACCAGCCAAGATTGACCAACACAAGGAGGCAGTCCACAATCAGGGAGCTTTGTTGGGACAGCATGAGAGCATGCTCAAAGGAGTAGCAGGATCCCTGGAGGAAGTCTCTCGTCAGGTGCTCCAAATGAACAGTCAGCTCCATGAACTCACCCTCTCAGCTGCTGCCACTCCGGTGAGCTCCTCTTCCCCTAATCCTGTTCCTCTCTCTCTCATGTTCCCAGGGAAGTATTTGTTTCGCCACCAGAGCCCTTTTCTGGGGATTTCGGCCTGTGTGGTAGATTTCTGTTTAATTGTCATTTAGTGTTTAAGTTACAGCTCTCTAGTTATGCCTCGGATGAGGCCAAGATTGCTTACGTCATAAATTTACTCAGAGGACGGGCTGCTAAATGGGCTACTGCTTTGTGGGAGGGAGGTTCTGAAATCCTCTCTTCTTTTGATTTATTTTCTACTCATTTACGTCGAGTTTTTGATCACCCTGTTCAGGGTCAGATTGCTGCTAAACGGCTCCTGACATTACAGCAAGGGTCCCAATCAGTTGCAAATTATTCTGTGGATTTCCAGATTTTGGCTAACGAGTGTGGGTGGGACGATAAAGCCCTTAAGGCTCTTTTTGTTCATGGTCTCTCGGAAGAATTAAAGGATGAATTGGCCACCCGAGATGAACCTCAAAGTCTCCACGACCTATTTTCTCTCTGCATTAAATTGGATGGACGCATGAGAGAGAGGAACAGGGAAAGGGCATTGAGGACTCGCCGAATGGCTCCCTCTCCTGGACCCGAGGGATCACTACAACTTCCGGTCCCCGCACTACCTTCACCACCTTCTTCAGCGCCCTCACCAGTCTCGGAAGAGCCTATGCAGCTGGGAAAGACCAGGCTAAGCCTGAAGGAGAGACAGAGACGCCTGCACGAGCACCTTTGTCTTTACTGCAGAGATGGAAAACACTCACTGGCACACTGCCCCAATCAGCCAAAAGACCGGACTCACCTCTTGTGAAGAGCGTAGTGGTGAGTCAGACCTCCTCTTCCCCCAGCTCTTCACCTCGGTCCAGTTTCCCTGCCATTCTTAGCTGGTCTCTAAACTCAGTAAAAACCTCCGTCTTCCTTGATTCAGGTGCAGACGAGAACTTTATAGATTGTGATTTTGTTAAGACTCATAATATCCCAGTGTCAGCGCTAGCTAACCCCAAGAGAGTCGATGCCTTAGATGGCCAGCTCATATCTAGTGTCACCTTCACCACTGCTCCTTTAAACTTACAGCTTTCTGGAAACCATTTCGAGCAAATCAGTTTTTTTGTTATTCCCTCTCCTCACTCCCCTCTTATTCTCGGCCTGCCTTGGTTCAAATTACATAGTCCCCATATTAATTGGGCTCAATCCTCCATTATCAGCTGGAGTACCCATTGTCATTCCTTTTGCCTACGCTCTGCTGCCCCCCAGTCAGCGTTAGGTCCCAAGAAGCCTGCACCTCCTCCCGACCTCTCTCAGGTGCCCCCAGTCTACCATGACTTGGCCCCTGTTTTTAGTAAGGATCTGGCTAGAGAATTACCTCCACATAGACCTTACGATTGTGCCATCAATCTGCTCCCAGGCGCCCCCCTTCCATCTAGTCGCCTCTATAACCTGTCAAAACCAGAGAAGGAGGCCATGGAGACCTATATTTCTGAGTCACTCTCAGCAGGTCTCATTCGTCCCTCTTCATCCCCCATTGGTGCAGGGTTTTTCTTCGTAGAAAAGAAAGACTCAACCCTAAGACCCTGCATCGACTTCCGTGGCCTTAACGACATCACAGTGAAGGATAAGTCACCCATTCCCCTGACTGATCCCTCCTTTGAACCCCTGTGCCATGCCCAAGTGTTCACCAAGCTGGACCTGCGCAACGCTTACCACCTCATCCGGATCCGAGAGGGTGATGAATGGAAGACCGCCTTTAACACCCCCCTCGGCCATTTTGAATATTTGGTCATGCCGTTCGGACTCACCAATGCCCCAGCTGTTTTTCAAAGCCTCATGAATGATCTGTTTCGAGACATGCTGAACCACTTTGTTTTCATCTATCTAGACGATATCCTCATCTTTTCCAAATCCCTGGATGAACATCTTCAGCATGTGCGCATGGTCCTTCAACGCCTCCTAGAGAACCGACTGTTCGTCAAACCTGAGAAATGTGAGTTTCACGCGAAGTCAGTGAGTTTCCTGGGCTACATAGTCGAGGCTGGTCAGCTACGTCCGGATCCAGGAAAAATCACGGCAGTGGTAGAGTGGCCCACCCCTACCTCCCGTAAGGAGCTCCAGCATTTTCTAGGTTTTTCTAACTTTTATCGGAGGTTCATTCGGAATTACAGCAAGGTGGCCGCTCCCCTAACAAGATTAACCTCAATCAATGTCCCCTTTATTTGGTCCAAGGAGGCGGAGGAGGCGTTCAGCGCGCTCAAGGAGCTATTCACCTCCGCCCCCGTTCTTCTCCATCCTAATCCCTCTCTGCAGTTTGTGGTGGAGGTGGATGCCTCTGACTCCGGATTGGGTGCCGTCCTTTCTCAAAGAGATCCCATGACCCAAAAGCTCCATCCCTGCGCTTTCTTCTCTCGTCGTCTCACCCCTGCAGAGAAGAACTACGACGTGGGTAATCGGGAGCTGCTAGCGGTGGTGGGGGCTCTGCAAGAGTGGAGACACTGGCTAGAAGGGACTGAGAAACCTTCCTTAATCTGGACCGACCACAAGAACCTAGCCTACCTTCGATCAGCCAAACGCCTTAACCCCCGTCAGGCTCGCTGGTCTCTGTTGTTGAGCCGATTTAACTACTCCATCTCCTATCGGCCCGGATCCAAGAACACAAAGCCTGATGCCCTCTCCCGGGTGTACTCTCCCCCCTCAGAAACCTCGGAGTCGTCACCCATTGTTCCCCCCTCCTGTGTCATCGGAGCAGCTCACTGGGCAATCAAGGAGAGAGTGAGAGAGGCTCAGACTGACCACCCAGACCCAGGGACAGGTCCCCCCAACTGCCTGTTTGTACCTGAGACTGTGCGGTCTGAGGTCCTCCAATGGGGACACTCCTCAAAACTCACCTGTCATCCTGGCGCTAACCGCACTCTCTCTTTCCTTCAGCAGATGTTTTGGTGGCCCAATATGGCCCGTGACACCCGGAGTTTGTGGCCGCCTGCTCAGTCTGCGCCAGGGGCAAGACCACTCACAAGCCTCCAGCTGGTCTGCTGCGCCCTCTACCCATCCCTAGCCGCCCTTGGTCTCACATTGCTGTGGACTTCGTCACAGGTTTACCCCCATCTCAAGGTAACATGGTTATTCTTACTGTGGTGGATAGGTTTTCAAAGATGGTCCACTACATACCCCTACCTAAGTTACCCTCGGCTTTGGAAACAGCTAACCTTCTTGTTCTTCATGTCTTCAAACTTCATGGCATACCTGTTGACATAGTGTCAGACCGGGGCCCCCAGTTTTCCTCCCGGGTACGGAGAGAATTCTGCCGCGCTGTGGGCGCGGCAGCTAGCCTATCATTTGGTTTTCATCCGCAGACTAACGGCCAGACTGAGCGGGCTAATCAAGACCTGGAGAGTGCTCTTCGCTGTGTGGCCTCACATCATCCTGTCTCCTGGAGCGATCATCTCCCCTGGGTGGAGTACGCCCACAACTCGCTCTCCAGCTCTGCCACCGGTATGTCTCCTTTCATGGCATGTTACGGTTATCAACCCCCCCTCTGTCCGAACAGGAGTCGGAAGCCTCTGTCCCGTCGGTGGGGGCCCATATTCGGAGAGTGAAAGAGGTTTGGAGGAGAGCTCGTTCGGCACTTTCTTCATCGGCGGACAAAACTAAGCAGCAGGCCGACCTTCATCGCTCTCCAGCGCCCTCTTACCGTCCGGGCCAGATGGTTTGGCTGTCTTCTCGGGATCTCCCGTTACAAGTGGAGTCACGTAAGCTCGCCCCTTGGTTCATCGGACCTTTTCCCATTGAGAAAATTATTAATGAATCTTCTGTGAGACTCAGGTTACCGGACTCCCTCAGGATCCATCCCACCTTCCACGTCTCACTCATTAAGCCTGTGGCCACCAGCGAACTGTGCCCTCCGGCCGAACCCCCTCCACCCCCCCTGCTCATCGACGACCATCCGGCCTTCATAGTCTCGAGGATCCTGGACGTTAGACCCAGAGGACAGGGATTTCAGTTCTTCGTCGACTGGGAGGGATATGGGCCGGAGGAACGTTCCTGGATCTCCCGCAAGCTGATCCTGGATGACGCCCTCATCCGGGAGTTTTACGCGGCACATCCAGAGAAGCCTGGCAAGGACGTCAGGTGACGTCCCTTGGGGAGGGGGTACTGTGAGGAGTCTCAGCTCCTCTCAGTCTCTCTCCCCCCTCCCTCTCAGCTTTTGTACAAGTGAAAATGCAAGGGCTCTGGCTCGTACTCGTGGTGATTAAGGTGTGGCGTCAGCATCAGTGTAAACTTTAACCCATGCAGGCCAAAGTTGAGGGAAAAATAGGTGGTGCACATGTTACATTGGTTATTTTTGTGTTTATTTAGTGTGATTTATTGGCAAAACATAACACTGAAATTAAAAAATGCCAATTTATTCCAATTTCTGTGGTGGTAACATGTTATTACCTCCACCAAGGAGGTGATGTTTTTGCCGGCGTTTATCTGTCTGTTTGTTTCTTTGTGTTCAAAATAACTTGAAAAGTTCTGAACAGATTTGGATGAAATTTTCAGGAATTGTTGGAAATGGGATATGGAAGAACTGATTAAATTTTGGGACTGATCCTGATCACCTTGGTGGAGGTCTGCGCTCTCTGAGTGCTTTTCTAGTTTTTAAAATGTCCCTGAGAGCACCTCGGGTGCTCGGGCTACCCCTGCTTTACACTGTCAGCCTGAATAACTCCATTAGCCACGTTAGTGTAAAAATGCAAATTAATTTTAAGGAAATGTTAATTCGTAACAGGGCTGGACTCTTTTTCAGCACACCTTAGTTCACGTCCTTTAAACTGAGATATAATTTTAGCATCAGCAGCATCTAACATTTGTTATGATTTGGTATTAAAACCAAAGGTTAACAGAACGATTGATGGACTGATGTCAGCTTTAAACATTATCTAAAGTTTTTTTTTTTTCCCTGATGATTTTATCAAAATTCTAATTGCAATTTTGATGGCAAAGTTGGTCTCTGTGTCAAACTTATGCTTTTATTTTATATTATTCTCACTTTATAAATCATGAGGTGGGGATTTCTTAGTAGATAAAAAAAAAATCAATTTTGATGCCATTTAAACACTTTATTTACAACCAAAGCAGCCAATTTAATAAGCTCAAAATACACAATACTGTAACCAGATTTATGTATTTTTATTAACATTATTATTCCTGTATCCTTAATGCCATTAATTCTTTCATTTTTCCTCTTCTTCATTTTACTCTGCTGTTTCTGATAAATGCTGCTATCTTATTTAAATAGTTTTAAATCTCTCTGGTTAAATTTATAATTACCATAACTGCTCTCTTTTGGTGTAATAAAAGCTTTTGGAACAAAGTTATATAATAAGATTTATTGACCTAAGCTGGCACAAGTGACAAAAAAGACTGAGAAAGTTGAGGAATGCTCATCAAACACTTATTTGGAACATCCCACAGGTGAACAGGCTAATTGAGAAGAGGTGGGTGCCATGATTGGGTATAAAAGCAGCTTCCCTGAAATGGTCAGTCATTCACAAACAAGGATGGGGCGAGGGTCACCACTTTGTGAACAAATGCGTGAGCAAATTGTCCAACAGTTTAAGAACAACATTTCTCAAAGAGCTATTGCAAGGAATTTAGGGATTTCATCATCTACGGTCCGTAATATCATCAAAAGGTTCAGAGAATCTGGAGAAATTACTGCACGTAAGCGGCAAGGCCGAAAACCAACATTGAATGCCTGTGACCTTCGATCCCTCAGGCGGTACTGCATCAAAAACCGGCATCACTGTGTAAAGGATATCACCACATGGGCTCAGGAACACTTCAGAAAACCACTGTCAGTAACTACAGTTCGTCGCTACATCTGTAAGTGCAAGTTAAAACTCTACTATGCAAAGCGAAAGCCATTTATCAACAACACCCAGAAACGCCGCCGGCTTCGCTGGGCCCGAGCTCATCTAAGATGGACTGATGCAAAGTGGAAAAGTGTTCTGTGGTCTGACGAGTCCACATTTCAAATTGTTTTTGGAAAGTGTGGTCGTCGTGTCCTCCGGACCAAAGAGGAAAAGAACCAGCCGGACTGTTATAGGCGCAAAGTTCAAAAGCCAGCATCTGTGATGGTATGGGGGTGTATTAGTGCCCAAGGCATGGGTAACTTACACATCTGTGAAGGCACCATTAATGCTGAAAGGTACATACAGGTTTTGGAGCAACATATGTTGCCATCCAAGCAACGTCTTTTTCATGGACGCCCCTGCTTATTTCAGCAAGACAATGCCAAGCCACATTCTGCACGTGTTACAACAGCGTGGCTTCGTAGTAAAAGAGTGCGGGTACTAGACTGGCCTGCCTGTAGTCCAGACCTGTCCCCCATTGAAAATGTGTGGCGCATTATGAAGCGTAAAATACAAAACGGAGACCCCGGACTGTTGAACAACTTAAGCTGTACATCAAGCAAGAATGGGAAAGAATTCCACCCGAAAAGCTTCAAAAATTGGTCTCCTCAGTTCCCAAACGTTTACTGAGTGTTGTTAAAAGGAAAGGCGATGTAACACAGTGGTAAAAATGCCCCTGTGCCAACTTTTTTGCAATGTGTTGCTGCCATTAAATTCTAAGTTGATGATTATTTGCAAAAGAAAATAAAGTTTCTCAGTTCGAACATTAAATATCTTGTCTTTGCAGTGTATTCAATTGAATATAAGTTGAAAAGGATTTGCAAATCATTGTATTCTGTTTTTATTTACGATTTACACAACGTGCCAACTTCACTGGTTTTGGGTTTTGTATATGTGTATGTCATGTGTGGAGCAGTAATGAACCACCTGAGTCTGGCCAGCGTCCCGGGACAGCTCATTTCTCCCCGGGGTGCAGCTTGAGTCCCACCAGATCTACAACGGCACATTCATGGCATCCGTCCTGGTGTCTTGGCTGCCCTTTTGACCCGCTCTGCCCAAGAACAACTGTCAGCGGCGGAGCCGAATCCTACACAAATGAATAAAGTTCCTGTAAATGAAAATTGAAGGCAGACCTTGGAGCATGTTTTGGCTCATGGGCATTATTACGATGAGGGCAGAGATCCAGTGTTGGAACAGTCGAACCTTAAAAACTCATTTTCTTTACTTTATTATCTTTTACATGATATACTGATCAGAGTGCCTCACACTGGATGACCTCCATATCTTTTACGAGGAAGTTTATTCTTCTCATAAAATTCTCAAATTGAAACTCCAAAGCAGGTCAGTGAGCTCCACCATGACATGTACTCGAGGAGCTCTGGTCTGGCCTCCCTGTGGTAAACACATGAACACAGAAGACTCCAGGCTCGAAGACTCATCAGTTTAACTAAAAACAGAGAAATCTGTCTGTGCAGAACATTCGGCTGAAAGTCCCGACCTCAATGAGCATCATTTTAGCAGCTATCATTGTCATATGTTGTTGGATTTAATACCAATTGATCTGCCTAGTTTGCTTTTTAGCTCTTAAACTGCAATATGTTGATGCTGACTTTCAACATTAGCAAAGGCCAGCAGTGACCTGGAGCTTGGTGCATCTTCAGGGTCAGTACGAGCACTGACTATTTGCTGCACATAAAGAGGTCAAATCATTTTTTAAGTTTTCATTTCCTCTGGAGAGGCATTACGACTTCTCCCTCTCCCTCTCTTCAAGCAACAGGGAAACTTCCACCAGATTTTCCAAACATCCCAACATATTGATACAATTTCATTAAGGCAACTCTACTTTTCAGAATTATTATGTACTTACAAACTGGCAGGCAACTATCACAATCTGGTTGGCTTACAAAGACCATCAGAAGGCCTATGCAGTTGCCCTCAAAGAAGCCATTTCTTAAACAACCATGTGGAAAGACACATTCTGTGGTCGTGGAAAAGATGTTTGTCTGTTTAAGAAGGGTCAAATCATTGGCATGCATCAAGCAGAGAAAACATCTAAGGAGTTGCAGAAACTACTAAACTTGGGTTAAGAACTGTCCAACGCATTATTAAAAACTGGAAGGATAGTGGGGAACCATCGTCCTTGAGGAAGAAATGTGGTAGGAGAAAAATCCTGAATGATCGTGACCAGTGATCACTTAAACGTTTGACCAAATCAAATCAAAGAAAAACAACAGCAGAACTCAGGGGTGTGTTTCATAGTGAAAGTAAGAGCATTTCCACACACACAATGTGAAGGGAACTCAAGGGACTGGGACTGAACAGCTGTGCAGCCTTAAGAAAACCACTAATCAGTAAGGCTAACCAGAAAAAAGGCTTCAGTTTGCTAGGGAGCATAAAGATTGGACTCTGGAGGACTGGAAGAAGGTGATGTGGTCTGATGAGTCCAGATTTACCCTGTTCCAGAGTGATGGGAGCATCAGGGTAAGAAGAGAGGCAGGTGAAGTGATGCACCCATCATGCCTAGTGCCTACTGTCCAAGCCTGTGGGGGCAGTGCTATGATCTGGGGCTGCTGCAGTTGGTCAGGTCTAGGTTCAGCAACATTATGGCCCAAAGAATGAGGTCAGCTGACTACCTGAATATACTGAATGACCAGGTTATTCCATCAATGGATGTTTTCTTCCCTAATGGCACGGGCATATTCCAAGATGACAATGCCAGGATTCATCGGGCTCAGATTGTGAAAGAGTTGTTCAGGGAGCATGAGACATTTTCACACATGGATTGGCCACCACAAAGTCCAGACCTGAACCCCATTGAGAATCTCTGGGATGTGCTGGAGAAGGCTTTGTGCAGTGGTCAGACTCTCCCATCATCAATACAAGATCTTGGTGAAACATTACTGCAACACTGGATGGAAATAAATCTAGTGACATTGCAGAAGCTTATCGAAGCAATGCCACAGCGAATGTGTGCTGTAATCAAAGCTAGAGGCGGTCAGATGAAATATTAGAGTGTGTGACTTTTTATTTTTGGTCAGGCAGTGTGTTATAGTTTTGTGGTTAGTTTGACCTGCTGGCTTTCTTCTCATAACTCATGGAGCTACTCAAAGTCAAAGGAACGCTGACTGTGTTGTTATCACCCTTTGGTCTTGACTTGGCCCACTTCAAAACACTGCCTTGTGAACGTGAAGGGATGAAGGGGAAATACGCAGATTTTATTGTCCTTTTCAACTGAATTGGAACAAAAGAACAAAGCTGTAGGCGTGAAAAACCACCTTATATTCAAGCTACTGCCATGGACCTCATAAAACCCCACTTCAAAAATCCTGAACTGTCCCTTTAAAATTGCGTTCAGCTCTTCTGACTCTGTCTGAATTGCTTGGATCCATTTATTTTATTTTATTTATTTATACTTTCAGTGTTTGGAAAGTGGGCCACGTCCCCTCTCCCTCCCTTGAATGCGACTGACAATCTTTTTTTTTCCAAATCCATTAAAAATACATATTTTGTTCAAGAGCTTTGGTAATTTTTAGTTCAATGGAAAAGGACCTGGTATTGGTCTTTGCCTGTGGTCTACAAACACTCAGACCACCCCCGCTGACTCTGGTCACTCCTATTAAACTTCATCTACAGTCAGTTTGACTTGTACCTATCTGTTCTGAGCTGTTGTGAGTTTCTGTTGAAGAGATGAAATTATGACTGATATTCAGAAGCACTGTTGCATGAATTGATATCTGCCGGGTTTGGATGGTTTGGCAGAAATCAAAAGCAAAAACAAATAACTGGAGGCATCAGCTCAGCAAATGGAGGGTGACCTACTCTTTTATATTTTATAATGTGAACGCTTCATTGAACAAAATCTACATCCCATCCATGAGCAATAAAATCCATTTTGTTTGTCCTTTCTGATCCGATACCAAGTAAAATTCAGGCTGATACTGATCCAATACCTTGTTAAAAAAAGAAAATGTGTTAGAAAAATTAAACTAAAAAGTAGTGTATTCAAAATTATAGCTTCATAGTGAATGCAAGGCATCAGACTATTTGTTGTTATTGTTTAATTATGAAGAATTATCATATATAATACTTGACAGCATTTGCTTGCCTGAACATTTTAGCACAGCTTTAAAAATAGCATTACTAAGACAAAAGATGATCATAGTCTGGCTATTTTATACTAAAAGCTGTGTGACTCAAGCTGTAATTGCCAGTAAAATACATAATTTAATAAATAAATGCCACAATAATAGCGTATTATTTTACCTTTTTATTTTAATTTATCATGTTTTATTTATATTTTATTTAATCTTATTTATTCTTCCTTCATAAGGAACTCAAAGATTCTGCATGTTGCAACCTGCTTTCCTATTCTTTTACTTAAGTTTTATGCTCTAATCTATTTTAATGTCTTTTTTTGATATTCCTTCTGCTTTACTGTGTCTAAGAGCAACTGAAACACCCGAATTTCTCCTTGGGAATAAATGAAGTATTTCTGATTCTGATTCTGACAAGTCTTTCACTTCTTCAACTTTCAAATACTCCGTTAACCATCAGTCAAAAACAAAAAAAGAGACTGATTGAAAATAATAATACAGCTGATAAATATTTGATAGATACAATATTATGATCTATATTTTTTATGAAATGTTTTTAAGCTGTATTTATATTTTTTAAAGTCCACAGTGGCTGTTTTACTGCAAGTATTCTGTACATTTTAATAATGCCTATAGCCTATGTAATCCACATTAAGTGTTTTATTCACAGGCAGACTTACCTGAGTAAACAGGCACTGATGTGAGGTGATCTCAGGGACACACATTCACCTTCAAGCTGAACTCGTGCAGGTCTTTATTGTGGCATTTATTTATTTCATTGCTCATTTAATAACCATACTTAATAATTTGAACAAAGTATGAATCTGTATCAGTCAATCAAACTTTATTTGTACAGCATTTTTCATACAAAGTTTTGTAGCACAAAGTGCTTCACATAGAAATTAAGAAATAAAATAAATTAAAATAAATTAAAAGTAGAAAATTGAAAACAATGAAAAATCCTCCCCCCCCCCCCCCCCCCTTGCAATCCACGTACAGCACACACGCTCGCTTACACACACACATGCAAAGACATGAGGAAGAGATTCTAACAGACAACAGAACTAGAGGACTGAGGAAACGCCATGTTGAGTTGATATCTGTAGTCTTAAGAATGCGGAGAGCTCCTGTCTTTAATAATAACAGACATATATCACTTTCCATAAATTCAGGGACAGTGCTACACAAGGCCAACAGCTCCTCATTTTCTCTATCGTTCATTTATTTCTCATTTTCTCTATCTGTAACTGGTAAAGTTTTGGTTTTGTTATTTGTAAACACAGTGAGAGCACTACTGGCTGGGCACAGTTCAAGCAATGTACGTCATCAACCCAGCATGCATTGAGCAGTAAAACAACGGCTGCGCCCGTAGGTTAGAATAAATTGCAGTTTTTAAAGAAATAACAATTCTTTGTCCTTTTTTAACAACAAATTTTAGTATGGGACAAACATTAAAGCAGATTTATGCCTGTTTGTCCTCACAGTCAGGGTTCCTTTTAACATCGTACAGAAGGCGTGTGGCTGGAGGAACTTTGGACGTGGTGCACATGTGCAAACGGTATCTCATAATTATGATTTTTTAATCTCATAACTATGACTTTAATCTCATAATTGTGACTTTTTATCTCATAACTATGACTTTTATCTCGTAATTATGATTTTTTATCTCATAATCTTGACCTTTTTATCTCATAAGTATGACCTTTTATCTCATAATTATGACTTTTTATCTCATAATTATGACGTTTTATCTCATACCTATGACTTTTTTATCTCACAACTATGACTTTTATCTCATAATTATGACTTTTTATCTCATAATCATGACTTTTATCTCAAAATTATGATTTTTTATCTCACAACTATGACTTTAATCTCATAATTATGACTTTTTATCTCATAATTTTGACCTTTTTATCTTATAATTATGATTTTTTATCTCTTAATTTTGACCTTTTTATCATATAATTATGACTTTTTATCTCTTAATTTTGACCTTTTTATCATATAATTATGACTTTTTATCTCACAATTTTGACCTTTTTATCTTATAATTATGACTTTTTATCTCATAATTATGACGTTTTATCTCATAACTATGACTTTTTTTTATCTCACAACTATGACTTTTATATCATAATTATGACTTTTTATCTCATAATCATGACTTTTATCTCAAAATTATGATTTTTTATCTCAACTATGACTTTAATCTCATAATTATGACTTTTTATTTAATAATTTTGACCTTTTTATCATATAATTATGACTTTTTATTTAATAATTTTGACCTTTTTATCTCATAATTATGACTTTTTATCTCATAATTATGACGTTTTATCTCATAAGTATGACTTTTTTCTATCTCAAAACAATGACTTTTTATCTCATAATTTCGACCTTTTTATCCTCTAATTATGACTTTTTATCTCATAATCTTGACCTTTTTATTTCAAAATTATGACTTTTTATCTTTTAACTATGACATTTATCTCATAATTATGACTTTTTATCTCAAAATTATGATTTTCTATCTCATAACTATGACTTTTCTCATAATTTCAACTTTTTATCTCATTATTATGCTTTTTTATCTGATATTTGACTTTTTATCATATGATTATGACTTTTTATCTCATAATTTTGACCTTTTATCTCATAATTATGATCTTTATCTCAACTATGACTTTTATCTCATAATTATGACTTTTTGTCTCATAATTTTGACCTTTCATCATATAATCATGACTTTTTATCTCATAATTTTGACCTTTTTATCTCATAATTATGACTTTTTATCTCATAACTATGACTTTTATCTCATAATTATGACTTTTTATCTCATAATTTTGACTTTATTATCTCATAATTTTGGCTTTTTATCTCATAATTTTGACCTTTTATCTCATAATTATGATTTTTTATCTCAACTATGACTTTTATCTCATAATTATGACTTTTTATCTCATAATTTCGACCTTTCCTCATATAATTATGACTTTTTATTTCATAATTTTGACCTTTTTATCTCATAATTATGACTTTTTATCTCATAACTATGACTTTTATCTCATAATTTTGACTTTTTTATCTCATAAATTGACTTTTTATCTCATAATTTTGACCTTTTATCTCATAATTGATTTTTTATCTCAACTATGACTTTTATCTCATAATTATGACTTTTTATCTCATAATTTTGACCTTTTCATCATATAATTATGACTTTTTATCTCATAATTTTGACCTTTTTTATCTCATAATTATGACTTTTTATCTCATAACTATGACTTTTGTCTCTTAACTATGACTTTTTATCTCATAATTTTGACCTTTTTTATCTCATAATAATGACTTTTTATCTCATAACTATGACTTTTGTCTCTTAACTATGACTTTTATCTCATAATTTTGACTTTATTATCTCATAATTTTGACTTTTTATCTCATAATCATGACTTTTATCTCATAACTATGACTTTTATCATATAATATGACTTTTTATCTCATAATTTTGACCTTTTATCTCATAATTATGATCTTTATCTCAACTATGACTTTTATCTCATAATTATGACTTTTTGTCTCATAATTTTGACCTTTCATCATATAATCATGACTTTTTATCTCATAATTTTGACCTTTTTATCTCATAATTATGACTTTTTATCTCATAATTATGATGTTTTATCTCATAATTATGACCTTTTTATCTCATAAGGATGACCTTTATCTCTTAATTATGATTTTCTATCTCATAACTACGACTTTTTTTTTTAAACTTTATTTTCTTGACAAGACAAAGGAAGATCAGCATAAAAGAGCAATCAAAGCAAATGCATTTGTGAAAATTGAAAAAATCAAAAATGTATAGCATGTAATAAAGTAAAGACAGACAAATAATAAAAGTTAAAAAGAAAGGGGCAAAACAGAGCAACACAAAACAAAGCAGATCAGAAAAAAACAAAAACCACAAAATAAAATAAATATAAAGATCAATTCATATTGGATTATCACATCACATCAAGGGAACTATGACCGTCAATATGTCAGGGTAGCAAGACTGGGAGAATAACCGTAAGGGCTTACAGGGTTGGTAAGACTGAAATAGGCTAAAAAGGAGACCAGGTTGTGTAGAAACATTCAGGTTTTCCATGAGAGCTGAATTTAAGTTTTTCTAGTTTAAGGCAGCTCAGTAAGTCTCTGACCCACTGGCTATAAGAAGGCAAACAGGAAAGTTCCCAGTTGAGCAATATAACACGTCTTGCCAGCAGAGTGGCACAGGCTACTGAGTCAGACTGAGAACATGTTAAAGGACTGCCCACTGGTACAATCCCAAAAATAGCTGTAAGGGGACAAAGTTTAAAAAAATAACTACGACTTTTATCTCATAATTATGACTTTTTATCTCATAACCTTTTTATCTCATAATTATGGCTTTTTATCTCATAATTTGGACTTAGTATTCTTCTTTTTTTGTTGTTTTAAGTCCCTAAATTCCAAATTTTACCTACGCCAAGGAGGTTATGTTTTTGCTGGCATTGTTTTGTTTGTTTGTCTGTGTTCAAAATAAGTTATGGACGGATTTGGATGAAATTTTCGGGAAATGTGTGGAATGTGACAAGGAAGAAATGATTAGATTTTGGGACTGATCCGGATCACCATCTGGATCCAGGAATTTTGGGGTGGATTGAAGCTGCTTGGCGGAGGCCTGCGCTCTCTGAGTGCTTTTCTATTTTTTTAAGTGGCGGAAACAGGCTTCCATCGTATCTGTCAGGACTCAACAAGAGACAAGATTGATGTCTGCCAGGCTGAAAAAGGGGGGGAAAGAGAAGGCAAGGCAAGGCAAGTTTATTTGTAGAGCACAATTCGTACACAAGGTAATTCAAAGTGCTTTACAGAACAAGAAAAATGCATTAAAATCACAATACAAAATAAAGTTAAATAGAGCTGTTTTGAGCCTAGATTTGTACATTGTCAGTGTAGAGGCCTGTCTCACATTTTCAGAAAGACTGTTCCAGATTTTAGCTGCATAAAACTGGAACCCTGATCCCCCATGTTTAGTCCTGACTCTGGGCACCGGCAGGAGGCCGGTCCCTGAGGTCCTCAGAGTCTGAGATGGTTCATATGGCACTAACATGTCAGAGATGTACTTTGGTGCTAGGCCGTGGAGAGACTTGTACACAAGCAGAGCTGCTTTAAAGTCTATTCTCTGAGCCACAGGAAGCCAGTGTAGGGACCTGAGCACAGGACTAAAAGATGTTCATGCTGTTCATCATTTTTACACATATACAGGACCTAACAAATAATTAGACCACCCATCATAAAAACAAGAAAAAAACAAATATTTTAGATGTTTCTTTCAGAAACATGTTCAAAACTGAAAATGTTCTCGTTATTGGACAAACATTTTGAACAGGAATGAGGAATTTCAGACTGAATTCACCTTTCTGTACCCATATTTGAGCTGCTCACTGGATTTCTCTGAGAAGTCAGAAATTAGTGAAACATGAAACCCTCAAATTCAGACCAGTTAACAGCCTTGTCTTTGCAAAATCATGGGTTTGATAGATTTCTATACTCACTTCCTCTGGTTGCTCTCATGGCTCTTTTCTTGTAAAACAGCAACAATAATGTAAAACTTTTTAACAAACTGCCTTAGGACACAATCATGCTTCAAAGCCTGCAGAGATGCTCCGTCATCCCGTGCTGTTTCTTCTTTTACTAGGTGCTATTTCACCTTTTAAAGGCCTTCGCATGTGTATAAATTATCACCATATGTTTGTGGTGCCTGGAGGAAGAAATCACTTTCAGTCCCTTGGAAACGGCAGGAAAACAAAGCAAACTGGTCCACGCTTGACAGGCTTTCTGCAGATTTTTGAGCACTTCTCACCCCAATTTTAAAGCTTATCCAACATTTATATCACAAACATCTCAACCTGGGCAACCTGAGAGTGAGTTACCTCTTTAAACAGCGAGGGGTTCAGGGGCTGCTTTTGTTCTTGAAAAGTTGATTTAACCGAACATTCAGTTGAGCCTTCACACAAAGTGCCTGCTGTTTTTTTTTGTAGCTCCGGGTGTTTCTAACATTTCACAACTTTCCGTCTTCTCCTCCATCCTTAAGTAAGGTGTGCATCATCTGGTTAAAGAGTCCTTTTGCTGAAAGAACCTGACTCTAGAATAAAGTCATCCATGTGGCCTCAGTAATTGTTTTCATGAGTCTGTTGCTCCAACTCTAAGGCATAACACATCATAACTCACACGTACTTCATCTGCTCTGTGATCCCCCTAATCCCACCACCTCACAGTCATAAATGTTTTATCTTTAACTGGAAATTTCTGGAAAAAGAAATGATTTTTCACACAAACAGCTTTTGGCTTGGCAAGAGGAATTTACAAGCTCTGCCAAGTGAGGGACGTAAAATAAAAGACAATCACTTTTCGTGTAATAAGCCTGATGTTGGAATCATATGGGAGTGTCCTAACAGCCCATGAGCAATGCAGTGCGATGCTTTACGATATTTTTGCCTTGACACTGCATAGATGAGTATTAAAGACGAATAAAATTGGAAAATTGAAAGCTTGTAGTCTAGAATTAGATCTTGATATAAAGGTATGCATTAATCATGTCTGTATGGTTGTAAAGGTATTTATTACGGAGGTATAATCAATACAACCATGGATAGAGAGATCAATCTAATATTAACATTAATATGTCAAATGATTATAATCTGGAGAGCAATTCTGTTTATTGACCTTTCCCCCGTGTTCAGGTCGGTACTGACACGTTTTAGGTTTTAAATGCATAAAAGAACCACTTAATATTTGTTTATTGCTTCAAGGCTTTTTGACTTTGTCAGGAACCTTTATTCAAACAAAAATAAAAAAAAGAAAAGAAAAAATAAAAACAATAAATCATAAGTGCTCTGTTGAAATAGTGTCATCTGTTTTGTTATAAAAAATAAGATTATAAAGCAATAATTAGAGCCCAAACTGAAACCATGGTGCATCTGTGAAGATAAACAGATAAATGTTAATAAATGTTTACAAATATTCATACTCATAAAGTTCTCTTGTTAAAAAATACTGTTTTGCCTTTTTCTTTCAGTAAATATATATGGGTTAAAACTGACCCGTCACACCATAGATGTTACTACAGTTAATAATATTAGACTGGAAAAATGTATATACATATACCTCTACAATATGTGTTCTAACACCCCCTAGTAATAGTGAGGTAATAATACAACCTCGTATTTATTTATATGATTCTCTTGAGGTTCATTTGACATTTTTTTTTAAATTGAAATCAAGGGGTAAACAGACAAAGAAAGGCCCAAAGGACCACACCAAAAGATATTAAAACCAATATTTTCATGGATAATGAAGCCTGACAAGATAACCAAGAGATAAGGAAAAAAACTGCATGATAGATTATTGTTTTTAGTGTAATTTACAGCTGATTTAAGGCATGGGCCAAAACTGACCCTAGCGTGGAGCATGTATAGAGAAAGCTAATGCAACACAAGGGTTAATATAGCAGCATCTAGCTGAACTACCATTAAAATGTGTTGAACTGGTCTAAAAGTATGAATTTATGTTAAATGATGTCAATTCTGTTGATTGTTGATGCAGTTACAGAGCACATGGCGGGTCCACAGGAGCAGGTCATCCATGATTGTTGTGGGTTCTGTCTTTTTTGGGCTTGTTCAAATAGTGCAGTTGCTTATTTGGACTTGTTTTGCTCCCAAACCCAAGAGGGATCTGATACATGGTCTACCATTAATATAAAATCAATTCAGAAGTAATTTTATCCCACTCTAAACAAAAATGTAAATTCTACTGTAAAAAAAAAGGGGGCAAACATGACATTTCCATCTAAAATAAATCCTTAAAGCCAGAATTAATTTTATTTCTAAAGTAGCTATTACTGTTTTCACCATAAAAAAGCTGTAGAGGATCAACATAAATCTGACTGTGTCTGTTTGGTTACAGAAATCAATGTTAGACAGACTGTTCAGTGATAACAGTTATAAATAACAGTAGCCCCTTCCTTCACTTCTGTATAAAGAAAAGGTTACTTCACCTCCAAATTAAAGGATGTTGAAGAAGTAAATTAAGAGCCAAATAAGCAGAAATGTCACTGTGAAATTGAAATGTATCGTAGATGAAAATTAAAACACGCTTCTTGTAGGTTTCTCTTTTTAAAAATGTAATTTTGGGCTTGTTTTATCGCCGTGGTGCTAATTTCAGTAGAAAATCTGGCAACACTGCAGCAATGCTGAGTCTGATTCTGTGGAGTTAAAACTGACGTTTTCAGGATGGAAGTACAAGAAGTAAAAGGCAAGAACACACATGTGAAGTGTACGTTATGTCCCAGAGCAAGGTCTTTGTCTGTCTTGAGTAACCAGGAAACAACAAGGAAGGACATGGAGAAGGAGAGACGCCGTTCAAGCAGCAAAAGCTTTTTCAAAAAAGTAATGCATCAGTTACTTTCCCAAGAAACTAATTACATTTATGAAGGAGTATTTCCATTAATAATTCAATTATGTTTTTGGGAAAGTAACTAGTAACTATAACTTTATAATTTCATAACTTTTTAATTTTGGAATTTTGGACTAATAAAGTAATATCTAATCTAATCTGAACTAATAAGTTTTTTTTAAAGTAACTTGCCCAACACTGTATATGTGTGCTGTTTGCAGGAACTACCTTGTATTTAATTTTGTTGATCTCTCTGAAGTTAATATCAGGAACTGTAATGATAATGGGGCTAAAGGAAAGGCCAATTATTTGTAACTGTAGTTACTGAAGCTTTGCAGCAACGATCCCAGGCCGCCTACAAGACAAGAACTTGAGACGAGTACAAGAGCAAACAAAAAGGGGCAAAGAGATATACAGAGAGAGGACAGAGTGAGTCATATGAATGCAGTGATGTGTCCTAACAGGTCTGTCACGCAGACCATGTCCCCCTCCCTCAGTTATCAGAACTTTATACCAAACAAACTCGCTTGATCTGCTCGAAGCTAAATCCTCAGGTCATGGAGATGCTCTTATAGCTCCTCTTAAAACCCTCTCTTTGTTACTTGCATGTAAACTTTATCTTTGCAGAACTTGAATCTAAAAAAGTTGATTAAATTCCTGGTGCAGCAAGAATAAAGAGGACCTTAAACAGCCCATGACTTCACTGCATGGACTTGCTCAACATTAAAAATCTCTGCTTAATGTTGGTTTTTGAGCAAATCTACTTTAAACACAACCGATTGTTTGCTCTTTTGTTCGCAGCATTAATCATCATTAAATACTGGATCAGAGTTTCACAAAGGTGATAAAGCTCAGATAGTATTTTCACTGTCATGGGAGGCCAGTAAGATCTCAATATTAAGCTCAAATACTGAGAGAAACTGAGGGAAAAGCAAACAGCAGCCTGCAGGAAACGGACAGAAAATGTACGAATCTACAACATGATGGACATAAATGAACCCTGATGTTAGCTTGTAATAAACTGGAACCATTGTTTTGAGGCTTGAGTGAGAGAGAACGGGGTAAACCTAACATCCTGATATCCAGACACAGCTCAAGTACTCAAGTTCTCTATTCAAGTAAAAGTACTGATAAAACCTTTAGACTTAGGATTTGGCTGTAGATCCAACGTCAATGTCAGCTTTATTTATATAGCACATTTAAACAGCCAGTGGCCTACCAAAGTGCTTTACAGTAGAAGAAGCAGGCACAACAAAAACAGTTAAAAAAACCCCAATAAAACCAGGCTCACAAATGTCCATATACATAAACTAGAGGTGCTCCAAGAAAAACAACGTCTGCCAAGGCAGTTGCAACACTGTCGGCTGAGTTATTGTCAAAAATGTGGAAAACTGTCCTTAAAAGAATTCCTCGGTCCACATCTGGGTTTGGATCACCACCAAAATCCGATCACTTCTTCCTTGTGCCATGACCAACAGTCTCTGAAAATTTCATCAAAATCATTTCATACATTTTGGAGTTATCCTTCTCACAAACAAGCAAACACTGACAAAAACATAAAGTGTTCAGACAAACAAACAAAAATTGGTCTGTTTGGTGAATCCCTTGCAAAGATATCTACTAATTGTCATAGCTGGAGAACAAGGGAAAACAACATTTAAGTTATTAAAATAATTTTAAAAATCTGTCCCTCGTGGGCTTATTCTTTTAAATAAACATACTTCTTTGTCCCTAATGGCAAAAACTGTCAGCTTCCCAAAAAACGCTGTAAAAATAAAATGTATCAAGATTTTTATACAATAATGAGTTGGTCTGAAAAAACTGCTTCAGAAAACTATGTATGAAATATTGATTATGTTTTTGGGGTTTAACCCTGCAAAGGCCAATATGTTAACTTCACTGTTTTAAAATATGAAATAAGCAAACGTTCTAAGATCATTTCCATAAAATACATTTAAAGGAGTATTTTATTAATATTACTAGGCCCCGAGATCCGTCAATGACCAGCAGCAACACTGATTTGATGTATTGTTATGTATTGTTATGGATGCCAGTGGTGCAGTCTGATATTTCGCTCTGTTGGCAATCAGAAGGTTTCAGGTTTGAGCCCAGCTCCTGCTGTTACATGGCGATGGGCAAGGCACTTATTTTTATTTATTTTTATTTAACCTTTATTTAACCAGATAAAAGACCCATTGAGATCAAGATCTCTTTCACAAGGATGACCTGGCCAAGAGGTCAGCAGCACACGTCATGAAAAAAAACATAATACATGTTAGTGACATACAACAAGTTAGAATACACATATTTTGTGAGTGCAAGACTTTGCGATAAAGTACGGTAAATTTTAACATAAATAATAATTCAGAAACACAGGCTCTGTTCAATGGTCTCACGCTGTCCATCAGCTTGGACCGAAAGGCTTCACTTCAACCAAACTTACCCCCACTATTGCGACAGAGCACATAAATGGGCATGAAAGGGCGTGAATGTGTTGGTTGATGCAGATAAAAAACTGACACAGAAACTCCAGCCATCAGAGAGTGGATGGGTGTGAATGTGAAGATGTGACCTGCAGTGTGAAGCTGCTTTGAGCTGTCAAACAGACTGAAGTCCATATTCCATTTTGTAGGCACCCTCGCAGAAAATAGCAAAAACTGTGAAATTTTGTGGCATGCTTTGAAATATAAAATTGAAAGTTTGTAGTCGGAAATGATATCTTAACGTAAAGGAAAGCATTTGTTTATATTTAGATAAACGAGGAATCAAAAATTACATTTTCAACGATTTCCAATGTGATATTTTTTGTTGTTAGCAACAAATGTGTCAGTTTTTGTGTAGCTTAGCCATTTTAGGCTAATTTACAAAACTGGGACAACAATTATAAATTTTAATAAATTGAGCGTATGAATGAATTTGAGTGATATTCATTGTACACAGCTAAAATGGCTAAAAATAATATTTTATGTTCTTTGTCAAATTGGAAAAGATGAGGCACTCTGTAAAAGGTTCTTCCTCTAAATTTGTTCATAAATGAAAATTCTTCATAGATTATTTCAAGTCAATGCAAACTTTACCCCCGCACTGATCCTCCTTATTTTATATAGGTTACATAATTTCCTTTTTCTTTTTTTTTTTAACTATAAATGTATTCATTTTTTGGTCTTTCCATTATATTGAAATATTAATGCCAGAGTTTTTCTTATTTATTTATTTATTTATTTTATCTTATCTTGTTTCATCTACCACTATTTTGCACATTACATATTTGTTACACTTTGAGTTTATTTAATCTTATTTAACTGTACAGAGACTTTACTCCACTGTTCATGCTGTTAAACCCCCTTGTGAGGGTCTGGTGTTGTTTTGAGTTGATAGAAAAAAAAAAAGGGAAATATGTAATATGTGTAATCTCTTTTTTTCTGTATCCATTATTGTATTTCTGAAAAGGATTAATTTAAAAAAAAAAGAAAGTTTGACAAAAATATCCTTGAGCTGTAGATATTGAGATATTATTTGTACAAGAAGAGGATCAAGATGAGACTCCATGATCTTGACCTCCAAAATGTAATAAAGTCGCCCTGAATCAGAACAAGAAGTTTCTTTTAAATGTTCTCAACAGTTAAAATGGTGCAGAAATGATTCCTTAACCACTGAAGTGAACTGGTGTTTTACAACTCCTTGTTCTGTCGTTTCCACACCTAACATGCTTGGTCTGGACCAAACCAACCTCGGTTGGCTTTTTTGGAAAGGTAGATTGATTTGGGGTGGTGTGAAAGCTCAAACGGACTCCAGAGCCATGCAGAGTTTGTGATCAGTGGGAAAGCCATTTGAATCAAACGATGACCAAACTAGGCAAAGCCAAAGCATGGCATTGTGGCTTCAATTTGGCTGAATATCATTACAGTAAGCATAATGTTATGTTCACTAAAGCGGGGAACACACATAAAGATTATCGTCCTGTTTTTGTCCCAACTTTCCCCCTTCCCCAAACAAGGATGGCAAACGCCAGATTATTTTATGTTTTATAAGATTATCCTGTGGTCTGAGGTGTGTTAAGCGTGATTTTGTCACGATAATCGGCTCTGAAATGGGTCGGGCCGACAAGCCTAAATATTAAACTTGTTCAACATTTACAACCGAAAATCTTCATGTGTGGGGAAAGCCGACGACTCCCGAGTCATGACTCAGTGAATTATGACGTGAATGTAGTCAATCAAGAAGCGAGCTGACTGAGGAACAAGGAAGCAGGCGTAAATAAAACTAGCACGGCCAACCTGAAACAGAAAGCTTGGCGAAATGGAGGACCAGCTCACGTGTTCATGCTGTCTCCAGGATTTTTTCCACAGTCTTTTCTTTTTAGTTTTTTAGTGTTTTAGTACCTTTTTCTGTCAAAAATAGTCCTGAAACCATTATCATTCCCTCTTCTCATATGTCTTCTTCCATGTTGTGTTGTCTGGTTGTTGCTATGTTTCTTCTTCTTCGTTTTTGTCAGAACACGTTTAATCACGTGAGATTCCTGTCTTGGAGGACTAGATTCTAGATCAGTGGTGGGGCAGAATGGTTCAATGTCTGATTTTTTATCTTCATGTGTGGAGTCTCTAACAGATAAAACATCTCTTCAGATCTGGAAAATCCTGACGTGTGTTCCTCGCGTAACACTATCAAGCAGAGTATGGCTATGTGATTTACAGAACAATCTTTCAGTCACCTGCCAGATTTTCTGTTGAAAGGTTTTGCTCATTCCCAACACTTTCTATGGCCTGTTGCTCAGATGGACTAGTGAAATATATCTAACAGTCAGAACAAAACAGATTCCTTTGGACATAGCCAACAGGACGTCTTGGTGAGTGCAGGTCCTCAGCTGAATCATGTCTTTCCCCGATCAAGCCTCTTTTTTGTCTGCTCTGTCGATAAACACTGACATTTTCATTTCCTTCTCCATTCGTCTGTTGTTTCATATCCCTAATGTCTTTTCTTTGGGTTATGGTCTGGTTAATTTTGATTAAAGTTGGCTTGTCTTTGCTGCCTATTTGGAAGCAAAATAATCATTAATGTCCCCCAGATGCCTAAAAGCCGAAGCAATCTGCCTGTTATGTAAATGCAGGTAGTGGCTGTTTTGAAGGACAAGAAGAAAAACCTGCCCAAACTAATAAAAACGCAAAAAGAAGAGAAATCTGAAAACTTAAATCTGGTCCCAAAAATACCAGGTTTTTGTAATTTTTCATCTCCTACCTGTGCTGTTTCTCTTCTCATGTCTGTGTTTTGTAAAACCCAGTTATATTCACAGTTAGCAGGTAAACAGATCCATATGACCTTGGTCTTTCACCTGCCTCACTGAAATACACTTCCTGGTTATGTTGCATGCCATGACAGTCTGGGTTTACAGCATCTACCCTGTTTCGCACTACTCAGTCCTGAACCACAGACCTTCACGTGTGGTTAGGCTGTTTGTCGGCCTCCTGTTGAACAGTCAGGCACATGATGTGCCTTCTGTCTGGGTGAAAAACCACAAATAAATTACCATGAAACTGAAGTCAGGGAAGAGTTTTCACCAACCATTTCGACTTCTTTGTTCACCAGTTTTACATCTTGATATTGAGTGTTTGCTGCTTTTTGTTGACATCATCGCATTAAGATGGATTTTAAGACTGGGAAAAAACAAGGAACTCATTAGTCCATTAATAGAAAAAGTGGTTGAATCTGCAGTTAAAATCGTAATTATACTGTCAGTAAGACTCAACATTCAAAGTTCTGTCTCTCACTGTTAAAACTTTGTTCTTTGCCAAATTTTGTATACTCCAGATCAGAGCCGGCTGGCCCATTAAGCAACTAATGCTAAGGGTGCTGTGGCCTCCAGAGGGCGCCACAAAATCGAGGAAAAAAAAATCACCTACAATTGAATTATTTTAAAACTAATGATAACTATTAACTCTTACAATGGAAAAGCTCACATTGATTCAAATGGACAAAGCCATTCCCAATTAATATTACTACGAATGATAATACTAAATAAGTTATTTATTCTCTTACTTACAGGATATTTATTTTGTGGTAAGGGTATTTAGAATACACATTCGAATATAAGTATCTGGGTTTTTGTCTTGATGAGTTTATGACCTATGAAGCCGGTATGAAGCTTCTGTCTGGTTCAGCCGGAAGAGCTCTGGGGTCTGTTGTTAATAAGCTTAAAATCTGTAAAGATCTTGGGTATGCCACCTACACACATCTGTATGAAGCCTGTGTTTCTCCTGTATTAAATAATGCTGCAGGAATATGGGGATACAAAGAAAGTAAAAGTTCAGATGCCATTCAAAACAGAGCGATACGAAGTTTTTTAGGTATCCATAAATTTGCTCCTATTCTAGCTGCTCAGGGTGACATGGGTTGGATTCCTGGATCAATAGTGAGAAAATGCGAAATGATCAGACTTTGGAATCGATTCATTAATATGGCAGAAAATAGGATTAATAAGAAGATTTTCATTTTTAGTAAAATGCAGAACTCTCCCTGGGCTACAGAACTATTTTCTATTTTTGAGGAAGCAGAATTACAGTACGTTTACCGAAACAATCTTGTTTGTAGTGTGAACAGAATTAGGGAGAAGCTGGTTGCTAAGTTTGGGAAAAAATGGTTGAATGAAATTTTGTTAAAGGCAAAATTAAGAACATACATCCAAATCAAACACAGTTATGGCCATGAGTCTTACGTGAAAGCTAATTTAACAAGAAGTCAGAGATCTTTAGTTGCTCAGTTGAGAACAGGAATCCTTCCACTCGCTCTTGAAGTTGGCAGATTTAAAAACATCCAGGAGGAACACAGACTTTGTGAATTATGTGAATTAGGTGAAGTTGAGAATGAATCACATTTTCTTTTGTACTGTCCCTTTTACGATGAGTTGAGAGCTCCTCTGATGAATGAAATGTACGTTAAAAGTCCTGATATGTTTTGGTGTACTGACGATGACAGACTGAAATGGTTGTTTAGTTATAATATTTACAAGTTGGCCTCTTTTGTATCTAGATCCTGGAAAAAATGGCAGGATAGTTTATTTTTGTGAGATTATTTCTTTTTGTAAGGGTCTACAATGATCTCTGAACTTGATTATTGAATAATGGTGTCTTGTAAGCCCATTGGGCTGGGCATATTGTATATGCGTGACACAATAATAAAAATCAAATCATCAAATCATATATTGTATCTTAGGTGACATGTTACCAATTAAATTTAAGACAATGGTAAAAACAATGCTATTCGGTTTCTTTTAAAAACATATGTAATTCACCGATGAAGGGGGGCACTATACTGAGTAGGGCCAGCTCTGCTCCAGATAAAATGATAATTGTGTCACATGTCATGTTGTACTCCTTTGGCTCAAAGGTTTTGACATGTTTGTGAATTAAAAAAGTTTTTGTAGTCATCTCAGTTTTCACTAACCTTGCGCAGTAGATGGTCCTTGCAGATTCAACGTCTGTAATCAGGCAGATCCATCTTGCCAAGTTCCAATGTCACAACTGGGAATATTTGTTTTTATTGAACTTAGATAAACAATTTTCAAAGAATAAATTAAAAAATTAAGCACTTTAACTTTAGAAAAATAATGATTACTTTTCAACTTAGGGCTGGTTCAAAAACTTAAGTTAAAAGAGATGACGATCAGCACTTTATGTAATTTTCTAAAGAAATCACCCTCGTCCTCTCTTACAAAGTCGACCATAATCCTTAGTGCCAGTATTCTTCTACTCTTGAACAGAGGCTTTGTTTTGTGACTTATAAGCATGTCTGGGGTGGTTTGTGCATGCGCCGTGTGCTTTAGTTTTGTATAAATTTCTTGAGAAAATTACATACCGCCTTCGCTCGGGAGATCATTCTCTTTTGTCAATGCCGCTGTGAAGCCGTGTCTCCGTTTATGCGTTGTACCTGTGAGGGACTTGTTCTCGTTGGGCCAGGGTTAGAGTTAAGAATTGTGCACATCCACACGTAGGATTTTTCTTTGTTATGCTCACTAGCTTAGGGGTGCTGTTGGTTTGTAATTTCTGTTTGGTTAGACATGAATTAGCAGGTTTAATTTCTGTTTTTGTTTTAGAAAGAGGGGTATCTTTAAACTCTAGGTAAGAGTTCTTTTGGTTATCTTTATTTGTTGATTTCAACAGCACTCTCCGCCTCTTTTCTGTTGTCTCAGTTTTTTTTATTGTTCAATCTCACTTCTTTGTAATAAATAACACTTAATACCACTAACAACCTGGTTTTATGTCGCTTCCCTTTCCCTCGACGAGCCGGGTTGTTATCTCAATGCACTTCATTTTATAGATACAAATATATGTCTATATACAAATACATGTATTTGTATATAGACATACATACAGCCAAAGATGTGTCCATCCAGGCAGAGACAACGAGACTAAAATAACATTTGTCTCTGCTGAATATAAATGTATTAAAGGTAAGCCCCTTGAGATGTGGCATCTCATTTTCAAGAGGCTTCTCATGTCTGTATGGATAAAGATCAATCTAATATTAACTTTAATTCTTGTAATGATGAAATCTGGAGAAGAATAATGTTGATTACTATTGCAGCATATATAGGAACAGTGTATAAACTGTGCTAACAAGGCTGCACATTGCAACAAAGCCATATCAAACATTTTGATTTTGAAAAGGCTGTTAAATAATCATGTAAAACATTTCCTGATTTGAACTATAAACTGAACTTCCATTACTGGAAAATATGTCTTTGGGGCCTAATCACTTGTGGAATCTGGGACACAATAAGACTGAAAAACAGTTCATGTTTCCAGTAACAATATTGACAGTAATGAGGTCAAGGGCCTGACAAAAGGCTGTGTTTTACTGTTTACTCTGAAAATACTTAAGATTATATCAGACATGTTTTTCCTCAGTGCTATGGGAACCTGATGTGGGCGTGTTGACTTTCGTCACGCCAGCATGCTGGTGAGTACTGCTGTGTGAATGTTTTCAGTCCAGGCCTCCACCACAAATAAACATTCCTGTCAGTTCATTGACAATTTAAGTCCACAAAAATATGCATGCCCACATGATAATAAGGCTCCTCTTTTATTTGAGAACTTTTTTTTTGTTCCTGAAAAGAGTATTAACCGTTGCTCTTAAAGTGTATAATAAATCATAAAATCTATAATGCATCCGTGTATAAAGATAATTTTCCCCCACATTATAGAAACCCAGAGCATGTGTGTTCAATTTACTTCTCCTTGGTTGCATTGTTGTGTTTTTTGAAACTTTGGTCATAAACCAAAGCTGCTACTTACATCAATGAGATTTTCTGCTTTTTTTGGAGATATTTTTCATTAAGTGTCTTAAAGTCACTGATAACTAATGCCATAAATATGAGACAACAAGATGGAAAAGATATCTAAAATTAAAAAGTAAAGCTTCACCTACTCCTGGATCAACCTAATCCAACAAGATGAAATAAGCATTTATAGAAAAACAAGTACGAGAGCTAAAAAAACTGCTTGTATCTCTGATAGAAATCTAAAAGAAAGGAAATGAATGATTAGGAGTCTGTTATAGATGGACAAAGTGATTTTCATGTCTTATTTGGTTCTGTTTAGGGACATAAAGTGTCTCTTTCTCAGATGTGACCCCGATAAGGGTCCTCAAATGAGCAAGTCACTAAATGCTGGAAATCCTATTAGAAGTTGTAAATTAATCAAAGATGATAAAGACATCGTTAAAAAGGAGAGAAATTGTTGTCTCCAGGAAGTTAACTGGTGTAGAGTGGCAAAGAGTATGGTGTGTGTCCCCGTTAAAGAACACGGATACAGATGTCCAGTTTCGAGGTGGATTTAATTGACTGTGGTCTGTAATAACAATGAAAAGTAACGATCAGTATCAGTAATCAATGATAGAAATTGTATAATGTAAACAAATCACCTCCTGAAGCACACAGCACACATGGTGAGAATTAGCTTATTCGCTGAACATCACAACATGAATTAGCATTAGCTAATGCACAGGTAAATAGCACACATTAATAATACAGCATCTAACTGGTACAGTGAAACGTCATTAAGCTCACCTTCTGGCATTTACACACAGCAATAAAACCCTGGATGTACAGGTGAATATTTGAAGGGAGAAACGCGGCTATCTGCAGCTGCAGCAGGAGGAGAACTAACGTTCACAGCACGGTATCTCACACACAGATGTGGTGCGTTCAAGAGCGTCGGAACGGCAATGGTGCATTCATGAGCGTCGGACATATGACAACTTACAGAGAAACCATATAACTGAAAGATACTTAGTTCAGTGAACAGGTTAACAACACATAAACAACATGGGCTTTCTAACACAGCCGCCCCTGACTGTCTACACAGACAGTTGAATTCAAGATAGAAAGTCCACCTAAATAGCTGGATCTTCAGCCGCGTCTTCCAGCTTAGGAAGCTGGACCAGACGAGCCACTGGTCGAACATATGTCCGATCTTTGACCTTGATGGCCGCGGTCCTGATGCATCCATCAGCTCCAGGGTAAGTGGTTGTTACCTTCCCAACAGGCCATAAAGCTCTTGGGAGCTGTGGATCCACAATGAGCACCACTTGACTTGGTTCAAGCTGTTTTCCATCCTTCAGCCACTTCTGTCTCTCCTGCAGGCTAGGCAGGTAGTGACTGATAAATCTGGACCAGAAGTGGTCGACGAGGACTTGGCTGTGCCGCCATCGACGATTCCCGAGGGTGTTACTGGAGTCGTAAACAGCCTGTGGGAGGGATGCATCATAGCGTCCCATTAATAGGATGCTAGGCGTGATGGGATCCGGATCCGCTACGTCTGACGAGACGTAACCAAGGGGCTTAGCATTCAGGATGCCCTCCACTTCCACCAGAACTGTGCGAAGCACTGTCTCAGGCACAGACTGCTCCTTAAGTACCACCTTGAGAGCAGTCTTGACGGACCTTACTTCTCTCTCCCATGCTCCACCGAAATGGGGAGCACTGGGGGGATTGAAGCAGAACTCAATCTGCTGTTCTGCCAACTGTTCCTTCAGTTGAGGGCCCATGGCATCAAAGGCCTCACGTAGTTCTCGAGCTCCACTGGTGAAGTTGGTTCCATTATCGGACAGGAGCTCGAAAGGTTTGCCTTGTCTGGAGATAAAACGTCGTAAAGACATCAAAAAGGCGTCAGTGTCGAGGCTCTCCAGGAGGTCTAAATGCACGCAACGGGTTGTCATGCACTTAAAGATGATGCCCCAACGCTTCTCAGTTCGGCGTCCAATCTTGACAGTGAATGGGCCAAAACAATCGACTCCAGTCGAATAGAACGGTGGTTTATAGAGGCGTAGCCGAGCAGGTGGTAAGTCCGCCATCTTAGGGACAGACGGATTGGCTCGCCAGGCTTGGCATTGCACACAGCGACTCTGATACCTTTTCACCGCTTCCCTCCCCCGCAGGATCCAGAACCGGCGACGCAGCTCACCTAGCACTCTTTCAGGTCCAGGATGGAGGAGGGTCTCATCAAAATCCTGAATGAGGAGGTTTGTCAGCTGATGCTTTGGGTCTAGCAAGACAGGGTGGATGCTGTCTTGTGGTAGCTGCTCTGCTCTCCGTAGCCTCCCCCCGACTCTGAGGAGTCCTGTGTCCTTGTCATACTCGGGAGATAGGGAGACCAGACTACTGGCGGTTGGCAAGGGTCGGTTGGAGATGAGAGCTTGGACCTCCTCTGGGAATGACTCCAACTGCGCCCGTCTCAGGAGGAGGTTTTCAGCCTTGATGTAGTCAGCTGATTCACTGGATGAGTCAGAGGTTGGGTCGGCCGCCCCGTGAAGCGACTGTGCAGTTGCCTGCATTAAGTCTTTCCATGTTGAGAACTGGCTGACATCAGGGAGTTGGAGGCAGGTGTCTACAGTTACCTGTCCACAGAAGGATGACTTCTTCAACTCACTATCATCCATCTCTGGGTAGGAGGATGGACTAGTTGGCCAGTGATCCTCTTCGTAATGTAGGAAATCAGGACCTTGGTGCCAACGATGTGGTCGGGACAGCTCTTTCAGGGTCTTGCCCCGAGTGATGTCATCAGCGGGGTTGTTTGCACTGTCCACGTACCTCCAGTTGTTAGCATCCGTAAGGCCCTGGATCTCTGCTACACATGTACCCACGAAGACCTTATAGTGACAAGATTCCGACCTGATCCAGTGTAGAACTGTACTAGAGTCCAACCAGAGAGTGATCTTCCTGATTGGTATGGTGAGCTCGGTGTGAAGAACGCTGGCTAGTTGGGCACCGGTGAGTGCGGCACTCAGCTCTAGCCGTGGTATGGACAATTGCTTTTTTGGTGCCACACGGGACCTGGCCAGGACAAAGGAGACATGGACTTCATTCTGAGCGTCTTCTGTCCGTAGGTAAGCAACAGACCCGTAGGCTCTCTCAGAAGCGTCACAGAAGATGTGCAGATCTCTGTTTGATGTTGGTGAGTCTGCAGATGCTGGTGCATAACATCTGGGGATCTCCATCTGGATGAGGTCTGGAATCTCTCGTTACCAGGCGAGCCATCTGTCACGGAGGCTCTGGGGCTGGATTGGCTCATCCCAGCCGATTTGCTCCTTCCAAAGATCCTGCACGAGAATCTTGGCTCTTGTGGTGAATGGTACAATATAACCCAGGGGGTCGTATTGACAGGCAAGTACCTTGTAGACGTTCCTCAAGGTGGGTTCAGTTCTCTCCACTGGTCTATGTTTGTACTTCAGGGAGTCACGGAGGCAATCCCAACGTAGTCCTAGAGTTGGCTCCTGCAGGTCCATGCTGGATTGGGAAAGCCATAGCTCACTGCTCTCAGATCTGATGTCGGATGGAAGATGTTCAATAACCTCAGGGATGTTGCTAGCCCACTGACGTATCTCGAAGCCCCCAGTGTGGAGTAGCTGGCGGAGACCGTCAACAAGATCCTTCGCTTCCTCCTCTGAGTGGGTGCTGCGGAGACAGTTATCCACGTAGAATGACTGCTCAACACAATCAATAAGATGGTTGTTGGACTCACCCATGTCTTGCACGTGTCGCTGCAGGGCGTAGATGGCACAGCAAGGGCTGCACGTAGTGCCAAATGGAAGGACTTGCCATTCATAGATCTTCGGCTCTTCAGTCCGCTTCATGTCCCTCCAGATGAAACGCAGAACAGGTTTGTCGGGTGGCAGAAGGCGTATCTGGTGGAACATACTTTTGATATCCCCACTCACCGCAACTGGGTACTGCCGAAACCGAAGGAGGACTCCTAGCAGCGATGGGCCCAGGGCAGGTCCAGGAAGAAGAAGGTCGTTGAGAGACTTTCCTTCGTACTTAAAGGAACAGTTAAATACAATCCTGTCTTTGTTGTTGTGCCGCACCATATGGTGAGGTATAAACCAGGATTCTGGAGTTGATGTCACTGCCTCCGGAGGCACCACTGCGACGTAGCCCATCTTCTCTAGTTTGTGGATCTCCTGACAATAGACCTCGGCCCACTGTGGGTCTTTGGCGAGTCTCCTCTCGGTACTATGGAGATTTGGTAACACTGCTTCCATAGGAGCTTGAAGGGTGGTGGAGTTGGCTCGGCGAAGCAGCGGTGTAGCATATCTTTGGATCCCTTCAACATTGACCCTGATCGTGGATGTCTGGAGCAAGTTCAAGGCTTGCTGATCTTGCTTCGACCGGGTCACCTGCTTCTCGCTTGTGTACGGCAGCGTGTCGGTCTGCCAAAGACGTTCAACATTCTTGAAGAGCTCAGAGGTAGGTGAGACTGTTGTTGTAAACAGGCACTGCTGGTTGGATGCAGGAACTTGATCAACACTGGTGGGACCTTGAAGTGACCAGCCAAGCTTGGTGTGGACTGCAATGGGTCCCCCAGGAGGTCCCAACTGTACTGGCTCTATGGGTGTCAGGAGATGAGCCATGTCTGATCCGATGAGCAACAGGGGTTGAGCATGGTCCACAGGAGGCAAAGGTAGGTTGCAGAGGTGCTTATATCTCCGCTGCAGGGTTCTCACAGGATAAGAATGTTCTGAGAGTCCCAGATTGTCAGCAGTGAATGCCTGACGTATGTGATACTTCTTTTCAGGTTTGGGCAGTGAAGACACATAGAGGGCGACTGATGCACCATGAAGCTGCACTACATCTTGGTGAACAGTTCAGAGGGTAAGTGTTTCAGGCTGTGTGGTGAGGTTCAGGCGTTGAACAGCGTGTGGCAGGATGATGCCTCGCTCCGAGCCGTCATCTAGTACTGCATAAGTCTCCAGTACTCTGTCTTGATTATTAAGTAAGACCTTCACAACCTTCAACATCACTTTGGGGGATCTGTTTGGTCTGTCCAAGTACACCTTTGCAGTTGGAGCGGTCACCATGAGCACACTCTCCTGGGTTTGCTGCACTGCATCGTGTAACACTGTGAGATGTTGTTCTTTGCAGGTATTGCATGGTCGCTTGAGAGTGCAAACCTCGGGCTTGTGTGATCGTCCACACTTCCAACACCGATGTCCTTCCTTTATCCACCTCACAATCTGGTTTGTGTTCAATTTCTTGAACTCTGTGCAGGCGTTCAGGAAGTGTTCTTTCTTGTCGCAGTGGGGACAATAGGGTTTGGGTTTGGACGAGGACTTTGATTGTGAAGACTCTCCTTTGGGGCTTTGGTCTCCACTGGCAGTGAGGAAGAATGCTGTCGACTTCTCCTTTGAACGGTTGGAGGGACGTTGGTCCTTCTTCTGTGTCTTAGGTGCTTCATAGTTATAAAGTGAAGCTGCTCGGCCTGCTATGCGCTTGGCTTGAGATTTCATCTGTAGCCAGAAACTAAGATCAGGTAGGGTGTATGTTTGGTCAGTACCTGTCCTAAGAATACCTTGGTTCAGGCAGTATTCCACAAACCCGTCACGATAGCTTGGTGGCATCTTGCTCAGTAGTCGGTCGACATGAGATCCACATCGCAGTTCATAGCCGTTCTGTCCCTCCAGGGTCCTAAGCATGCCTACCAGTGATTGAATAGATAAGGCGAATGCGTCAAAGGCTTCAGAGTCGCCAAACTTGATGGCTGGAGTGTTAAGGATGGCACCTAGTTCACTTTGGACTAGCTGACGAGGTTGACCATACTTTTCCTGTAAAGCCTGCATGGCCGCTGTATATGGCCTTGGATCGTGCATGTACGCTTTGGCCAATTGGAGCGCACTCTGTAGCTTCAGATGTCCAAGAAGCACTTGGTATTTGTACTGCTCGTTTAGGTGCACGTGGTTGTCCAGCAGGTTGTCGAACGCCATCTTCAATAAGGCGAAGTCACTTTCTTTGCCACTCTCAAAGCAAGGGATCATAGGTTTGGGAATGCCATAGGATGAGGCGAAGAATGGAGACACATCAGCTGCCTGTGGTGAACTGGGTTGAGGCAAAGCTGAGGCCCAGTATGACGCTGCTTGGACAGGGTGTGTGAAGGCTGACTGACTTAGCTGATGCTGCACTGGATGAGCTGAATATGGAGTAGGGACTAGGTTGTAACTTAGGGGCGCTACATGAGACGGAGTCATACTCGCTGGAGGAGGAGCCACTGTCGCCAGCGGCGGAGCCACAGCTGCAGGAGATGGAGCAACGATAGCTGGAATCGGAGCTGGGCCCATGAGAGGCGGAGCCACTCTTGTTGGAGGCGGAGCAGGGATAGCAAGAGGCAGGGCCACACTCGCTAGAAGAAGGGGCGGGCCTGCAACAGGCTGAGCTGTATGGACTGCTGGAAGAGGAGCCACTATCGCTGGCGGCAGAGCCGGGGCTGCAGGAGATGGAGCAACAATTGCTGGAGTGGGAGCTGGAGCCACGAAAGGTGGAGCCAGCGGTTGGTACGCTGCAGATGGAGCCATAGTCATGGGAGGCGGAGCTAAAGACGCCGGGTGTGAAACCGTGTTTAACACTAGAGGCGGAGGTGTAGGGTTATTTGCCTTGTGCTGATCTGATGGACGTAGTAAGGATCCTGCTCCACCTGGGTCCTGTGATTTCTCTTTGAGGAGAGAAGTAACCCTCTTAGCTATTTCCAGCTCATTAACTCTCTTCTTTAACTGACGTCGTTTCTCCATCTGTCTGGTTAGCAATTCTTGTGCTCTAATGGCTTCCTCTTGTAGCTGTTGGGCTTCTCTAGCTTGAGTTTGAAGTCGCTGACACTCGTGGTCAATTTGTTGGTCCTCCTCTATGCACTGCTGTAATTCCTCAAGCTCCATTTCTTTCACTCGTTCTTCGAGTTGAGCTGTTTCTAGCTCTGATAATATGTGAGAGGGGAATCTGCTGGTGGATGAGCGAGATGAGCGTGCAGACCTGGAGCTGGAGCTCCTCCCAGATGGGCCTCTCTTTCGGCTATGTGAGCTCTGGGTGGAGGGAGCCTGTTGTGTGGTGTGGGTTTGTCCCTCTGAAGGGAGAGTTGCAACCACATAGTCACTCAGGTAAGCTGGCGGGTGTCGCTCTCTCTGTGAAGCATGTTGGGGTGCTGGCTCGATCTGGGCATCTGTAGGATCCATACCTTGATTGTTGCTCTAATCCGGCTCGAAGGACCATAAAAAGGAGAGAAATTGTTGTCTCCAGGAAGTTAACTGGTGTAGAGTGGCAAGGAGTATGGTGTGTGTCCCCGTTAAAGAACACGGATACAGATGTCCAATTTCGAGGTGGATTTAATTGACTGTGGTCTGTAATAACAATGAAAAGTAACGATCAGTATCAGTAATCAATGATAGAAATTGTATAATGTAAACAAATCACCTCCTGAGGCACACAGCACACATGGTGAGAATTAGCTTATTCGCTGAACATCACAACATGAATTAGCATTAGCTAATGCACAGGTAAATAGCACACATTAATAATACAGCATCTAACTGGTACAGTGAAACATCATTAAGCTCACCTTCTGGCATTTACACACAGCAATAAAACCCTGGATGTACAGGTGAATATTTGAAGGGAGAAACGCGGCTATCTGCAGCTGCAGCAGGAGGAGAACTAACGTTCACAGCACAGTATCTCACACACAGATGTGGTGCGTTCAAGAGCGTCGGAATGGCAATGGTGCATTCATGAGCGTCGGACATATGACAACTTACAGAGAAACCATATAACTGAAAGATATTTAGTTCAGTGAACAGGTTAACAACACATAAACAACATGGGCTTTCTAACAATCGTCAAACATGCTCTTACTCTAAACTTACACAACATGGAGCTCGTCTCTGTGTCTGGGGTCTGCAGCCTTAGCAGGGATAATAATAATAACTTTATTTGTATAGCACTTTTAAAAACAAAGGTTTACAAAGTGCTTTGACAAACAGTCAAGAACATACAGACAGCAAAGCAAAAGAGCTGGAGCACAAAAGGAAATAAAAACCCCCCAAAAGCTCAGTTTAAATCAAGGAACTCTTCCAGACAAATACAAAAGGCATAACAGACACAAGCAAGAAAAGCTAAGAGGAGAGCAACTGTCTTACAGACCAATTGTGCTCATGCAGTGGAGGAAATTTCACGAGGAAAACCAAAACCCAAAAAGTGGGCACAACAATCAGGCCCACTGAACACAAAAACACAGGAGGCCCCGACCCCATGGGGCCAGAGACACCAAACAAACCACAGCAAAGAGCATCGGCCCACACCACACCAAGACACAGCAACACACAAGAGGCTGCAGTGACTCAGTGTGTGACTACACGGCCTGAAGAAAGTATAAACCAACATGCACCGGCACAACATCCAGTGACTCCAGGCTCACGAATCGAAAGTCCTTTTCATTGTCACAAGAACCCAGACAAAATAAGAACCCTGCAACATAAAATGAGACCATGAGGACCAAAATATAAGCTAAAAACATAACACCAGAAAGAAAAAGAAAAGGCAATAAAAAGGGTGTGAAAGCAGAAAACAAAAAGACGATATTAATCATTTTCAATTCCAGATAGCGTTTCCTGAGTCCTCTGTGGCTTTTTGAAGAGTCCTGACTCGTCCTTGTGTGTGTGTGTGTGTGTGTGTGTGCGCGTGAGCGGCTGTCTGTGTTAAATGTGGGCTGCGAGCGTGGGTGGGGTTTTGTATTTTATTTTGTATCCCCTGACTCTTATCTGCTTGTGTATTTGAATGTACAGCGCTTTGTGCTACACTGTATGTATGAAAAGTGCTTTATAAATAAAGTTTGATTGATTGATTGATAATGATAATAAAATAATAATAATACTAATAACAGCAACGATAAAATAGAACAACATACATGCAGGAGATAAAACAATAAAAAAGCCGAAAAGGTTTTCCATAAAAAGGTTAAAAGTGTAACAAAGGTGAGGCATGAATGAGATAAAATTAGATTATTGTGGCAGATCAAAAGATTGTTCTCCACCCCCCAAAAAACACAAGAGGCCCAATGCGTAAAAACTCTCCACCGTTAACAGCCCAATCAGGGGACGGAGGCGGGACCTGTGGATGTGACGACAACAGGAAGTGACTGCATGTTTGAAAACAACAGCGGCGTGTAAAAGCGGTCTCAGTTTTATCAGAAAGGGACTCGATTTCTCCTTTAAAAGAGGAGCAAAGAACGTCACTTCAAGCTTTCTTATGGGAAATCATGTTTTTGCTCTTCTCCCGACCGGGGATCACTGCTGGGAAACTGAGAGAGATGCGGAAATGTTTCGCGAACGATGCCGGGCCGGAGTCATGGTTACCCTACGATACGAAATATGCCCTCCTCAGAAGTTTAGCAGGAGAACTTGGTGGGTTTTGTCTTCGACGAGATTCATGTCACATCTGTGTGGTATAATTTAATGTAAGATAAGACGATGGTCTAAGGACTGAAGTACTCGTATTTGAGCTAACGGCTAACAACAGAGTGTAGCTGCTACGTCATACTGTGGCTTGAAATGGATTGGTCTGTGAAGACTGTGACGAACAGACCGATCGTCCAATCACCAGCTGCTCTGGTATTTCAAGGTTCTGCCCTCTGAAAATACCGAAACAGTGAAATCAGATTAAAATTGACATCAACACGATTAAAAAACATAACGTGCTAAATATGACTGTAATTAATTAATCGAAATTAACGCGATAATTTGGCACCCCTAGATAAAGTCTGAATTCAAAGTAAGTAATGGCATTAATAGACTAAAAAACAGTTTCTCTAAGAGAGCCATCACCACCCTGAACTCTCACATGTAATGACCCCAGCCTTCAATATGATGTAAAATGTGCAATATACCTGACACTGCTGCTGCTGCGCTGTTATGACTCTACTTTAATATTCATCCATCCTATGCAACACAATCAGTCTGTGAATATTTATTCTGTGAATACTCAATCATCCTGTGCAATACAACACATTTCTATATATTTATGTATGTATGGATATGTATATATATATATATATATATATATTTATGTTGTTTGTTTTCTGTTTTATATCTTGTATTGTTAATATTTATCCTTTTTTTCTATTTTATATTGTATATAGAGTGTTTTGTTTAAGTATCTGATTAGACTGAAGAAGGAGAAGCTCTCCAATCTCGTTGTACATTAAGTATAATGACAATAAAAGGCATTCTATTCTATTCTATTGTAATATGTTAACATAACATAGATGATGTAAATAAAGGAGGAAGGACTTAAAATTATAAGAAGTAAAATGAAACTGACAGAAAAAAAGCTAAAAAGAGTGCAAAACAGAAATAAGGCAGCGATAAAAGACAACATCACATAAAACCAAGTCTGTAAGTGAGTTCTTAAAAGTGACTGACTCTGCTCTCCTTTTCTCTTCTGGCTCAACTAATGGCAATTTCCTCCTTTTTCAACATTAAAGGGCTAATTCAGGTGTTTTGATGAGGGGTTGCTTGGGGCCCTTGACACTAGTAAATATAACTGCCAATAAAGTAACTGGCCAACTCTGCTCCCACGGGCAGATATCCAGGTATGAATACTAGGTGATAAGTAGCAGTACATAGTAAACGAAAACCCTGTAATTATTCCACTTTTAGGGTCTAAACTACACAGAAAAGCACTCTGGCTTGACTAGAGCAAGATTCTTTGCAGCGTTTCACTTTTGCTCAACAACAACTTGTGTTTGGAGCTATTTTGTGATGCAACAAATGAGCTATGAATCCCTTGAGTATTAAATAGTAGCCTCAAGCTATGTCCACATGTAAGGTATTTTTAAAAAGGCCTTGAGGTTTTTCACCTCCGTGTTTGAAAATATCTCCGTCCACACAAAAACACATGAATGCACGAATCATGGATGACCTGCTGCTGTGGACCTGCTCGACTCCATGAGCTCCAACCACCAACAGAAATGACAGCATTTAACATAAATTCACACTTTTAAAGCAGTTTAACACTTTTTAATGACAGTTCAGCTAGATGCTGCTATGTCAGTTAACATAATTCCTCTCCAGATAATGTTCATTATAGATATTAATTTTAGTATCAATTTATTAATTTAGTTATTTTTGCACATTTATGAAATGCACAAAAGACAAAGATCACAAATTATATGAAGTGCAGAGAGAGGCAAAAATCCCAAAGTCCTCTGGAATGATCCTCGACATGGCGTGCCGGGAACGAGGAGAGAGGAGACTACAAATACCAGACATGAGTTTCACAGTGCGCAGCCTCACTAATGGCCTCTCATGACCCCACTATGGCCACCCACTGCTAAATTATTACCTAAAAAACATTTGGCTCCCACAACCTCCAAGAACAATCTGTGTTGATATGTTTTGAATCAATCGTACTTGTCTTCAAAGTTTGTTTGACCATGAGATTATGTGTTGTGAACAGCTTGTTCAAAGAACTCATTTATGGCTCTGAAATATCTCCAGAGTGGATCATAAAAATGCATGTCATAACGAAGTCTAATGTTGTTTATAGTGGTGTTTTGTTCCTGTTCATGGCCTTAAGGTTAATCCGTCTTCACTCCTAATAAAAAAATGAAAATCTTTTGTTCACTGACTCCGCCAATGATGCTTTTGTAAGTCCCAGAGTCAACAGACAAATTAAAAAGAGCTTCAGCAACAGGATTTTCCATCATTTAACAGCCTCATATATTTTCAGGAAGAAGCAACAGATGAGCCACTTCATCACCTTTTTTGTTTTTTAACAGATTTATTGAGGTGGGTCAAGGATCTTTTTGTTTAAACTTTTTCAATCCAGTTTGCATGTGGAAAGATACTGATATTATGGTCATAAAACAAAACAGAAAAATATTTCCAAAGTAAATAATACTACAAGGGAATAGTTTTTGTTTGATTACCAGAGTCTGGGACATGATATTGATGAACAACTAAACTGATTTTGTTGTATTATTGCTTTTTGTGCTGCCTCAGATTAAAAAAAAGACAAAACCTCTCACTGACCATCAGGTCCAGAAAGCTGATCAACCAAAACAGTGCCATGAAATTTTTTGGAAATTAATCTTTTTCTACTTTAATATATAAAATATCTTATCTACTCTTATTTTTTACATTTATACAAAATACATATTTATTTTTGTATGTTTAACCTTTTGTATGCCAGTTTTATATGGTAATATGCCATTTTTGGTTGTAAAAAAAAAAACACAAAAAATTAATACATCCAAAATATAAAATGAGAGTAATCTGTTTTTCATTTCATTGATGAACAACAAAACAGATTTTGTGGCATTATTATATTTGTGCTTCCTTAGCTTTAAAAAAAAAAAAAAAAGATCACACAGACAGACAAACAGGTAGGTCCAGAAATCTTACCTTTCAAATGACTTCTACAAATTTGTTAGTTACATTATTTTCTACTTTCAATGCATCAGATCTCTTCATCCACTCCTGTTCTTTACATTCATATAAATACATATATTGGCTATATATATTTTGTATGTTTAACCTTTTGTAATCCAGTTTGCACGTGGTAAGATACTGATATTTTTGTCGTAAAAACACACACAAAAAATTCCAAAATACAAAATGCTACCATGGAAATCTTTCAAGACAGTCTGGCTGCAGACCTGCACTGATAGGACCGGAAGTTGATTCAAAGCATTTCAAAATAAAAGCGAATGACAGGAAATACATATTTCTCTGAAGCTTAATAAAAGCGATTATACCTGGAAATGATTATTTTTCATCTCGTGTGAATATACTTTATTATGGGGGGCTTTATTTTATGTTAACATTGTGAATATGATTTATTTGTGTATTCATGTGTTAAATTAAAACGATGAAAAAAGAAGTATACGTTTCCCGTTTAACAGGATAATAGAAAAAAAAAACACAAGTAAATATCAAGATAAAAAAATACAGAAAATACAAAACAGGATGACCACTTCAAGGGTTATTTTACAGATAAATAATACAAACTAAATGTACATATTTTGTTATTATCCCCAAAAACATGAATTATTTTACACCAATATAAATACAGCAATACAAATTCATTTAAAAAAAATATGTTAAAACACCTTATGTGTAATTGCATTATGCTTCTACACTCCAACCAATTGCTGATTGTTCTTTGCTTTTATTCCAATATGTACCATTGAAAATGAAACCTCACGCACTTTTGGATTAATTTACTTATTTTTTTACACAAATCTTAAACACAGGTATACCTTGTGTGTTTGCAATTGTTCCACCTTATCATAATTCATTAATAATTACTTAATATTGCTTTCTATACTACTATTTTCTTACCTGTCCTGTCGGACCACCTGTATTTCTCAGGAGGGCGTGAGGGATGATGATTTAAAATTAACTTTGCTTTGTCTATTCAAAATGAATTACTGAGTACTGAGTTACATGAACCAGACAGCCAATAACATCTGTTACAGGAGAAAACAGAGTAGACACAAAGCAAACTTTCAACCATGTCTTTTTATTTTTTCTCCTCTTTGTATTCACAGTACACCAAGTACCCTCTATTGTCCATTATCTCCTCACAGAACATCCACATGTCTTCAATATTATAAGAGATAAATTTAAAAGGCTCCAGCATGGATTCTTTCTTCATGTGGATCCATGGTGTCGACAAACAGCTTAGCTGTTTCATGTGCAGCCTCCTCAGTTTGTTTACTGTCCATGTGTTAAATGTCAGGCGTCTCCACTTTGGCTGAAAATGTTTGTTAGCCTGTATCCATCCTGCTGCTTTTTACAGTGATCTACCACTCGGCCCACCGCACTGGTCTGAGGAAAAAAAAAAAACATTATTTGCATTTGTTTAAATAAGTTGCTTACACCAATCAAGTAGTCAGTGATCATACAGTGATCATTTTGGGTGTTTTCATACATATCAAAATGCCAATGACAGTCAGAGCCTTCTCATATCAAGCTTATCTCACAGATATCTAAATAATACATCCATGGCTAATCCTAAAGTTAGCCTAGTTAGCGCTAGCCACTGTTACCATAACTACGATAACAGCGCTTAATTTGCTTATACTAATCAAGTAGTCTGATCATACAGTGATCATTTTGGGTGTTTTCATACATATCAACAACATTTAAAGCCTTCTCATGTCAAGCTTTTCTCAAAGATATATCCAAATAATACATCCACGGCTAATCCCAGAGTTAGCCTACTTAGCACTAGCCACATTACCATAACTACAATAACAGCGCTAAAAACACCCAAAGGTCCAAAAGTCATTTCTTTATAAGGTTACAGGGCAATATGTAGTGGTAAACGCAATGTTTTAGTGATACAGACTTCTTCTGCTGCTTCAAAAATGACAAAAAGTAGTCACTTGACTTTTGCTCACCTTCTCTCCACACTCACTCTGTACGGGAAAAACTCACAGCACTGCGTGAGAAAAAACATCACTTCGGTCCTCTCAGTGGAGCGGGTGCTATCAGTGCAGGTCTGCAGCCAGACCCCTCTCAGATCTTTTGGATTAACAGCGTCTGGGGCATGGCGTTGATGAACAACTTGACTGCTGATTTTGTTGAATTATTATTTTTGTGCTGCCTCAGTTAAAAACAAATCTCATGCAGACCATTAGGTCAGAAAGCTGAACTATCAAAAGAGTGCCACGACTTTATATTAATATTTTTTTCTTCTTTCAATGCTTCAGCTCTCTTTATCCACTCCTGTTCATGAGATTTTTTCTTTCTTATGTTTAACTCTTTGTATGCAAGTTTGCATATGATAAGTCACTGATATAAATTTATGAATCGTTTATATGCCAAATTGCATATCCAAAGGGTTGATATTGTCATACATCTTTAGTGTTATTTAAAGCAAATTGAGCTTTTCAGTGAAAAGCAAACCAGCAGCCTTACAATTACCAATCAGGAAGCAACAGGCTTTAAACACAGCAGGCTGACGATCAAACATGACTCAACAGGACAGTAGAAAATAAGGAGAGATTGCTGTATTTGTCAAATAATTACAGACGGACAGTTTTCTGACATTTCGTCTCCAGCTTGGCTGTCTCTTGTCTCATCACGGCGTCCCTCCTGGTGAGAGGTTTCTCTGGATCTCCATGGGTTTGTTCTCTTGGTTGACCATCTTGGCTAGCACATGTTTTCCCTCCCTCACACACCAATGTGGTTCTTATTTCCTTGTTTTTTAACCAACGACTGCTGTGTCACTGTTTCCTGTTGGAAATGTGTCAGCCATATGTAATGCAGTGGAATTACAAATTAGAAGCCCATGTTCAGAAAATTTGTGTTTTACTAGGAGTGATTACTGAAGGATGAAACACCAAATCTCCGGGCCTCGCTGAGCTAATTTGGTGATGTGGTAAACTTTTTTAAGATGTGCTGTATAAATAAAGTTGACTTTATTGGACTCAGTAAACAAGGAACAGTGATTAAATCAAGACTTTATGATGGATTCAATCCCTCAAAAGTTGATAATAAAGCTTCAGAGTGATGTTGAATATTTGGTACAAACCAGACTCATTATTAAACTAAAACCGCAAGAAACTATATTATGAAACAGGGAGAACCTAAGAGGACAAAAGAGCTGTGAGTAATTAGAAACATAATGAAAGGGGTCATTATTAAACCCAATGACCCCATGACCTTGGCCCATAAAATACACCTCCCAAGGATAATCAGTTTCTCATCAAGTTACAGAGGAACTTTCTATAAAGTCTGACAGGATTCCCTCAAAAACCTGTTGATCTATCACTACCATAGTATCCTTGAGATATAGCTTTTACAAGATAATCACAAGAAATGATGACCATGAGGCTTCATGACCTTCAGATTTAAAAAAAAAATCATAAAAAATGAAACATAAAACTATGATCTACAGAGTCCAAAGTGTATTGTAGGGTACATCCCCAGGTACCTCTGTGCCAATTATCAGACAATTTGCCCTGAGCATTATGGATTCAGAGCACTTCAAAATCAGGTATTTGAGGTCCGATTTGACTGACTTCAGAGCTTAAAAAAATCCCTAAAAAATCAAACATAAAGCTATGATCATGACAGTCCACAGAGTATTATGGAGCACGACCCCAGGTACGTCTGTGCCAATTTTCAGACAATTTGACCTGAGCATTATGGATTCAGAAGACTCCAAAATCAGGTATTTGTCTTTGTACCTTGGGTCTAGCTCCTAGTGATGGGACAGAGGGCTTAGTGTTCATTACATTAACAAGACTTGATTCCTTTTGGATATTTACACTCTTTTGTTTGTGTGTTGTGGCTGCAGCATCATAATATTCATTCATTCCATCACATTCTGCAATTTCATGATCCTCATAAACTTTTATTTTTGCATTTGATACTGCAAGAGCCGTTTGAATTTGTAGCTCCTCCTTTTCAGCCATAAGTTGTGCCTCCTTGAGTGCCAAAGCCTGTTGTTGTCTGAGAGGGGCGGCCTGTGCTTCCAAAGCCGCTCTCCTAGTCTCCTCTCTCAGGCGCGCTGACGTTGCTGTTGACACGCTGCTGCGCGCACTGTGGGAGGTTCGTTTTGACATATTGGATGCATTGTCAAGATGGGTTATTTCATCCAGCTCTGTTGAATTCTTTTCCATTCGTTTTTCAACATCTTTAGACCACACATTAACTTTTTGCGTGAAGTCTTGAAACCTTTTTAACTTGGGTTGAAACCACTGCTCTTGATCTGCGCTTTGCTCCTCCTTATTTAATTGCCGAAGGACGGACTGATTGAGCTCCTTGAACGTTTCCAAAAGTGCTTTGAATTCTTTCATTCTCAGTTTGATTTCTTGATTATCTAAGTCGTTCCCCAACAAATCCTCCATTTGATTTGATTTCAAGGTGAGCTGCCGTAACTTTGTTCTCCTCGCGGTGATATCCCGCTGCAGCCTTTCATCCTCGCTCGTGCCTGTGAGCACGTCCCCTGTGCTGTCCTCCGTCATGTTTAGTTAGGTTTCAGGGGTCAAACATTGAAACATCAGACGCACATGAGAGAGTCTCTGCGTGATTTTGATAATCAATCATGAAACAATCATTTGCCTCTATTCCACGTTGCACAATGCTCCACTTCATCCACTGATCCAGACCAGCTGATGCAGAACATGGCTGTCATTCATTACGCATGTAAAGCACAGTTTCCAACGCTGTTTTTTGACTTAAAGTTGTAGTGGCAGATTCCTCTTAAACAGTTTTAAAAGCCACCTGAATGATACGAGCTTGACTGGTGATCTGACGCGGGTCCACTTTCATTCATGAAATAGCTCCATCACTCACGGGTCTGCAGTTGATGTCCCATTTATTTTTGGTACATGAGGATTCCATGATTCAACATCAAAACAAAAAACTTATCCTGTGGTTTACATTTCCCATTTCACGGTCAAAAAACATTTTGCGTCCAGCTCGTCTCAACCTGAACAAAGCCAAAGGCTGCCCTCCACACCTGTGCTGGCTGATCTCTATAACTTAAACTCCACCCATAACCAAACGTTTTCCAGACAGGTATAGATTAATCTATGAATTAACATAAACAACCCACTTACTTATATTAAAATCAATACATTTAAATGAAAGTGATCCTTATGATTAATCATTTAAACTAAAGCTTTAATTTGTTGACTTAAATAGAAATTCTTCAAATAAGTTTGAAATGGCTTCTACAATTATATTTCCAATTATTCAGGGCTCTTTTATCCTCTTAGGTTCTTCCTGTTTCACAATCTAGTTTCTTGCAGTTTTAGTTTAATAATGAGTCTGAATTGTACCAAAGATTCAACATCACACTGAAGCTTTAATTTCAACTGCTGAAGGATTGAATCCATCACTGTAAAGCCTTAATCTAATCACTGTTCCTTGTTTACTGAGTCCAATCAAATCTGCCTGATCAAAGGTGTCAACATGAAGCTGTCGCCACTCATTCAACACCCCAACAACCTTCAGATCAGACAAATGAGCTCAATGATGTCACGAAACGTCAAACCAGTATCACAGAAATGCTTGTTAAACATCAGCAATCAACTTGTTTACCACAACGTGATGTTCCTGTGTTCTGTGGTGATCCTCTAGAATTTAGATCCTTTATGAAGGCCTTTGGACATGTTGTGGACTCCAAAACTGATAACGATGCTGACAAACTTTTCTTTTTGGAGCAACTCACAAGAGGAGAGCCACATGACCTGGTGAAAAGTTGCCAGCACATGCACTCTGGCTGGGCTATCGAGAGGCAGTGCGCCTCCTGGAGGAACATTTTGGAAACCCCCTTAAAATTGCAACAGCTCTCATGGACAAATTATTTAAGTGGACTCAAATCAAATCTGAAGATGCAAAGGGCCTTCATAGCTTTTCACTTTTCCTTGTTAACTGCAGCAATGCTTTAGAGGACGTGGATTATATGGATGAGCTGGACAACCCGGCCAACATGAGAGTTGTTGTTTCAAAGCTGCCCTACAAAATGAAAGAAAAATGGAGAGCTTTGGCCTTTGACATTAAAGAGAAGAGGCGGGCTAGAGTAAAATTTGTGGATCTTGTAGCTTATGTGGATAAAGAGGCAAAAATGATGAATGACCCTCTGTTTGGAGACCTGCACGGTGTGACAAGTGAAAGAAAAACTCATGATGTGGTAAAAGTGACAAGGAAAGTTCATCCAAGAGGAAGTAGTTTTGCTACTAATGTATCATTGTGTGATGAAGATAAGAATGAAAATGTAAAGAACAAATCTGCTACTTTGTGCAACAACAGCGCCCTCTCCAGACCATGTATTTATTGCAGGAAAAATCACAACATGGCAGAATGTTACCAAGTTGCAGAGAAACCACACAAAGAGAAGTTGGAGCTTTTACGAAAGAATGGCATTTGCTTTGGGTGTCTGATGAAAGGTCATTTAAGTAAAGACTGTAAAAGGAGACTGACCTGTCAAGTGTGTTCCCTGAAACATCCAAGCCTTCTGCACATCTATAAAAATGATTGTGTGAATAAACAAACCAACACAGGATGTCAAACAGAAAATAATGGATGCCAACAAAAGGTTTCAAGTGCACTAGTGAATCTGAATCACGATGCAACCTCCCCTACTGGGGCCGGAGACAATTGTATTCTGTCTATTCTTCCAGTTTATGTCAAGTCAAAGAAGGGAACAAAGGTTGTGGAAACGTATGCGTTCATGGATCCTGGCAGTTCAGGAACTTTTTGTACTGATGCACTGGCCAAGCAGCTGAACCTTCATGGCAAGGCAACTGAGATTGTTTTAAGCACCATGAATGCTACCAAACAAGTAAAAGGCTGTCTTGTAAGAGACTTGGAAATCAGTGGAGTGAATGAAAATAAATATGTCACACTTTCAAAGGTTTTCACTCAAAGAAGCATTTCTGTGGGAAGAAATAACATCCCCCTCCAGAAAGAAATTGATAAATGGTCATATCTCAGAGAGGTGAAGCTACCACACATTGATGCAGATGTAGGACTGCTTATTGGAAATGATGTTTCTGAAGTTTTTGAACCTTGGAGAGTAATTCACAGCCAAAATGATGGACCATACGCCGTCAAAACAATTCTGGGATGGACTGTGAACGGACCTGTCAGAGGACAGGAGGATGGTGGGCAGCAGAACATTACTGTGAATCGAATATCAGTCGACACAATAAAGAGAATGCTTGTGCAGCAATACAATGTGGATTTTCCTGAACATGGTCATCTTGAAAATGTAGAAATGTCTGTTGAGGAAAAAAGATTTTTGGATAAAGTGTCGGATTCTGTGGAACATAAGGAAGGACATTACTGCATTAAACTGCCAACAAAAGAGTCTGAAATAAAAATGCCAAACAACAGAGATGCAGCAGTTCAGCGTGCACTTACCCTTAAGAAAAGGCTCAGCAGGAATCATGATCTTCTCAGAGAGTAATCAGACTGCATCGCAGGAATGTTGGAGAAGGGATATGCCTGTCAAAGTTCCAGAGTCACAGTTGAAACGGCAGGATGGAAAGGTGTGGTATATTCCACATCATGGAGTTTACCATCCGCAAAAGAAAAAACTGCGTGTAGTTTTTGACTGTGCAGCCAGGTATCAGGGAGTGTCTCTCAACCAAAAAGCTGCTTCAGGGCCCAGATTTGACCAACACGCTTATTGGAGTGCTGACTCACTTCAGACAGGACAATGTGGCTATGATGGCTGACATTGATGCCATGTATCATCAGGTGAGAGTTCCAGAAGAAGACACAGACCTTCTGCGTTTTCTATGGTGGCCTGAAGGCGATCTAACTCGAGAGATGGTTGAATACAAAATGGTTGTCCATCTGTTTGGAGCTACCTCATCTGCCAGTTGTGCAAATTTTGCTTTGCGCAAAACTGCTGAAGACAATAAAACAAAATCCCCACCAGAAGCGGTGAAAACTGTGCTAAACAACTTTTACGTGGATGATTGTTTAAAGGCAGTCAATAATGAGGAGGATGCTGTTGCTCTTAAGAAACACCTTACAGCTCTGTGTGCATCCGGAGGTTTTAAACTCTCAAAGTGGAGCAGTAACAGTCGCTCACTTTTGCAATCCATACCTGAGAGTGAAAGGGCAAAGGAAGTGAAAGATTTGGATCTTGCTAAAGATGCACTGCCCGTGGAGAGAGCTCTTGGTGTTCTCTGGTGCGAAAATTCAGACTCCTTCAAATTCAGAGTTAGCATGAGACAGAATCCAATGACAACAAGAGGAGTTCTTTCAGTTGTGAGTTCCATATATGATCCGCTTGGTTTTATAGCTCCTGTTGTGCTGCCAGCAAAAATGATTCTTCAGAAGCTTTGCAAAGAAAAGGTTTCTTGGGATCAAGAAATTCCCCAGCATCTTCTCCATGACTGGCTTACCTGGCTGAACCAACTGGCACAAATATCCAGCTTCCAGATAGCTAGGTGCATCAAGCCGAATGATTTTGGCACGATTGTAGCAGCTCAGCTCAATCACTTTTCGGATGCCAGTGAAAGCGGCTACGGAACAGTTTCATTTTTAAAGTTAACAAACAATAGAGGCCTCGTTCACTGCGCCTTTATGATGGGAAAAGCCAGAGTGGCCCCATTGAAACAAACCACAATCCCACGCATGGAGCTTACTGCAGCAGTGATGGCTGTGAACATTGACAAAATGATGAGAAAGGAGATTGAAATTGAGCTTCAGGACTCAGCGTTCTGGACAGACAGCACAGCTGTGCTAAAATACATTGCAAATGAAGCACTGGGGCTGAAGACTTTTGTTGCAAACAGGATTGCAGTTATTAAAGAGAATACAAATGTGGAACAATGGAATCATGTGGATACTTCTGAAAATCCAGCTGATTGTGCATCACGTGGACTCACAGTGGAAAAGTTTTTGGCCAATTACTCGTGGACTCAGGGGCCAGCATTCTTAAAGGATGCAAGCAGGAAAAGGACAGAAGGATATAAATGCATGAAACTTTCAGAGGATGACCAGGAAGTAAGAAAAACAATGTTGGTGCTCTCAACAGTGACAGAAGAGCCATGTGCGATTGGAAAGCTGATAAGCCGCTACTCCAGCTGGCTGCAGTTGAAAAGAGCCATAGCCTGGATACTCAGGGTCAAAGACATTTTGATTCTAAAAGGCCGCAAAGACAAGAAAACAGTTGCTACCTTCAAGCCCTCCCTTCAACAAGGGCCTTTAACAGTGGAGGGGCTAAACAGAGCAGAAATGGAGATTGTTCAGTATTGTCAGCAGTGCAGCTTCCAGTCAGAAATCTCAGCTTTAAAAAAAGGACAGCAGGTGCTGAAAAGGAAGAGTCCAATTTACAGGCTGGATCCACACCTTCAAGATGGCATACTCAGAGTCGGTGGACGATTACATAAATCAGCCATGCCAGAATTTTCAAAGCATCCTATTATAATGCCAAAAGATCTTCATGCTACTTACCTGTTACTGCAGGACATACATGAGAAAACTGGACACTCCGGCAGGAACTTCATGCTCTCTCGCCTTCGTCAGCAGTATTGGATTCCCTCAGCTAATGCAGCAGTGAGAAAACTCTTGTTCCGTTGTGTCACTTGCAGAAAAAATCAAGCAAAAGCTCAAGAGCAAAAAATGGCAGACCTGCCTATGGATAGATTGCTCCCCGACAAACCACCTTTTACAAGTGTAGGAATGGATTATTTTGGGCCCATAGAGGTCAAGAAAGGTCGCACCATAATCAAAAGATATGGAGTGCTGTTTACCTGTTTAACAACACGTGCTCTGCACCTTGAAGTCGCCCACACACTGGACACTGATTCATGTATTAATGCAATACGACGCTTCATGTGTAGAAGAGGACAAGTGGCTCTCATCAGGTCTGATAATGGAACCAACTTAGTAGGCGCTGAAAGAGAACTAAGAGCAGCTTTAAAGGAAATGGATCAAACCAAGTTACAAAACACTCTAGCTCAGAGAGGAGTGCAATGGATTTTCAATCCGCCTGCTGGACCACATTTCGGTGGTGTTTGGGAAAGACAAGTAAGATTGGTGAAGAGGATTTTAAAATCTGTGCTTCATGAACAAACAATTGATGACGAGTGTCTACAAACAGTGCTTTGTGAAGTGGAAGCTATCATCAATGACAGACCAATGACTACATCTTCAGATGACCCTAATGACGTAGAAGCTCTAACCCCAAATCATCTGCTGCTACTCAAGAAGCTGCCATTGCTCCCACCTGGTCTATTCCAAAAAGAGGACTGCTATTCACAACGGAGATGGAGACAAGTCCAGTATCTGGGAGACTTATTCTGGAAAAGATGGGTAAAGGAGTATTTACCAAACCTTCAGGAACGCCAGAAGTGGAACAAAATCAAACAGAACCTGAAACCCGGGGACATTGTAATGATCTTGGATGAAAATGCCCCAAGAAGTTCCTGGCTGCTTGGGAGAGAAATACAGACAAAGATGGATGCAAAAGGTCTTGTCCGAATGAAATGGGTCATTATCAAACCCAGCGACCCCGTGACCTTGGCCCATACCTTACATCTCCCACAGATAATCAGTTTATCATCAAGTTACAGAGAAACTTTCTATAAAGTTTAACAGCTGTTGTCTCAAAAAGCTCTCGATATATCACTGCCAAAGTATGCTTGAAATATAGTTTTTACGAGATAATCAAGAAATTGATGACCATGAGGCCTCATGACCTTGACCTTTGACCCATATTCCCTTGAAGTTCCTTACAAGTTGTTCCTTGTCGTAAAAGTGACTAATCAGGCTTTCCAACAATATTGAATACAAAACCAGCTGGTTTTGTTAAAGGGGAGAAATAATCTCCTGAAATAAAATTTCCAAACATGTTTTGAGGAGTTCAAACACCATCACTGCAACGTTTATCCAATCACATTAGCATTCATTTGCCAAGTGCAACAGATTCAGCAATCCGACTGGGTCTCCCATGAATTAAAAGCATCATAATTTATCCATAAATAGCAAACACATGATGACTTTAGGTGTTCTCAGATGTGCAACAAGCATAAATCAAAAACTAGAATTCAACAGTCTGATGGTTGAAGGAATATAGGTTGGTTCTGTTTGTCCCCGTCTGGTCTGAATTTGTACTCCTGAACTCAGGACGCAGGGACAGAATGTCCAGGATGAGGACTAAAAGAGACATCGCGTCCTCTGCACCATGAATCATCCAGCTGTTAAATAAACTCAAACAACATGACCTTGGCACTCTGCACTTAAAGACTCTGATAATGATCTGGCTTATGTGCAGTCATGCGATGATTTAGTGATGTCTTTTACTTAATAATTACCACAGTCATTTTTAAGTTTTTGTTCTTGGCTAACTGTTCCATGTTTTTGTTTGCTGTCCTGTTTGGTTGATGGTTCCCTTTGCAGGTTGTGTTTTTAATAATTTCATTAATGAATTCATTTATTAGTTATTGGTAGAACCGCCAAGAGGAAATAAAGTCAAAGTCACCAGAGAGAATGCGGTCTGCTTGACTGATTCTCCTTTTTGCTTTCTGAACCGTCTGCTCCGTCCACGGAGAACTCAAGTCCAAGATCCTGGAGGAGACACAATATGATTCAGACTGTTTCTCTCCCTCACATTAAAAATAAAAATAAAAGAAGATTAAAAACATAGACTGCTCTGAGACAATGAAGGAGTTCAGCAGATGAATTCTCTGATGACCAGATTTAATAATCGACTTTGCGTTCTCAACAAACTTCAGTCCAGAAGCAAAAAGTAAAAGACATTTGTGCATCTCAACATGGCACTGACTGCCGCCTCGGACAGGCCTTCCTAAAATCAACTATCAGCTGTTTTTGTGATATTAAGATCCACACATATGTATATAGATAGATATATAGATATGTGTGTGTGTGTGAGGACAGGAGGAAAACCAACCCACAGCGTGTTGTTTTTTACTGGTTGACTACTTATCCATACTTTCTTATATTAAACAAAAATTAAGCAATAAAACAATGGCTTACACGATTTCTTTATTCAATCCTGTTGTTTTCAGATTAACCACAGAGGCCTAATGCAAAAGAATTTTAATCAAGGATGTAAGATGTATCAAGAAGCAGACCAGTGACCACATTAAAATTAATATTTTGTTTAAAATTGAAGAGCTTTCGTGCTTTAAATTGCATTGTTAATTTGATTCAAATATGCTTGTAAAATGACCATCATTGAAATATCAACAGCTTCCTACCTGTCAATAGATCTTCGATAAATGCGAGAAACATACATTCCCCATCTTTTTTTTGTCACTGGTCGTCTTTTTCATCATAGTCTGTTTTTTAAGGATTTCATAAAAATTAATTTTAGAAATATTGGAGGAAGATCTCTGTATTCAGCTGGACAGGAACTGCTTCAGGGACTATCATCAGTAAAAAAACGCCTGGACATGGTCTAATATAACAGGCTGTAACATGGACACTAAACAGAAATGTTTGAGTTTATGTAAAATAGGTGAAGTTTATTTTTGGTCATCTCAGAAAATGTCTACATGTACATGTACAATTGTTTATGAAGAAAATCCTGTTAAAAATTCAAATCAGTTTTTATTCTTTTCTTGTAATTACACACCGTTTTAAGCATTTATGACATAATAATGACAAATACTTGCAAGAACTGTTTACTTTTATTTCTCTTGAAAAAAGGGTGAACAAATGTATTCAAAGGACAATTCCTGACACATTTATTGACAGAAAAGACAAAAAAAGTCAATGTGGACATTTATAATTAAAGTATTAACTGTCATGTTTTTACTTTTTTACTCCATATGCACAAATAAGTTATGACTGTGAACATTTTTATTCTCAGATGTTTGCTAAAAAATATTAAGTGACATACCACATACGTTCACATTGGCATCAAAATAATCAAAAATTGTCAACAAGTACTCTAATTATTTGTGTATTTCTACTTCTTACTGAATCGAATCGCCACCGAAAGAATCGAAATCGATTCCTGATGTTCTTAGTCTTTGTCCTGGTCTTGATGAGGTCTTTGGTTCTTGGGTTCAGCTCCTGACTGAACTCAAACAGAAAACACATGCTTGTGATTGAGGAGCTTTGAAAGACGTGCATCAAGCTGGGTTTTGCAGTAGCGTAGTGTTAAAAGATGTAATGTGTTGGGGTTTGTACCTAATTTGTGAGGCATCAGGTTATAAAATACCTTCTTACTTACGAGTTTTCCACATTTCTGACCATCTGTCAGCTCCTGGACTGACTGATTGACTGTAGGTCGTACACGGTTGAGCCGACGGAGACGTTTAGAGAAAAGATAAATGTGCTTAAATGAGATTAAAAGTTCAACAAGATGAATTTGGTTGACAAAACATTTGCATTTTCAGAAATCTTCAAAGTCCACGCAGGGTTAAACTGGCAATAGTAAAAGGGTGGTGAATACCCCATGGATGAAATAATAAATATCAGAGCTTTTAAACTGGAGTAAAATATCAGCAAATAACTTTCATCTGGGTCAGAAACATTTTAAATTTCTCTGTGAGATCTCCTCTGGCTGAACAAAAGGAAATCACAGCCAAATTTAATTGGAGCTTGAAATAAGAAAAATGCAGTTTTTACACAGTGGATGCTTCTCAGAGTGAATGAAATGACTCAATGCAACAGAAAATTACATTTTTGCAGGTGTTTTTATTTAACTACAATGAACTTCCAACAAAATTTGAATATTAATGTCATGGTTTGATGCAAGAGCTGCCAGGATGATATTACAATGATTTCGCCCTCCCATCTGAATTGCTCTATAACATCAATGGGCAGGCATTACGAACGTAATGAGAATCAGATTTAGATCGGGGATGTTGATCAGCAGACAAACAGTCTGCTCTTGTCCTCTTAAACCAGTCAGCCATGACATCACTGACGGGTGAAGTAAAATGTACGGATAACCTCTCAACAATGTCATCTGTCAATGAAGTCTGTTTTTTCGTTTGGCATGTCTACGAGGTCAAGACGGCCAGTCTGACATCAAATACACATAATTTTAACAGACATGGACCACAACGAAAATTCAACCCTGTAATTTTAATTTCATTTCCTTTGAGTTCAACTTCTCGAGACGCCTCATCTCCTGCTTCCTCAGCAAGATGCCAGCTCCATTGTGTTTTAAATTGGGATGTCTAGACCTCTCAAACCCCTGTGCTGATGCAGATTCCTGTAGCAGACAGAGTGATGTGAAGCCTACCTTAAGGGTTGTCCCTGAGGTATAAAGGTTTAATGTCCTGTTTACACGAAAAACTGAGCGTTTCCGTTGTATTTGCACCTTCCATTTACGTGAGAACGTTGCCCGGAGTGCCTGAATCTGCAAACCTTTGAAACCAGGGTCCAGCGCAAAAAGTTTTAAAAATGTTTTGGTATCTGTCTCCGTGTAAACAGGAATCAGCATTTTTCAGGGAAAACGATGTTACTGTGCTCAGTTTGTTATCCCGATAGAAATATCCAGACAGATTTGTTGTCCAGACAAGAAACTCCTGCGTCTTCGTTCGTCCACTCGCCATTGTTGTTCGTGAAAAATTTGTCTTCACCGGAAAGCGTACATGTGTTGTAACACCGCTGTTTCACTCCAAACCTGCGTCACCAACTACTGGTCTGGCACGCACGCTACAGCGTTTTCAGTTGTTCTCGCGGATCCATGTAAATGTGCATCATACACATCATGTCCGTGTGAACACGGAGCACTTTTGAAAACGCAAAGGAAAAACCTTTTAGTTTCTGGTGACAACGTTGTCGCGTAAACGGGGCTTAAGTGTCCCCATATTTGAAGTTTTTCTTCATCCTGACTGCTCGTGTGTTGATTGACCTTTTCTTTGCAAAGAAAAGAAAAATCTTGTCGGCCAGCAGAAGTCTGTATTTCATTCTTCACCAGAAACAGGAAAATCTTCCATGACAACTCTCCCTCATCCTTTCCTCTCTTGATTTAGAGCTGTGATCAACAACTGGTCCAGGGGCCACATTTTATTTATTTATTTATTTATTTAACCTTTATTTAACCAGGCTAATCCCACGAGGAGCAGAGGTTTTAAAGGCCTTCTTCCCCAGCTCAGTTCGGACTTTGGGAACAACAAACTGCACAAAAACAAAAGACCACAAGTTATGTAATCCATCCTTTACGACGAGCAAAGCGGAAAGGTCGTCCAGAATGTTGCCTAGAACGGTTTTATAGATAAAGACATACCAATGCCCAAGGCAAAGTGTGCTTAAAGAAGTCCAGTTGACCTTGGAGTATAAGGCACAATGGTGAGTAAGTAATCCACAGTTTGTGATAAATCTCAGAGCTACATGATAAACACTGTCCAACATCTGTAGACTCTGAGCAGAAGCATTCATGTACAATACATCACCAAAATCCAGAACAGGTAAAAATGTCGACTCAGCAAGTCTCTTTTTGACCATAAAAGAGAAACAGGACTTGTTTCTGTAGTAAAAACCAAGTAAAACCTTAAGCTTTTTGGCAACATACTGAATATGCTCTTTAAAAAGACAAGTTTTCATCAAGCAAAAACCCAAGATATTTAAAGGTGGAGACCAATTCAATTTCTTGACTATCCTTAGTAACAATTTTCCCAGAGGATGTACAAGTGGACTAAGGTAAGAACTAAAGCTAGTGACAGATCAATGGACCAATCATAGACCTGTCGTCGTCAAATTTGTTTCTGCTGCAAACAAATTTATTAGAGGAGGGTCCTCATGTCTGTGTGGTTGTGGTGAAAATTTTATAGAAGTATAATCAATAAAAGTCTTACTGGAAGTAAGAATTTATGGTAGTGATGAACTCATGGGTGCCCAGACCACAAGTGCATCCCTACCATATTTGTCTCGGTTAAGTATAAATGTATTAATGGTAGACCTCTTGAGATGTGACACCTCATTCTCAGGAGGGATCTCATGTCCATGTGGAGCTAAAGATAGTTACTATAGATGTATCAACCATGGATAGAAAGATCATGTTAATATCAACATTAACAGCTGTAATGATTATGAACTGGAGTGAGATGGCCAAATATGTGTTATGTCTGTAATTGTAGTTATTGAGGCTTCGTGACTCCACAGCAGAACATGAGTTTAGTTTTGTCTGCATTCAGAACAAGCTGCAGCTGGCTAAGCTGATCTTGGACTAAATGAAACGCACGCTGAAGATTCGCAAAAGCTTGTGCAGGTGAAGGTGCACAGCAGTAGATCACCATATCATCAGCATAAAAATGAAGGCCCCTCAAAGCTTTCCATCCTTATTATTATTATTATTATTATTATTATTATTATTATACAGAAGAGGATTAGGCCACTGCAAAGGAAGTTTTTTTTATTTTCTATGACTGTGAAAAAATCAGAATATTGAGATTAAAGTCACAGTTTTGTTAGCTCCAGTTTTCCTGTATCAATTGCTGTTCGTTTATTGACTAATATTGACTTTACTGAGTCTCTTTATTTCTTAACGTTATTGTCCAATCAGAGGTAAAAAGTCAACAAGAGACAGTTTGTCCATATTCAGTTTGGCTGATGGACAAAATGCTCTTATTTACAGTTTGGGCTGGATTGTGGTCTCGGTGAAGTGAAAACTGCCTAAAGGACATCGTTAGTGTCTGACCTTCAAAGGTCACAGCCAAACACTGAAAGGTCAAATGGGCTAATGTGCCGCTGTTAACAAAATCAAGCTAACTGGATCAGACAGATGTGGGTCTTTTATCTGCTGTGTGGGCCAACAGCACTATGCTGCTGAATGAGAATTTATTTTTCCTCAGCGGGAGCTGTCTTCAGTCTTAAATTGTTTATGGCATGTTTTATGTAAGTATAGTGTGGTATAGTGTTGGTTTATTTTCTTTTGAACAATCATATCTTTCAGATCATGCAGCAAAGCAATGGCTTGGTTTTTAAACATGGAGTTTTTAGACTGACAGTTCAAAAACAAGCTGAACAATAGCCCAACAATTATGTCCCATTTGTAAGAAAGTTAGGACCAGCAAATTGTTTTATCAAACTGGAGAAAAGTGCCATGGAGTTTTATTATTTTATAGTTTCTCTTCATATTCTGTTCATGATTAAGAAAAGAGGGTTAACTTTTCAGAGTTAAACCCCTTCATATTCCAGTTTGACTGACTGATTTGCTTACATTTATATGGAAAAATCACTAAAAATTGTTCTTGCTCTCTTACAAAATGGAGGGTATTCCTCCGTCCAGACTGCTCAGGTCCTATGATCCAGGTCTGCTCTCTGTCCCCAGAGTCAGAACCAAACATGGAGAAGCAGCTTCAGTTTTTACGCTCCAAAAGAACCGAATAAACCTCCAGAAAATTACAGAACTGTCGGCTCATTTAATGGGATAGTTTGTGTTTTTTGGTGCCAAACTCTTCGCGTAATCAAAGGAATTGTGGGAGATAACAAGCCACAAAAACAGTGTGGGGTCGTCACGCGCTACAGAAACAGTTTGTTTACATCCAGTTAACGTCCCACACTACCGAGCCTCTTTGATTAGGCACTATTTTGAGACACAGCACAGCCTATGTGTCCTTCCACCAGCAACACCGACTAGTTTGCTTCACGAGGAAACATCCGCTACCAAACAGGATAAACTCACTTTTATTAGAATATGACTGCTGTTTACTTTGTATTCTTTGAGCTGGAGTAAAAAGAGGAGAAACTTCTGTAGATACAGAGTCAACGGGTCTGAACTGAAAATGGAGGAATCTGCTCTGAGAACTGGAGGACCAGAGAAACACACACTACCTGATGATTCAGGTGAAGAAATGTTGAGCTCATGTTGTCAAACTGGATGAAATAAGATTGTGTCCAAGAAAAAGCAGCTCAGGCTGTTTCAGGATCAGAGGAGACTTATTTGGAATACGTTTTATACCATTTAGGTTGCAGCACCATGTCCAAATACCAGGTGGTACGCTCCCAAACCCTTTTCTCAAGTTTCATAAAAATATAATCTGTGCATATTTTTGTCATATCAAGATATTGCATCATAAACCCAAAATGGCCAACAAAGGGTGAATTGCACAATGCCCTTCAGGAATTTGTGTTAAATCCTTTTATTCTCAAAGAATCAGACAAGTTAAAAAATATTCTAATTTAAAAATATATTAGAAACAGTTATTACGCCATTATGCAGATTTCACCTAACTTTTTATCTTTTATTTTAAAATTTTGGTGTAATTCACAAGTGAATTCTTTGATGAGACAGCAATAGTACAAATACTTCAGATTTTGCTTTTTAATTACTTTGAATAAATGTTTGTAAAAGATGTGTTTGTGGATCTTTATTTAAGTTCCATTAAATTACTGTTTATACTGTTGATGCAAAGTGTCCGCTGTAGTGGACAGATGCATAACTCCCTCAAAATATAACATTGAAAAAAAAATAGCCATGATTTTAACTTGTTTAAAAGTAAAAACAAGCATTTAAAAAAAATCATTTGTGATTTAATAATTCATGCATGAAAGGGTTAAACATTCATGCATTTGGTTAATCTTTATTTGGGATTAAGTTAATTTGTCTATTTGGCAAAATTCAAGTAAGACCTTAGTTTGATTCTTTACGCTGCTGGTGTAAAGCTGTGCCGAGTTTCAAAACAGTTCCTAATCAAAGCGGCTTGGAAAATTAAGTGGATACAAACAAGCTGTTCATAGCTTGTGATAACCCCTGGCTGTTTTTGCGGCTTGTTTTCTCCCACAATTCTTTGATTTACGTGGAGAATCTGGCACCATGTACTCACTTTTAGAGACAGTGTCGAGTGGCCACACAATGAGTTACAATTCCAAGCACACTTCGCTGGCACTGTATTTTATCCCCGATATGTCTTCTGTTTGCTTGTCACTATATAAAGCACGACTGGTTCAGTTCAGTTGCCTCTAAATTGAGTGAAATCCAACGGTTTGTCATCCTTTGGAACAAAAGATGCAGCTTGTTTTTCCAACAACGAACTGATTAAACACGAGCAAAACACATTTTAAAGCTGTGAAAACTTTATTAGTCAAAAAGATGACATATTTAGTCAATAAAGCTAAAAGAAATCCACAAAGACGGTTGCACAATAATCACATTTTTTCAGTTTGGCCTTTGTTGTTCCTTTTTTCTCCATTTCTGATTAATCTGTGCTTTAAGTGCACTTGACTTGAGAGACACATTGTACTGTTTTTCTCATAATGCTCCCTTATCTTTCAAACTGTGTTACACTTCTGGTATTTTTCTTGGTCTTAAAAAAATCTGGCTTTTTTTGAGACCCCAGTAAACTTTACATGGCTTTAGTTATCAGAATAAATATGTTTGGTGATCATGTTGGAGATATCGTTCCAAGACGTCTTAAATCCAGATTAGCTGTCCTTCTTAAAATAATCTCAGTGATGTGGTTTGCCTGGCTTTGTGATGACTACAGACTAAGCAATACTAAGTTTTGACACTTTACCAGTGTTAAAGATCAGATATGTCAGTATTAAGATAAGATAAGATAATCCTTTATTGATCCCAAGAGGGGAAATTCAAGTGTTGCAGCATTACAGGGTTAAAAAGGGATGTAACCACACAACCTAAAATCAAACATTCAGGCGAACAGGCAGCAGGGATGAAGGTGTTTTTGAGTGTTTTTCAGGTCCCTGTGTGGACAGAAGCTCTTCACTTTATCACTGAGTCTCCCTGGATTATTTCAACGCTTTCCTTTCTGCGGGGTACACCCTAGACCAGTTGCCAGCAAATCCCTGGGCCACATAGAGAGGCAGACAACCATTCACACTCACACTCATACCTCAGGGAAAATTAGAGTCAAGCATGTTCAGGGTTTGAACCAGCAACCTTCTTGCTGTGAGGCACATGGACTACCTGCATGCATATTTGCTGTCAATAAGAATTACTTAACCCTATAACACCTGCTGTATCATATTTGATACATACTTTTATGATACCTCTATCTAATCAATAAGATCAACAAACTACTAAAAAAACATCTGAATACAATCAAATAAATGATAAAAAATGTCCTCAAGTGGATTATTAGTTGCAGAAACACATAATGTATCAAATGAGATACAAAAAATATATATGTTTAATTTTATGGAAATTTAGATTCTTTTCAATTTCGGTAGTAAGTGAAGTAAACATTTCAGCTCCAAAAAATTAGATTTTTCTGGCTATAATTTGTGTTTTCAGGCATTAAAGGGTTAATTTAGACACATCTGGGACCTGCGGCTGCACCAGATATTGCAGATCCTATTGACATCCTTGGTTCCCAACCTGGGGCTCGGGCAACCCCAAAGGGTGCGACAGAGTCTCTATGCTGTCAAAAATGGGTTTTCAGATATTGATTTACATCTAATGAGATTATAGTATCCCCAAATTATACACACACATACAGAATTTGAATTTATGAGTAAGTTTTTCCACATGTATGTCTTTATTCGGAAACCTTTTGATGCCCTGCGTTCAACCTTTAAAATCACAATACTCCAAATTTGATCATTATAAGCAACTATTTTCCCATATTTTCATTTTTTAGGATTTTATTTTTATATTCTTATTTTCATTGAAATGCTTTGGCAGTAATGCTACACATTCATGTTAGTAGAACTTTTTGAACTGTCACATGGTGTAATCCAAAAATAAAACACTTTGAGTGTAAGTAAAAGAATTTGCACACACATAAAGATTATTGGGCTGTTTTTGTCCGGACTTTCCTCCTTCCCAACCAAGGACAGATTATCTTATGTCCTATAAGATTATCCTGTTGTCTGAGATGTGTTCAGAGTGAATTTGACAGCGACTCCCACCTCCTCTCCATGGGGGGCAAAGACACGTGCATCCTTCAGTGGAGAGTGATGGGAGGGGGGACGCCGTGGTTCTGTCGATATGAGGCGAGGACGATCAGGAGGACAGGTCGTGTTCATTTGCTGGTACAGAACATGACGGACTTCTGCAGAGACTTTATGTGAACATTTTTGTTGATCAAACTTACCAAAGAGCCGCTTCATGGTTCTCAACATCGAGCCTATGCAGATGTTTCATTACTTTTTTACATATTTTTGATATTTTAAGGATGATTCTTGTGATTAAGCTGGGCCCTTGTTTTATAGGAGATGATGTCTAACATATTGAGCATCTTTCAAATGAAAAAGTCTTTCTTCTGAGTTTTTTAGGCTCTCAGGAGGGTCATTTTTACTTATGATCAATATTTAATTTTACCCACATTAAAGTCAGGAGATACAATCCTCAAGCCTTCAATGTGACAGAGGGAGGGGCTGGAAACCAATCACTGGATTTGAAGTCATATTTGCATTTTAATAAGTTATGCAGGATAATACAAAACACACTCATGACTCAAAGAGCTGAAGACTGGAATAATGGGAGCATAAATCACATTATAATCTGTCTGAAAATGGTCTTAATACTGGAAAGTTATGGAGAGAAGTGAAGTCAGACAGACTAAACTAATTCTACAAAGCAACTGGACTCACCAGATCCATATGTCATGGATATAAGTGAAATGGTCCATCCTGTGTATCAGATAAAGACCTGACTCTTCTAGTCTTAGAGATCCACCAGAAATGCCTGAGATCTAAAGTAGATTCACAGGTCAGGACCCCTTATTCACACTCTAATGTTTCTTTAACATAGAGCCCACTTTTAAAACCACATGAATGATCATTAATCAATGTTTCTTTGACATCTCAGTTCATACTGAAGCTTCATTAATATTGTTTCATTGAACAGACTGTGACAGATCTATAAAATCATCTCTAACGGTTAATCTCTACAGATCATACTCCTGAACATGATTACTTTGGTATGGTTTTATATATTTAAGAACATAATTGGGAAAACTGTGATGACGTTTGTGTTATTATCCCAATAAAGAGCGAGGTCGACAAACTTGTTCAATGTTTATGACCAAAAATCTTTATGTGTGTGGGGAAAGTGAAACGGAGGACCAGCTCAGGTATCACGCTGTCTCCAGCATTTTTTCAACAGTCTTTTCTTTTTTTTTAGTAATAAGTTGGTTTGTGGTGTCCTGTGTCTCTCTCTTTGTGGCTCACCACACACTACAGGAACAAAACTGACAAATCTGACATTATCTGTCTTCGTGTGTGGCTCTCCCACTGTTTCAACATCAGTCAGGATTTTAAAAACCTTCATGTGTGTACCAGACTGCACATATGAATCCTCTAAGAACAACTGAAACAGGATTTACTGACCAAGCTAATTGTATTTTAACAGAGATGATGATAAAATGGACAAATATCTGATCTAAGTTGAAGAAATGGAGCATGCAGAGCTGATTTGACCTCACTGGAGATATCAGGAGTTATCAGAACAATAACTAAAATCATAACAATGAAGCGAGTGTCCTGATGAACTCTTCACTGCCTGAAAATGACTTCCCTGGAGGATCTAGCTGTGTCTGCACTTAAGCAGATAAATACTGATGATCTGTTACTGTAGCGTCTTCAGCTGAGGAAAAAAATAAAACCAGAGAGAAGTTATTAAATGATAAATGGAAAAATCATTAAAATTGGATTTAAATAATTTTTAAAGCCAAGAACAGGTTGTTTAACCCTCCTGTTGTTTGGCTCTTTTATCGACTTCAGCTCATGTGGACATCACAAGTTTTAGGCCTTACTTACCTGAGCTCATCATACAGGGGAAAAAAAGACATCATACGGATATTCCTGCCTAAAACTGATAAATACTTTGGTTTCCTGCTGGAAGAAAATCTGGGTTTAAGAAGCACCATCTGCGCTCCTCCACGTCGAATGGTTTTGTTAACCCGTTGTATAATGACGTTGTAATCACGTTGTATAAACTTCCTTGTATCCTTGTATTCATTAGAACTCAGACATCGTATCTGAAATTGTAAAAGGTTTTAAAATTATGCTGGAATTGCTCGTAAAAGTAAAAAATATCAGCCACTGTTTCTTAATCTTGACCTCCACCGAGGATGTTATGTTTTTGCCTGCATATGTTTGTGTTTGTTTGTTTGTCAGTTTAGCAACATTGCACAAAAACTACTGGATGGATTTTGCTGCAATTTTCAGAAGATGTAGGAAATGGCCCAACTTAAAAATGACTAGGTTTTCGTTGTGATTTGGATCTGAATGTATCCAAGAATATTTTTAAGGATTTGTTAACAGTTCTTTCTGATTATAGTCATTTGTCTAAGATGTATTTTAGTTTTAGTCATAATTTCGTCATCTAAATTGTTTTAATTTTAGTCTAGTTTTGGTTGATGAAATTTCACGACATGTTAAACATGTTGAAATCTACTGTAAATTTAGTCGACTATAATATGAAGTGTAAAGGGTAAGGCATGTTTTATGTCTCCTTGAATTTCTGAAGTCATGTTTTACACTTGGATAAATGAAACACTGAATAACCCTTTATTGAATGATAGTAAAGTTTGAATGTATAAATGAACAGAAACAAATATCACAACTGCCTTAGTATCGTGGTGACTAAAACTAAACTGACTAAAGCTAAAAGACATCTTAGGCAAAAGACTATAACAAAAAATTTCTACTATAAAACTAGAAATTTCTACTAAATTAAAAAGTGCCCTGGAAACTTTTGAATGACAGGATTTAATCAAGATCATCAGAAAAGTCTCAAATTTAAATATAAGCAAAGAAATATATGTAACATACCTGCTTTCATTAGTTAACACAGCCACAAATTAAACCATAACACCAGTCAGATATGGTGCTAGATATAGATATGGATAGAAGATGTAAAAAAGCACATATCTAGGACATAGTTAAGATTGAATAAACAGTGGTTAACTGTGTAATAATGTTTTTTTTTGTCTTCATATGGGTAGTGCTATTTTTAAAAACCGAGGAGGAAAGCTGTTTTTTTTTTTTAAATACCTGCCTACATGTGGATATAGCCTGATTTCACTTAGTTAGATTGTAAACTCACTGACCAGTGGGCTGATGGCTTAAATGTAGATTTCTTGTTCAACCCCTTAAAGCCTGTTGTATCATATTTGATACATACTTTTATCATACCTCTGTCTAATCAATATGATCAGCAAATTACTAAATAACATCAGAATACAATCAGATAAATGATAAAAATGTCCTGGATTAATGGATTATCAGTCACCAAAAACACCAAATGTATCGATGAGATACAAAAAATATATGTTAAATTTTATGGAAAATTGGATTTTTTGGGATTTCAGTAGAAATTGAAATAAACTTTTCATCTCCAAAAACTTTGAATTTTCTGGCTATAACTTGTGTTTTCAGGCTTTAAAGGGTTAAACTCGTTTTTGTCAAATCAGTTAGATTAGTCTCTGAATTTTAGTTTAAATCCATTAAGGTTTTTTGTTTGTTTGTTTCAATTCTTTGCCTCATTTTTGTAGCTTTGGAAACCCCTGTCTTTTATCCTTGTATATATAAAAACATTCTGAAAATGTGTGCTACAGGGTGCCGGTTTGGTGGAGTGGTAAGAAACCAGGCCCGACCTGTATATATGCCTCTGCCGGCCTGGGTTTGAATCCAGCCTCTGGACGGTTGGCAGGGTGTCTTCCCCTTTGCTCTCGTCCCCTTTCACAAGCCTATCCACTCTCTCTCCTATCATGAAAGGCACAAACATCCCAAACAATAATAAAGAAAAACAGGAAAATGAAGAAAAACACACCTACCACACCCCATTTAAAAAATGCCAAAGAATCCCTTCATGATTTCACTTTTCATGCATTTATGGTCCTTGCAGCTGCTTGGCTTCACCATTCTGTGCTTAATTTTCTGGCTCATAATCCTGAGAACAGCGTCTTCTCAAAGTTAGCCAAACACCCTGTCCCAGGAGCTTCCCTGCAGAGCTCTTGATGACTGAATACGGAGTGTTGCAGCACATCAGGGATATCACGCAACAGATTATTTGCTCCTTTCTGATTGGCCTGGCAGTATCTAAACTATACACTGTATCAGGGCGAGGCCCAGCCGGCGTTGCCAGATTTTTCTACTGAAATAAGCAACCAGATCGATAAAAACAAGCCTAAAACAAGTGACCTCCAGCTATTTTTGTTTTGTAATGCGATATATTACTTTTTTAAAAAGAAAAATCTACAAAAAGTGTGTTTTAATTTTCATCTACTTTACATTTCCATTTCACAGTGACATTTTTTCTTATTTGGCTCTTAATTTACTTCTTCAACATCCTTTTCTTTATACAGCTAGTGCTATTTATAACTCTGTTATTGCTGTCAAACCTTGATTTTTGTAACCAAACAGACATAGTCAGGCTTTTATCTAAGTGTTATGTTGATCCTCTGCAGCTTTATTATGGTGAAAACAGTTATAGCTACATTAGGAATAAATTCAATTCCTGCAATAAGGATTTCTTTTTGGTGGAAACATCACTTTTGCCTCTTTTTACAGTAAAATTCACATTTGTGTTTAGAGAGGGACAAAACAGTTTGTGTAACTTCTAAGTTGAGTTTATTTTGGTGGTAGAGAGAGCATCAGATCCCTCCTGGGTTTGGGGGCACAAAATGCAAATGGCAATATTTACAAGCAAATTTTAAAAAAGAAGCCCAGAGTTGCTTATAATAAGCAGACCTGGCAACTATGGCTCTAGCGTAGTAGTGCATGCGCTGTGTGCGAGAGTGTGTTTGGAGGCAGGCGCGATGACCAGGAAACTGTACTTGCACTGTACTTCTGCTGTACTTGTGTTTTTGCGTTATTGTGGGGAGCTGGGAGATAATCGGGGAGAATTCACACAGACAGAAAAGCAAGCCCAAAAAACTGCAACCTGCGACTCATGAGATTAACAAGCGACTTTGGAGAAAAACAAGCCCAAAGTCGCTTATAATAAGCAGATTTGGCAACACTGGGCCCAGCTCCGCACGCTGATGGTACTTCAACTACAGAGAAGTGTTTTTTTTCCCCCGAAGACAGCATGAATAACAATCATAAAATGTATTAACAGAACAAGAGCTCAAATGGACCATGTGCATGCCATTCAAAGTCACTTTAAACAACCAGGAATGTCACTCAGCTGGGTTTCCTGCCAAGAGGGACAACTTTTGCACATTTGACACGAAAATAAACAGGAAATCAAATGCAGAAGAATTCTTGTAAAAGTGGGACAAACTCAGCATCTTAAGGAATGCTTTAGTGTGATTTCTGCTGGTCTGGAATTGAGATTAACTATTTAATGTAGATTAAGACAGCTTATCTGAAAACTAGAAAGCACTCGGAGAGCGCAAACCTCCGCCAAGGTAGCTCACATATTTCTGTTACATCTATAAGCAATAGTTCCATGATAAAGTTCCCATCATAATCTGATTCATGACCATGAAAACCCACACCTAGCACTCAGAATCATGCTGATATCATTAGTAGTTTGACAGTTAATAAACAAAAACAATCATTTGCTGATGGGGGTTATCTGGATCAACTCCAAAACTTAATCATTTTTAATTGGGCCATTACCAACATCTGAAAACTTCAGCAAAATCGGTAAAGTAGTTTTTGGGTAATCTTGCTAATAGACAGACAAACAATTAACCTTCTTGGCGGAGGTAACAACAGTCCATGATGAAGTTACCCTCATAATCTGATTCCTTGACCCATAGCACTCAGAATCATGCTGATATCATTAGTAGTTTGACAGTTATTGAGCGAAGACATCAGCAGGGATCACCACCAAAATCTAATCAGATTTATACATTCGAACTTTACTAGCATTCAATAAAGTGTTATTAGATGCTTGATTTTATCCAAGTGTAAAACACCACTTCAGAAATTTAAGGAAACATAAAAATGCATTACACTTTACACTTCATGTTAGTCAACTAACTTTACAGTACATTTCATCGACTAAAATGTGAAATTTCACCAACTAAAACTAGACTAAAATTAAAAAATTTGAATGACTAAATTTGGACTAAAACTAAAAGATGTTTTAGGCAAAAGATATAACTAAAATTAAATTAAAAAGTGCTGTCAAAGTCCAGGCTCTGGCTTGACTAAAAGCCAGTTTTACATTTTTCTTTATGGCTAAAGTGCCAATAAAATGCTGCTTTTGACACATCTCAGAGCTTGAATTATTCATGACTACCTGCTTAGACTTCTCATATCATCCACATGCTCTCTGCTCCTTAAAATACAACCCATGCAGAGAAGCCCCACTGATCTGTTGTCTCAGAGAGGTTTCAGTTTAAGATGACTACAAAATATGCCCACCATGCAGACATAAAGCCAATCATAAAACAGCCTAAACTGCTTGAAAGACAAGATTCTTAAAGCATCAGTGAGAGGCAGAGTAAAGTCAGGTGCATCTGAAAGGTGAAACATCCAAAGAGCAGAAAACAGATGTGGATCAAGCGATGACTTTATGATCTCCCAGATGTTTGGTTCCCCACTCTGCAGACTTCATGGGATACTTCAAACACAATACACATGCTCCACCTGGTGTGGCTGAAAAGTAGCAGTAAAAGTTTATAGTTTCTTCCTGTAAACACAACATTGTTTTTTAGTTTCAGCGAGCTCCAGCGGTGACACTCGCTCACTGTCCATGTGTGAGTGCCGGATGTGTCAGCGTGGGTTTGCCAAGTGAACGCATTCCTTCTACATGAAGGTCTTTCAACGAGACGCTCCCTCCTGCTAACCTTGCAGAGCAGAATAACCTACCTGATTCACTGTCTGAAATCATGCAGATCGATCTTTCCAAGCTTCAATCCTCTACAGCTTCTCTCGGCTAAAAGCTGAACAACCCAATCAGGGGAAAGAGGCGGGAGCTGCACATGTGACGACAGCGGGAAGATACTGCATGTTTGACACAATGTCGGCAATATCTGCAGTTTTATCAGAACTGGACTCAATTTCTTCTTTAAAAGAGGAGCAAAGAACGTCACTTAAATCTTTTCTTACGCGAAACGATGTTTTTGCTCTTTTCCCGACCGGTTTCGGTAAGAGTTTGATCTACGAGCTGGCTCCTTTTGGTTGTTAAAGACATGGGAAGGACTCCAAACCCCATTGTGATAATGCTGGTTAGTCTATGGTAGTCATGGTCACTCAACGATACCTGGCAAAATATGCGGTCCTCTAGTACTGGGTTTAAAAAATAGTTTAATCAGTATTAGTCCTTTACACCCCGGCAGTAGCGCCCACCTACTACATTAACTGATTGGCCCGTAATGAATGGGATTGACAACAACTGTCCAATCACCTGCTGGATGTGCTTTTTTAGGTTCGACCCATTCCCAAACCCTTTCTATGGGCTCTTTCCCAGATGGACTAGTGAAATATGTTGATCAGTTAATCTGGTGTGTTGGGTTAGTTAGTTAGTGAGTTAGTTTAGTTTATTTGTCCCTGCAGGGAAATTAGGGTGTGGCAGGGATCACAGACATTTGGCAACAGAATCACTAGAAATCACAAAACACAATGCACTCACAAAGAAGAGAAAAAAAACAAACAAAACAAAGGAAGCCATGTAGTGATGGACAGGCAGGTTGGTCTAGACCAGCTAGACCTATTTAACTGTTCCTTATTGTTCATTTAAAAATTTAATCGCTTGTGAAACAAAAGAAAATCTGGATCTGTTTTTGATGAACAGGGGAGCACAGTAATGCCGCCTAGAGGGCAACAGTGTAAATGAAGGGGCAAGGGGGTGCCTCTGATCACCATCACCCACAATGCTGGATGCCTTTTTTAATGTTTCTGTTTATAAATGCAGTCCATATTTACAAATGGGATGCCTGACAGTTTACTGGACAAAGTTACAATTTTCCTAAAAGACTTTTTCTGTGCTTCAGTTGCATTTCCAAACCAGCAGATAATACAGAAAGACAGGATGCTCTCAATAAAAGCAGAATAAAACATTGGAGCACTTTGCTGCTGACATTAAAAGATGAAAGTTTCCTTAAAAAGAAGAGTCTTTGCTGGGACTTTGTGGTCAGTCTGTCAGTCCATATGTCCCATTTGAGTTTGTGATCAAGCACAATACCAAGATACTTATACTCCGTGACGACCTGGATAGGTTCCCCATTAATGACAGTGGGATTTGAGGCAGTTGATTTTCTAAAATCAATACACATCTCCTTAGTTTTGTGGGTATTTGGAAGAAGGTTTGACTTGTCACACCAGTTAATGAAAAAGTCAAGGACTGGCCCGTGGTTCTCTTCATCGTCATACAGGAGGCTCACCAAAGCTGTGTCATCTGCATATTTAATAAAGTGCCTATTTGGAAAAGTGCTGGTGCAAGAATTGGTATATAAAATAAACAACAGAGGAGATAAAACACATCCCTGAGGAGAACCTGTGCACGTAGTCATTTTGCTAGAGTATGATGTGCCAACTTTAACCTGCTGAATTCTAAAACTAATAAAAACAGCAATCCAAGAGACAAGACCATCTTCAAGTAAAAATTCATTAGTTAAAATATTTGCTAAAATACTGGGCTTAATTGTGTTAAAAGCAGATGAAAAGTCTACAAATAAAATCTTGGCATGAGTCTTAGGTTTTTCCAGGTGAGAATACACAAGGTGTAACAGAGTGGCAGTGGCATCTTCTCCACCTCTGGATGCCTGATATGCAAACTGCATAGGGTCTAGAAGATGCTGTGTCAGGGAGAGGATATGTGACTTAACTAGTCGCTCAAAGCACTTCATTACCAGTGGGGTTAAAGCTATAGGCCGAAAATCATTAGGCTCTTTCGACTTGGAACTTTGGGCACTGGCACAATTTTGGAGGTTTTCCAGAGAGTAGGAATCATCTACAGATTTAGAGATGACCTAAAGATACTTGTAAATACAGGTGCAAGTTGCCCTGCACAATGTTTTAAAACAGCACCACCAATGTTGTCGGGGCCGGGGCTTTTCCTTGTATTACAGCCTCTAAACAGCCTAAGTACTTCTGACTCCTCAATGCTCATGCTGGTAGGAAGGGCGTGGAGGGTCTCAGCAGGAGCCTTGGTACTACTGCTGTTCTCAAAATGACAGAAAAAGGTGTTCAGTTGGTCTGCTAACACCGTTCCCTCAGTTTCATTAAGAATAAGGCAGTTTTTTCCCTACCCTTATGAGGCATGGAGGCCATGTTTTTTATTCCCTTCCAAGCCTCTCTGGCATTGCCAGAGGACAGAGAGGCTTCCAACCTGTTTTTGTAGTTGAGCTTATCCAGGTGTATTTGCCTTTTAATTTCTCTCTGTGTGTGGCTTATCATTTGGGTACACTTTGAACATCTTTGAGGGTATTACAGAGTCAACACAGAAATGTATATAACCAGACACTGCCACAACCTGCTCATTTATGTCTGTGGAATCAAAGACCTCCCATAGCGTGCAATCAAAACATCCCTGGAAAGCCATAATACTGTCACTGTTCCACACTTTAATCGACTCCACTTGAGGGTTAGTGTGATTTGTATGAAGTTCTGCAAGATTAAAATTCTTTCTTTTAAACGCTTTAGTCATGTGGCTTTTATTACATGAATCTGATATACAGCATGAATATTTGATAGCCTAGGCTGTCCTGAAAAAAGATGCCTTCAGCTTGATTGTACAAGACAGGGTCGAGGTTTTACATGCATTATTACAAAAAAAGGTCCAAGTGGACCAAAAAGCAGAAATAGCTTGTAGCTGTGAGGTATAAGTGAGTTTGAATGTCATGTGATGTTTCATCTTTTTAGCTTTTTAATCATTTAAAAGCATCTCGAAGGACTCTCCTTTTATAACTGAGGGAGTTAGGAAGGAACAAAGAATCAATATTTTTCTTTATTTCTCCAATTATACCTTTACTATGATACCTATGATAAAGACTGAATTAAATTAAAGTTTCAGTTTATTTGTTCAGAAATCCCTTCATTTACTGGGGCCATGAGCTGTCAGTCACACTTTTCCTCTTGCTTGGAACGAGGCCACGTGAATATTGTTCTGGACAGTTTTTGTCAGTTGATGATCTCTTTTCTCTTCTTTTTAGTCTGTTGCCCCTCTCTGTCTTCACTTGTCCAGTAGATGGTTTCCATCACACTCTTGTTACTGACAGCTCTAATGGCTGCTTGCTGCTGCTGTTGATGGGTTGATAAGGATTTTGGTATCCAAACAAAACAAATGGAACAATTCAGAGAGCTGCAGGGCGAGCGGATAAATCATTGTTAATTTATCTTTTAAGTAACCCAACACTAGCTCACTTATCCCTTTACTTATATAAAGTGGGAGAGTTGAGGGTCAATGCTGCGTGGATCTACATCAATAAAGTTAAAAGTATAGAGAAAGAATTGTTTGGGAAACTCTTTCCTAGTTCCCCATGTGAATTCCAGAAGTCTGTTATATGATACCTTCCTTTACACTCAAAGATCCTGCTGCCTGTGGTGCAAAGCTCACCGCCTGCATCTTCTGCTTTATGACCAAGGAAATCACAGCTGAAGAAGTCAAAGATCAAGCATAAACTATGCTCTCATGTTTTTAACCTTTTTTTCCGGTTTTCACACACCTTCAGAACATGAGACGCGGGGATCTGAGAGTTTTTCACCCCACTTAGTACGACATAACTTCACAGAAGGAGAGACTTTTTTAGAAACTAACAGCTGTTTCGTGCTGGATATATTTTAGCTGCAGAGGGGCACAGTCAGAACTCTCAGACTCCAGCTTGAGAGTTATTTCCAAAGAATCTAACATGCCATAAAATATCTCAGCCAAAACAGACAGGAACGTGGAGTATGGAGAGTGATATTTACTGGACTGAAGTTTGGTCATTAATGTCAGTCCTCATCTTGTATATCCATCTGTCTATACATTATCTACACCGCTTATCCCTTTTGATTTGGGGCTGGACTCTATCCCAGCTGACATTGGGCGAGAAGCAGGGTGCATCCTGAACCAATCACAGGGCCTCATAGAGAGACGGACATGTGTGGGTTCTCCCAAGCACTCCGGCTTCCTCCCAGAGACCAAAAACATACTCATTAGGTTGACTGGTGACTCCAAATTGCCCTTAGGTATGAGAGTGAGCATGAATGATGCAGGGTAAGCAGGGTGTACCCCGCTTCTCGCCCAATTTAAGCCCCGTGACCCTATAGAGACTGTGTCTGTCCCCTGACCCAAATGCCACATAGATGTTAGCACAAAAACAAGTAAAAAAGGTGTCAATCATAGAAATCTGGTTAAAATCAAAACCTCAAATGTAGAAGCTTCAAAACATCAGATAATTAGATGTGGTCTCTTAAATATTAGATCACTGAGATCCAAATCTTTACTAGTGAATGACCTTATATCAGAAAATCACATTGATTTACTCTGTCTAACAGAAACGTGGCTGTGCCAGGAGGAATATGTCAGTTTAAATGAATCCACTCCTCCCAGTCACTCAAATACTCATATACCCCGCAACACAGGCCGTGGTGGTGGTGTAGCAGCTATTTATCATTCTTGTCTCCAAATCAATCAGAGACCAAAGGCTAATTACTCCTCTTTTGAAAGCCTTGTTCTAAATTTATCTCATACTGATTCAAAAACCTGCCAGCCTGTCCTATTTGTGATAATTTACCGTCCTCCAGGCCCTTATTCTGAATTCTTATCAGAATTTTCTGAGTTCGTATCAAACTTGGTTCTTAGCTCTGATAAAATACTTATTGTAGGTGATTTTAATATTCATGTTGACAAAGAAAGTGATAGCCTTAGCTCAGCTTTTATGTCCTTAATAGACTCTGTTGGTTTTATTCAGGCTGTTCGCGAAGCTACTCATCATTTCAATCACACTCTTGATTTGGTTCTAGCATATGGGCTTGATGTTGATAGACTAAAAGTTTTTCCTGAGAATCCTTTATTATCCGATCACTTCTTAGTAACTTTTAGCATCTTCTTAGAGGATTTTGTGTTTTGTAACAAAATTGTGAAGAGTAGAAATCTGTCCAATGGTGCCGTGGCTAAATTTAAAGAAGCGATTCCTGCTGCCTTAAACTCAATAACTTGGCCAACTGATAACTGTGATATTAGCTATAGCCCCTCTCAGCTGGATCAGCTTGTTGACGACTCTGCCAGTCTACTAAGATCCACTTTGGACTCAATTGCGCCACTGAGACAAAAAACTATTAAACGTCAGAGGGCAGCTCCTTGGTTTACTCCTGAAACTCGTGAACTTAAACAAGCATCCCGTAAATTAGAGAGGATATGGCGCTCCAATAAGAGGGAGGAGTCACGTATACTTTGGCGGGAAAGTCACAATAACTACATGACAGCCTTACGACATGCTCGAGCTGCCTACTACTCCTCACTAATTGAAGAAAATAAAAACAACCCTAGGTACCTTTTCAGCACTGTAGCCAGGCTGACACAGAGTCAGAGCTCTGTGGAGACTGTGATTCCTCTAGCTCTTAGCTGTGAGGACTTTATGAGCTTTTTTAATGATAAAATTCTTAAAATTAGAGATAAAATTAGCAACTCCCTGCTTTCACCTGAACCTACCGTACCATTACTTGTAGTCAGACCTGCGTTAGATCATTTTTCTACAATTAGCCTTCAGGAGCTAAATTCTCTTGTCTCCTCCTTCAAACCATCTACCTGCCTTTTAGACCCGATCCCAACTAAACTATTCAAGGAGGTCTTTCCCCTAGTTTGTCCATCCCTGCTGGAGACAATAAATATATCTCTATCAACAGGCTACATGCCACAGTCTTTTAAAGTAGCTGTAATCAAACCTCTCCTTAAAAAACCTAACCTCGATTCGGGAACATTGGCTAACTACAGGCCTATATCAAACCTTCCATTTACTTCAAAGATCCTGGAGAAAGTAGTGGCTAATCAGCTATGTGACTTCCTTCAAGACAACAGCCTTTTTGAGGACTTTCAGTCAGGATTTAGAGCTCATCACAGCACAGAGACTGCTCTAGTTAAAGTAACTAACGACCTACTCTCAGCTTCAGATGAGAGACTTCTCTCAGTACTTGTTTTATTAGATCTTAGTGCGGCTTTTGACACCATTGATCATGATTTTCTTATACAGAGATTAGAGGTATTACTCGGGTTTACAGGGACTGCCTTAAATTGGTTTAAGTCCTACTTATCTGATAGATACCAGTTTGTACACGTGAACAACAAGTCCTCTGTGTACACTAAAGTAAGTTACGGAGTTCCTCAAGGCTCTGTGCTAGGTCCAATTCTCTTCTCCATTTATATGCTTCCCCTTGGTGATATCATGAGGAAATACTCCGTTAATTTTCATTGTTATGCTGATGATACTCAGCTGTATGTATCGATGAAGCCAGGTGAGACAAATCAGTTATCTAAACTAGACGCGTGTCTAAAGGACATTAGGACATGGATGGCCCAAAATTTTCTTCTCCTTAACTCAGACAAGACAGAGATCATTGTGCTGGGCCCTCGACACCTTAGAGAAACCTTTTCTAATGATTTAACTGCCCTAGATGGCATAAGCCTGACGCCAAGCACAACTGTTAGAAATCTTGGGGTTCTATTCGATCAGGATCTATCCTTTAACTCTCACATAAAGCAAATTTCAAAAACAGCCTTTTTTCATCTTCGTAACATCGCTAAAATTAGGCCTATCCTGTCCCAGAGCGATGCTGAAAAGCTTGTCCATGCTTTTGTTACCTCTAGACTGGACTACTGTAATTCTCTTCTTTCAGGCTGTCCCAGTAAGTCGCTTAAGACGCTTCAGCTGGTCCAAAATGCTGCAGCACGTGTGCTGACTAGAACTAGGAGAAGAGACCATATTACTCCAGTATTAGCCTCTCTGCACTGGCTTCCCATTAAATATAGAATAGAATTCAAGATTCTTCTTCTCACCTATAAAGCTCTCAGTGGACAGGCACCAGTTTACCTCAAAGAGCTTGTAGTGCCGTACAACCCCTCTAGAACATTACGCTCCCAAAATGCTGGCCTGCTCGTGGTTCCATCAGTCTCTAGAAGTAGTATGGGAGGTAGAGCCTTCAGTTATCAGGCTCCTCTTCTCTGGAACCATTTACCGACCACGGTTCGGGAGGCAGACACCCTCTCTACCTTTAAGGCTAGACTTAAAACATTCCTCTGTGATAAAGCTTTCAGTTAGGGACCAGCTCATAGTCCATAGTTTAGACATATAGTTAAGATGCAATAGGCTTAGACTGCCGGGGGGATCTGGCACACTGGGCTCTATCCCTCTCTCTCTCACACTCTCTCTCCATATCTGCCTCTGCCCCTTTCTGTTTGCTCCTGTACTCGTCTCTGGCTCTTGTCTTTTAGGTTGCCTGGGATCCTTGGTGGAGACTGCCTGCTGCTGTGGAGTCACGAAGCCTCAATAACTACAATTACAGACATAACACATATTTGGCCATCTCACTCCAGTTCATAATCATTATAGCTGTTAATGTTGATATTAACATGATCTTTCTATCCATGGTTGATACATCTATAGTAACTATCTCTAGCTCCACATGGACATGAGATCCCTCCTGAAAATGAGGTGTCACATCTCAAGAGGTCTACCATTAATACATTTATACTTAACGGAGACAAATATGGTAGGGATGCACTTGTGGTCTGGGCACCCATGAGTTCATCACTACCATAAATTCTTACTTCCAGTAAGACTTCTATTGATTATACTTCTATAAATTTTTCACCACAACCACACAGACATGAGGACCCTCCTCTAATAAATTTGTTTGCAGCAGAAACAAATTTGACGACGACAGGTCTATGATTGGTCCATTGATCTGTCACTAACTTTAGTTCTTACTTTAGTCCACTTGTCTCCACTTACCTCCCTCCCTTTGCCCACACACCCAACACAGCATCGTGTGGATTTGCTGTTCATCATGAGACTGGGGTCCACATTCAAGATTTCCTGCTGCTTAACAGAAGGTTTTTTCTTGCCGCCATGATGGAGGGATTCATGATTGGCTATATGGATTCATGTTGGGTGTTGGATGTATATATTTGTATATATATGTATATGTGTATTTTTATATGTATATATGTATCTATGCATATATGTGTATCCATAATATGAAGAGCTTTGTGCTCTATTGTAAAGTGTCTTGAGATAACACTTGTTATGAATTGGCGCTATACAAATAAAGATTGATTGATTGATTGATTGACCCTGAGAGGGATCAGCAGTATAGATGATGGATGGATGGATGGATGGATCACCCCAAAATGATAATGCTAAACCTCAATACCACTTTTATGGATTTTCCTCAGACTTTGCACAACTCACCACTCTCAAACAAATATGAAGTTACTGGACTTTTTTTTTAAGTCATAGGTTCTGCACCAACCTCTCCATGGCAGGGTTGTCCCTCTATGGGACTTTTTGAAGATGGCTGCCCCCATCCTAAACAGTTATTAAGCTCCTGTAATAATCCATTCATCAGCACTTCTGACTCATGTTTGTCGTATTAAATCAGTTGTATACATAGTATTGTTCAACTTATATTTATGGAAATGCTGCTATAGTGTTATATACATTCTTCATGTGCTATGTGCGAACTACAATGCAGAGCGTGCTAACAGAGGCTAACACAACGGCTAACAGTAACCTGGTAGATTGGCATTTTTTTTCCGACTTTGTAAGTGGAACGCTGATAACTCGGAGATGACGTCATTCCCACTTCCTCTTCCCAGTTCCGATGTAATTGGAACGCAGCATTTATCCCTGTTGTGTACATGTGCTGCAGCGGGCGTTGCAAACTGTTGCTGTTGATAACTGGACCACTTACATGCTCACACAGACTTTCTGTCCCTCCCTCACTGTGATAACCAAAAGCATATCGGGCAGGTGATTGCACAATCAATCACATTCATTATGGGTCAATCAGATAATGTTGCAGGCAGGCACTACTGCTGAGGTGTAAAGGACAGAACATAAGCTAGTTCATAAAACAAACCCTTGGCAGATGCTGGAAGTGAAAGTGAAAATATCCCGTCTATAGAGAAGTTTATAGTGTGATCTGATCTCTGTCAGAGTATCTCTTCAAATCTCTGCTAGGTATGAAAATAAAACAACTTTTGCAAAGAAATAACAAAAAGCATATCATGGACATAGTGATGAACAGCGTTTATCAGTGCATTCATGTAGGGTGACCATATGCCCTCTTTTACTCGGACATGTCCTCCTTTTTGGTCAAAAAATTATGTCCAGGGGGATTTTATAAAATTCACTAAAATGTCGGGGTTTTGCTCGGCTTGTTCTACAGACGAAGCTGTCGCCGGTGACAGAAAAAGACATGCATGATTCAGACTACCGTAACTCCTCGAGTATCTATTCAAATAATTCGGATGGATCCTGAAAGCTGAAAAGTGGAGCTTTCCAGTGATATACGATACATTACGGCTTGATTGCCTGAGGGGGCGGGACAGGAAGTGAACTGACTGAGCCAGGGAGCAGGGAGAGGATCCAGAGACAAATGTAAATCATTTATCAGTATTTTCTGTGTAAATAATGTAAAAATATTGTAAAAAATGACATTAGTATCATTCTGGAGTGTTTTCTTGCCCTTCTTTTGCTGTATTTTCGCCTTTTTTGTGATCATCTTTTTCATCATAGTTCATGTTTTATGGATTTCATAAAAAGTTCAGTAATATAATATAATAATAATTTAAATAAAATAAAATAGGTTGAGTTTCGGTTTTGTGTTCTCGAAAGTGTTGCAGATGTTCATTTAGAATTGTTTATAAAGAGGAACCTGTTGAAAAGTCAAATCTCTTTTCTTTTCTTGTAATTACACAGTGTTTTAAGCATTTACAACTTAATAATGACAAATACTTGCTAGAATGTTTTATTTTTACCTAAAAAAAAGGTGCAAAATAATTCACTAAATTATTATAATTTACTCAAAGGGCATTTTCTGACATATTTATTGACAAAAAAAGCCAAAAAAAGCCAAAAAAAAAAAAAAAAAAAAAGGCGGCCATTTATTTTCATAGTAGTAAAAGGGTAAATATTTATAATAAAGCACTGCACTGGACCACTGGCATTATTCCTCTTTTTTGGTTTTCAGAATATGGTCTACCTAATTCATGCCTTTTTTGTTTTGACCGGGATGTTTTTAAAAATTTAGGAGGAAATCCTGTTTGGACATAGCCTTAGTGAAGGGAATAAGCATATAATGGCTGCTTTTCCCGTCTTTATTAGAAATTCAACTGACATCTGCCTGCCGGTCATATTCTGCCCCAATTTCCAAACAACAAAAGTACAATGGTTCAAGAAAAAAGTCTCTCTGGGTTAGTGAGCTCTATCTTGTATCACAAGTTCAACAGATTATTCTTGATCTGAAGCAAAGTTTCAGTGCTCTTGAGACACCGTGTTCACAAGAACGTCACCAACAAATGCTCAGCATTGTAAACATAAAACCCAAAGCCCTGGCTGTCATCTTTGTGGGGCCACGTTAAAAACACATTACACCACTCTGCTAATTTCCTCCTGTAAGCCAATGTTAACTAAACTTGTCTTGGAAAAATCCCCTCCTGTCAAATATGATTTAAGTACTATCGAACATCCCTGCCCCCCAAAACACTCTTGTTTCCATTGGGAGCTTAAATCAGATAAGCTTTTGTGTGGGGCTAGTCCAAGATCTGAGCAGCAAATTAGCATGTCGCGTAAACCCTGATCAGACAAATTTCTACCCAGTTCTTCTTGGCCCCTAATCCAATAAAGCATTTGGTTTTAATTTTATAAGTAACAGCAAGCTGGTTGTACTGTCAGCTGTGGTTCACTGTTTTTGACATCTTGTGAACTTTTATCTCACAGAGACACAGCTATGTTTATTGAAAAGTAATCTGAGTTCTGACATTTCTGGCAACCCAAAAACAAAATGATGCCGACTCTTATTTCAACCTCATGGTCCCATATAGCAGTGCATGAACCACTTTGCTTTGGTCCAGACTAAAATCTAAGATATCATCATACACAGAGCTATAGTGGGAAAGTTCAAGTGGTGCTCCAGGCTGTAAAAGGGACTATAAATGGAAACAAAAAGAAGTTAAAGCTGTTTGAGGAGCCGGTGACTTGGTCTTTCAAAGGGATAAGCCAACATTTTTTTAGTTTTATTGTGTCATGCCTAACTCCTGAGTTCATGACAAGCAGATAGACGCCATTCTTTCAACTGTGTGTGCAGTAACAAGGAAGAGACGGGCAGAGCTAACCCACCGTTAGTTAGCTTAGCTCAAATACTGGGTGTCAACAGGTAGCATTAGCATGCCTCATCAGATAAACTCTTTAACAACTCTAAATGGTCCTGTGTGCTTGTTGTGACTCATTTTTTTTTAACCCTTTATGTTTTGTTATCTTTTATTATCTTCATATAATCATCTTCTACTCCTAAACAGAGGCTTTGTTTTGTTGAGCTACTTGGTTTCGCGATGGATGTGGCGAAAACCACAGCCGAAAGAATGGTGTCTATCTGCTTGTCATGGACTTGAGAGTGAGGCAAGATATAAAAACAACAAGAATGTATAAGTGTTCCCTTAACATTTCCACAAAAAAGTGCAGCATCTTTTTTTTTTATTCTTAGACTATTCCTCCAGTTTTTCTCCAAGTTTTGCTTCAGTGGTTCTTGACTTGGGCTCAGGCTGATGTTGCCCTCTTGTGGTCAGGCTGGGTTTGGATCGCCTTCCCTAAATGTTGTCCCTCTCTTCCTGCATCTATCCACTGTCCTCTCCACAGATACAAAAGCTGGAAGACGTTAGACACCAAACATTTGTCTCTTGCCCTCATCTGTTTGTGAGGATAACTGCACCACCTCAGTCCTCCAGTCCCATCTGCAGTCTGTTTGGAGCCAGTCAGCTGGTGTTAGAATGCTAACATTAGGAAACTTTTTCATCTTCTCGTGCCAACATGCCTCATTTCTCACGATAATTAACCATTACTCTTATGTCTCAGTATGTCCTCACAGAGCTACTAGGCTGGCTCCTTCCCTCGTTGACTTGTTCCTTTATACCATATTTTTCTCTTTTCCAAGGTCAATACTCCAAAAGTCCAACACCTGCTTACACTTACACTCATTGTCTGTAACTGGGAGCTTATGTTTAAGGTCTGGGAGCATCCTGGGAAATGTAGGAAACCCCAGTCTTAACTTGGAGTGACCAAAGCCGGATGAGGGGGAAAATTGGCTCTTGGAAACAGTCTCTTATCGCAGAATCAACCAGCGATCAAATATCTCGAACAGATGTGACAGTTGGAAGCAGGATTTCCTCAAAGAGCGTTATCGGCCTTTAATATCTATCGAGGTACCACACTCGCACCACCCTGCAGGGTCAGATCTGCATAGTTTTCTCTACATCCTCATCAGAAACTGGCCTTTCCTCGTCTTTTCCCCCCAGCCCACAGCGGTGCTGATCCCGCCTCTACCCCAAAGCCCCCAGTATGTCTTCACTACTGTTCAACCTTGTCCTTCTGTAAAGCAGGACAAGGTCGAGCTTCTAAAGGCAGGGATAAAACAGGAGGCAAGAGGAGAGGGTCCGGGGGGGGGGGCAAAGAGAGAAGACAAACGAAGAGAGAGAGGGAAAGAAAAACAAATACAAGACCAGGACAGGAAACAAGGGAGGAGAATTTAGTATGAGGAGAAAAACTGAGACAATCTGAGGTGAAGTGAGGATTAAAGGAGGGAGGAGAGGACAGAAGACGAGCGGGGACTTGGTGACCAATAAAAGCGTGTGGTGAGGACGGAAAAGGGAGGAAAGGAGAAGGAGAGCAGCGGAGTAAAGAGAAGAAGAAAGAAAGGGGACAAACCAGAGCAAGACAGACTGACGGACAGCTGAACCAAAGGTAAGACCATATGCTAATTTTCATCCTTTTCTTGTCGCGTTTGGAAAATTGCCTTCAGTGATGGCACAGTCCTGAAGACATCTGAAGCCAAACACTGTTATCTGTCACTATAAAACTCTAAAAAAATCCTCTTTAATGGCCCACATGTCCTCATCACATGTTCAGGAGAGAGAAAATGATGAATGTTTCCATTGTGAATTGTGATTTCTCGCTGTGTGCCAGCTGTTTTTGACGTTGATCCTCCAGCTGTGACCTGTAAAGATTTATGCTTGTATTTGAGGCTCATCACAAAGGCACATTAAGAGTCTGGATTACAAGATTTTCATCAAATAAAGTTCATTTCCCACATTTCTAGCCATTTACACCCGATCCCTACACGAGATCGCAAACCGTGATCACACTGACAATCCACAGATGGACTTTACTATTTAGAAAAGACGGGCTAATGACACATTTGTGACAGAAATTTCAGGAGAAACACACAGACAGACACATAGGATGTTTTTAAGGCTTAAGTGAACGTTTTCAAGTTAAAGAGAGGAAATCAGGAAGTGAAAATCACTTAAATCCTTTTGAACAAACTAAAGCTCAGTTTATGAATATATAAGATGTTTTTACGATGTGTTTCTTCTGTAAAGATTTGTTCATGATTTGGGGCTAATCTCACAGGGACAATAAGAATCTAGACTCAGTAATTTTAATCTAATAATATTTGTTTTCAGCATTCCTAGTAATTTACATCATATCCCCTGGATCCAGTGATTTTACTCAAATGTTTGTCTCTAACATTCCTGTCGCTTTACATTGATTTCTTTGCATGATCATAAACTGTGATCACATCGTTATTCCTCACATGGGCTGTAATATTTCTAAAAGCAGGAAAAAGAAGAGTAAGTGACATTTTTGACAAATTTTGCAGTTTGGAATATCAAAAACATTATTTCATGGATATCTTTCAAGGTTAATTTTCATTTTTTAGGCATATATTTGACTTTCTGTGTCTGCAGAAATTCTTCAAGTTTAAAATCCAAAACATGAAGAGAAAATCACTTAAATCCTAATTAACAAACTGATACTTTGTTTATGGATATGTAAGACGTTTTACAATGTAGTTCTTCAGCTGTGGCCTGTAAAGATTTGTCTGTGTATTTGAGGCTTATCTCACAGGGACAATAAGAATCTAGATCCAATGATTTTAATCAAATATTACTTGTTTTCTGCATTCCTAGCAATTTACACCCGGTCCCTAAACAGGATCACAAACTGTGATCTCACCATTATTCCTGGCATGGAGTTCAATATTTCTAAAGGCATAAAGAAGAGAAAATAACACATTTGTGACAAAATATTCAGAAAGAAAACATAATGTCATGGGCTTTTTTCAGGCCTAATTTTCTTTGTTAGATTCATGTTTGACTTTTTGTGGCAAAACTGATTCTGTTTTCAAGTTAAAGAGAAGAAATCAGGACTGAATAACCCTAAAATCCTCTTGAACAAACTAAAGCTCAGTCTATGAATATGTAATGTTGTTACAACGCAGTTCTTCAGCTGTGGCCTGTAAAGATTTGTTCATGCATTTGAGGCTCACAGTGATTTTACTCAGATGTTTGCCTCAAACATTCCTGGTACTTTACGCTGATTGTTATGCACAATCACGGACTGTGATCACATCACTATTCCTCACATTGGCTATAGTATTTCTAAAAGCATCAGAAAAAAAGGGAAAATGACATATATGCATAAACATTTCAGATTTTTTAATCTGAATCGTCTTTTTTTGTGTTTACATTTGACTTTTTGTCTCAACAATAATTCTTTTCTTAAGTTATGGAGCAAAAACAGGAGGTGAAATTGGTGGAAACCCTCTTGAACAAACTAATGGACTGTTATATCTATGTCCAATGCTTTTGTGATCAAGTTCCCCAGCTGTGACAGGTAAAGTTTAAACCTTGCTCTAAAATACTGAGTGAAAATCTGAACACAATGATTTTAATCAAATAAAGTTCTCAGAATGTAAGTGCTCTATTGTTGCATAACACGTCAAATCCTATCATGGACTTTGACACAATTCTGACCGTAAAACATGTGGAGGGAAGCATCAGGAAACATGGTTTTATGGTTAGTTAAGGGCCAACACTGACAAAACCAATTGTTATTCTGTTTTTGAGTAACAGAAGAAACAAAAGAAACATAAGTCAATCCTCCTCTCTGATGTTTTGTCATGAATTTGTACGTCTGAGTTCCTCAGCTGCAGACTGTAAAGTTTTGTAGATGAATTAAAGTTTCACTGAAAAGGAGAAAGAAATCTGGACCCAAACATAAAACACATAAAAAAACGTATAAAAATGATGAACTTCTGTCCAAAAATGCAAACAGCCACATCAGTAACCAGTTTAGGTTTGTGGTTTTCTTTTATTTTTCTTAAAGCTCCACAAAGATCACGCTATAATCTAAAGGCACACCACATTAATATCCTGAAATGGCCTTTTAACGGGTATTACTGTACATTTTCAGTTTTTTCACTTTCACTGGTATCAAGATATATTATATATATATCATATTATTTTTAAATATTTATTTACTTAAGAGTTTGTTTGAAAATGTGATCAGTTTTATCAATTCAGTGACAAAGATTTATTCCTGTCAGCTCACTAATTTAAAATAAGTTAAATGACGACAAAAATATTATCATTTAAAAGCAGAAAATTTTGCTATATTCTTAATTTACACAGATAATAGAGGGAGTAAATTTGAATAATCATTCATTAGCTGTTCTGTAGTTGTCAATCATAATTGCACAAATTACTAAGACACATCTGGACTTTCTTCGGGTCGCACTTGTTTGCTTTGCTACAACATTTGAGAAACAGGGTGACAAACAAGACCAGCAGCAGTTCTGTTTTTTTAAGTGAAGAAGAAGATAATAATAATAATAATAATAATAATAATAATAACTTTATTTGTACAACACTTTTAAAAACAGGGTTATAAAGTGCTGTGACAAGCAGGCAGGAAAATGCAGACAGCGAAGCACATTTAAAGGTCCCATATTTTGCTCCTTTTCTGTAGTTTAACATGGATCTTTGATGTCTCATGAAATGTTACTAACATGCTTCGGTCCAAAAAGCCTATGAATTAAGCACAGGCATTATTTCCACTCTCACATAACTGCTCTGTTCACAACAGCTGGTTTTGGGTGGTCGCCTTCATATGCTAATGAACCAGAGCAGCGTACATACTGCAATTCACGATAGAGCAGCGTAACTCGAGCGACGCACCGCTTACAGTCCTGAACACATACGAACCCTGAATTCATGCCATTTACCACACACACGGTTACAACAGCGAAGCTCTTACCCCCCGAACATCACAGGCTAACGCACAAGATGCTAACTGCAGTGGGACAACTGCAACTTAGCCTACATTCTGGGCTAACGTTAGCACAAACAGAGGGGTAACAGGGTGGGTAAAGGACTGATCATATTCAGGCAACTGCTAAACTTCTCTTCCTGAACACACACAAACCCCTAGCTCATGCCGATTACCACACACATGGTTACAACAGTGAAGCTCTTTTTCCCCAGACGTCACAGGCTAACGCACAACATGCTAACCGCAGCCTAGTCACCCAATGGGACAACTATGACTTAGCCTACCTTCTAGGCTAAAGCTAGCAGAAACGGAGGGGTAATGGGGTGGGTAAAGGACTGATTATATGCAGCCAACTGTTCAACTCCTCTTGACTAATGTAGGAACGTTGATACTTTGAAGTTTACCCTTCAGACTTTCAATAAATAACGTTAACATTGATGAACATGTGAAGTTACCCCTGCTGTTAGCATTAGCTTGTAGCAATGAGCAAAATACATACTAGACAGCATTAAAATACACACATTTCCATCATCAGGTTTGGCGACAGATTGTTGGTGCTGAGCCCGGATTCAGGAAAAGTCTAGTTCCCAGTCCTGTGTTGAACTGACTGAAGTCGAAGAAGCAGTCGGCTGTGAAGTGACTGACACACACATACAGGTTTTAGCCGACTGTAGCTGCTCATTCCCTTCAAAAATAAAATTAATTCACTGAGCCCTTTGGTCCTCCGAGGCTGTTACATTCATGCAGCCTGCTAAATACAGGTTTTGTTGTCTATTATGATATTTTGTGGGCTGGGAGGAAGGCCAAATACCCAAAAATGTGTTCAGAAACCTTATAAAAGTGGGTTTCCATAATATATTCCCTTTAAATCAGAGTCCCTCACAAACAAACACAAACAGCAGAATAAACCAAAACACATAAGAACCAAGGAAGAAAGCAGGAGAACTTCTACTGTCTCTCAGACCAACGGTGCTCAAGAAAGTGAAACATTTTAAAGACTGTGAGGAGAACCAAACACCCAAAAAGAACCTGTTCGTACAAGAGAAACTGGACAACACAACAACACAGCAACACATAAATCAAAAAAGAAAAAAAAAGGAAATAAAAAGGAAAAAGCAGAAGAAAAGAGAAAGAGACGATCAGCAATAAAAAGACAGAAGTGCAGTGAAATGAGTTCAGAATTAATAGCAGAGAGATAAAACGATATAATAGCCTAAAAAGTAGTCCATAAAAAGAGTAAAAATACAGCATATAAGGAACAGGTGATCCAGTTGGCAGAAAGAAAAGCAATCCAGCATAAAATAAATAAAATAGGAATTAAAAATAAAGTCACTAACAGCATTAATATGTAAAAAGAACATTTAAAAACCAATGACAGAGGAACAGGCTTAAAGTAAAGAAGCTAAAATCAACAATAAAAGCACATAAAAGACTTAAAAGACAGATAAACATAATAAAGATGAATATGAAGACACCTAAAAGCAAGTCTGTAAAGGCAGTGATGGGAGAGCTACTCGTAAAATGTAATAAAGTTACAGAAAGACAGCAAAAGCAGCTCACTACATTCAAGATATTTTCACTTATTTAATTGATATAATTATTTCTAATATTATTATCACTATTGTTATCACATTTGCGCTGTTATCATTACATAAAACCAGTGCTTTTCTGCATATTCATTGGACTGTTCTGTTTGTTTTACTTAATTATACATCCGCTATAATTCTTTATGTTGAAACTCTTTATTTGCCTTTTCAAATATTTAAGTCACTGTGCAGCTCTGCTCTGGTTTGTAATAATAAACCGTATTTACTTATTTAATTACTTACATCCACTTTGAAAAAATGATTTTAATGAGATACAAAAATCAACCTTTTCCCTCAAAATCAATAATTCTCTAACAGCTGAAATCATATTTTGTGAGTAAATAGTCCATTAAAAAATATGATTAGAAAACTGTTTCCTCCCCTTAAACCAGAAGAATAGAATAAACCTTTATTCGTCCCACACGGGGAAATTTGCAACGGTTATTGTTAATTTATTTCTGACTGTTTTCTGATTTAGTCCCTCGTCTGTGGTCCGAAACATTTTGAACCGTTTGAAGAGAGCATAAAGAGCAGAAATCTGGAACCACTGATTTTTATTATTTTTCATTACACTTCGCTGAAATTCTTAAAACAGATTTTAATACTTCCTAAAGAGTGGAAATGAAACAGGAAATGAAACAATTAAATCTGGAAAAACATCAGACATGTTTTATTGTTTGTTTTGGCAACACGAACAAAAATAATCGTGATTAATTGTTTCAGTTACAAAAGACAAGAAAGAAACATGAGATAATTAAACCCTGCTATTGTGTTATGCATCTACGTGTCTAATAATTTTATGATTTACTTTTTCAGCTGTGGTCTGTAAACTTTAGCAGCTTCAGTGGTGCCTCATCGGGGAAATAAAAAAATGGACTCAGTGATTTTTATCAAATAATGTTCACCTATATAATTTAAAATTTTACAGCAAGATGAGTGATTTCAGATTTATTTATGAGGCCTTTAATATTTTGATGAAACTTTCAATGAAGTTACTCTTTGTAATGAATTATAAACTCATTATAAACATGTGCGTCGGTGGCGCAGCTGGATAGTGCGCTTGGTCAGTGATCGGGAGGTTGCAGGTTCAAGCCCAGCTCCGGGCGGCACATGGCGATGTGTCCTTGGGCAAGACACTTAACCCCAAGTTGCTCCCACTGCTGCGTCAGTGGTGTGTAAATGGGCATGAAAGGGCGTGAAAGTGTTAGCCGATACTGATGGATAACAACATAGAAACTCTGAACCATCAGTGAGTGAATGTGAGAGAGAATGGGTGTGAATGGGTAAGTGTGACCTGCGGTGTAAAGCAGCTTTGAGTAGTCAATGACTAGAAAAGCGCTATATATAAGCTCAAGTCCATGTTTATAAGATATTATAATGCACTTATGCTTTATAATTATAGTCATTGTCACTTATGATGATTTGTAATGCTTCATAGTAGTAATATGTCATTATATAAATATTGTATTTAAAGAGTTATAATCATAATTAGAGTGAGGTATGACTATAATAAATCATAAATATTTAGTTTACTTTATAACAATAAATCTGACACACAGTAAAGCATTTCATAGTAATGTTAGAATTTAAAGTTTAGATAAACTCTAATTTTTTCAGTTATTGACTGTTTTATTTTTTACAGAGAGAGTAATTTCAGATTTTATTGTCAGTTTTATCTTTTTATATTTAACCGTGTTACCTTTAACTTTTTAAAGATAAAGGTATATCTATTAAAAAAAATCCTTTTATAAGTATTTAACTTTCATGTGCATTAAATTGTCTTGAATTTGATCATCTGAGGGTTTGAATTGTTGATCACAAAGAAATTAAATCCAGTACATTTAGCATTTTGTTTGCTTTTATTGCATTTTTTAATGTAATTAACCACTTATAGCAACTTATAATCTGATTATAATACATTATAGTTGTATTTTTAATAAGTTATACATTTATAAGAATGTACAAGAATGAACATCTCAATAAACTTTATTCTTAAATTCAGTCGATGACTGAATGCATGTCATATAAACAACTAACCTCAACAATCTTTATTAAATCTTTTACTGTGTCAGATTTATTTTTTACGAGGCATTATATTTATCATTCCTTAAAGCTATGAGCACATTTTATCACACTAGATGTATATTAATAACTCATTAGAAACACTGTATGACTGTAAATGTCTGATAATTACTGTAATAAACCATCATAAATCATTTCTTGTGCATAAAACTATGATTATATCACATTATAAACCCAGTAAAGCACATCATAGTATCTTAAAAACATGCGTATAATGTTTTTATAATACGCTATAAAGAGGGGCTTCATACAAAGTGCGACCAAATTTGCAAAAATATTCTAAAGCAGTTTTATTGTTTAGTTTGGCAACACAAACAAAAATAATAGTAATTATGTTTTTTATTTATATGTGTCCACTAGTTTTATGATTTAGCTCCTGGTCTGTAAAGTTTAGTGGCTGCATTAGCTGCTGATCAGAGAAATAAAAAAGTGGACTCAATGATTTTTGATCAATTAATGTTTACTTTCCCATCATTTCATATTTTATACTTGATTGCATGACAAGACGAGTCCCTTACAATCTTCTTTATATGGACTTAACTATTTCTTACAGCAGATAAAATCACAAGGATACTGAAAGTTTTGACTGACATTTCAGTTACAGAAGAAAAATAAAAAAGAGGAATCTGATCAAATTTAGCAAAACAAACGTAACATGATTATGAAATTTGATTGATTTGTTTCCTTCAGCCGTGGCCTGTGAGGTTAGCAGAAGCTGATCGAAGAGGGAATAAAAGAATCTGGACTCAATAATTCATAAAATAATAAAGTAAAAAGTGATTTAAGCCTGATCATTGCAACACAAACTTTGACCACTTATTTCACATTTGCAAAAGGACATTTTGGTTCATCTTAAGGTTATTTTTTAAATGTTACAAAGAAGTCTTGAGTGATACTCTGAGTAAGTTGCTCCAGTTTTGTCCTGTAAATATTAGAAGATGCAGCAGAAGCTTAATGAAGGTAAAAATACATATTTGGTGCAATTAATGCTTAATCACAGAGAAAAATAATCACAATGAACCTTTGACTGAACCGAATTCTTCACACAGACATTTTTAATTCTTAAAGGATGTTAAAACAAGGGGAAAATGAAACTGCTACACAGAGGAGTGAAGATTTTGGCAATATTTCAATATTATGGCAATATGACAGTCTTTAATTTTACTCTGGATGGATTCCAGTCTCTGAAAATGTACTCTCATCTGACAAAGAATTAGTGCCAAAAAACTTTAGTTTCAGTTTAGTTTAGTTTAGTTTTAACTAGAAAAGCACTCAGAGAGCACATGACTCTGCCAAGCAGCTCAGTTCTGGAAGTGGCTTTTCCACAACCCCTGTAAAAGATACTCTCTGGTCCACCAGGTCCAGAATTGTGGCAGGATCTGGACCAGACTCAGCACATACATGGAAGTTGTTATCCTGAACACAACAAGTTTTGGGAAAATTGCTTAATATTTGGATTTTATATGAATGATTAAATGTCATCAATGGGATTTCCTATTATAAATTTTAGTGTTTTTTTCTGACGTCAATCTGAATCAGATCCAGATTAAATTTACCTTGATGACAGAGACATAGACCCCGTATCATCCTGTAAAACTGGAAGTGAATCTGTTAAAAAAAAAAATGGCAGAGATATGATTTTTAAAAATTTCGCCCAATGTTAACTTATGGGATTTTTGGAAATTTTGGGATTTTTTTGCATTCAGAAAAATATACGTATCACCACCAAAATCCAACATCTTCTGAAAATTTAAGTGAAATCTGTCCAGTAGTTTTGCATAATCTTGCTAACAAACAAACAAACAAACAAACAAGTACAAATTGTTGATCAATCAGTCTCAATCAATCAATCAACCTTTATTTGTATAGCTCCATATTTGTCTTTTTGAATATAAATTTATTAAAGGTAAGCCGCTTGAGATGTAGCATCACATTTTCAAGAGGGACTTCATACCTATGGATAGAGGGATTAATCTAACATTAAACTCAAAAGTAATTATTTTTATTAAGTAGTTAAAATAGATACTCCGAGAGAGTAACGCTGTTAACTTTTAACTCCAAAAAGAGTCAACAGTTACACTTGATAAGAGTTAAAGTTGATAGTCTCAATTTGTCTATGCTGGTTTTGCTGTATGTAAAAAAGCAAAGATTTGGATAAAATAATTTAAGTCAAAAGTAATTCTATTTTCAGGCTCCTGAAAAAAAGAGAAATTGTAAATCAATCAAATTGACTAGAGCCAAATACTTCACGATCTGGTTGCCATTGCACATTACGTTTCCTCTTTATTACGGACTCACTTCTCGGGGCAAATGAAAACCTATATCTGATGATTTGAGTCAAAAGTCCACATTTGATCAATTTTACACCCTCTTGTTTTTCTCAGAGGAGATGAATAACACCAGTGCTGAACAAACATCAGACATATTGTTTAATCTTTAGGGCAGTGCAGTGTTCATTTTGACAGCACTTTTTAATTTAGTTCTTTTGCCTGAAATATCTTTTAGCTTTAGTCATAATGTAGTCATCTCAATTGTTTGAATTTAAGCATAGTTTTAGTTGATGAAATTTCACAGCATTGTAGTCGAAGAAATCTACTGTTACTTTAGTCGACTAAAATATGAAATGTAAAGTGTAAGGCATTTTTTATGTTTCCTTTAATATCTTAAGTCATGTTTACACTTGGATAAAATGAAACATCTAATAACCCTTTACTGAATGCTAGTAAAGTCTGAATGTATAAATGAATGAAAACAAATTTTCCTTTTGTGTGAAATGCAGTCACCTTTATTTAGGCTACCTGGCAGAGCATCTCAGTTACAATACCAGAACTGACAACAAACAGTGAACCTGCTCTAGATGAATATATCAACTCATAAAGAGAGGAGCTCGGGACATTAAAACATCTGCATCTATTTGTAACTGTACCTAAATATTTACACTGTTACCTTTTTTTGTTTAACATTTGTGAAGTGAAAAACTGGCCCTTGCACAAATGTAGTTGATGACCCCTGCATGAGTTTACAGACAAAAATAAGTCATAAATTGATCAAAGGTCTTTAAACCAAACAATGCATTATTTATAAATCAATACATCTGATGGATTTATGGTTCACTTCCTGAGCTGCAGGCTTTGAAGCTCTGCACATGTTTTAGAGGCTCATCGAACAGAACCAACAAAACTCTGGGCTAAGGGATTACTATCAAATATATTCCTCAATATTTATGCAATTAAGGAGTGATTGAAGAACAAGCTCCACTTCATCACAATGCAAACTGTGTCCTTGAAGAAAAAGACAAACAATAAAAAACATATGAACACTGCAGGGCTCCAAAAAACACGTTATGAACTGGATGAGCACAAACCTCCACCGAAGTGTTTCCAACATTGTCGAGGGAGTTACTCACAAAAATATGGAAAACTGCTCCAAGTCACACTGTTACCAAATCCAAGATCCACATCGGGATTTGGACCAGCACCAAAGTCGAACCACTTCTTCCATCTGCTGAGCCCAACATTCCCTGAAAATGTCATGAAAATCTGTTGAGAACTTTTTGAGGAACCACAGTTTATTTTATTATGCAACCTGTTGTATAATGACCAAAAAACTTCAATCAATCAACCAAACTTTATTTATAAGCACATTTCATACAAACTCATCTGCAGTTGAAAGTGCCTTACATAGAGACAAAAGATAGAGAAGAGAGAAGATATATAACTAGAATAATCATAGAATTTTCTTACAACTACCCAAAAAATAAACACTCAGCAGACAGCTACTGTAATGGTATTGATAAGATATAAAGAGGATTTAGAGACTAATGCACTCCAGAAAAGCTGAAGTAATTCAATTATCAAATCAAGATGACTGTTGAAATATAACAGAAAAGAAACAAGACAAAATGTATAGCAATAAAATCAAGAATCAACAGACATAGATAAATTCCAAAAATACATAAATTTTTTTTAAAAAGATTGAATTAAAATCTAAAATGATTAAGTGTAAAAAGACAACTGTATTATTATGCTAAGAAATATAAGAAAATACTAAAAATACAATTTAAAAAAATGAGACAAAAAAAAAACCTTAAATTTAACAATAAAGTAATTTAAAGAGATCCTTTACCAAATCATTTTTACCTTTTTGCTTTTACTGGTTGGTTTGACAACCTGAAGGAGAGGTGTAGAGACAAATTGCAGAAAGTGGTGAACAACTGCTTGAAAATCACGGAGGTAATAAATCAAATAAATCAGGTCAATAATGTTCAGCTCCCAACAAAACTGATTTCACCTTAATCATATTGTAATTTTTAACATGAAATTAAATATGGGTACACTTTTACAAGGATTTAGTAGTTTCAAATAGAGGCTTAAATATTTAAAATAAGAAAACTAGAAAAGTACTCAGAGAGCGCAGACCTCCGCCAAGCAGCTTCGGTCCGCTTTGACGAAAATGGTCCTATCTGGCAATGTGAAAGAATCCTTTAAAAAATTCCTGGATCCAGACGGTGATCCGGATCACCCCCAAAATTTAATCAGTTCTTCCATATCCCATTTCCGACAATTCCTGAAAATGTCATCCAAATCCGTTCAGAACTTTTCAAGTTATTTTGAACACAAACAAACAAACAGACGGACAGACAGACAGACAGATGAATGCCGACAAAACCATAACCTCCTTGGCGGAGGTAATAAATCCGTCAATTAATGTTCGGTTTTACACAGTTTAAGCAGTTTTGTGTCCGTAGATGATCTTACTCACATCACAAACTTTGACTGCATTTAAAAACTTCTTTTGGACTTTTTATTTTTTTACAACCGAGAATTGGGGCCACATTTAAAAAAAAAAAAAAAGAGAAAAGTTACGAGAATAAAGTCATAAAGTTGCAAGATTAAAGTCATAAATCTATTTAAATTAAGCTAGAAAACAAACGTTATTCTGAAAGGTTGTACCAGAAGTGCAGCCATTCGCCTAAGCAAAAAGGATGAAAAGAGAGTGTCACCTTGATTAAGGTATGCTTATATTGACCTAAAGTTTGGACAAATAGCCTTCTTCATGTGTTTATTCTCGTAACTTTATGAAATTATTCTTTAACTTTATGACTTTATTCTCTAAACTTTTTAACCTAATTCTCGTAACTCTGACTTTATTCTCATAACTTCTCCACTTTATTGTTGTAACTTTATAAGATTATTCTAGTAATTTTTTGACTTTATTCTCGTAACCTTATGAAATTATTCTCGTAACTTTTCGACTTTAGTCTCGTAACTTTATGAGATTATTCTTTAACTTGTGACTTTATTCTCGTAACTTTTCGACCTAATTCTCGTAATTTTATGAGATTATTTTCGTAACTCTGACCTTATTCTCATAACTTCTCGACTTTATTCTCTTACTTTATGAGGTTATTCTAGTAACTTTTCGACTTTATTCTTGTAACTTTGAGATTTTTCTTGTAACTTTTTGACTTTAGTCTCATGACTTTTCAACTTTATACTCCTATCTTTACTTTTTTTTGGAAACATACTTAACTTGGCCCTAATCCCCCATCATAATTTTCTTTAAGCTTGTAAAAAGAAAATAAATATTAATCTGCAAGAGGAAATGTTATTATTAAAGTTATTTGGTTCAGCTTGATATTTTTCATTTGGTTCCTTATATGACTCATAATGAGGGTTTAGGGTGAGGCTGAATGTTTTAGGAAAAGATCCGATTAAGTTTTTTCTGGCAGATATTGCAATTTCAATTCAATTCACAATTTTCTTCAAATCAAGCTTCAGTGGAATTTTAACTATGTTTACAGTATAAACAACAGTAAGGAAATAAATTATCAAAAGCAGATAACACATTATTCATCATCTAATATTGATGATAAATAATCTGTTTTCATTATTTAAGAGATACTCTGACTTCTACTCCTAAACGGAGGCTTTTTGTTGTTGACTTGGTTTCCAGAACTTCTATAAATGCAAATTACCTGCAAATTTGTAAAGTAGTATGTGTAACATAGTTGACACAACAGATCCTGGGTCAGTCAGGAACACTGCAAAAAACTGCAGCTCACATGATTACGTTGTCTGAAACTGCGATTTTGATCCGAAAATGATAAACCTTTCAGCCCTAGTTTAGGGTAACACATATAAATCTTATTAGATTTTTGATTTACAAGATGAAGAACAGATTAATCAAACTCTGTTAAACCAACAAACACACAAGGGATGAAAAACATGACCATAGCAGCTCCGGCTGTGCTTCTGGGGTTTTCTGCAGAGCTCATGAACAGGAGAAATAAAAACATGGGCTCATGAACAGGAGAAATAAAAACATGGGCTCAGTCTTCAGTGAAGCAGTTTATTGATCACTCTGCAAACTCAGAGCAGTTGTCTTATGACTATCACTGTGATTACTGATCGACATGGCAAAAACTTCGGTGATTTAGTTGCTCCAGCTGGAGGTTCAGGAAGTGGAGCAGAGGCTCAGCCTGGGAATCTGGACTAACTATCCAGCAAATAAGGTTCAGCATCCAGAATCTGAGCTGTGATTAACTCCATGTGAGACTGTGGCCCTTTTTCAAACCAGCCCCTACACCATCCCCCTCCGTGACGGAGTGCACTCCATCAGAAGTCACACTCGCAGCTGAACGAAGTTCACTTCGTCAAGGTGTAGGGTATAAATACAGCGGCAAGCTTTGGGATAAACTTCCCTCTCTCAGGCGGAAACAGGAAGTGTATGTTGCCATGGTTTTGCAGCGGCATCTTGCGGGAGCGGCAGTTTTGTCCACAGAAAGAAAAACAAACTCCAAGCTTGTAAATCTTGACACAGACTTCGTCCACGTATTAGAGACTTAATAAATCATCTCCAGAGAGAGCCAGTTTGTGCCTCAAGCCGAAGCAGAGACTCTCATTCATGCTTTTCTAGCTAGTCCAAGGAGGTTTTGTTTTTACTGGCATTTGCTGGTTTGTTTGTTGTGAGTGAGATAACTCAAAAATGTAAGAACAGATTCTGATGACAATTTCAGGGAACGTTGGTCGTGGCTAAAGGGAGAAGTGATTCGTTTTTGGTGGTGATCCAAATCCGGATGCAGATCCAGAAAGTTTTTAAAGGATTGCTTTACACTGTGAGATTCAGCAGTTTGGGCAGTGATGGGAGAGTTACTGGTAAACTGTAATAAACTAAGTTACTCTTAAAAAAAAATCAGCTTCACTTCACTAAAGCTGCACCCTGGAGAAAAGTAACAAGCTAAGTTACACCATCATGACCAAAGTGGCTCACTACATCCTCTACTTTGCTGATATCAGCAGATTATCAGCACTGTCAAATTGTTGATTTTTTTTCTATATTTATTGTTTGTAATTTATTGCCTCAATCTTTCCTTGAATTTGTATTTATTACCTCTGCCAAGGAGGTTATGTTTTCACCAGGGTCTGTGCGTCTGTTTGTTTGTGTTACGACCCTTGACAAAGTTTCTGGGGGATTAGGGAAAAAGAGTAACATAAAGGTTTCTAGTAATATCTAAAGAAAAATTGTCCGGGACTAATAGGCCCAACTAAGGAGTTTATTAACAATAACCAAATCAACCAGAAAGAAACAGTCCTTTTAACACAAACACAAAATAAACTAAAAATGGGAAAACAACTTCGGGGTGCTCCCAGGGCAAAACAACAAACAAAAACCCCCAACTACCTTAAACCAAAATAAAGATCTTACCTCTAAACAAAAGTTACAAAAGCTGAGCTCCCTGGCTGACCAAAAACAGGAGAGAAGATAGTGAGAAAAGAAAATGGCAGAGCACCCCTACAGATCCCACTACACAGCATGGAGGAAGAGTCTGTGTTCACAGGTTGGAGGCTGAGGTCTGAAGAAGAGAAAGAGCTGTCCACACTCTGCTCCTGATGAGGGGAATCTGCTTCAGGTGTCGCTGCAGTCAGAGGAGGGGTCACAGAATAGACAGCCCACTTACAGGCCGTAACAGTTTGTTACCAAGATTACGCAAAAACTACTGGATAGATTTACATGAAAATTTTACCAGAGGTGTGGTTTGGTCCAAGGAAGGAGCCATTACATTTTGGAGCTGATCCAATCCAGATTGATGTCACGAAAAAACACTGATTTCATTTACGTCATTATGGGAATTGTAGTTTATTTGCAAAACAATGTTTTTCAAGCCTATGTCGTAGTAGTAGTTTTATTTCAAACATGCAAGAAATAAATGTCATATATTATGTACATCTATACAAATATAGTAAAATACCAATACAAAAGCAATTAAAGGTCCCCTCAGTAGAAAATAACACCAATTGATTTCACCCACATGCTCAAAAAGGAGTGGGAAGAAGTACAAACTTATTTAATCCCACCCCTTCTCCATTAAAGTCAATTATTCCATGTGCTGTTTGATATGAATTCAAAAACTAAATCTCATACGACGTAATCAACAACCATATACCTTATGAATATATATGTATATATACACATACATACACACACACACCACTAACAAAAAATCATATAAAATGTCTCTACATTTCCCAGCTTCAGCAGATATTTTATGATAATTACAAGTGATTCAGTCATTTATTTATCTTTGTTTTTACACTTTATAAGATCCATCTGGACTCATCAAATGAATGTAAATTTTAGTAATAATTATGGATTTTCTGACCTCAAATTAGACAAAGAAACTGACTAAGGTCTAAGTTTTTGCTGTGTAAGAAAAGAAGAGAATGAAAACAAGTGTTAAATAGAGAAAATATGGACTTGTGTTTTCCCCACAGGCAGTTAAACTAGAAGGCCTCACATGTGTAGACCCCAGATGATTAAATGCAGCCATACGAGACAAAGTACATCTTTACAGAAGTTATTGCGACTTGAATCTTTCCCCCAAAAACAAGAAAATAAAAAAATGAGAGCCAAATATGATCGATTCATTAATAATTCTGAATTATTATTTACCAACAATGATCCTTGTTGCAATATATGCCATAAATTTAATTAATAAATTAGTCCTAAATGATTCAGGGGTGTCTGTTGAGATCAGATTGAAATCCAAACCTTAAACATTTTTTGTTGTACCATCTCATTTTTAAAGAAATTTACTGCAGTCATTACGGAAATGTTATTTAGTTTCTATCGATCTATCTATAGAAAAGCTTAATTAGAGTTATAAATTCATAAATTTAGATTATTCAGACATTAGGACTTAGGAAATCTCCCCAACCCAGCTCATTTTAATTGAAGACCCCTGATACTGACTTTTCCCAAAATGGTATATATTGCAATTATCATTTAAAATTACAAATTTTTTTTTTTTTTTTAACCGAGTAGATGTTACCTAATTTATTTCAGTTTATTGTAGTTATTAAATTTGGATAAGGTCTACCCAAAACACTGGAAATTGTTACCTCAGTTTTATTAAGTAATTGTACACATCTTAAAACTTCTTTTTTTAGACTTGCTTTTACATGATGCTTTTACATACTTGTTTACCAACCATGTTAGCTATTTATTTTATCTACATACTTATTTTACAGTTACTTATAAAACTATTTTTAAACTCTGCTGTTCTTACCCTCCTCACTGGTTTCTCATTGTTTAGTCATTGTTTAGTCTCATTGTTTATTTTTTTTATCCTATTTTATTTTATGTATTTATTTATTTTTCTCTTTTATCCATTCTCTATCTACCCTCTTCTTTTCCATCTTCCTGATGTGATGTTGTCAACTTCCAACTGTCGTAAATTTATCTGTGTATCCATAAATGTATTATCTATTTATTATGTTATTGTCTCTTTATCATTATATATAAACAAAATTCCTTCTACACTCGTGTTCTTTGTATGTACGTGCTCACATTAAGTGCAGGCATTTTTGGGGGAAATTTTACATTTGTGAATTCTCACTGATAAATTTGTAATGAGGTATTATTTTAAAATCACATTTTCTAGATAAAATCACATTAGTGGTGTTATTAAACCTCTATATGAACTTGATAAGTACAAAGAAACAACCTCTTTATTGACCAATCAGATTAGTATAATTTCTTCTTTGCTTGTTTTTGCAACAGAAGTCTCCACTTTGCAGCCGCCAAACATCAAAAAGAGTCAAATCAGTCCAGCAAACCTGTCAAATGTGATGCGGCCCTTTGTAACATTTGGAATCATCCAGAATAAGTGTAAACATGTTATTAATTTATCCCAAAAGCTTCTTCAATGCAATTTTTTTCTCTTAACAATTTGCATCATGTTGATTGGAGTTGATCACACGCTTGATACCATCTAATTTGGATTTTTACGTACGGTAAACATTAAATTTTTCCAATGAAGTGTCTGTCTGCAGTCTTTCCTCGTTACATAAATACTTGTCACAGAATCCAAAGATGGCCTGTTTGTGAAGCCCCATTGACTTTTATCTTTATTATTGTTTTATTTTGATATTTTCCACATGCTCGGCGTGTCTCTGAACCATCAGATGTGTTTTTGCTTTTGTTCCGGAGCAGACACTGCTGCAAAGGACCAAAAAAATCCCTGCATGCTCGAGCTGCCTCTGCATATAAATCTGACTTTTCACAAAGGAAACGCTAAAAAAATCACATCATATTAAACACTCAGTGAATTACTGGTAATTGGTGGTACGACCTTTTACCTCCGCCAAGGAGGTCATGTTTTTGCCGGTGTTTGTCTGTATGTCTGTTTGTTTGTTTGTGTTCAAAATAACTTGAAAAGTTCTGAACGGATTTGGATGAAATTTTCAGGAATTGTTGGAAATGGGATATGGAAGAACTGATTAAATTTTGGGACTGATCTGGATCACCTTGGCGGAGGTTTGCGCTCGCTGAGTGCTTTTCTAGTTTTTTAAACAATAAATTAGTGTGAAGTAAAACAATGTGGTCAGCAAGAAATTTTACTTCAGTCCGTGGTATATCTTTGTATTTTGTCTGTGGCTATAAAATGGTATATATAAAAACTCATCCAGTCTGTCTTACTAAGTGGTGACAGAAAATATGCATAAAAAACACTTTAATTGGTGGAACAAATTAAATCATAAAAGTCTTAAATCAAAAAAACTCAAAAGAACAGTATTAACTAGTGGAAATGGATAATGAACAAACAAAACATTCACTGTAATTGGAGCTACAACTCTATTTTCTTGAGGAAGAATTGAGCTGTAAAACACTAGAGTCAAAGCAAATGACATTCAAAAACATTTACTTTAATTAGTGCTACTGATTTGTGAATACAGGAATTTAACGTTATTGCAGGAAAAAAGTTTCACATAATTGGAGCAACAATTCCCTGTCCTTTTCCAGGATGAAAAAGTAAAAATAAAGCAGTTGGATACAACTGGAATGGAGTTATGGTGCGTTCAATGATCTCAGAAGTTGGAATCTATTAGTTACAAACATACATCATTGGGAACGCCACCATTGGTAGAAATTTCCTACCAGAAATTCCAACAATCTTCAGCTTTCCTGACTTAACCAGCTACCAGTAACTGGAACTCCTTCAAGTGGGATTTGACAACATTCCCAGTTCTAACAAAGGACTTCCAAGGTAACTGGAACGTACCATTATTGACCATAACTGTGTTTGAAACCGTTCACTCACTCACGCACTCACTATGTGGATGTGCCAAGCATCACATAAACAAACCGGGCACTCAGGAGGATAACAATGGTTGTATTGATGTCAATAAATAGTTGAAACGTCAGTGGTGTGGAAGTTTGATTTTGTCATCTACGGTTTTGTGTCTCGATTGTGAGCTGTAACAGCCCACGATAGTTCATGAGCTAACTACAGCTACTTAGAGCGTGCTAGCGAAGTAACGGTTGGTTGTATTTAGCTTACGAGCTACAAGTTATCACCCCTATATGGTCGCAAAAACTGTGACGTTTTCAAAACAAAAATGGTTCCTGTTGTTGTTTGGATGCTGCTAGCACAATTGCTCCTTCTCAGGCACAGGCGGAGACGTTACTTACATTTATAAACGAAAGCAGCGGCAATTTGTGCCGTAGCAGCCTTCTCTCTCTGCTTTTTCTTCTTCTCCTCTGGAAAAACACAACTGCATTGCATTGTGGTATAGGGGAGTACAATATAGGGTACATCGTATGTACACTCACTTTTGCTGTGCATTGTGGGTACTTTATAGTGCACTTTATAGTGAATGAAATTAACCGCTGAGAATTCAAACAACACTACAAGATGGAGAACACACTATATAGTGCACTACAGCTCAGGTCACTCTCCGCTCCATTTTGGTTGAAGTCAAAACGATGGAGAGGGACCTGTCTGCAGGGACAAGGGCGCCGCCATATGTCCATACTGGGAAGTACCAACTGGAGGTTGGTCTTCTTCGTGTATATTATTACTGATTTGTTTATTTCTTTGTATGTTTGCTCAATAAAACATTTGTCACAAAAAAAGATAAGTCCAAGTCAAGTTCATAATGTTACCAGCATGATAGAGTAATGTTGTGTTAACTGTTATCCAAATAAAATAGAATTAATAGAAAACTGAAGATCTGACAAGAGGAAGTCTAATTATTACAGTCATTTAAATAGTTACTCATGAAGATGAACACGTCTCCAGACCCAGGAACTCTCTGTTCTGTGGCAGTCACAGTTGTCTGGGGCCACAGTGTTGGTCATGAGGCCCCTCTCTCATCCCTGAAAATCCCTTCTGGATGAGGAACAAGTCTTTTAGCAAAGCTTCTCGACTGCTTTTGAGCAAACACTGTGTGGGAGTCTGGAGTGTGTTTAATGAAGGGTGCGCAGGCTTCCTGCACACACACACACACACACCCCACATTGTATTCATGTTGTTTAGTAACTGTAATATTAATATTTATTATTTGAAACGTTCACATAATCACTTGATCACGGGATTATTTTAGGCTTATAATTGCTAACATTTGGGCAATTAGATGTTGGCACTTAAAATTTTCACTAAAATAACCATACCTATTATAAATATAATTATTAAAAAAAAATATATGTATAAAATGTTAAAATAAATTAAATAACTACTAAATGATACAGTTATGAGTTATGATTTTTATACAGTATGTATAAAATTGTTAAAATAACTATACCTATTATAAAATAATTTAAGTAAAAAATATATAAAATATTATGAATAAAAAATAAATTAAATAACTAGTAAATTATACAGTTACGAGTTATGATTTTTTTTACAGTACGTATAAAATTGTTAAAATCACTATACCTTTTATAGAAATAATTAATATAAGTAAAAGATATATAAAGTTTTATTGAGAAAAAATAAATTAAATGAGTTAATTATACAGTTACGAGTAAATATGTAACTGCAAAATGAAAATAATTTAAAAAATAAATATAATTTCCAGTTTGTACCTCTGGTATGGGTTGGGCTTATTGTGGCGCCCTTGTTCCTGCAGACCAGTACTCTTGGAACGATGCCGTCCAACATGTAGCTTAATGGATGCTGAAAAATAAAAATATCTCCTTTGGTAACTTAAACCTATCCAACCGGAATTACCTACTACTGTGTAGTGGACCATTTAACAGGCTTTAAATATCAGTTTTATTTCTGTGAGTCATTTCATGAAGCTTAAACTATCATATACAACTGAAGCACTTCACGGGCTAAAACTTAAGCTAGCAACCATCAAGTGAAACTTATCATTAAAAACACACCTTTGTATTTATCCAATAAAGCATCAGTAAAAGCTGAATTCTTACTCTGAAAACTTTCATTCGGCTCTTCTAGTTTGTTTTCTGAGTTTGAAAAACGTTGATGTGGATCCGTGTAAGAATAAATGTTCATTACAGCAAGGAGGATCTGCATGATGGCTGCAACAGACTAACAGACTGCATACTACATTATAGTAAAAAAAATATAATAAAATAACAACAAAATGTGTTTAATACATGTGTGATGAAACACAGGACATTTTGTCTCAGTTTCTAGAAGACAGTAAATGAAAAGAAGAAGCTGTGAAACAGTCTTTTGAGATGAGTAGAGAAGATATGCAAAAAAAAGCCTTGAGCTTTATTCAGTGAAAAAAAAAAGAGTAATTGTGAAAGGAAACAGATAATAAACATTAAAGACTCATTTTAATTGGTGCCACAGCTCCATTGTGTTCTTGTGCTCAAAGAATTATTAAAAAGAAAATTATTGATCCCTGAATACAGAAATTTGATGTCATATCAGAAAAAAATGCTTCAAACATTTCATTATAATTGGAGCTACAAATCTCTGTCCATGATCAGAAATAAATAAAGAAAACACATCAGTGGAGTATGACTATTATGCAGTTAATTCATGAAAAATGCTTGATTCAATTGACGGCACATGTCTTTTTGTCGTCTGAAATGATGAAATACAAAAAAAAAAAAAAACAAAAAACATAAACATAGATAGGTACAGTTATTTAAAGTCACAACAGAAAAATGCATTTACACCTTTCACTGTGATTGGTGTCACCGCTCTCATAAATCAATTAAATGCAATATTAGCAAATTATGGATGTTACCCTGCCACGATAACAACATGCTTTCAATTACTTCATCTCAATTTGCTGCACATGTTTTTTTTTTATTCTTTGATATGAAACATTGGTACAAATTAAACAGAATTAATCTGTTAAGTACAAACACTTGAAGTAATTACAGAAGGAAACTACCGGATTAAAGATTTATAAACAAATGAATGATGAAGTCTTAACATGTAATAACCCCAGAGCCATCCTTTAACTGACACATTCAGTAACCATTGACCCCCGTCAGCCCCTTACCCTCACACTGCTGCCACCGGGCCGCAGATACACGTGCAGATGGCCTTAGCGGGAGCTTTGTGCCTCCTGCCACAGCAGCTTCAGCAGCTTGAAGTAATAACTGTTGGTGTGACTGAGCCAAACTGTGTGTGAACAGTGTGTCCGTGTGCCAGCGCGTCAGGAAACACTCCTCCCTTCAGGAAAATGAAGGAGAAAAAGAAGAGAGAATCTGGCTGCACAGGTCAGTTTGTCTCTGTTTATTAAAAAAAATACAGATATTTAAAGTCAGCACTGGAAATGTGAAAAGAAGCCTTAAGCTTGAGTTGGTGCTACGGCTCTTGCCTTTGTCTCTAATTTTCATGTTTTCTAAACTTTATTTAACCGGGAAAAGAAACTCACTGAGATTAAAAAACTCTTTTACAAGAATTTCCTGACCGAGAAGAAGCAGCAGCACGGTAACAAAATCACTTACAGCAACAACAGCAACACATAGAAACACATAAAAGCATGCATGACACTGAAAATAGAATGAAAAACAATAAACACAAATTAATTAACAAGCTTAACTATGAAAAAAAAGAAAATCAGTCAAAACATCTGCAGCCAGACGCTTCAGTCTCCAAATTTTAATGCTAAAAGTAAATATGAACAAAAGCATCGGTGAAATATCGAGACGAAGTCAATCAAAAAAAAATTAATGCAGCGGCTTCATTTTTTTCTCTCATGTTCATAGAAAAATTAAAAATAAATATAATTCATCCGTAACTTACTTGGAGTGATTACAGATCAGTGTTTATTTTGTGGACTAATTATTTTCTTCATAGTTTTCATCAACAACCAATCCAATTAGACCTAATTTGGTCATGTAGAAAGTAGGGACAAATTGGGAATATATCCAATCACAGCTACTTTGGTTGTGTGGAAAGGTTGGATGAGTTAAGAGGGACATCCAATCACATCTGCCTTAGCTTGGTGGTGGTGGGATAAGTTGGAGAGTGATCCAACTCTCTTTATGTATATTTATATTCATGTAGAGCAGGTTCACTGTTCGTTGTCAATTCTGGTATTGCTGGTATTGTAACTGACACACTGAAACTAAATTAAAAAGTGCTGTCAAAATTAACACTTCATCAGATAATATGCATTAAAAACCTCTCACTCAGATCAGTGCTGCAACAATAGTTTCTTCTTAATAGTTTTCCTGTTTCATGGTGATGTGAGCAGTTTCTTAATGTTCACTGTAATAAGGTTAATTTTACAGCAGTATCACTGCATTTTCAATAACAGTTTAATTTCTGTATTTTTAAATCCCAGTTTTATCGAACTCCTTGGTCCTTCCTGTGTTTGCATTGACAGCAACATTTCTGTATTTCGTTCTACTGAATTTCAAATAACAGTAAACTTCCTGTATTTTAATTTACATTTTTATTTCTGTATGTGTAACTGTTTTTCCTCATTATTTGATAAAAATGCATTATTTGTAAAGAGAAGAAAACATATTTTTATCCAATAAAACTTCCAACAATGTGAAATATTTTCAAAAAGAGACCTCGCCTTCCCTTTCTCAGTTTTCCAGGGCAAAATGGAATTACAGCAGTGACTGAATATTCCCCTCAATCAATTGCGATTTACAGTAATTTGCTGTAAAGACCTTTTAAAATAGGTAACTGTAGATATTATAGTAAAATACCATGTTTATAAAAAACAGTTACCATGTTCGGCATTGAGAAACTCTCACGTCTTTGTCTGTTTTGATGAAATAATAAACTTCAGGTCAAATATCCTTCAGAGATGTTTTTTTTTTCCCGCTGTAGAAATTTCACTTTTGGAGAAACAGCATCAGTAAATCAAGATGTGCTGCTCAGTGAGATCTGTCTTTCTTTAATATGTGGACGATTGTTTTGGCTCTTCAGTTTTGTTTTAATCTTTTGTTTGAAAGTTTGTTTGGTTTGTTGTATTTTGGTGTAACTCCAACTGTGATGCTTCGCTGAATCTGCTCTGGATCACCACAGGATTTGATCATCAATGGAGGGCTTCAGTCTGAATATGTCCCTCACATATTTACTTTTATCGGCCATTGAGTGGGGGAATTTTTATTTATATATATATATATATATATATATTTTTTTTTTAAATCACATTTTCTTGATAAAATCACAGTGGTGTTATTAAACCTCTATATGAACTTCATAAGTACAAAGAAACAACCTCTTTATTGACCAATCAGATTAGTATAATTTCTTCTTCGTCAAAAAGAGTCAAATCAGTCCAGCAAACGAGAAAAATGTGATGCAGCCTTTTGTAACATTTGCAGTCATCCGGGGGAATAAGTGTAAACATGTTATTAATTTATCCCAAAAGCTTCTTCCAAGCTATTTTTTTTCTCTTGACAATTTGCATCACGTTGATTGGAGTTGATCACACGCTTGATACCATCTGATTCGGATTTTTATGTACGGTAAACATTAATTTTTCCAATGAAGTGTCTGTCTGCAGTCTTTTCTCGTTACATAAATGCTTGTCACAAAATCCAAAGATGGCCTGTTTGTGAAGCTCCATTGACTTTTTTCTTTTTTTATTGTTTTATTTTGATATTTTCCACATGCTCCCGTCTCTCTGAACCATTAGAGGTGTAAATACATTTTTCCTTTAAGGTTTTTCATTATTTTTTTTCTCTTAACAAGCTACATGATGCTAATCGGAGTTGAGAAAACTTATCAAATGCTTGGCACTATTTGAATCATATTTTTAAGTACGGTAAACATTTTATTTTTGATGAAATAGTAAAAATAAAAAAAAGGAAATTCTGTAAATACAGACAGATGAAGTCAAGTCAAGCAAAAACAATCAGTTTTCCTGTCTCTGTCTGCCATGATAATATCATAAAGATGTATTTAAAAGCTGCATAAAAAAGTTTGAATTTTTCTTCTCAATGATGTTTGAGTGTTGTTTTTGTGTCTTTGTTAAGTTTAATCACAAAAGTTCTCTAATTTATAAAAGTCCTGGTCTCAGAAAAGGAAGAGCTTTAAGGACAAATATTTTTGCTCAATGGTGATGAATGATTAATAAAGTATCTAAAAAAAATACCATTTAAAATATTTTCCATTTTTTTGACTTCATGCTTGTTTCTCTTCAGATCGTACTAACCACTGACGTATTTCAAGTAAAATTTTAATGTTTTTGCTTTCTGAGTGACCCCTTCTCCTCCTGCTTTTTTTAATTTCATTTTGGCATCACAATAAAAGAGAAGTTAAAAGTTTGACTGAAATATGAGGTCAGAATCACATGTGGAAAAAAAATGTTTTATTGTAATTTTTTTGGCCATTATCCTTTTGTAGCTGGATAAATTGAACGGACAGAGCGTGGATTTAGTAAAGGAAAGACTAAAAGAGGAAAAGAAACCCTAAGGTAGAGGTGCTTAACTGGTGGCTTGGGGGCCACATGCGGCCCTCCTCCTCACAAACCAGCCAGTTTGGAATAAAATGAAATATAATGAAGACAATCTGCCATATGTTTCTGTCTGACTTGCCTCTACAACACCATGTACAAAGTGCATTACAACATATAAATGTCAACTAAATAACCTTTTATACCTGCTGAATGTTCTGTTTTTACATAAAATCTTTATTATTTGTACATCATGTTTTTTGTGATGTCCTTAATGAAGTGCCATCATATGCAGTTTTAAAAACACTCCCTTAAATAAGCTTAAGCATTGAAAATTAATCTCAATTGTCTTCTTTTTATCTTTATCTATTCTTTTTCATTAGTAAATGCTGTAAAATCAACATAAATGTTGGCATATATATTTCTGTCAGGCAGAAACCTTGAATCTACAAAAAAAGCATTTTAAGAAACGTATTTGCTGCAGGTTTAATGTTTTTCATGACTGGAAATTGGTTTATTTGGTAAAGGCTATTAGCACTTTACCAAATAAACTTCTTGATGGCATAAGCAGCGCAAGTCTGACTCTAACATGCAGTGCAGTTAAAGTACTCAGCGTAGGATGATGAAATGACAGCAGCTCATAAAAACAAAGCTGTGGTGAGAGAACAATCTTGTTAAGTCATTTCTGACCCACTTTTTGTAAAGTGTGAGAACTTCATTTTGCAGGAATGTGCACGATGAAGCCAAGTGAGCCCACAGAGACCATTCTTGCATCATTCTGTTATCACCCCACATTTGGATTCAGATCATTTTAGGGAAACAAAGCCTTGTAAATTTGATCTCAGCACCACTGAAGCAACAGCATATGGCATAAAACCTTTTCAATTTGACAAAATTAATTTGCACTCTTTCACATATTATAGCTGGAAAACACTAAACTCCAAATGATAATGACGATACGAGGGCTGATTGATAAGTTGTGAGCCTTGTATTGAAGAAGATAACCAGGGATGTCCTTTTTCAGCTCTACTATTCCCTGACTTTTTAAGGCTGTGTACCCTAGGTCTGGTGTCATTTGGTCAGTTTATGTCGAAGAGGCAGCACTCTAAAGTAAACACGGCAAGTGACTTCGCAAAATGGACAAAATGCCCCCGTTCACAGGTCTGTCGTTGCCATGGCTGCCATTAAAGATCCAAGGCCTTTGACACGGTTGATCACAAACTTTTAATTGATACACTGGGATTGGGATCTCAAGCCAAGCTTCCACTTGGTTTGCAGATTATCTATCAAATAGAACCCAGTGTGTCCAAATGGCTGACTCCTTCTCTGGTTTCCTGAACATCTCAAAAGGAGTACCTCAAGGTTCAGTCCTGGGACCAATTTTATTCTCTATCTATATAAATAATTTGAGCGTCAATCTGTCGAATGCATTTTATCATTTTTATGCTGACGATACAGTCATTTACTGCTGCTCTTCCTCACTTTCACAGGCTTTAGAATTTTTACAGACTGCTTTTTATACAGTTCAGGCTCGTCTTCAATCTCTGAAACTGGTTTTAAATGCAGAGAAAACTAAATTCATGGTATTCTCTCACAAACATGAATTAACTGAGCCTGCCAGTACCATTACAACTCAAAATGGCAGGCAGATAGAGCTGGTCTCTAGCTATAAATATCCTGGATTTCTGCTTGACCAGGAACTCTCATTCCAGGCTCACATTGCCAACCTGGTCCGTAAATTGAAGGTAAAACTGGATTTTTTCTATCGGAACAAATCCTGTTTTTCCCTCAGAGCTCGGAAATATCTTGTCTCTGCAACCTTTCTGTCACTGATTGACTATGGTGATGTTTTGTACATGAGTGCCTCAACCAAATGTCTCTGGACTCTGGACACTGTTTATCACTGTGCACTGCGTTATGTTACTGGCTGCAGACGTCTCACTCATCATTGTGACCTTTATGCCAAAGCTGAGTGGCCCTCCTTGAGCTCCGAACTGACTTTGGAAGAAGAGCTTTTTCTTATGCTGCCCCCACCGCCTGGAACAATATACAGACTGAACCGAAAATGGCTGAACTGGTTTCACTCAAAGCTTTTCGTTCCATTTTGCTCACCAGACAGCGAGGATCCTATGAGCAATGCCTGTGTTTTTAACTGTAACTGTCCTCAAAAATGATTGCTCTTCCATTGCCAAGTTATTGTTTTTGATATATTTATTGGTTTTATTTTACTGCCTGAACCTTTTTTCCTTTTGTATTGATATTTGGCGTGTGCTGCTGACCTCTTGGCCAGGTCGCCCTTGTAAATGAGATCCTGATCTCAATGGGATTTATCTGGTTAAATAAAGGTTAAATAAAAAAAATTTAAAAAAAGATTGTAGCTTTGAATTGATTGAGCATCCGCCTTGCTCCATCAGACTTTCATCTGTTTCCAAAATTGAAAAAGGCCGTTTCCGGTACCAACTTTCGGTCAGATGATGACGTCATACATGCAGTGGAGGACTTTCTGAACGGTCAAGAAAAGACTTCTGTAAAGTGGCATTGAAGCCCTTAAACATGGCTGGCAAAAGTGTACAGATACTGAAGGGGGATTATGTTGGAAATAATGCAATATATCTGCCAAAAGTCAAACCCTTAAATATGAGGCTCACAACTCATCAATCAGCCCTCGTTATTCAATGTCAGGATGCAGAGGAGAATCCATCCTTTACTTCATAAAGAAAAGCACCAGTGGTTAGCAAATGCAAAAAGCGCTTTGGTTTTTGGTGAGATCATAGTGTATCAGAATCAGAATTGTATTTATTGATAAGTACTGTACATCTGCACATGCAAGGAATCTGACTTGGAAAATTGGCGCAAAAACAATCAATATATAATTAGAATAAAAATAAAAATAAGGGTCAGAAGGAGTAAAATAAATTATAAAAATGGGTAGAAAATAGTGCAAAATTAACTTGGGTATATATCAAAAAATATACAAAATATACAAATAGGTGCAAAAAAGAACAAAAACACAACCCAAAAGTATATAAAGAAGTGAATGTATTTATATTACAGTCCCGTAACTTCACAGACATGTAATCAATGTGTCGGGAAGCGACTCGGGCTGCACAGTGGCTCCTGCCTCACAACACGAAGGTTGTTGGATCCCACCCTAGTCTAGTGGGGATCTCTTTGTGTGGAGTTTGCACGTTCTCCCCATGCATGCTCTGGTTTTCTCTGAGCATTCTGGTTTCCTCCCACAGACCAGAAACAGAAACAAGCTTGTTAGGTGAACTGGCGACTTTATGTCCACACGTAGGCGGGTGTTTTTTAAAGCTGATGTTTTTTGTCCTTCTGTTCACACATGGACTTTGTTTAAAGTCACTGTAATCATATATTTTGGAAAACTCCAGCCAATGCCTTTGGGCCTCACCGCAGTTTGATGTCATAATCCAACATTCTCACTGTTGTTTACATGTTTTGCAGTGGACGTTGTTAATCTGCTCCCTTTCAAAGTGTTGATAACTGGACTATATACACACTCTCAGCGACTTCCTGTCACTCCCTCACTGTTAATGCGCTATGAAAACACTCCAACGATACAAACGCCTCCACATTTTGGATGGATATTGTTTCACGAGTGACCGTATTGACCAGTGACCCATGGCCGCTTGCTCTGTGGTTGCCATGGTTACAACCCTTGTTGAGACCAACAAGAGTACCCACACAATGAATATGCCAGATATGCCTCTAAAAGGTTCTGCCCATTCCCAAACACTTTCTATGGGCTCTTTCCCAGATAGACAAGTGAAATCTATTGGTGCGGCAAAACACTTGTGTGGACAACTTGTAGCTTGCACACTCATCACGCTATGAAAAAATAATGTCATATTACAAGACAGAGTTGATTCAAGCCAAATGCACAGCCGGAACTACATTCCTGACTGGCAGGGCGGAATGATTCCAAACCACATGAAGAAAGTAGTTCAGAGTATTTGCTTCATGTGTCGTAATGTTGCATAATTATACATTATCCTATAAGGATTAGGTCCATTTGACAACGTGGTCAACTATCCATTTAACCCACCTTTCGTTCACGATTATCGAGCGAGACTCTCACTTTCACTCCTTTGACAAAACATGTCCACATCCTTGGAGTAAACAAAGCCCTCGGTGAGGAGATGGAAATCAGATTTTCGCCACATACCGGTACATTGCAAATGGAGACTTCCTTCATTGAGACAGAGAGGTTCGTCGTTTGTGTCGACACTTGAAGCGTCCACCCACTTCGGCATGTTTGTGTCAAAATGATTAAATCGAAAAAAAACTGACTCCAAAACTTTTTTTCCAATAAATTTTTTTTTTTAAAAAGTGTTCGAACGCAAAAACAAAGTCAAAACCCCACAAAATTTATTTGAAGCCTTTTTCTTTTCTTAGATTGAAAATATTTTTTTGATTGAAGTCATATTTTTTGGGATTGAATAAAAAAGACACAAATGTCCTGCCCATAATACGGCTCAAATAATTCAATCAAAAATGTATTTTCAGTCAAATAATAATTCACTTCAATCAAAAAAAACACCAAAAAAAAAAAACAGTTGAGCCAAAGAAAAAAAAGTTTTCGAATGCAATTTTTTGGGTCTCAATTTTTTTTTTTTGCATTCAAGCACTTTTTTCTTTTGATTGAAAATATTTTTTTTAAAGCAGCTTTTTTTGATTGACTAATAATGACACAAATCTAACTCCATATGTGTCGTAATGTCAAATGTGACTTTATGTCAGATTGCTGTGTCTTATGCAGAGAACCGCGTTCAGTGCATTTAAATGGGTAATTTTGTTATTCTGCCTCTATTTTCGATCATTATGTCCTGGATGTGAGTTTGAGCTGCGTGCTTCATCTGTAAATGTGCTCCATAAATAAACTGAGGTGTGTTAAATTGGTCTTGATGAACACTTTGAAGCACTGAAGAGATTAAGTCATTAGAGAAATTATCTACAAGCCTTTAAACAGTGTTATTAGCGTCTCCTTCACACACTGACTCATTACTTATGCGGTGAAGTGTGGTTTCGCTCCATCCTCTGAACAGATGGCTGATGGTCACAGGTGGGACTCTTTGTTAACACACTGCAGCCAGATGCTCTGTTTCACATATCCATGGGATACTTTTTACATTAGGGTGACCGTCTTCTGAAAACCCAAAAACAGGACCCTCAGCATCATGTTGCTCAATATCTTGACATTGGAATAATGCCAGTGGTCCAGAGCAGTGCTTTATTATAAACATTAACTCTTTAACTACTATGAATATAAATGGCTGCCTGGTCTTTTTTGCACCTTTTTTCAGGTAAAAATAAAATATTCTAGCAAGTATTTGTCATTATTAAGCTGTACACTGAAAAAACTCAGATCTAGGTGAGAGTATTTGTCCAATTTCAAGACAAAAAAATCTCTCTGGACTTATTCTACTCCACAATTCCCTTACATGTCTGGATTTAGATCTTATAAGAAGATATAAAAACTAAAAATGAGGCCTGGGTTGCTTAAAATAATAAGTAAAATAATCTGCCAATAAGACAAGACAAATTTAACTTGATCAGATATTAAACCTTAATATAAGAGCCTCACTGAGTCAAATTTTCCTTGTTTCATTGGTAGATATTTTCTTTTCAAGCTGTTCAATGCCTTATTTTTGCCTGTTAGTCCTTAAAGTAAAATATACATCTGGACTGGTTAAGTCAATGTGAATTAGAATAAATGTTATGGATATATCTGACTTGAAAATAGACAAACACACTTGCCTATATCTGAGTTTTTGCAGTGCAAATGCTTAAACATGTGCAATTACAAGACAAGAAAAACAAGATTTGAACTGAATTTTCTGAGAAGTCAAAACAGTAACTCAACCTATTTTATTATTATCATTATTATTTTTATTTATTTTTATATTTACATTATTCTATTATTTAACTATTTATGAAATCCATAAAACATGAAATATGATAAAAAAGACAACAAAAAAAAGAACTAGGCAAAAATACGGCAAAAGAATGGCAGGAAAAAAAACACTCCAGAATGATACTAATGTCATTATTTACAATATCTTTACATTATTTACTCAGAAAATATCGATAAACCACCGATAAATGACTCACGTTTGTCTCTGAATCCTCTCTCTGCTCTCCTTCTCAGTCAGCTCACTTCCTGTCCCTCCCCCTCAAACAATCCAGCCTTTACCGTAATGCACCATATATCAACGGAAAGCTCCGCTTCTCAGCTTTCAGAATCCATTAAAATTATTTGAATAGCTTGGATACTTGAGGAGTTTTGGTAGTTTGAATCATGCATGTCTTTCTCTGTCACCGGCGACAGCTTTGTCTGTAGAACAACCTGAACAAAACCCAGACAATTAAGGCAATTTCATAAAATCCCCCCGGACATAATTTTACAACCAAAAAGGGGGACATGTCCTGGCAAAAGAGGACGTGTGATCACCCTATTTCACATCCATATGTGAAGAATTAACCCTGCAGAGCAGCCTAATTCAATGTTCGTTGTCTTGTCAAGCTCCAATCTACAGCGACTGTGCACGGCTCAGTCAGCATTTTTCAGAGCAGGAGGAGGTGGGAGCTACGAGCAAGTCGACGACATGAAGTGACTGATTGTACAGAGATTAGCATGGATGCTAACAGTCTCAGTAGCAGGTTTATCAGATCTGGATCATATTTCTTTATTAAATGAAAAACAACAACACTGTTAACATCTGTATAGAAAGGACATTTTCACTCCACTTCACATCATTATCTGATTGGCCCATAATGTCCCTACGAGTGCAAGCTAAGAGTGAGACGACTGCAGAAAGTGACTTGTCTTAAAGAGATTAGCATAAATGCTAACAGCTTTGGTAGTACACTGCAAAAACCTAAATCTCAGCAAGTGTGTTTGTCTATTTTCAAGTCAGAAATATCTAAAACACTTATTCTAATCCACATTCACTTAGAAAGTCCAGATAAATATCTTACTACAAGGAATAAAAGGCAAAAATAAGGCATCGAACTGATAAAATGAAAACAAAGTATCTGCCAATGAAACAAGGAAAGTTTGGCTCAGTGAGGGTCTTAAATTCAGGTTTAAAATCTGCTCTGGATAAAAAAGTTATAATTTAAGACACCTTTTAAGTTAAATTTGTCTTGTCTCACTGGCAGATTATTTACTTATTACAAGGAACTTTGGCTTTTTTATTAGTTTTTATATCTTCAAATAAGATATTAATTCAGACATATCAGGAAATTGTGGCTTAGAATAAGTCTAGTGAGGTATTCTTGACCTGAAATTGGACAAATACTCTCACCTAGATCTACGTTTTTGCAGTGCGGGTTTATCTGAAAGCATTTTTCGACACAAAGGATATTTTCACCCCACTTCCAACATGCTTTGGTAAGTAATGTGACTGAAAGAACAACCGGCTAATCACCTGCTGGATATGCTTTCAAAAGGCTGTCACATGCATTTCATATGTGCATTTCTGTGTGTGGAGTCAAACTCTGGAACAGCCTGGATGTCACTTTAAAAATGTAATGCAAGTATTTAAATGACACTATTGACAAGTATTGTTAAATTCTTACAAGTAATTTAGCAATAACATGGCCTTAAACCAAAACAATTTGTTAGCATATAAGTAATTTTAGGTATGTATATAACACTGATTACTATTAACATATGTAAGTAATAATAGTAAATAACATAAACTGTAGTTTAGAACAGATATACTATGGGGAAGGTTTTGTGTGTATATAGTAGTATATACTGCATTTTTAATATGTAGATATGTATGATATGGATATATTATGTATATATATTGATTTTTCTGAAGTGCTTACGTATTATTAGGAGGTTTTTGTTTGTTCTCTTGGTGATTCATATGAAGAATGGGGTTACTATTACTATAACCCATGAATTTACATTGTTTCCATGAATAATGACAGCGGCTATTGATTTATAATTCAGTATTGTATCTGATTTGTAAGGAAGGGGCAGGACTAGATCAGCTCTGTGCTTCTTTCTGTTCCCTCTCAAACTGGTTGCTGTGCATGTGTATGTACTCACATGCTTAATGTGTTTGATGGACATGTACAGTTTGGTGTACATATTACTTTGCATTGATTGGTTGTTGTTGTTTGTTTGTTTGTTTTTTAAAGTTTGAGATAAATAAAATAAAATAAACATGGCGATGTGTCCTTGGACAAGACATTTAACCCCAAGCTGCTCCCACTGCTGCGTCCGTGGCGTGTTAATGGGTATGAAAGGGCGTGAAAGTGTTAGCTGATACTGATGGATGACTTACATAGAAACTCCAACCATCAGTGAGTGAATGTGAGAGTGAGTGGCTGTGAATGTGTAGATGTGACCTGCAGTGTGAAGCTGCTTTGAGTAGTCAAAGAGACCAGAAAAGCACTATAGAAGCTCAAGCCTATTTGTCTAATTAGCATGCCTGTAAGCAGCTAGCTAAAGTTGACCATTGTGAACTCCTAATGAGGGGCACCTCTTGTTGATTAAATCATTTAATGTTGTGCTGTGTCTTCTGGTTTGTCACATTTTTCCACTGTAGCAGCTGCTCTTCTAACTTATTAGAGACAAAAGTCTACTGGTGCTTACTAACCCTTTTTAGTGGTAGAAGCTTTTGGGTAAATACCTGAAGACAGACTACATAACTAATGCACCAATTAAGAAATCAAGCAAAGGGTCAGTACAGTATTTATACCTGCTTGATACAAAGTCAATGGATATCTGTATCTACCAAACAACACCACGTGTTAATCATCCATTTCTCTCTGTTGTTTCCCATTCCCTCATGTGGTTTTCCACTCTTTTCTATTTCACCGAACACACTGTGACCAAAAACAGAAGAGTAAATGTTTGTCTTACTTGCAGGAAGATCCCTGTTGCTTTTTATCTGCAGAAAAGTTTCTGTCTTCTGCCAACAAAACAGGATGTTCGCTATCAGTTCACCTTTTAATGAAGCCCCCTCTGCTCATGTCTTGGTTTGAAAATGATCTCACACCGAGTCCCAGCAGCTGCTGGAGCTGAAATAATCTTACTATGAAATATAAGACCAAACATCCCGAAGAGTAAGAGGCTGGACGCCCAGAGTAAAATTACAGAAATGTTTTTTTGGATAATATCAAGTTTCTGAGGTAAATTAAAAAGAAACAAAAAGCTTCTAAGTTCACAGGTTTCCAAAAAACTTAATCTGTGATTGATCCTGTCAGGCCTAAACTATCAAGTGATTATCAGAATAGTACTTTTCTTTCAAACTGAAGACAATATGATCTTCATGAAGAAATAATAGTAAAAAGAAAACCAAAAAACACTTCAGTTTTGCTTTGTATCATATTTGATTCATCAGGTGTTTGTATTTTCTTTGTGTTAATTTTAATGTACTTAACTCTTTGACTTCCAAAGAAATACATTTGTAACAAATTATTTGTTGGTAAAACTGTGTTCCCTCTTCATTCAGCAACATTTCAGGTTTTATTTTTGAGATTACCCAACTGGGAAGCAGATATGCAGGTCACCCTGCTGGCTGGCTTTGCCGTTAAGAGTTATCCTGGACATGAATGGATTATTTCATTTCTGCGACATTTTTTTTGTTTTTCATATGAAAACATCACAGAGAGCAAAATTAAGATATTTAGCACATGACTCAGTTTTCTGAGGAATCATAGATGCATTTTTAGTGTCAAATTTATTTCCCTCAACTAAATTATGATTGTTAGAGGATCTGGAAGTATGTGGAAATACTTTTTTCTTACTCCATTGTAAGCTCTTACGTTTAGATTTCTCAGGAACGGCAGCAACGATTCACTTCTAGTTTTTATATTAATCAAAAACAACAATTCACTTACGTAGGGTGATCATACATCCTCTTTTGCCCGGATATGTCCTCCTTTTTGGTCAAAAATTATGTCCGGGGGGATTTAATAAAATTCCCTAAATTATGGTAAAAGGTAAAATACGGTAAAGGCTGGACTGCCTGAGGCGGAGAAGTGAGCTGACTGAGCTGAGAGCAGAGAGAGGATTCAGAGACAAACATGTGAGCCATTTATCGGTATTTCTGTGTAAATAATGTAAAAAATTGCAATTAATGACACTAGTATCATTCTGGAGTGTTTTCTTGCCATTCTTTTGCCATATTTTCGCTGAGTTTTGCTGTATTTTTGCCTAGTTCATCATTTTTTGTCATTGTCTTCTTCATCACAGTTCGTGTTTTATGGATTTCATAAATAGTTAAACAATATCATAATATAAATAACGATAAATAATAATAATAAATAATATAAAATAGGTTGAGTTTCGGTTTTGTCTTCTCAAAAGTGTTGTACATGTTCGTTTAGAATTGTTTATAAAGAGGAACCTGACATTTCAAATCTTTTTTTCTTTTCTTGTAATTACACACTGTTTTTAACATTTACAACTTAATAATGACAAATAAATGCTGGAAAGTTTTATTTTTACCTTAAAAAAAGGTGCAAATTAATTTTCTCAAAGGGCATTTATTGAAACACTTATCGACATAAAAGACAAAAAAGACCAGGCAGCCATTTATATTCATAGTAGTAAGAGGGTTAATATTTATAATAAAGCGCTGCACTGGACCACTGGCATTATTTCAATGTACCTACCTGTCAAGATATTGAGGATCTGCTTTTTGGGTTTTCAGATATGGTCACCCTAAGTTAGGTTTACACAAAGTACTTTCTAATTTTACTCAGGTGAATTCATACAGTGCTACTTTAACCTGTAATTGAGTAAAACTTTATCAAAGTAACTTGAGAACAAGTTTCTTGTTCTCGTGTGCATGAACTCTTAAAACTCAAACAGGTAAAGGTCGAGCTGGGCAGAGGTCCAGATGTTGGAAATTAGACACGGCCTACAGTCTGCAGGTTAATTTTAAACCAACAAAGATAACCCTCTTAAGATTCTCCTCCCACAGATAACAGGGTGAAACATCCTCCTCAGCCTGCAGGCTCCCACATCTGAACTGACAGGAAAAGATCAACTTTCTCAGATGTGTTATCATCGTTTAACCTCTCAAGCTCTCCTCATGCAGCGGTTTGTTGATCTGCAGTTTGTCCTGTGGCTTGTGGAAATTAATTCAGTTTTGAGAGCATGTTTGGTTTTCAGAGAGTGAAATACAACCTCCAAATAATCAGTGTGCTGAAAACCAGACCACAGCATTTTTACAGACCCACTAATAAAAATGCAAACCCTAAACTGATTTATTGAGAGCATTCAAATAAAATGTCCCAGCTGACACTGGGCAAGAGGCAGACACCCTAAACCGGTCGACAGCCAATCACAGGGCCACACAGAGAGAAAGACAGTCATTCACACTCACTCAGGGTGACCATACTCTGAAAACCCAAAAAGAGGACCTTCATGTGTTGTGTCATAACGCTCAATATCTTGACAGGTAGGTACATTGGTATAATGCCAGTGGTCCAGTGCAGCACTTTACTATAAGTATTAACCCTTTAATTACTATGAATATAAATGGCCGCCTGGTCTTTTTTTTTTTTTTTTGCCTTTTTTGTCGATAAATGTGACAGAAAATGGCCTTTGAGTAAATTATTTTGCACCAGTTTTTAGGTAAAAATTAAACATTCTCGCAAGTATTTGTCATTATTAAGTTGTAAATGCTTAAAACAGTGTGTAATTACAAGAAAAGAAAAGAGATTTGAATTTTCAACAGGTTCCTCTTTATAAACAAATCTAAATGAGCATCTACAACACTTTTAAGACAAAACAAACTCAACCTAACTTATATTATTTATTATTTATATTATTAGATTATTTAACTATTTATGAAATCCATAAAACGTGAACTATAATGAAAAAGATGACGGCAGAAGAGATGAACTAGGTAAAAATACGGCAACAGACTGGCAAGAAAACACTCCAGAATGGTACTAATGTCATTATTTACAATATTTTTATATTATTTACACAGAAAATACTGATAAACCACCGATAAATGGCTCACATGTTTGTCTCTGAATCCTCTCTCTGCTCTCCAGCTCAGTCAGCTCACTCCCTGTCCCTCCCCCTCAGGCAGTCCAGTCTTTACCGTAATGTACCGTATATCACCGGAAAGCTCCGGTTCTCAGCTTCAGAATCTGTTGGAATTATCTGGATAGCGTGGATACTCGAGGAGTTACGGTAGTTTGAATCATACATGTCTTTTTCTGTCGCCGGCGACAGCTTGGTCTGTAGAACAAGCTGAGCAAAACCCGGACATTTTAGACAATTTTATAAAATCCCCCCGGACATAATTTTACAACCAAAAAGGAGGACATGTCCTGGCAAAAGAGGACATATGGTCACCTTAATTTCTCATGATGTGTGCTAGATTATGCTAGACCTCCACAGCCAAATTAAACAAGAGTTACAAGTGTGAAACGGTAAAATGTATGCATTTAATGCACTGCTGAAGAGAAAGGCCGTCTCCTTAACTGCATACTTTACAAGCCATAAGACTGATTTTGCCATAATGTAGTATTTAGTAAATGAAAACCGGATGTCACTTCAGGAAAAATTAGCAGTATGCATAAGACCAGTGCCTACAGGTCAGGGGTCAAAATGGCAGACATTCAGATGCAGCCACTTCAATATTCCCCTCCCAGCAAAATGCCAACCTGAGATCCATCCATTTACCAGCCAACTTCCAGCCACTGAGAGTCTCAACAAGGTTTTTTTTTTTTTGCTTGTTTTTTTTCTAAATTTCTTCATAGTGGCATTTTTCAAGATAAGAAAAGTGTTCTATATAAATCCTATAAAATATACAGTGCTCAGCATAACTGAGTACACCCCTTCAGATTTGTCAGAAAACCTTTAGTTTCCTTTCAAAATCAACATTTTCTGTGGCAAACTATACCACAAAATACTCCCCCAAATGTAGGCCATTGATTACAAACAAGATTTTTTAAGTTGCACACAAAAAAGTATTTTTCTCAATTTAAGATCAGGATGCAAAAATGAATACACCCCAATCAAAGGGGTGGGAGCAAAGCTGAAGTTTAGTTATCGTATTAACATTATTTTCATCTTTTGGTAAAAAAAAAAAATGATATGTTAAACTCAGACTTGTCAAAGCTTTGGAAATTGTTCTTTTGTTCATTTAGATATTGATTAATACATTACTTTTAATAGGCGGTGTACTCATTTATGCTGGGCACTGTAAATGGTTAGGGCTACATGTATATCACATAATTGAGTGTGATCTAATTACAACCACTGAGGTGTGCAGGTCTGAGCACTTTCCTGTCACGGACCAGCCAAGACTCTGCCAAAGAAATTGGGGAACATTTAAGTGGCTCCATCTGTACTACCAAATAACACCTGTTTGGCAGTCAAACTATGCACTTCCACTACTATGCAGTATGCAGCATATACAGCATAATGTTAGTATGTTGAAGGCAGTTTTGAAAACAGCCATACAGTTTAAATTTAAAACAATTTTCATATATTTAACTTTGGGTCTTGTTGGGAATTTGCATATTAGTGTACAAAAAGAATTGAATACAATTGAGGTTGTAATACTGCCATTTTTTCCACATTTCCCACCCCTACCTATAATTGAACTGTAGTGACTTTCATTCATGTGTGTCTGAATTCCTGTGATGCCTTCAAGTGTCAAAAGTATGTGACGGATATTTAGCACGAAGGTCGAGTTATTTAGCAACATATTTGTTCAAAGTGGTTCCATGTGTCGGCATGCTCCGCTACCAATGTCATACTGCGCTCACTTTCTTCACGGTGATCTAATAAAAAAGCATCTAATCTCATAAAAGCTGCACCCTTGGAGCTCAGCTGGCTTTATTTTCCCTTTGTGAAACAGACTCGGTTAACGAAGGCCGCTTTGATTTAGGGTCATTAGTGCGGGCATCGATGCGTTACTTTAGACACTGTATTTTACACCAGTCATAAACAAGCCAACACACAAGCAGTGTCAGAGGCAAATTTCCTCCACCAATAAACAAAAAGATTGAAAATTGTGCAGTAAAAGTTTAACAGTTTTCAAATTGGCCCATCTGCATCTTTGCTTATTAGAATAACACTTTGATTTGTGCTAAAGTCTGTTTGTGTTCAGGATCTGTGGTCAAAAACAAAAACAATTTGAGTGTTTTCATTTGTTCATGATTAAAGAAAACCCCGCAAAAGTCTGTTTTCTTTACACAATAAAGGTCTGTTTGTGTGCTGATGAGTTAATGAATGTCAAGTCACATAATTCTATCAATGTGTGAGAAAAAAACAGGGTTTAGACGGTAAAGGAAGAGCTGCTTAGACTGTCATAGTAACAACAGCAAATATCTGCAGAGTTACTCCAAATGGCAAAAATAACCTTTAAAAAACCATTTAAATAATTCACGTTAATTAATAATAATAATATTCAAACTGTTTAGAATTATAGTTTCAGATGTCTGTTTAACTTGAGTCTCAAGACAATGATAAATCAATCACTCCATCAATCAATCAGTCAGTCAATCAATCAGTGTTATCTCAAGGCACTTTACAATAGAGCAGGTTGAAGACGAACTCTTCATTTTATGGATACACAGTACATATATATAGACAGTATGGTGGCACAGCATGTAGTGCAAGTGCCTTTTAACAAGAAAGTTGCTAGTTCAAGTCCCCAATTCGGTCAGAGCCTTTCTGTGTGAAGTTTTCATGTTCTTCCTGTGCATACATGGGTCCTTTCCAGGCACTCTGGCTTCCTCCCACAGACCAAAAACATGCTCATTAGGTTGATTGGTGACTCTATAATACCCTCGGGTATGAGTGTGAGTGTGAATGGTTGTCTCTCTCTCTATGTGGCCCTGTGATTGGCTGGTGATCAGTTGAGGGTGTGCCCTGCCTCTCGCCCAGTGTCAGCTGGGATAGGCTCTCATGTGCCTCCACTGTCCTCCAGTTTCACTCATCATGCACAGTCAAATATTTTTACATTTACATCCAGAGGACAGCTGGATGAGTGCATTAGCATGAGGTTGAACAGGGAGTTTATCGCAGGCTGTACTTTTCTTGTCCATCACAGTGGTGACAGAGACAGAGAGCCTGTGTGTGAAGTCTGTGCACTCAAGCTGCACAACTGGATAAAAAAGGATCTTGTTATCTTTTCCAAATAAAAAATAAGTCTCGGTTGTTCAAAAAGGGTAATGAAATTAGACTTTTGGTTCTCTACGGCCTGGTACCAAATGATCTTTGGCCTGGGACTGGTCCTCAGGCTGGAGGTTGTGTCACACATGAAACAATCTCATGACATCCCCGTGTATATGGAGCCACAACACTGACAGTAAGAGTTGGTATTGAAAAAGAAACTTGGCATTGAAGAAAAACTTGCATTGGCACTGAAACAAGTATTGGCATTGTAAAATGTTGAATTGAAAAATAAAATACAGACATTAAAAAAAACTATTGTTTTTTTCAGGATATTTTTTATTTATGATGTGTTTTTCAATGCCAATCTTCTGATTTTTTCTTTTACACTCTCTTTTTTCAGCGTCACAGATTTTCAGTTTCAACTTTCTGGTTTTCAGTTACAGTTCTCATTTTTTCAGTTTCAACTTACTGGCAGTGTTTTGACGTGGAGGGGAGGGCGGGGGGTTGGGGGCGGGGCTTGGAGCGCGAGGACGCGCTTCCAGGTTTTGAGGAGAGGAGAGCGGAGAGGAGAGCGGCCTCTGTCGACTACCAACAACACTGTTCTCCCTGCGTCTGTGATCGACACTGAGACCAATGGATGCAAGTTCACCTGAAGTCACAAACTGCCAGAAAGCCTGTTTTTTCAGTTGGTAATTTTCACATCGAACCTTGTGGTGTTAAAATCACTATATGCTTCATGTCATGCTAATTTAGCAATCGTGCTAACGTTCGCTAAGCTAGCTGATGTAAACGTGCTTTGAGTCTTTACTACAAACACCACAAACATTATTTCACGGGGCGCCCTCCCAAATACACTTTAGGGGAAACACTATACTCGACTCCAACTTGTAAACTGCGGCACCCTGAGGTGCCCTTCCCTCTGATCGCCCCTCTGACTGACTGCAGTCCATCTGTGAATCCCAATTCAAGAAATAATTGCTTTAACATCAATATATTATGTAGGTTTGTTAAGTCGCGATGAAGTAATGTTTGTGGTGAGGAAGAATCCCTCCTGCTAGTGTTTATGTCTGTAGTAAAGCCTCAAAGCACGTTTACATCAGCTAGCTTAGCGAACATTTGCACGATTGCTAAATTAGCATGACATGAAGCATATAGTGATTTTAATGCCACAAGGTTCTATGTGAAAAAAAACAACTGAAAAAACAGGCTTTCTGTCAGTTTGGGAGTTCAGGTGAACTTACATCCATTGGTCTCAGTGTCGATCACAGCTGCAGGGACAACAGTGTTGTTGGTAAAAAAACACATCATAAAACAAAAAAATATCCTGAAAAAAACAATAGTTTTTTTAATGTCTGTATTTTATTTTTCAATTCAACATTTTACAATGCCAATACTTGTTTCAGTGCCAGTGCAAATTTTTCTTCAATGCCAAGTTTCTTTTTCAATACCAAATCTTACTGTCCGTGTTTTGGCTCCATACGTGTTATTTCAACACCAGTAACTTGTTGTTAATCATGTCCTGATGAGGACTCTGATGAATCATTGACATGACCTATCCCGTCTAAAACAAACAAATTTTCACCACTTTGGAGTGTCTCAAATTTCTTATGTGTTTTTTACATAAAGTAAAATTTGTCTGGTCTCACTGGTGCAATTCAGGTTTATTTTATTGTTTTTCTGTAGTGAATTAAGATGTTTATTGTGATTCAGACCCAAAAACTTCTGCCAAAGAAATTTGTAACCACACAAACCTAATAAAATTCAGCAAAGCGAAAAGAACAAAGTTAGAACATCCAAAATCTAAGTACTCAATTTAACCATAATCACAGCCAATTACTTTAAAAGTCCAGAATGTTCTGGACTATGAGAACATGTCATGAATGCTCTTCTCAGGACAGTTGATGAAGTGGGAAAGGGGAGAGTGAGGAGTGACATACCTGAAAGGAACCAAGGGTCAAAGGTGAATCAGGCCAACTCCTTCAAGGTCTTTATCTTTGCACACGTCGTGCACTACACAGCCACTGGGCTAACTGGCGATCCATGCGCTTCTTTTGCAAAGTGAAGAACATTATTCCTGATTGTATGGTTCATGTGTGAGAAGTAAAATACTTTGGTGAAACAACCAATGAAAAAATACAAATTGACTCGTGTTTAATACATATATTAAGGTCCTCTGCCAAAGAGGTCATGTTTTTGCCGGTGTATGTTTGTTTGTTTATTGGTTAGCAAGATTATGCAAAAACTACCAGATGGATTTTGCTGAAATTTTTAGGAGATGTTAGTAATGGCCCAACTTAGAAATGATTGGATCTTGGTGATGATACGTAAATTTGTTTGGATGCAAAAATATCCAAAAATGTCCTAAATCCCATACGTTAACATTGGGCAGAAATTTTCAAAAATCATATCCCTACCATTTTTGAACAGATTCCCTTCCAATTTTACAGGATAATATGGGGCCCATGATCCAGATTGACATTACAAAAAACATTTAACTTTATAATGGGATATCCCATTGACGACATTCAGTAACTCGTATAAAATCAAAATGTTAAGTGATGTTCCCAAACCAAGATAACAACCTGCATGTATGTGCTGAGTTTGGTCCAGATCCTGGCACTATTCCAGATCTGGTGATCCAGAATTTTATATTTTACAGGGGTTGTGGAGAAGCCACTGCAGGAACTGAGCTGCTTTGTGGAGGTCTGCGCTCTCTGAGTGCTTTTCTAGTTATTATAATGGGGTGGTTGCCATCTTGGACATGGAAGAGCTTAAGCTGGTTGAGCAAACCTTCAGGGAGACTTGTCTACTGATTTTGTCCAGCCTCCAGGTTACTGCTTGTCCTTAAGGTTCTTAAATAAAGACCTTCATTCAAGACCTCAAACATGCATGTAGAGCAGAGCTTGGCTAATATCCTCTCATAATAAAAAATCAAAATGGATGCTTAATCTGGCATGTAAGGGTAGCGGCTAACACTGTAGCCTGTAACCTGTACCACACAGTTTAGGGACAATTTTTTTCATTTTCCCACTTTGGCATAATGACCGGCTAAAAATTAAAAATTTACAAAAAGATAAAACTTAAAGGGAAATTTTCTCTTAAACTCAAGGAAAAAAATCCCCATGCTTGTAAAAATCTAATGTGACCTTCTGCTGTTATACTTGTTTCAGGGAAAGATGCATGCAGTCCTGTTCCTCGGCTGCTTCCTATTGGCTGCATCACAATACCTGTTTGGCTCCGCCCACATGATCCCAGAGGAGCAACTCGCCAGTAACACGGTGGTCGTGTCCAACGCTTCGTCTCAAAGCATCGAGTCTCCCTCCCCTCCTGTTCTTATTGTAGGTAAGGCTGCACTGATTCATATACTGCTTTCAAGATATGTTTTTGTTTGTCTGTTTGTTAGCAAGATTACGCAAAATGTCTGTGTAAGTTCTCATTCATCCAGGTCATGGTTATCCAATTCTTTGTTAAAAGGGCAACTGGACTTATGAGAGGAACCTGAAGACGTTTCATAGAGGTGAAATGTCTTCAACAACCTTCAACAAGTCCAGTTGCCCTTTAAATGAAGACTTGGATATTACACAAAACTACCAGACAGAGTTTGCTGGAATTTTCAGGAGATGTTGGGAATGGCCCAACTTAAAAACATTTGGATTTTGGTGGTGATCCAGTCATTTGTTTGGACGCAAAAAAATTCTAAAGTTTCAAAAAAATCCCATAGGTTAACATTGGGCTGAATTTAAAAAAATCATATCTCTGCCATTTCTGAACAGATTCGCTTCCACTTTTACAGGATAATTTGGGGTCCATGTTTCTATCATAAAGGTAAATTTCATGTGGATCTGATCCAGACTGATGTTACACAGAAAAATTGAAGTTTATAATGGGAAATCCCATTCATTTCTCCTCGGATGCTGTGAGGGTTTTGCCCCCTTTACGTCATTATGGGAATTGTAGTTTATTTGCAAACTGACGTCAATGTTTTTCAAGCCTATGTGACTTCATTTCCCAGCTTCCCTTGCAATGCCATGGAAGAGCTCTCCACATGCAGAGACATGAGCAGAGAAAAGCCACTGCCGTAACTGAGCTGCTTGGCGGAGGTCTGCGCTCTCTGAGTTGTTTTCTAGTTTAATTTATAACAGTGAAGTAAGAGTTGCTCTCTAAATGTCCCATATTTGTATTCATCTTTGAATTCATGACACTTTGATGTGCATAAACTGCACTGATAGTTTTTCCTGAATGAATACAAATGTCAAGTTTAAGAAAATGTTATGTGTAGAATCATCTCATAGAAGGTTCGAACTTGTCTGTACCAGAGAGAAAATGATCTGCCATTGCTCTGCACATTGATAAATCAAATCAAAATCAGTTCAGTCCTCACTGTAATGTGGAGGCTTAATTTGAAGGGTCGTTAGTCCAGCAGTTGGGAGGTCTGGCCGACATGCTGTCAAATGTTGAACGGCAGCGTGAAGTCACTTTGGTTGTTAGAAAGAGCAGAAATATGCTACACAAGCGAAAACCCATTTATCATTTTTGTCTGCTCTAACTTTTCTTTTCAGAGTTACCGAAATCACCAAGGAGGAACAGGAAGAATAAAAAACAGAAAAAGGTATGATAACACAAAATACATTTGAATATGATGATGGTTCATTCAAACACATGATGGAGCTGAACCTTTAAATGTTTTCTTTATTGAGAATAAACATGATTTTTTTTTAGATATTGGCCATAGAAGAAGGGAGGTTTGATTGGATTTTGGCTGTGATCCGAATGCAGATGTGGATCTAGCAAATTTTATTAACAGAATCACAAGTTTTGCACATTTTCAGTAATGACTCAATAAGTTCTTAATGCATTTTTACGACATCTTCAGGAAATGTTGGTCATAGCACAAGGAATAACTAACCAGATTTTGGTGGTGATCCGAATCCGAATGCAAGTAGGATTCTGAAGAAAGCGCAGTTTTCCACATTTTTGTTTTGTTTCATTAATAACTTAAGAAGTTCTCAACGGATTTTGATGCAGTCTTAAAGAATTGTTGGTCATGGCACAAGGAAGAATAGCTCTGAATGTGGTGGTGATCCAAATCTAGATGCGGATCCAGGAATTTATTAAATGATTTGTTAATATTGTGAGATATAGCAGTTTTCCACACTATCACTGATAACTTAATGAGTTCTCAACAGATTTTGATGACATTTCAGGAAATGTTGGTCATGGCACCAAATTGAAGTGATACAGTTTCTGTGGTGGTGCGGATCCAGAAAATTTCAACAATTTGTTAACATTGCTCGATATGGCAGTATTCCACATTCGCCAATAACTCAATAAGTGCTAGACACATTTTGATGACATCTTCAGGAAATGTTGGTCATAGCACAAGGGATAACTGACCAGATTTTGGTGGTGATAAGAATCTGGGTGTGGATGTAGGTATTGTTTTAAACGGTTTCTTAGCATTGTGAGACGGGGCAGTTTTCCCACATTTTTGCAAATAACTCAGTAAGTTTGTACAATGGAGGATTAGGGCCATGTAAAAAAAAAAAGAAAAAAGTATGTTAAAAAAAAAGGAAGGTTACGAGACCAAAGTCATAAAGTTTTTGAGAATAAAGTCAATAAGTTATGAGAATAAAGTGCAAAATTAACGAGAATAAAATCAAAAAGTTACAAGGATAATCTCACAAAGTTACGAGAATAAAGTCGAAAAGTTACGAGAAAAATATCAGAAAAGTGTCGAGAATAATCTCATAAAGTTACGAGAATAAAGCTGAATAGTTACAAGAATAAAGTCATACAGTTATGAGAATAAAGTTGAATAGTTACAAGACTAAAGTCATAAAGATACGAGAATAAAGTTGAAAAGTTATGAGAATAAAGAACAAAATTTATGAGAATAAAATCAAAAAGTTACAAGAATAATCTCACAAAGTTACGAGAATAAAGTCGAAAAGTTACGAGAATAATCTCAGAAAAATGTTGAGAATAATGTCATAAAGTTATGAGAATAAAGTTGAATAGTTACAAGAATAAAGTTGAAAAGTTATGAGAATAAATTCAAAAAGTTATGAGAATAAAATCAAAAAGTTACAAGAACAATCTCACAAAGTTACGAGAATAAAGTCGAAAAGTTACGAGAATAATCTCATAAAATTATGAGAATAAAGTTGAATAGTTACAAGAGTAAAGTAATAAAATCACGAGAATAAAGTTTAAAAGTTATGAGAATAAAGTCCAAAATTTATGAGAATAAATAATTTATGAATAATCTCATAAAGTTACGAGAATAAAGTTGAATAGTTACAAGAATAAAGTCATAAAGATACATGAATAAAGTTGAAAAGTTATGAGAATGAAGTCCAAAATTTACCAGAATAAAATCAAAAAGTTACGAGAATAATCTCATAAAGATACGAGAATAAAGTTGAATAGTTACAAGAATGAAGTCGAAAAGTTACAGGAATAATCTCAAAGTTATGAGAATAAAGTCATTTAGAAGGTTATTTGTCAAAACTTTAGATCAATATAAGCATGCCTGAATCAAGAAGATGCTCTCATTTTACCATCTTTTCGTAGGCGGATGGCTGCTCTTTCAACCTTTCAGAACAAAGTTTGTTTTCTATCTTAATTCAAATAGATTTATGACTTTATTCACGTAACTTTATGAGATTATTCTTGTAACTTTTTTAAAATTTATTCTCATAACTTTATGACTTTATTCACGTAACTTTATGAGATTATTCTTGTAACTTTTTAAAAATTTATTCTCATAACTTTATGACTTTGTTCACGTAACTTTATGAGATTATTCTTGTAACTTTTCGACTTTATTCCTGTAACTTCACTTTTTTTTTTTTTACATGGCTCTAATCCTCTGCGTAAATTTGTAAGTATTTTTTATGATATTCTCAGCAAGTGCTGGTCATGGCACAGTGTAGAAGTTGTGCAATTTTAGTGGTGATACAAATCTGTATGTGGTTTGTTAACATTGTGGGATAGGGCAGTTTTCCACATTTTTACTAATACCTCAATAAGTTCTTAGTTGGTTTCTACAACATATTCAGGAAATGATGGTCATGGCACAAGAGAGAATTGAATTGATTTTGGTGGCGATCTTCATCCGGATGTAGATTCAGGAATTGTTTTAAAGTATTTGTTTACATTGAGAGAAAGGGCAGTTTTCCCCATTTTTGACAATGACTCGCCTCACAATATTGGAAGCACCTCAGTGGAGGTTTGTGCTCTCTGAACACTTCTAGTTATCAATAAAATTATGTTAATTCTCATTCCTACATCTGTTTTTTTAATGTCATGCTGCACTGAAAGTCCCTCATCACTTTAAAGTCACTGATAAAGACCAATCTTTCTTCTCAATGACCTTCATTTAAACTTACCCGAACCCTCTGTTTTATTGTATTTTGACATCTTTTACAACATTTTTTGACAGTAATATCATTTTGGTTTTATGGTTATAATATTTTATCTTGTTTGCTCTTAGCTGTTGTGCTTAGTTTTTTTCCCTTATGATGGTTCTAGTCGCTGTTTTCCTATTTAGTTTGTCTCTCTTTGGGCAGCATATGTTGTTCTTTAATGGTCAATATAAATACATTTTGACTTGACCAAAAGATGTTTCAGCATGTTGCTAATGTTTTGACTCTTGCTTGAAATCACAGACACATGTGCATGTTTATATAAAGTAGAGTAAAGTTGATCATCAGCTTTATGTGACTGGATTTCTCCGTCTTCTTTGTCCAAGTCTTGACAGCCAGATATATAAATGACACCCAAATTACAGAATAATTAATTCAACAACTGTTTTTCTAAAGGTGTAATAACTTTTCTTAAATCTTAAATCAGTACCATAAAATATTTTCACTTTGATGGTATGATCTTAATCGTAGTAACTGCACCTTTCCCCCCTTTTTCTCTCTTTGTTTCTCATTTTCAGAACAAATTTGCAGCAAAGAAGCACCCTCCTCCTCCTGCTAACTGCATCCCTTTGTGGGCGAGCTGTAAATCTCCAAACAATGTGTGCTGTGATTTCTGTGCCTTCTGTCAGTGTCGGCTCTTCAGAACTGTCTGTTTCTGTCGGATGGGTAACCCTCGCTGCTGAATGGCCATTTATGTGATGAGATGACAAACAGCCCATGCTGCAGCGAGCTACTCGATGTGAACAGAGGTGAAAGAATCGTAGCTCCTGGTTTGCAACTTTGCCGAAACATCACTGCATGATAGCACTTTACACCACGGACACCTCTACAGTGAACTTTTACAAATGTTACAGGGTGTACAGCTTATAGCACTGCAATGAAACTCATGTAATAGAGTTTTATTAAAAAGTTGGTTTTTAAACTTTATTGAACAGAGGTGGTAACTATTTCTATTTCAACATGACCTTAAGCATGTATAATCTGAATATGCTCGCTCTGAAAGTTTTATATATTGCTCTATTTTTACACAGGATGTGCATCACTACATATTAGAATACAGTGGTTATAGAATACTCCAGAAGCTTTATATAAATAAAGCCGTCTTAGAACATTTTATATATCAGTGTTATTTAGTCCTGCTTTATGTTAAAGTGTCCAAAGTATCTATATTTTGTACTCTTTTTCACCCATGTTTTTGACACCGTCCAATGAGTGCAACATGCAGAAGCATCAAAATGTCTGATTTATAACCCATTGTTGCCGAGAGCTAAAGGGACAGACGTGGTGGTAAGGCAGCTTATTTAATGACTGAGAGAAGTGCTGCATAAAGATGTGCTTTCTTGTTTTGAGGATGGTCAGACTCTTTAACCTGCAGCTTGTTTCAGCCTCATCATTGCCGACATTCTCATCCTCAGAAGAGAAAATGATGCTGTTATTTTTCTCTTCACACAGATGTACACAAGCTCAACTTCATCAGTAAATATGTACTGTTGCACTTAAAATGTGTTGAAGTCCATTGTCATTGTTGAATAAAGTGATTTGATCTGAGACATGTTTCAAAATGAACAAGATAGTCCTTGTCTGCATCAAGCATGAATCACAAATCAAGAAGTGCAGTTTTAGTGTGGCCATTGTTGCCTTTTTGTGTGCCACCGATGCTTATCTTTGGTACAAACTACAATAAAGTGTTGACCTCAGTGTCGCCAGATTTTTCAACTGAAATAAGCAACCAGATCGATAAAAACAAGCTAAAAACAAGCCCAAAGCAAGCGACCTCCAGCTATTTTTTTTTGTAATGCGATCTATTACTTTTTTAAAAAGAGGAATCTACAGAAAGTGTGTTTTAATTTTCATCTACTTTACATTTCCATTTCACAGTGACATTTTTTCTTATTTGGCTCTTAATTCACTTCTTCAACATCCTTTTCTTTATACAGCTACTGTTATTTATAACTCTGTTATTGCTGTCTAACCTTGATTGTCTAACCAAACAGTAGAGAGTGCATCAGATCCCTCCTGGGTTTGGGGGCACAACAAGCCCAATAAGTGACTGCACTTCTGGAACAAGCCAAAAAAACTGCAAACTGCAACTGCCAATATTTACAAGCAACTTTAAAAAAAGAAGCCCAAAGTTGCTTATAATAAGCAGACCTGGCAACTATGGCTCTAGTGTAGTAGTGCATGCGCTTTGTGCGAGAGTGTGTTTGGAGGTGGACGCAATGACCAGAGAACTGTACTTGCACTGTACTTCTGCTGTGCTTGTGTTTTGCTTTATTGTGAGGAGCTGGGAGATAATTGGGGAGAATTCACACAGACAGAAAAGCAAGCCCAAACAAGCAACTAGACGGTAAAAAACAAGCCCAAAAAACTGCAACCTGCGACTCACGAAATTTCGCATAATATAATAAGTGGACTTGGCAACACTGGTTGACCTGCATGGGCTCAAAGTTTATGTTGATGCTGACGCCACAACTCTATCACCATATATGCGTTTTCACATGAAAAAAAATCACAAAACTGTGACTGATGGACATAGCAGCGCAGTTCAACAGAGAAATAAATAATTCAAGATGCAGTACTAGAAAGCACTCGGAGAGCGCAAACCTCCACCAAGGTAGCTCACATATTGCTGTTATCAGTCATTTTTAAGTTGGGCCATTACCAACTTATCCTGAAAATTTCAGCAAAATCCATCTAATAGTTTTTTCGTAATGTTGCTAACAACAGACAAACAAAGAAACAGACAGACTAACTTACGCCAGCAAAAACATAACCTCCTTGGCGGAGGTAATAATGTTTTCATATTACTTCATAATCTTTAGTAATAATAACTGTTAGAAATTAGGAGTAAATGGCAAACATACATTGTACAAATGCAAAATATTTATTATTTTAAGGTACACTGAAACATTTATATAACTTAAGGATATTAAATCAAACAAGTGGCCCTCTAGTACTCTTTATCTTTGGGTCAGCTCTCAGGCTCAAAATGTTGGGAACCCCTGCTCTTCAGTGCAATGATACAGCAACGACTGTTGATGGTACAACACAAGTCACGCTACTTAAAAACACATTGTTTAACAATGTTATCTATTGAAAGATTACAGGCCCCCGCGATCCTCGCAGTGCTTTGGTCCAACTGTTTCTCCTGGTGTGGCTGCTGAAGCACACACACTAAGACACACAGAGACAGCGCACTGAGGATCGCGGTTAAGTAAGTGTAATAAAACACTTAAGAGTTAATAAGCTATTTATAACTCCACTTCTTTAAGCACACAGATGAGGCCATGAAGGCTGTAGAGAGGGACAGGGAGGAGCACCAGAGGGAGAAGGACCACCTGAAGGTGCGGGTAGATGATCTGGAGAAGGAGAAGAATACCAGTATCTCTGAGCTCTCCTCAAGAGGAACAGACAGAGGGGAAGCATGCTCTACAGGAGCGATTAGATGAGCTTCAGATGGAGAAGGACGTCTTCCACAAGCATCTAGATGAGGTCTTATTCTTGGGCATCATAAATGAGAACATCTCTGGATGGAGAAAGTTCAAGAAGCTCTTGACCCCAGACAGATTCCGTCAGTTCAAAGTGCGGAGCAGGCTGGAGCAGCTGGCTAAGCTGTAGTCCACATCTCAGTCCCTCTGTCCCCTGTCCCCTTTCCCCTGTCCCCGACACAGTGCCCTTCAGGGTCCAGTTACTACTGGACCATGAAGAGCCCTGACTAAGAGCGCATTGAAGTTTGTCTGGACTCTTCCTGGTCAACTGTGTTTGCATCAGGTTTTCTCCAGGTTGCTTCGGTTTTTCCAAATGAAAAATCAAAACAAAATAAAACAATAAAAAAATAAATAAAAAATTAAAAAATCTTATAAATTCGCACAATGCATTACTTTATTGTTGAAATAATTGTCATGCTGTTGTTTGTTTGCTTATGGAGCAATAAGTTCACTGGTCAAGATGGTATGGTGTTCACTGCATCCGAGCATGTGAGGAATTTTCAACTGAATTCTTCTTTTTCAACCCAAATTTGAGGCACTCACTGGACTTCTCTGAGAAGTCAAATAATAAGTATACCGTTAACCACTAAACCTCATTTCTCTGTTCAGTAATGCAAGTAAATAGCTATAATTTGACATCTTGATCGAGACAAAATAATGTGCTTTGATATTTTTTTCTTTGTGTTGTAAAACTGTAAAGTTGAAAAAAATAATTGCTAACAACAATAACTATATTTTAGCATTAAAAAAATACTATGTTGGTTAAAGAACTTCTGCATTCTGGTGTATTAACCATAGCTGAAACATAAAAATGATTTTGGAAAACCAACATTCAATTGTGGTCCAAAAAAGTTGTTAAGCATTATATACAGTGCTTAGCTGATTTATTACCTCCGCCAAGGAGGTAATGTTTTGCCAGCGTTGGTTTGTCTGTCTGTCTGTCTGTCTGTTTGTGTTCAAGATAACTTGAAAAGTTATGGACGGATTTGGATTAAATTTTCAGGAGATGTGTGAAATGGGATAAGGAAGAAATGATTAGAGTTTGGGATTTATCCGGATCACCATCTGGATCTTTAAAGGATTCTTAACATTGCGGAGGTAACTAGACAATTTCCACGGAAATCGTGAGGGTTCATTTCCAGAATTCAACATCAAAGGGCCAAACATCAAAGGCCATCAAAGACCAGAGGGCCAATCAAAGACCAGAACACCTTTGTGTGAAACTTCAAGGGTCAGAAAGTGCTCCGTTGTCATGGTAACCGTAGACTGGGAGATTTCCAAAGCAGGAAATACAGACATGTATCTTTCTAATACATGTATGCATGTGTGTTAGGGGTGGACTGAAGCTGCTTGGCGGAGGTCTGCGCTCTCCGAGTGCTTTTCTAGTTTATCTCTAAAATCATTGGCTTCAACAGCTTCAACAGCGTTTTTTCTTGTTGAATGAAAGAATTCAGCTCAGGAGTCCGCCTCTTCAGTCTTGAACCCCTGCCTGACTGCGGGGCGGATACATAACATATTTCTGTCCTCTCCAGAATGTGATTTCGTGTAAGATGACAAGATTAACATGTCATTTAGAATTCCCTTTGGAGATCAGAAATGAAGAAAAATGAGTTTTAAGACGGAGCTGTGGCCTTATGGTGAATTTTTTGGGAGGTGAAAAATGATCGTCAGGTTAGACTTGGAGGGATTTTCTGGCCTTGAAGGGAAAAAGAAACAGTCTCTCTTCTCTCGGTGGTTTGACCTTGATGAAAGCTGAAGGTTCTCAGCTTTCAACAGAGAACAAGTTTTCTCTGCAGAGAGTTCAGTACTGGCTGAATGTACTTTATTTCGTTTAAAGAACCTTCACTCACATAAATGGGATGTCAAGAGTTTAAACCTCAGAAGGCTTACCGTCATTTCTTGTATATAACACGCATTGTTTTGCTCTTAAATAAGGTCTAATTTTCAGGTGTGTGTTATACACAAGCACAAGCAAAATCTGAAAAACATTTTGTCTCACCAACATCGCGATTACAACACATCTGATACAAAAAAACAAAATATTCTCTCTCTCTCTGCGAAACATTACCGCCGAACTTTTGTAATTCTTATAAAACTGACTGTTAAACTGTTCTTATCAAATATTTTTGGCTTTAATTGTTAACCTTTGCGTAATGATTGTGTAATTCTCAAGCGTTACCACTCAGAAATCGAGTAAGTGCGCATGCGTGAAGCAAAAAGTGTTTCCGCATCTGGTTGAGAGAGGAAATCGTGTACGGTATTTGTTGTGAAAATACTGAAATTTCATTGATTAAAACTTTGAATAAAGGTTTTTTTTTTTAGTTTTCTAAGAGAGTAAAGTTTGGGCAAAATGTGGGTGCGTGTTATATTTTAATACAGCGTTTTTCCTGGAAAAAAGCATGAAAAAATGGGGTGCGTGTTTTCAAAGAGTACATATTATATATGAGAAATTATGGTAATAAGTGCTCTTGATTTCAACAGGGTTTGGTCAGTTTGTTATGGTGAGTCTGGAAAAACATGTCTTCTTAAACCTGCAACTTTTGACTAAGTAGACTTAAGTCTGAGTTTGTTAACCTGTTTTTAGACTATTTTTCATATTCCTGGCATATAACAGGCTTAAAATGTTTCCACAGCTCTTAATAAAATATGCTGTACAAGATGATTATCTATTGTTTTGCTTCTTTTTTGTACTGATATATTACGATATGTGTGCGAAGATGCTGACCAACTCAGGAATCGAACCAGCAATCTTCTTGCTGTGAGACATGTGTTCTACCTTCTATGCCACTGTACCGCCCTGGTGAAGTACAGTTTTGATAAAGAAAAAAAAGAAAAAAAAAGTTGAAATGCAATGCTTAAAGTACTTTGATGAAATAAAAAAAATCAATGTTTCTCTCAAACTTTCATTTTAACTTTACTCATCTTTATTATCAAGTTTGATTTTTTTAAGTTTAGTTGCACATCACTTAGTTAATAACATTAACGGCCTGATCTACTAAGATCCAGAATATCGAGCGCTAAATTGCATGTGCAAACTAAAAAATTGCATGTGCAATTAGTGGCAAGTTGCAGGTGATCTACTATGACTGCGTGTGACAGGTGCAAAAGTTGTGCGGACCGCCCCCTTTAAAGGAGGATTTTGCGTGTGCTAGCAGCTGTCACCATGGAGAGTTTGGGAGAGCATAGTGGCCGTAAATGAAAAATGAAGTTTGAAGCCATGGAGTTAAAGGCAAATAAACACACTTGCGTTAATCTTTTTATGTTGTCTGTCATTTTGACGGACAAGGTCGTCACTTTGCCTTATTTTTATTCTTCATTTTTAATTTTCCTTTTCTAATTCCAATGAAACATAATCTAAATGAACGCATTCACATAGTTACACAGCTTCATCACCAATAACCTCTCATGTGAAGAGCAGTCTTACAGTCACGCACACACAGACCGTGTAGGTACTCCTGCCTTTTACGCACTGACAGCTCCTAAACTCGCTGTCAGTGCGTGGAGAGTGTGACGCTGTCAGCTCTGAGAGACAAACGGAGTGATTCAGGTTATACACTTTTTTTTTTTTTTTTACACAGGTTAAATAACCTCCTCCGCGATGTAGAGCGCAAAACAGAGAGGGTTTACTTTACGCGTGTGTCTGCATGAGTATGATGGCACACTGGATCGTCCCTCTTTTTCCAGTCCATCATAATGACAAACAGCCTCCAAATCTTTCCGTCATTCATCAAAAAATTCAGTCAATGATGGGAAATATTCGGTTAATGTGACCCGTTTCTTACTACAATGACCGCAGCCCTCTGTGCGTAATGCTGTGCCTGTTTTGCACCTGCCTTTCCAACGTGCTGAATTTAGATGTAAAAACATCGAGCGCCATCAGTTTCACGTTTGATAAATCACATTGTGGTTGCTAAGTGATCACATTTGCAGCTCTTTCTCCCAATATTTTGTGCGTTCTAAACTGATTGCTTTTGCTGTTTTGCTCATTTGACAGATGCAATACTCAGTGCACCCTGTAAGTGGATCAGCTTTGCACGCACTATCAAGTTTGCACGTGTTTTTATACATGCAAACCTTTAGCAGATAAGTGTGTCCCTAAGTGTGTAATACAGCCCCAGACTGGACTACTTTCCCCTAATTTTGTGACAGAGAATTATGTTTTTATTTACCAAGTTTTTAAAAATTACTGCCAAAGCAGGAGTCTGTCCATCATAACAGGAATCAGAGACAGTCCTGAAACATTCCTCTGGTCCTTCCTGAAGTGGACTTAAGGCCATCTGGGTCTGATCGGAGTGAGGCCGAGGAAGACGGATCATCGTGGACAGCTGGAGGACAGACAGAGCTCAGAGGGGATGAGTGGAAGACTCTGGGGGACAAATTGAGCTGGCATATTGAAGATTTCATCCAAGACTCTTTAAAGTGAAGTCAGGGCTCTCAAGTTTTGATCTCAGGTCAGAGTGAGATTTTTGCTACCTTTTGTGTGTGTGTGTGTGAGGGGAGGGAGGTGAGCAGAGTGTTCCTGCTATTTTGAGGACACATTAGAGGGATGGGCACACGTCCACAAGATCAAAACACACTCCACTGAGCTTGTTACTCACACATGATGCACAGCAGCGGACCTCTGCTGTTAAATATCAGGGAATTTGTTTATGAATTCAGTTTAACAGAACAGAGCTTGGAGACAGTGTTGCTTCTTCTTGCAGCACTCCTCATCGTGCTTATCCTGTGTGCTCCAGCGCACATACTACTCCCAGAAACAAGAAAAACACACACAATTAACAAGTTTCCCACGTGTCCTTGAAAACCTGGAAAATGATTGACCAAATTTCCAGTCATGGAAAACATATGGAAAATGAGGAAAAAAATAAAATGTCCTGGAAAAGCTTGAATTGTCCTGGAAAATTATTTATCTTACTTCTACCTTGGTAACTAATTCACACTTAGCCATAAAATATGAGTAGATAAATTAATGCAAGTTAAGGAATAAAATATAAAAACTCAAAACAATGGTGAAAGAAAGAAATTATAAAAAAAATGGCAAAATAAAATTTAGGCTACTTAAACGGTAAATCAACAAAATGTATTTATAAAAAAGCAGAGTAAATAAAGATAAAAAAAATAAGCATTAACCATAAATTTATAATAGTGAGACACTACATAAAAGCCAGACTAAAAAGATAGCTAGCAAATGTTCATGCCAGAGAGTTAGAAATAAATAAATTTTAAGTTCAATATGATACGGTGGAGCTAGCTAGAGATATTGGTCATCAACCTTTAATCTTGTTTTTTAGGAGACTAGATTAACCTGAGAATTGCCCACACCAATACTTTAACTTCATCTGGTTTTGTGACACTGGAAAAGTCCTGGAAAATGATTTATGGAAAAGAGTGGGAACCCTGATTAAGCATTCCCATGCAAAACTAACCTATATTTATAATCTTTGTATACATACTGAAAATGTCACCAACTGTTATGCTCATAGATGATAAAACTGGCTGTCCAGTGTGTTTTACACTTACAATAGAGACTAGAGCCAAGGATTCCTGCAGGGAAAATGAGAAAACAGCACTTAGCTTTAGCTGCACAAGCTACCATAACAACACCTAATACAATTCTGTAATAACGGGAATACAATGAGGAAACGAAAACATTGTTTTATGCATTTTAAGATTCTACAAAGCAATAAGAAAATTTAACATTCTAACATCAAACAAGTTCTAATCTTAAAGCTAAAGTATAAGGTGGCTAATATGAGAAGGTGCTTTTGTGTAATCCAAGTCTCGTCTGCAGTACAATGCGGTCCCAGACCCTTTAGCCTACACGTTCCTTTTATGTGCATTTAGTAATTAAAAAAAACAATTTACAAAAATAGTGTATGCATTTTAGAGGATGAATAGTATCAGTACTGAAAAAATTGAACCAAAAACTATCCGTATCATATAACTTAAAAAGTTTACCATCGCCCAGTCAGTCTAGTATGACTTGCCCTTTGTTTTGTGGAAGGGGGGATCGCTGCTTTGGCTGTGTGCTCAGTTCGGTGCCGCTGTGATCTTATTGGTCCCTTTTCTGCATGTACATCTGTGTGCCATTCAAAATGTCAGTGGCTACGTTTATATGCAGTCAATATTCGGGTTAAGGTCAATATTCCAGTTTCTGAAACATTCGGAATAACCCGTTTACATGCGTGAGCAAACATGGTTATTCTTCTATACATGGTATCCCGATCAAAACAGCAACGCAAGGACAACATCCCGACGCACGGAGAACGTCATGACGCTCTGCACATCATTTCTGATTCTTCTTCCCGTATCCAATAGCAACGAGAACAACAGCAGCAGCAAGACGGATAACGAAAGGCCCGGAGCAGGTAACAGTTGCCTTCGTTTGCGCTTTGGTGCCGGTACTGACCCACCACCAGTACTTGACACTATTCTTTGTCACTTTCTTTTAATGGAAGGCGAGAACGTGAAGAAATGGGAAATCGAGCTGGAGCTGTGCTGTTTTACAGCAGGTACTTCCTGTACTCAAAAGACCAAGATTCCTTGCAAAAAGAACACGTGCAGAACACAAATTAATGTTCCTTTTGATGAGGATATCCGGATAGGCGTATACATGACCAAATATTCGGGTTAGAAAAGGAGTAACCGGGGGGGGGGTTTCGGGTTTTTAAAAACTGGAATATGAGCATATCCCGGTTTTTCCAAAGGGTTTTGGTTTTTTACAAGGCTGTGCGCAACAGAGTTGTCGCTAATATTCCGGTTATGAAAGGGTTAATGACTGCACGTAAACGTAGCCATTGTTGTATCACTTCCTGATTTTATAAGATGGACCAGGCAGAGGGTTTCAATTCTACAAGTGTGTAAATTAGTCACCTCAGAAAAATGGTGGTTACAAGGATTTGTTTTAGCCTGTTAACATTGAAAGTGCTAAAAATAAGAGACTTTACGTTCCCATATGGCTGTGATGGAATGATGCTTGTTTGATTAACTATGACATCGAAAAGAGGCACTTATGAACTAACCTGACACCAGATGGACTGTGCAATACATTTCACCTGACAACAGGACCAACAGACCATAGAATGTTTGGGAATGGGCAGATCCTTTCAAAGGCATATCTGGCAAGAGATTGGACGATTGTTCTGTCAACTACATTCATTACAGGCCAATCAGATATTGTTGTAGGTGGGCCCTACAGCTGCAGTGTAAATACAAAGCACGAGTTTCTTTGTATAACACACTCTAACGAAAACATGTCAAGAGTGGAGAGAAAACTTTCTATTGAGAACATTTTTAATGTGTTGTTTTTCATTTGATAAAGAAATGCAGTCAAGATCTGATAAAACTGCTAAAGAAGCTGTTAGCATCTATGCTAATCTCTGTACAAGCAGTCACTTCCTGCTGTCTTCTCGCTTGTAGCTCCACCTCTTCCTGCTCTAAAGGATGCTGATTGGGCCGTGCTGCTTTGGGCCATTCACAATCATTGTAGATTGGAGCGTAGCTAGATGGATCTGCCTGATTGCAGACATTGAATCAGAGGAACCAACTGCACTGCAAGGTCACGTATAGTCCACATACAGTCCATGGTTTAAATCCACTCTCAGGAAATATATAGCCCAAGTCTTATCCTAAATGAATATTTTAAAGGGATACGACAACGTTTTTTTGTGTTCATGTCTTGCCTCACTCTTGAGTCCATGATAAGCAGATCGACGCCATTCTTTCAACAAGGAAGAGACGGGCAGAGCTCACCCACTGCCAGTTAGCTTAGCTCAAACACTGGGATTTGAAGGGCAACGTTAGCCTGCCTCTGCCTACAATCATCAGATAAACTCTTCAGCATCTCTGAACAGTCCTGTGTGCTTGTTGTGCCTCATTTTTCACTGCATTATGTTATGTCATCTATTTTTAGACTAGGAATAGCACTTTAGGTAATTTTAAAAAGAAATACATACGAAACTTAACTGCAGGGCGCATGCACAAACCACCGCGGACGTGCTTGCAAGTAGGTCAACAAAACATATTGGTGTCTATCTGCTTGTCATGGACTCGGGAGTGAAGCAAGACACGAAAACAAACAAAAAGTTGGACTATCCCTTGAAGCTTTCCAAGTCCACATTAGAGCATCTGTGGAAGCATTTGTTGTTCTGACCATCTGCAGCAGAGCTTTCTCCGTGAATGTGCAAAATCTGAAAATTGTTTGCATGTTTGAGTTTTGAAGAAGCATAAAGACAAAAAACAGGGGTTTGACTTTGATTTAAAAGATGTCGTCATGAACAATGACGGAGGAGCAGCTATTTGTTTCAGCTCCTGTTCATCACTTTAAGATGCAACACTCATCCGAAGCAACCCCCCTTGGATCCAACTCGCTTGCAGCCATAAATTTAAACACACTGCTCGCCCCATCTTGCAGTGGTCAGACCATGACTGTGACATCTTTGTCATATTTAGCCTGAACCTTGGGCTGACTGCTGTTGAAGGTGGAAACAGTCACACATACTGGCTGTGAGGAGCTGCAGGTGCAAACAGTAAGAGAGGTGGAGTGGGAAACAGATGTCCACCGGTTCAAAAGCAATACTCCTGCAAAAATATAAAAGAATACAGAAGAGAGGCCATTATCACCATTAGTGTTTCCTTTGGGTTCAAGTGTGAAAGTATGGAGCTTAAGAGATCGCTCCGTCAAGAGGTAATGGTTCATCTTTTGTTCCTTGCATTATTCATATCCACTCATCGTCCACTTTATTAAATACACCTTACTTGTGCCGGATTAGATCCACTTTTGCCTTCAGAACTACTTTAATTCTTTGTGGCGTGGAGGTGCTAAAAACATTCCTCAGAGATTTTGGTCCATATTGAGATGAGAGTGTCACACAGGCTCCACATCCCTGATGCTGATCTCCTGTTTCAACACATCCAAAAGCTGCTCTACAGGATTGAGACCTGGTGACTGGGATGTCTCTTGACTACAGTGAACTCACCGTCATTTCTTTGGGACATTGTGAGTGATCCTGCTGGAAGTAGCCCTCAGAAGATCATAAAGGGATGGGCATGGTCAGTACCAATACAAGATTAAAACGTTGCTAAATACGTACTAAGGGGTCCAAAGTGTGCCAAAAAATACCCCACACACAATTACACCACCCGCAGCTGGAATGCTGATGGATCCATGCTTTCATGTTGTTTATGCCAAATGCTGATCCTACCATCTGAATGTTGCAACACATCAGTGTTAACTTTGACAGCACTTTTTAATTTAGTTTTAGTTTTAGTCTTTTGCCTAAAATATCTTTTAGTTTAAGTCATAATTTAGTCATCTAAGTTATGTAAGTGTAAGGCATTTTTTATGTTTCCTTGAATTTCTGAAATCACGTTTTACATTTGGATCCCGCCACCATGAAGCTAAGGCAGAAGTGATTGGATGTCCTTCTTAACTCATCCAACCTTTTCAGACAACCAAAGTAGCTGTGATTGGATATATTCCTAACTTGTCTCTACTTTCTACATGACGAAAATTAGGTCAGATTGGATTAAGTCTCTGTCAAACATTTTTCTCTAGTTTTTATTTGTTGATGAAAATGCCATTTAATTTAGTTTTAGTTTTCGTCAATGTACTCTTGTTTTTTTTTAGTTCTATTCTAGTTTTCATCAGGGTAAAAAGGTTGTTGACGAAAACTATGGTGATCACGTTTTTTTATTTATGTGATGGTGTTAGGCTGTGTGCATAGTTTTGGTTTTCCCTGGAGCGATTGTTACCTCTGCAAAGGAGGTTTTGTTTTTATCAGCGTATGTCTGTTTGTTTGTTAGCAAGATTACACAAAAACTACAGGACAGATTTTGCTGAAATTTTCAGATGATGTTGGTAATGGTCCAACTTAGAAATGATTAGAGTTTGGTGGTGATATGTATATTTGTCTGGATGCAGAAAATTCCATAAGTTAACATTGGGTGGAATCACACGCCTTCTATCCACACTGCATCCATTAAAAAATAAATTCTACACCCTATATTTCCCCTTGTGAACAGTACATCAGGTGTTTTGATGTGCAGTTGTAGAAACTGATGTGTAGTGGTCTATGACAAGATGTGGACCCAAAGGCTCTTCAGCATTCAGCTCTCTTTGAGCTAATCCAAGTGTCTCCCTCAGTAAAGTGAAAGTACATGATCTCAGTTGTACAACTAGATGAATGCTCCTTTATTTATGCTATGCTATACAGATTAATAAACTGAGACAGAAAATTAAAGAAAACTAAATAAATCCCTCAAATGTTTGAGTGCTGCCTCACAGAAGAGGCAGATTGTAGCCTGTCAGGTAGGGATGGGAATTGATAAGATTTTATCGATACCAATGCTATTAACAATCCTGCTAATCAATCCAATTCTTTAACGATTCCCTTATTGATTCCTGCAGATTGTCCATGTGGGCAAATGTTGGCCTGTAGACTTTCAGTGGCAACAATGTCAAACACACGTCACAGCATAGATAACTGCTTCTGCAAGTTGCTGGTGTTTCCACTCACTTAAGGTTGTGCAGTAGGCGCCTTTTGTAAGAAATTAAGCCACAATTCTGACCGCTTCTGAACCCTGTCAGTGGAAGGAAATGATAAGGGAATTGATCCTCTTCTTCGCCTGCCTCTACAGTCTCCATCTTTTCTTGCTCCTGGACTACATTGACGTGCGCAAATCAGGGAAAACAGAAATGGGGCATCGCAGCAAAAATGTTGTTCCGCATCGCGCTAGAAAGCAGTTACAATAATTTCATCTGCTAGGCCTTATTTCAAAGCAGATGCTCGAGCTTGTCAACACAAATCCAACCATGCTAATAGTTCCACACTCCTTTATCTCCCAGCTGTGTTTACAGCCTGTAGCATCCTGTTTGATGCTAATGAACCTGCTAGCACTGGTGCTTGATGCCATAAAAATAGGTTTCAGTATTCACCAAACTCTGCTGTTGGACATTTGGGTTTACTGATAGATGTATAAGTGTTAGCCTCTGGTATGAATCATCTGACAACCAGAGAAGAAGAATAATATATCACAGAGAGGTGCTTCAGTAGCTTGTACCATCAGGATTTGGTTCTTCTTGCAGTGTCCAGGGTTTGATCTCTCCTGCTCTCCGGTCCGTCTCTCTGTTTGAGACCTTCACTGTCAGATAACGACAGATGGGTCCAAAGAATCAAACGCAGGGGGACCAAGTTTCAAACCATCACTCCACAGGACGTAAATAAGCAACATATGTTGGACGATGAGAAGCACATGGGTCGCTGTTTCAAGTCCATTTTGAAAGATAACATGCAGATTTAGGATCATAAATCTTGGACAGGAACCGACGGAGCAGCACTGTGAACCAGTTGGTAAGTGTGCACAGGCGTCGAGGTTGCAGGTTCATGTCCTGCCTTGGATGTGAAGTCCGTCTCTGACAGAAAAAATATTGATGAAGAACTGCAAATAACCTTTAAGGCACACACCTCACACTCTCTGTTGGACTCATAAATACAGTGTGTAAAGATTTAAAGGCTAGAGTCAGGCCTTTTAATGTACGTAACATTTTTTAAATAAGCATAAGGCACTCATAAATACCTCAGCAAATGGATGAGTGAAACAAGGTTTGCAAGCTCATAGTAAGTGAGTTTGTTTTTCGAAGTATCTCCCACCTACTACCGTATTTTCCGGACTATAAGTCGCTCTGGAGTATAAGTCGCATCATTCAAAAAAAGCGTCATGAAGAGAACAAAAATATATAAAAGTTGCATCGGACTATATGTCGCATTTATTCAGTGCTCTGATAGAGAGATGGTTGCCTTGTATGGAGCAGTAACACCAAGAAGGCCCACTGCGTCTTTTCTGTTGGCATTGCTGTTAACCAATACATCCACCAGGGGGGCTCAAACAAACTTGTCTCGTACAGACCTCCACTTCTCCTTCGCTACCGGCAAACTGATATTTAATTGCTCTCCAATCTCCCCCCAGCTGTTTTGTTTTGTTTTGTTTTTTGCATTTGTTTGTCCCGGTGTCCAGGCGAAGTAACATCATACAGATGTTTGTAATTTCTAACTAACTCGCAGAGTTTCTCTTCAAAAGGTTTCGCCATTAATTTCTTCTTCTTGTTTCACTAGAGCTACCTAATGGGTAGCAACAGCAACACTGCCCCCACAGTTTCCAGTTGTACTGCTCCATTTGGCCTGTATCTGTAAGCTTTATGGAAATGTGCAGAAATTAACGCTCTGTCAGTATCAGAATCCGTCTTTAAAGTTGAGCATAAATGGACCTGTTACAAGCCTCTCCTGACAGCACGTTGTTAAAGCGCCCATCTGTGGACTCGCTCCTCCAGCGCTGGCCATCTTGCTTTTGGCCCGCAACTAGCTTTCTTCATTTTCTTCATTGGAGTAAGAGTAACCTCTGCTTTTCGCCAGCCCCTCACGAGTTTCTCACTCACTTCAAACTGTATTTCTGCTCAATTACCGATGCATATTTTACTACTTGCAGTTCGTTAGAATAGGGTTTTCATTTTGGGGGCATTTTGTTTATGTCTAGCCTAGCCTAGAGCGCCCTCTCGCGGCTGTAGACGGTAATGTTTACTCCTTGGTTCATGTCTGTCAGTATGTTAAATGATGTATATTTTGATATATAAGTCGCACCTGACTATAAGTCGAAGGACCAGTCAAACTATGAAAAAAAGTGTGACTTATAGTGCGGAAAATATGGTATAATATCTGGTTGGATTATAGTAAATGTTGATTGATGGACTGATTGTCCAATCACTAGCCGAATGTGCTTCTGAAAGGTTTTGCCCTCCCCAAACACTTTCTATGGGCTCTTTCCCAGATGGACTTATGAAATGTACTGAACGGTCCATCTGGTGTGCCAGATTAGAAAACAATGCCACCATCGCAGCTCTGGAGGATGCAGACTGCCTGAGAGTAGGGACGGGAATCGAAAACCAATCGTAGTTGAGAATCTTTAACAGCTCCATCAAAGTATCGATATCATGAGTCTTTTTGCTAATCAATTCCCTTATCAATTCCTTCCACTGACAGGGTTCGGAAGCGGTCAGAATTGTGGCTTAATTTCTTACAAAAGGCGCCTACAGCACAACCTTAAGTGAGTGGAAACACCAGCAACTTGCAGAAGCAGTTATCTATGCTGTGACGTGTGTTTGACATTGTTGCCACTGAAAGTCTACAGGCCAACATTTGCCCACACGGACAATCTGCAGGAATCAATAAGGGAATCGTTAAAGAATTGGACTGATTAGCAGGATTGTTAATAGCATTGGTATCGATAAAATCTTATCAATTCCCATCCCTACCTGACAGGCTACAATCTGCCTCTTCTGTGAGGCAGCACTCAAACATATGAAACTAAATCTTTCAGACAAATTTCCCTCATGATAACAAAGTTTATCTTATTGAATCTACAAGCTGCAGCAGGTTAAGGGCAGGCAGGCTGCCCCGTGAGCTCCTAATCATCAGTCCCCCACACAAGATGAGATAAGAGATGAAAATAAAAGATGAAATGTACACATTATCCTCTCCAGCTTCACTCACAGAGCAGGCGGGAGTCTGCCCTGTGGTCATAAGACATTATTAATGCAGGAGGGAGTACATGAGTAACAAGATCCACATTTTACCAAAAACCCAGACCCCTATCAGCTCTGTTTAGGGTTCTGATTTAATCAAGTGTTAAAGCTATAGATATAACACATTAATAGCTGCTCTGGTGCTTACGTGTGTGGCTCATAAAGAAGTCAGCAGCTTTTTTCGTGAGACATCCCCGTGCCTGCACAGTGTATCCTTTGAGGAGGACACCCTGCAGACCTCACACCTCAGCCGGTCTGCTCAACAATTGCAGCCTTAACGTCTACATGGAGACAATCCTCACATCATCGAGGCCTCCTTCTCACATGCTTTACAGAGCTTCCCTACATCAACACTTTCACACCTCCAAATTGTCAGATGTAAAGGTTTGCTTTAGGGCCCTGATCTGAATGATATGATAAGTACGAGGCTGGGTGGAATTTGTAGGTCCAAACCCTGACATGTGGGTAACTTTGATAAACAGTTCACGTGTGTTATGAACACTGAATGATGAATATGAGGTTTCATAAGAAAAGACAAGTTCATTAGGCAGTTCAACTGCGTCTCACAGTACATCAGAACACACAAAAAAACAACAAGACAGAGATAGTATGATGTTTTGAGGAATAACACTCGGTTAGGCCAAGCCTAAATCTTTTGTAGGCCCATCCTTTGTTTTTGGCCAAAGGGATAGAAGGGATAGGACAGCAAACCAGTGCTGGGTTCAGTCAGTTCTCTCAGTTTATTTTAGGATAACACAAGCTTTTAATACAGTGTGACAAACAGAGATGTGTTACAGACTTACTCTGCAGCAAAATAAAGGCTCAGTTGCTTCACATGAGAGCAGGGTTAATGTTGACTTTTAAAATTTCCTTTTACCATTTTGCTGCCTGAACAATATTCATCCGCTCAATGACAAAAAGCCACAAAGAGGCCGGCAGCTCTGTTGCCTCTATCTTCTCCCGCCTACCCTACCGGGGTACTGACAAAGTCAACACTGGAATGGAAAAATGAAGAGGGGGGTATCAAAACCATGAAGGGCTGAGATGAGTTGAGCAGATACCACAAAAAGAAAACTCAAAATATCTCAGTAGTACTAGTAGACCATTTTTAATCTATTAGTCAAGCCAAAAGATTCACTAGTAGTACTAGAAGACCTAATGCTAGGCCTGTGCTCAAAATATCGATACAGCAAAATATCGTTGTGCACTCTTTGCCGATACGTGTATCGATACTTATTCTACAGAATCGATACGGCCTCAAATGCTGTTGTCGATACACTTTGGTTGATGCTTTCAACGGCACAGTTCAAAGTCGAAGCCAACTTCATGAATGAAGCTCATGTCTTAGGTCTAAAATCTTTGAGGACCTAAATTTAAGTGTCTTGAGTTGTAGAACAATCTTTTTCTTTTTGCAAAGAAAAAACAAATTCAAAGTAGTCAGGAATTCTGATTCAGGCATGATAAATGTCCATAAATTACTCTTAACAGGATACGTATTGTATTGTGAGGTTGCATGAAATACCCAGTCCTACCTAATGCAAATGAAGTAGGAGGGATTATAACCCAATCCAGCACCTTGATTGGTTGTAATATTTTCAAAAGCCAATGGGAAGCCTGAATTTGTTTTTACCCGCCCCCTTATTAGCATTTAAGACTTACTAGTAGTACTAGTGAACGTTATTAAGTATATTTGTACTGCTAGTAGGCCCAAAACAGTCCACTAGTAGAACAAGTGAACATGTTTTGATCTGCTAGTAGTACTAGTGACACTTTTTGCTTCACTACTAAAGTCTACTCGTGCACTACTTGACCAAAATTAAGTACATGTACTCCAAATTTGAGTACTAGTAATGATGAACTACTGTTGATATCACTGATATCAATTTTATTCCCAATCAGCTTTCCATAAACTTTGCACAAACCTTTAAAACAATCTGAGTGCATATTGAAGTTCACACTGTCAAAGTCACTGTGACCTTAAATCTTGTGACGGTACACTCATCTGCACAATCAAAGATATGAGAATCTACCAATCACACTATCATAAAAAAACAAAAACAAACCAGCACCCTGACCCTTAATCTTGACTCACCACCATATTTACATCTTCAAACTGTATGAACACAAGCAGTGAAAGTTGTAGATTAAGCTCAAAGGTGAACTTGTGAAAAAAAGTTTTTCCTACATGAAGTATTTTGTTTTTCATCTGTTATCTGTTTCACACAATCTTGCACAAAGACTCCCTACATGATGACAGATAATAATGTGGAAATCTCTCCAGTCCAACTTTACTCTGCAGTCATCGTTTTCTGACAATGAAATCCCGGGCCTGGTTATCTGCATTCACTTATCCAGAAAGTCCCTGGTATCCTCAAACGCCCCTGAACAGCTGATATGTTCCAACTCTGACACTTTGTTAACAGATTTCAATGGCTGCCATTTTGTGGGAATGGGAACTATTGGGAATGTATTTGCTTTATTGTAGTCCTGGAACCAGAGGGCTATAGTCTGATAACAATGTGTGTAGAGTGAATGCTGGGAATATTACTAATTTAGTCCCTCCAAGCTCCATTTTTCTATCTAAAACAGCCTTTTCCAAACTTTAGAGCCGTGCATAAAATAGGTAGCCGGCCTTTTTCTATGAAGTCTTGGACTGACTGAATAAAACCACTTAAATGACGGTGCAGGGAAGTCAACTAAACAAGTGGTTTACAATCAATTTTTTTGCCAAGGCACACCTAAAATCACACCAAAAGCTCAAGAAAGACTATGGTGATTAGGGCCTGACCGATATATCAGCCGCCCAATTAAATTGGCTGATTATAGCCCTTTTCAAAGTATTCAACATCAGCCAGAGTTTTGCCGATGTAACGCCGATATACTCTTCCTCATAACACAGTAAAACGCTGTCTGGTGTCCAAGCTGCGCAGAATGATGACGTTGCAAAAGATGGTGGTGCGCGTTGTTGCAGCAGCTCTGAGTTCTGTACTGATGCTGTATGTATGGATGATGGAGTGTATGGGGCACAAGACACTGCTGGACACAGTGAGACCACCAGACTGTCTGCTAGCTCGGCTATGGAAGCAGCCTCACAGACCGGCACTGCCGAGCATGTTCCTGACCATCTGTTGTTCACAAAACTGACAAATTGCACCTTCTGATGGCAGGGTGTCAGTTTATTTGTGACTGTTCTGTGATGATTATCATGGAAACCAGGCTTTGCCTGCTTGTCCCTGACGCTGCAGTTGAGCTAACTAGCTAGCAGCGTTAGCATAGCCCCCTTGGAGCTCTACAACGTGATCAGCCAGCTGCAGCGGACTCATCCACGGGGAGTCTTCATCATAGCTGGGAACTTTAATCAGGCCTGTTTAAAGAAGTTTGTGCAATATGTGCAGTGTCCCACAAAATATTTTGATTTCCTCACACATATTACCTCATGTGTACAATAAAAAAGTGGTTCTACCTGCACTAAAACCTACTTCTGCTGCACTAATGAGGGCTCTGGGACTGAAAGGCAGATGTGACAAGACAGAGTTCATAATTCATCTATATATTTACATTTTAAATAAGGTTATTTATTTCATTTTGCAGGAATTGACTGCAGTTTTGCCCAGTATTTTATTTTGTACTTGAAACTTCTTTGCTCTTGAAAGTTCCAGAGTAGAAAAATAAAAGAGGCTTATAAAAATAATGTTGTTGCTTTCCTCTCACTGTGACCTGTTTACAACTTTTTATAAGTTGTTCTACCTGAACTATAACCTGCCTCTTCTTTTCATCAACAAGAAGTTCAAGATAAAGAGTGACTCTTTTTTTAAGGTTTTATAAATCACTTCCCAGAGGTTTAATGCTTTTCTGCATGTTTTTGTACTTGAAAATTCCTCTCTGTTGTAAAGTTAAACAAATACTTAGGGACGAAGTATTGTAAAACAGTAAAATGTTCTGCCTGTAATTTATATATCCAATGTTGTAAGTGTTTTGGGACCAACTTTTTTTTAAAAATTCATTTTATATATATATTTTTTAAATCAATTGGCTGATTAATCGTCAATCTTGTTTTTTTCAGCCGAATATTAGTATCAGCATTGGCCTCAAAAATCGGTCGGGCCCTAATGGTGATATCTATACAAAACAGTCTCTGAAAATGTGCAACTTACCTGTCTGTGCAGGTCTTAAAGGTCTCATGTGTGCAAACTTTATTTAATTTGCTTTTAATGTTGTTAGAAGAAGCTTAGGGAGAAGTAGAACATGACAAATTTCACCATACACTCAGTTCACAGAGTAAGGCTTTCTGCCACCTAAAAAAATGCCCCTTTAAATGCTCTGTTTTTACTTAATGGGGTTTATGATGTCACAGCTATACAGCCTCCACCTGCAGGTGTGTTTTCTGCTCATCACAGGCAGATGCCATGACTAAAGGTTAAATTAGGTTCCAAACCTAATTCTGAACCGGCTACCGTGTTCAGACTGTAAAAAATATGGTTCAGAACCTGAAAAGTTGGTTTCAGCTCGCTAACCGTGACATTAACGGTGAGTGTGTTGTATTCTATGTTGATAAAATGAGCAGGAAGTTGAGGGAGTGGAGGAAGTAGAGGAAAATGGAGAAGAAGAGTGAGCAGTGGACACATGATGAGACTAAATTCTTACTGGCATCACCAGAATTTCAATTGAAGCTTGAGAGCAGTGCTTGATTGCTAGATGAAAACAAAAACCTGAAGTAAAGCAACAAACGATATTTAGAATATCAGTGCGATCTGCCATTTTGCTGGTATGTTGTTTACTTCCGCCTGAATAACACGGAATAACTCCCTCCCACTTAAACTGGTATGAACACAGGCTGGTCCGTTTGAAAAGAAATATAACTGATAAAACTGCTACTGAAGCTGTTAGCATCTATGCTAATCCCTGTACGAGCAGTGCTGTCGTCGCTCTCGTAGCGCACACCTCCTCTTGCTCTGATTGGGCCGTGCTGCTTTGGGCTGGTCACATTCATTGTAGATTGGAGCTGAGCAAGGTGGATCTGAGTTGCTGTCATGTGCATGGCTGATCAGCTCGGAGTAGTTGAGTGGATGTACCTGAAGAAGTGGCAGGTTATTGTATGTTCAGTTAACAGCATAAAAAGCAATTCAACCAAATATTTGGAGGATTCCTGCATTAGAGGTGTCTGCATAATCCAGTTTTAAATTTTATGGAAACTTTGATTTTTTTGGATTTCAGAATTTTCTGGGTATAATTTGTGTTTTCAGGCTTTAAAGGGTTAATGTCATTTTTACAGGCATATATGCTTTAGAATAGATTTTAAGGTTATTTTTTATTAGTTTTTAAATCTCTTTCTCCATTGCTCTTGCTCCTTCTAATTTATTCAGTTTGCTTTTACCCTATAAACACAGTAGAGCCCTCAGGTCTTTAGATAGTGGTTCTCTAATGGTACCCAAAGTTAGAAGTAAAATATACGGTGATACTTCTTTTCGTTATTTTGGCCCTCATCTGTTGCACAGTCTACCTGGAGACCTGAGGGCAGCACCAACTGTTCATGTTTTAAAAGCCACCTCAAGACCTTTTTTTAGTCCGGCTTTTAAGTTATTGTAATTAACTCATTTATTTATGTATTTATTTTAAGCCTCTCAATCTGTTTTATTTCTCCATTTCAGTTCAGATTTATTGCTTCTGAATTTTATTCTCTGTTAATCGATTTTCTTTTCATTATCCTACTTTAGCAGATTTTATAACGCATTTGGTGTATCTCATATTACCATAATTTTTTTAATTTAATTTTAATTATTTATGTTTCCCTATAGTATTTTTTTAATCTCATTTCTTATCATGTATGTTTTTTAATGGTTATGTCATTTTAGTTTTAGCTCCTGTTTCCTCATTTTTAAATCAAGATGGCGTTTCCTCAGTCCTTTAATTCTGTTTTCTGTTAGAATCTCCTCTTCATATCTTTCTGTGTGTTTCTAGGTGAGTGCGTGTGCTGTCTGTGGATAGCGAGGGTGGGTAGGGTCTTGTATTTTCAGTGTATTCAATTTTCCACTTTTTATTTATTTATTTTTATTTATTTTTCATGTAAATCACTTTATGCTACAAGATTTTGCATGAAAAGTGCTATAATAATAAAGTTTGATTGATTGATTGATATAACTTAGACAACGGAATATTTGAAGATAACGAAAGAAATGAGATCAGAAAAAGCTGAATCACTATTAAATGCACAAGTGAAGTGGCCTGGGAACTGGTTATTAAACCGCTCTTTATGAGGGTCTGTGTTTTATAAAAGCATTAATGAAGACAAGAGTGAGCGGAGGAAGTCTGTAGTTGTTTGCTCTTTGATTTTATTAACTGTTTCTGTGATAAACTGCGCTGCTCCGTTTTATTTTAATCCACCCCTGAAGCCATTTGGAAAAACCAAAAGAGGTGAGACAGGGTGTATGAAGAAGTTTCCCTGAGTGCTACATGCAAAAACCCTGAGAAAGACCGATCTGACTCATGGAAGAAAAGCAGAAGAGTGGAGTTAGAAGTTCCAACACTTTATTTGTATTATATACACGTGTGATAAGAAAGCTGACAGAGGAGTCGGCCTCATCACAGAGCACGCACAAGTTAAAAAGGACAGCCACGCTTATTAAACATCTGCATGTAGAAATTCAGACAAGACGGGGAGGGAAAAACAGGGGAGAGGGGAAGAAAGGAGGAGAAACAGGAGGGGAAGAGGACAAGGATTAAGAGGAGAGAGAGAGAGAGAGAGAAGCATGTTTTCCTCTGAGGGCAAAGGTCAAGTCAATTACAAGCCAACAATGTAAACCCAGTTTCTTTATATTTCATTTTTCAGCACACATTTCCTTTTTTTACAGTACAGAGCTGCACCAAACCTAGATTTTAACGTGTTCAAATCTAAAGCCAATGTATGTAACACTTGAAACAGAGTAAAAGCAAATAAATGATAGTATTCTGTTTTTTTTTTACTTAAAATTCTGGTAAATATCTACAGTCCTGCTCATAAATCCCAGTTTCACTCATTCTGAGGTAGCCGATATTTTGACAAAACACACAATAATGCTATGTTTTATTAGATGTTCATAATCTGTTCAGCCATAAATACAATTAGGCACATTAGCTACCAATAAAGAGAATTTTTATCATATTTATCTGTACCATAAGACTATCAGAGATGATTTTAAATGTAGAAAACAATACAAAACTCCTCCAGAATGCATATGTGCATTAGATTGATGCTACATTCCTCTTCGTAAAATCAGTTTAAATGTATTTGTTGTGGAAATTGATGCATTTGAACCCTTTCACCCCGACCCCTGTTTGGGTCTCTCCATTGTAAAACTGCCAGAGAGCAGCTGAGGAAGAGGATAACAGGAAGAAGAGTAACGTCCAAGCTAACAGGAAGGACTTGATTATTATTAAAAGAAATATAAATGTAATTATAATACAATTACCAAAGTATATCTGTGCATCATATCCTGCCTGTGGTCTTCAGACTTTACAGCTCGTCCCTATAATATCACTGCTCCATCAGGTCCTGGAGAATAAATTTTATTTTCACCTCTGATATTTGTTAATAAGTGAATAAGCAAATGTAGTATCCAGTGCAATATCCTTACTGCTAAACTTTGCCTTTCAGTCAAATGTGGTCTACTGTCACACAGTGCTGTCATATTGTATTCATATTGTAAATAATATTAATGTTAATAATGTAATACCTTGGCCTTGTTCATGGTCTCTCTTTTACTTATTTATTGATTATTTCCTTCATGAAGAAGTTAATAAAGCTTAAAGATTCTGCAACCTGCAACCTGCTTACTTATTTTTTATGATCTTATCTGTTTTAAGGTCTTTATTTGATATTCTTGCTGCTATACTGTGTGTAAGAGCAACTGGAACAATCCAGTTAACCCTTGGGGATTAATAAAGTATTTCTGATTCTGATTCTGACACATTTCTGAGATTTGTCCAGATGTGTAGTTATAGACATAAACTAGATATAAAGATTTGTTAATTTATCAATTCAGATCTGACATCGTGATGATGAATGGATGGTTGCTTGCTGTACCAAAATGTTGACAATAGATTTAGGATTAAAAAAAGCAACAGTTTAAAGGGATGAATTCGCAATTTTCGATGGATACATTACTTTCCTTATGAGCACCAATCCAGAGCATGTTGGTCACCTTTTAATAGCTTTACAAATTTTTTTAGACCAATACCCAATGTAAAATTTATGCCACAGCTGCCCTTAATTAACAGCATTAGTAATTAATTCTTTAAAAAATGTTTCTGTAATGATTAAGACACCGGTGTGTAGAAGCTCTTTAACTAAAAATATTTTTAATGCTTAAATGCATTTATTATTGTTATCCATGAATTTTTAATATTTTTTTTCAGGATTAAAAAAAACAACAAAAAATAGTAAAGCACATTATTATTTTTTGATAAAGATGTCACATTATAGTTATTTACTCGCATTCCTGAACAGATAAATTAGTTTTAGTGGTTGAGAATTCAGGGTGAAATACCTCATTCCTGTTCAAAATGTTTGTTCAATAATAATAATAATAAGATTTTCAGTTTTATACCAGTTTCTGAAAGATTTCTAAAATATTTAAGATTTCTTGTTTTTATAACAGGTGGTCTGATAAATTTTTGAAGCACTGTATATAAGTAAAAAGACCCAAACTGCGAAGTAAACAAACGTTCCTGTAATGACAAATTAGTTTTAGATTACATCAGCTTAAAATCAGCATTTAAGTGTGACAATTGTGACACTAAAACATCTTCACAAGACTCTTGGCTTTAACAACTCCGGGCTTTCAGGTGGGTTCTCTCGTATCTTTCATTTTGTAGCCTTAATCAACGATTAAACTCAGGATAATAGGGGAACCGACCTCTTTCACTTACATGCTACAGTGATAGCCTTAACAATCAACTGATGTTCTGAGGGGTCGGTCACTGCTTTACGAAAACACTCAACAAAGTGGCTGCTCAAGCACAAATTACAAACACATACAAAGCTAGGAAGAGAGAGTTTTCCTTCTGTTTAAACCCTTACAAACCTAAATAAGTAATGCTATTTTTAAACCTCATGAACAACGATGAACAACAGCAGCAGAGCTCCAAACCACTGAGGGCCACAACGCACCACACAAACATCTGCTCACCCTTTCTATGACAACATTCTCCCAGATAAAGACGCACACTGGTCACTATGTACTGTCTATCCATCAGTCCAGCAGAATAAAGAAGTCACAGACTGTGGCCAGAAAATTAAGTACACCTTAATTCCCTGAAGCAGAGGGTACCTGCTGTCCTCTATCCGTCCTTCATATGCTTTCAGTTTACGCTGCAAAATTTACACTTCCACACAAGACAGTTTTGACATACTCTCCAGATAACTCCTACCTCGAAACTCGTCCTTAACCACGTTTAATCTTGGAGAACAGAGCTGTGCTATCTTTAGGACGCTAACTGTTAAACTGCTCTGTTATAAACCAACAGCTTGAGTGACGATAACATCCTGTGGCCAATTTACTCTGAGGTGCTTTAATTTCAAAATCCCAAACAAACTTCAGCACTGTTAAAAATGTACACACAGTGTGTACAGGATAACGGCCAGTTGCACCAGTATTAAAAGAAATATGGTCGATTTGTTTTTAAAGAAATAAAACAAAGAGGGATAAAGTGAGAAATAAAACCTATCAGCATAAAATACGGAAGTCCAGTGTGAGGGAAGGGGAGCATTTCAGGAGTGATTCGCGTTGTTAACAGCAGTAATGCTTTTCATCCTTTTGCTATTCTTTATCTTTAACTGAAAATTACAACCCAGTGAGAACACCACAGGAATTCACGACCTCTGATCTTGATCGGCTCTCTTAAGTTATCTGCCAAGATCATGCTGAAACTTCACCAAATAGCCTATGTTAACTACAGCAATAACTTTTCAGAACAAAAACTATAAACCACTCTAAAGAACAAACCTCAATAACTGGCTCGTGGAAATGTTTCTGAGGGTCAGAGTTGTAAAATAGTCATGAATGTGGTCATGGTCATAGCTTCCAACCCTCTTTATGTGGAGTCAAAATCAGAATCAGAAATGGTATCTTAATCCCTGGGGCGTCATTGGTTCACAAATTTTAACGATGTTTTTCCTTGTCAAATTAATGCCACTGTTTTAAAATAAAAACCATAATTTCTCGATTATAACACGAACCCCATATTTTCACGTTTGCCTGAAAAACACTGTACTCAAATATAACACGCACCCAAACTTTGTCCAAACATTACTCTCTCAGACAACTCAAAATTACCTTTATTCAAAGTTTAAAGGTGCAGTGTGTAGAAGTTGGCAGCATTTTGCCGAACAGAAACGGTGAATATAGGATATAATGTTTCTATTTGTATGTAAAGTCCGTCAAAATAGCAGTACAATCATCCCCATAAAACGTTTGTTTTATTTTTATTTAGTACCGCGGGCCACGTTCATGTAGGCTGACATAACGATCCGCCATGTTGTATACGGGTGGATTTTAGGGACAAAAAGAACGAAACGCGAATCTGTCCGCCGGTTCTGATCTGATTAGCATTAATGCGCTAATGTTTGTTTGTGTTACTACAAGTTTACAAAACCTACAATCGGCAGCTAACAACTGACCTATAATCTATAAAAATAATGGTTACAAACCTTGTCACTTTAGTAAATGATGCCGTGTTCATGATCCCTTTTGGTCTTCACAGGCTTCCGTTGCTCAGCGATGTGACGTTTTGGTTACGGTTGGGCTCATTCTAGAATCCGAACGATAGATGTCGCTCAAAAGCCAAATTCTACACACTGCACCTTAATCAATGAAATGTAAGTATTTTCACAACAAATACACGATTCTCTTTCTCTCAAACGGATGCGGAAACACCTTTTGCTTCTGCCTGAGCATGCTCAGTCGTAGAGTACCGACCAATCAGAGAGCAGCTATCAACATGACGATGTCTTCGACCAATCACAGCGCAAGTATTTTGCGTCCCCTTGCTCACAAGATGGCAGCGCCCTGTGTTTGCCGGAGAGTGGCAACACTTGAGAATTAAACCATGATTAAACAAAGTTAAACTAATTAAGACCCAAAATACTGGACTAGAACAGTGTAACAGTCAGTTCAATAAGAATAACGCAAGTGTGGCGGGAATGTTTCACAGAGAAAGAGAATATTTTGGCTTTTTGTAGATGTGTTGCAATCGCGACGTTAGCGAGATGAAATATTTGAAGTATTTTGCTTGTGCTCGTGTATAATACGCACCTGAAAAATAAGAGCTTATTTAAAAGCAATTAAGTGCGCGTTATAATTGAGAAATTACGGTATGTAAACCTAACTTATCAACATAAGTATGATGCAATGAAATGATGCAAAAGAAAAACATTTAGCCTTTTCTTTCCATTTGGGTCAGTGATCATGTCAAAAAATATTCTTTTCAAGATTAATACAAAGATTATATTTTTCTGAAACGACAGGTTTGATTTCATAGTCTGTTGTTGTTGTTGTTATTTTTTTTTATTTTTTTTTCCAGCCGTAGTCACAGACGAGGGAAAATGGCCTACCATGGCTTGTTGCAGTTTGATAAGAGGAAAACAGCTGCGAGAGCAGAAATGTGCTGCAAATTAGAAATGAATCAAAGCTCAAAATAATCCAGATCTAAAAAACACCTGCAAGAGCAGAAACGCAGCATAACCAAGTACAACAGAAGTGCTCCAGGCCTGGAGGGGGCGCTGTGGCAGGGAGAGACTGACGAGACAGGCTAGGGTCAAGCCAGCCACTCCTCCATTTTCAGTGGTCAAATCAGTTGCTCCTGAATTTGAAGTGCTCATATATTTTAATCTTTACGGTAAATGCTCTGTGCTAAGTGAGAGAGATGACAGGCAGGCTGAGCGACTTTATAATATTCCTTTTTTTCCTTTTACCATCAACAGTGTGAAATATTGTAGCCCCCCCCCAGCTACAAAACCAACTTCCAAGCATGGTTCAGTCAAGAGCTGAACCAGCCACCCTTTGATCCCCAGCTCAAGCTCTTACAGACAGAACCGCACTGCCACTGCAGGCTCACAAACCAGATCCTCACATATTGCTGCTTTAAAATACAAATGATTTTCTCCTTACATTTTTAGTGGTTTAAAGTTAATTGCATTTGATAATCAGGACCAGAAGATGTCAAACATGTTTGATGGTTATGATTTAAGATTGAGAAGGGTCTGGCTGAATTTAGAGATGAAAATAACCCTACTAAAACAGCACACCTGGGATAATTTAGGAATATTATCGCTGAGGACAAGGCATAAATCCTGCCATGGAACAGTCCAGCCAGCAAATTTGGTCAAAAGTCAGGCCTAAAATCAGGATTATATTAAATGAAGCTTAGAGTCCATCCCAAGATATCTTGAGTTTTCTGGAGAAAATTAATGTTGACTTCTTCTCCTAGAAAAGTCGAACAAACAATATTTGTTTGCCCTGTCTCAGGCTGATATTTAAGAATCATGTTAAAAAGATGTTGTAACGAGCTCTGGATTTCCCAAACATGCCCGCTGCCAGCTGCAGCTGTTTCTTAAATCTGCATTTGTGTTTCTGAGGATCACCGGTGATTTGCGATGTGTTTGAACAGCCGCCTGCTGTTTTACTCTCTCCGAGCGTTGAGTCCGTTCCCTCGCTGTATGTTTTCTGTGTATAACTCATCAGTTTAGGATGTGCTCTGGCAGCTCCCTGCTGTTTTAGTGTCTTTCTGCAGCTCAGACAGCGTGCTAAGTTTGTCTCTCTGCTGTATGTGTGTGTGATTTCAGGTCGTGAGTGCTGGGCTCCCTGCTGTTTGACGGCCGTGTTATGCTGCTGTCCACTTCTTCTCCATCCAAGCTGCTCTCTCTCTCTCTTGTTCTGTTCTCTGTGGTTCACTCCACCTGAAACAAACAACAAATCATTGAAAACAACACAAATAAACCCAAAAGCAACTACACATCAACATTGAAGGCACAAAATTTATTGCACGAGACTGTATTTCAATAAAAAAAAAAAACAAACATGTACAAGCAGCTAGAACAGTCCAATACTGTGCAATACAACAGTCAGAGTTTAGTGTTTTTGGAGCATGAAGTGACATTTCTGGAGAATTTACTTGGCTGTTGTGCTACAGTAATAAATTCATTCTTTTAATTAAAGCAGTGTTCCTCCTTTCAATCTTAAAAGATTTTATTTTTAATTGTATATCTTCATTTTTGCACACAAGACTGTGGTTAGAAAAGGAAGTTGGAGAGATAGCCTACTGGGAAATTACGTTATAAGAAAAGTATCTGTAAACTAGAAAGCACTCAGAGAGCGCAAACCTCCATCAAGGTAGCTCACATATTGCCATAACATCTACAAGCAATAGTTCCATGATATATTTACCATCATAATATGATTCCTTGACCCTGAAAACCCACACCTAGCACTCAGAATCATGTTGATATCATAATTATGCCCCAGTCACATATTCCTGTTTCACACGATTGGCAAGGCTAGTTTGATCGGCATGATACGGAAAGAAATGACTCTCTCTCCCCCGGACAAACCCCGTAAATCACCGTCAGTAACACTTCTACAGTGCTTCTACAGCGCTTCGGGGGTGTTCATCCCACCTCAATAAGGCTAATACAACGATACAACGAGGATTCCATGAATTTCCATCCCGTTGACACGACGTCAGCCCCATTTGAGCCCAGTTTGCGTCACGTAAGCCCCGATTCAGCCCCGTTGCTTGCGTCGCCATGAACGGGACACAGTCGGGGCACAATCGGATACGTCCCTGTCAATCGTCCTCAGAAAGCTTTCTGGATTGAGCCACGATCAGCCCGATTGAGCCCCGTACATGCCATGCTAATACCGTTCGCCTTAGGACTGCATTAGACCTCCACCCCGCTGTACTGAGAGCGGCGATTCTCCACGACAGTGGAGAGCATGCACCACGATCAAAGCACTTTTCATCAGGATTATGACAATCGTGCACAATCGCCATGAGAAACGGGAATGTTTGGCCAGGGCTTTAGTTAGAGAGTTATTGTGCAAAAACCATTGTTCGCTAACGGCAGTTATCTGGATCAACACCAAAATCGAATCATTTCTAAGTTGGGCCATTACCAACATCTCCTGAAAATTTCAGCAAAATGTGTCCAGTAGTATTTGTGTAATCTGGCTAACAAACAAACAAACAAACATATGCCGGCAAAAACACAACCTCCGTGGCAGAGGTAATGAGGTGCCCTTGTGTTACCATGACACCAAATGAGATCCGTCAGGGGTCTATTCTGGAGTGTTGCCCCACTGTCATATATCTACATATGTCACATATATATGTCTACATATCTAATGGTGTCTATTGTTAAAAGGTTGGGAGAATTAAACAGAGAACAGATGTTTAGGTAAAGTTTTTATAGTAAATCCTGCATGTATTCTGAAGATTCAAAAGCAAGGCAACTGGACTGTGTAGAGTTTGTTGGGAAGACGTTTCACTTCTCATCCAAGAAGCTTCTTCAGTTCCAAATGGCTGGTGCTGGAAGCAGATATTTATCTAGCAAGATAAATATCTGCTTCCAGCACCAGCCATTTGGAACTGAAGAAGCTTCTTGGATGAGAAGTGAAACGTCTTCCCAACAAACTCTACACAGTCCAGTTGCCTTGCTTTTGAATCTTCAGAATGACCATGACCTGGATGAATGAGAATCTACACAGACATCCTGCATGTACCGTATACTCTATGTACTCCAATTTCTGAGAAATGGATTGGATTTCCAGGAAAGCAGCAGGAAATAAGGCCCTATTTGGGGCCATTTTGAATAAACCACAGAATTAAGAACAAAGAAGGAAATATGCCTTATTGTGCATAAGCAGGGTTCCCATGCGTCCTGGAAAACCTGGAAATGATTAACCAATTTTCCAGTCATGGAAAACATGTGGAAAATGAGGAAAGAAGTAAAATGTCCTGGAAAAGCTTGAATTGTCCTGGAAAAGTATTTATCTTCCTTCTACCTTGTTAGTGAACAAAACTCAAACATAGGAAATGAAGTAAACATGTACTTGGTAACTTATGTACACTTAGCCAATAAATATGAGTAGATAAAATCAAGCAAGTTAAGGAATAAACTCTAAAAAATCAAAACAATGGTGACAAAACAAAATGATAAAAAAATGCCAACATAAAATTTAGGCTACTTAAACAGTAAATCAACACAATAGATTTGTAAAAAGCAGAGTAAATAAAGATAAAAAAGTATAAACCATAAATTTATAATAGTAAGACACTGCCTAAAAGCCAGACTCAAAGAAAACTAGCAGACAATGTTCATGCCTGAGAGTGTGTTGAAAACATCCTGGAAAAGTCCTGGAAATGGTTTCTAGTAAAGAGTGGGAACCCTGATAAGATTAAGAAATTCTAGACACTTTTGGATTTGTATAAAGACCTATGGATGGGAAATATTACACAATTATATTCAAGAATAAATGAAAGTGAATATTAAAAAATTGGGAGGAAACCTTCTGGAAGAGGCCAAGCTATAAGACGAATGTACAACAGCTCTGTCTTTAGTTGCGCTTTTGGTATCGATACCAGCAGCTCTGTTTTTTATGGTTCACTCTGTGTGACTTTAATAAACTTTGCCATGAACTTGGATACTGCCTGCCTCTGTGCACACATTTGAACTGGACATTTTGCACATCTGTAGTACGTCTTAGCTGCCATTTTTGAAGCAGAAACTTTGAGCCAACTCTTCAAAAAAATTTTAAGAAGAAAAGAAGACACTAGAAGAACAAAGTGATATTCTCACTCCTTTACCCTCTCAGCTATTGGACTGTAAAATGCTGGTCTTTGATTCTGATTAATGCTTGTTTACCTCTGCAAACATAAATTATGAAGTGAAGCTTTTGTTCATGGGTGACCCTGCTGGTCTGCTGAATCTGCCACTGACACGAGAATGTGAGTGCATGAATGTTGTGCTTGTGTTCGTTTTTTGTGTTTTTATTGTCACATACATGCCTTGGTAGTTGTAAACTGAATTGCTCAATTTGAATCTAACATTGGACCTCAGAACCATCAGCGGCTGAATGTGAGAGTGAATGGGTGTAAATGGGTACATGTGACCTGTGGGGTAAAAGTGCATTGAGCCGTCAGAAAGACTAGAAAAGCACATTTACCATTTGTCATTTTCAAGTATTGCTCATACTTAAGTATGTTTTAAAATGTCGCTTTAGTTGGGGTGAACACACATTCTCTTATGCGTGGACATGTCCTTCTCTTTAGTCATAAAATTCTGTCTGGGGGGATTTTATAAAATTCCCTAAAATGTCTGGGTTTTGCTCAGCTTGTTCTACAGACGAAGCTGTCGCCGATGACAGAAAAAGGCGTGCATGACTCAAACTACTGTAACTCCTCCAGTATTCACGCTGTCCAAATAATTCCAACGGATTCTGAAAGCTGAGAAGCGAAGCTTTCCAGTGATATACGATACATTACAGTAAACCACCGATAAATGACTCACATTTGTCTCTGAATCCTCTCTCTGCTCTACAGCTCAGACAGTTCACTTCTTGTACTTCCCCCTCAGGCAATCCAGCCTTTACCGTAATGTACCACATATCAGTGGAGAGCTTCTCAGCTTTCAGAATCCATTGGAATTGTTTGGATAGTGTGGCTACTCAAGGAGTAGTTTGAATCATGCATGTCTTTTTCTGTCACCCACAACAGCTCTGTCTGTAGAACAACATCCCCCCGAACAGAATTTTACGACCAAAAAGGAGTACATGTCTGGGGAAAGAGGACGTGTGGTCACAATATCTTACAGTAAAATCCTGCAAAGAACTAATAAGATGAAAACAAAGAGATAATCCATTCCCAGTGGATTGATGCCTGGTGAATGCAACCTTAATCAGAACCTGAACATTCTTGTTCAAGTTTCTACTTTGCTCTCAGATTGCCTTTTGTGGAGACTGCAGGGGCCTGGCATCATACTTTATCTAATCTTGGCATATAAAAGAATCACAAAATTGCAACGAGCCTTAAAACCAAATTATGACAACCAGTCATTGTTCATGTCATACAGCTGGAGAGAATTGTAGCAGAAAGCAAGAGCTTGCCACCACAAGGAAAACCTTGCAAACCTAGTGGCAGTGTTTCCTCAGAGTCTTCTGGGAAATATGTGCAGAAAATATTTGATATTCAGACCAACTCTGTGAAAAACCACTGTCTGTGAGGGGTTAGAGACTTGAAGTTTCCCAAAAAATGTCGACAAGATGTCGCAGAGATAGACAAAAGATTGCATCTAGAGATAACCGAAGAACAGCAAAGAGCAAACAGGCGCGGCTGCTCCAAAGCAGATGGCCTCCTCTGCTTTGCATTCACTGGCATGAAAGACCAGAAAACCTCCCTGAGCAGAGACGTCCTCAGCAGCTGGAAGAATTTAAGGTGTTAGCCTAAAGCACATCAGTCCTCAAAGATGCATGAAGACAACATGAGATGCTGACGTGATTTGCAGAAGAGGAAAAGACAGAACGGTGATTGATCAAGACAAACCAGACTTGATGCAGGATGAAGGTGAAGCTCGGAGGTTGTTGCCAGAAGAATCATCGCCATCGTACGCCTTCCAGCTGACATGAGGTGAGCTCTGCGGGACCATTTAGATGTCACGTTTGACAGACAAAGGCGAATCTTTTTAGCACAGATTGGACTCATGCCCAACCTTGATCTACTCATAAGCAGACATGTGTGAGGAGTACAGAACCAGGAAACCAATACGTCACGGGACAGATGGATGATGAGATTGTTGCACATGTAAGAGTCAAAGAAAGGAAAATTTCTTTGTCATAATGGAAATGATACATATGGATGAATCAGAGCATAAAGAGTATAGAGGGAAATAAGATGGCTGACCTTTTTGTCAATCCGAACCACATTATGAACCCAGTTAAACCAACAAAAGGCAAAAGTATTCATTCACCATCCAAATCACTGAATTCAGGTGTTTCAGTCACTTCCATGGCCACAGGTGTATAAAATCAAGCACCTGGGCATGCAAGCTGCTTCTGCAAACTCTTATGAAAGACTGGGTCGCTCCCAGGAGCTCAGTGAACTCCAGCGTGGTGCCGTGATAGGAGGCCACCTGAGCAACAAGTCCAGTCATGAAATTTCCTCACTGCTAATTATTCCAAAGTCAACTGTTGGTGGTTTTATAACAAAGTAGAAGTAATTGGTAATGAGGTGTTAGGCCATGTGAAATCACAGAGCGGGGTCAGCTGATACTGAGGGTCATAGGTAACAGAGGTCACCAACGTTCTGTAGAGTTGCAGCTACAGACCTCCAAACTTTATGTTGCCTTCAGATTAGCTCAAGAACAGTGTAGAGAGCTTCATGGATGGGTTTCCATGGCCGAGCAGCTGCATCCAAGCCTCACATCACCAAGTGCAATGCAAAGCATTGATGCAGTGGTGTAAAGCACGCTGCTGGACTCTAGAGCAGAGGAGACGTGTTCTCTGGAGTGACCAATCACACTTCTCTGACTCATTTTTTTTAACCACGTTATGTTACATTATCTATTTTTATACCAAGATCAGCACGTTATTTAATTTTCAAAAGAAATACGTGCAAAACTGAACTGCAGGGCACATGCCCAAACCACCAACAACATGCTTTGTTTTACTGACCTACTTACAAACATGTCTGCGGCAACAAGCCCACAGGATTGTTTAGAGCTGCTGAAGAGTTTATCTAATGACTGTAGGCAGAGGCGGGCTAACACTACCCACTGACTCCCAGTGTTTGAGCTAAGCTAATTAGCTGTGGGCGAGCTCTGCCTGTCTCTTCCTTGTTACTTCACACACAGTTGAAAGAATGGTGTTTATCTGATTGTCATGGACTCTGGAGTGAGGCAAAACATGACAACAAAAGAAGGTTGGCATATCCCTTTCAGGCAAAGTATGAGCTCTTTAAATATGGATATTCGTCATCATATTGCACAATAAACTTCAGTTGTTTTACAGAAAAGGCAGGTGCCATGTGTAGTCATTCTTATAGCTTGGGAACCCTGAATTGAATCACAAACAAATAATAAGAACAATTCTCTGCTCAAAAGCAAAGTCATCCCAACATTTTCTGCAGTCTTGACCTGGCAGGAGCAGCAGATACAGAGTTGTTAGGTTTGGACTTTTCACAGAAACCAAAAGTTCCATTTTAAGTTGCCAAGCGGGTCCTTTCTCATGTGTTCGCGGCCTTTTGTGAGTGTTTTTAAATCCTATTCATCACATTTACTCAAACCTCTCCCAGAGGAAGTTTTAAAGTGTACACAGAAAGTCATCATGTCCCTCTGCTGCTCTTATTCCCAATTTTATGACAGCACATGTTTGTGCTTTAGAGCTGGAGTCAGTTTTCTACCTTGAGGACAATAAAAATGTTTCCTTTACCCGAGGTAACAGTGCAAACTGAAACTGATCCAAGAAAAACAGAATCACCGTCCATGAGGAGAGAAAATGTGAACAATCTAGCTGTAAAATCACAGCTCAGACGTCTCACACCACTAATATTTTCTAAGTAACCTGTGACAGCTAATGTTGAATATGAAATAACAAAGAAACTATGAACATGTCGAATTATCATGCGCAGTATCTTTTACCTTTTATGATGTGGAGGAGTGACTGAGGGGAGTGTGACTACCTGGAGCTGGAATAGAGGTCAGTTTAGTTTTAGTTTAGTTTTTTTTGATCCTTACATGAAAGTGGACAACAGAATTTGTACATAAGTGCACACTGCATTTTTCAATTCACACCTCTATGATTGGAAAGGAGTAGCAAGAAGAAAACATTTCTTGTATTTGTATGCCCCCTAAATGAACAATTAAAAAAAGAAAAGATGGTCTGACATCACATACAGTTGATTTTCAATAGCGTACACCAGCAACACTTTGATTATAACAACAACAAAACAAATACCAAAAATAAAATAAAATAAATAACCAATACAAGTACAAATTTACGAGCTCAAAACAATTGATCATTAACATCCAGTTTTAGTTTCAAGTGCCTATTGTCAATTTTTTTTTGCATTTGTACATTTTACTAAATTGATGAGTCTGTACAACCTTCTTAACCCTTTAATGCCTGTTGTGTCATATTTGATACATACTTTTATGATACCTTGTTAGACAAATTACTAACAAAACATCTGAATGCAGTCAGATAAATTATAAAAATGTCCTCAAATGGTATCAGTTGCCAAAAACACCTAATGTATCAAATGAGATAAAAAAAAAAAAAGTATGTTAAATTTTATGGAAATTTTGATGTTTTAGGATTTCAGTAGAAAGTGAAATAAACATTTCAGCCCCCCAAAATTAGAATTTTCTGGCTATAATTTGTGTTTTCAGGCATTAAAGGGTTAATCCTGTATTTGGGAATTCCATATTTTTACACCAACAACCAAAAAACAGTTTTGTTTTAAAGTAGTCGGAGCAACTTAAAATCCAATCTTCTTCTATTTTTTTCAACTTCTGAAGTAAACACAAAAAGCTTTTGTAGTTTTTTGGTAAAACTCTGTTTTTGTCTTTGAACATGATTAGTAATGTCTGGAGTTCCAGTATCTCTGTAAGCTTCAATAACCCCGATTTAATAAATAAACTACGTTCTCTAAATTTAACTTTGTGGACGATTCTGATTGCTCTTTTCTGCAATAAGAACAAAAGCTTTATATTACTCTTGTATGTATTACCCCACACTTCTGCACGATAACTCAAGTAAGGCAGTATAAGTGAACAGTACAACATTCTCATTTTTTTGCAATCTATAACATCTTTGACTTTGTTCAAAATAAAAATATTCTTTCACAGCTTTTGTTAACACATGATACATGTGATTTCCATGTCATATTTTTATCCATGGTGATTCCCAAAAACCTAAACTCTGATACGTTCTCAATATTAACTCCATGAATGGATAATGAAACTTTGTCTTTACTTCTTTTAGCGAAAACCATAAAGAAGTGTGGAGTTTTCCGACTGAATTGTGTAAATACTGTGTTGAGCTGCTTGATTATGTGCCTGGACCTGGGTTAGCGTGTCCACTTTTTGAAATATTCTCTCCTCTATGAGCACATTGGTCTGAAAGACACCAGAAACGCTCCAGCTGTCTCCTCTTACGTTCGTAGTTGTTTTGGTTTGTTCTGCTGTTTGTGTTTGTTTGTGAGGGCTCTTCGATTTAACTTGAGCTTTTTGTTAATTAGCTCCTTTTGTGCTTGAGCTCGTGTTTTTCTTCTGTATTTTTCCATGTTTGTCAAAGCACTTTGTAAACCTTTGTTTTTAAAAGTGCTAAATAAATAAAGTTATCATTATTATTATATAAGACTGAAAAGTGCTTACATTGCAGTATTTGTTTACTGTATATTAATGGGAAAAATAAGCTCAAATAAAGAGATGATGTTTGGTTGGTTGGTTGCACACATTTATATAAAAACATTTGCTTTGCAGTTTTCATGACGTAGACTTGTGGCATCTGTGGTTGTATTGATTATACATCCATAGTACACAGCAAAAACTCAGATCTAGGCAAGTGTGTTTGTTTATTATCAGGTCAAAAATATCCAAAACATTTATTTGAATCCATATTCACGTAACCAGTCCAGATAAATATCTTACTTTAAGGAATGAAAGGCAAAAATAAGGCATTGAAGTGCTTATAAGAAAGGGAAAATATCTGCCAATGAAACAAGGAAAGTTTCTCAGTGAGGCTCTTAAATTAAGGTTTAATATCTGCTCAAGTTAAATTTGTCTTGTCTTTTCAGATTATTTTACTCAGTATAACAAGCAACTCAGGCCTTATTGTTAATTTTTATATCTTCAAACAAGATCTTAATCCAAACATGTTAGGAGATTGTGGATTAGAATAAATCCAAAGAGATTTGTTGTCTTGAAATTGGACAAATAGTCTCACTTAGGTCTGAGTTTTTGCAGTGTAACTATCTTTACAAACATATAAACACGAGATATGAACTGAAGCTACACAAATAAAGAATGACTGATTGATTGATCCCATTAATCACTGTTTTACTTCCTGCCCTCCATCTGACTTTCGTGGATCACCAGCATCATGTGACTGAAAGTGACCCGTACTGCAAACTAGTCACCCTGTTGTGCTACTTTTTGAAGTGAAAATATTCTGCACATACTGTACATAAACTTGAAAACTGTTTCTACTTTGTGGTAAAATATAAAGATAAAAAGAGTGAGTATAGGATTTATTTATTGGAGTGTTGTCACTCTTAAGACCAGCTCCAAGGTCAGTGTCTCAGTTTGACTCGGGCACACCAACATCACGGCAGTGTTAATTTTGTCGATTAATTATTTTTGTCATAGTTTTCGTCAACAACCATTTTTCCCCTAACGAAAACTGGACAGTAACTAATAAGAACAAGTGCACATGGACAAAAACTAAAACTAAATTAACTGAAAGCTAATGGTAGCTACTGCTAGCATGTTAGCTAGCTCGTCGCACTCATGACTCATCGGTGACGACATTCTCTGACCAATCAGTAGCTGGCAGTCGGTCGACGTCACCTTTTAGCATCGACTCAGCTCGCTTAGAACCAGAGCAGCGTAGGTACTAAAAACTGGTTTGTTTTAGGAGGTACCGTGCCGTTGGAAACGCAACACAAACCGGGAAGAGCCGAGTAGAGTAGAGTAGAGTAGCGCTAAGGCTTGCTGGTGGAAAAGGGCCATTAATCCAATCAGACTTAATTTCATCATGTAGAAAGTATGAACAAGTTAGGAATATATCCAATCACAGCTACTTTGGTTGTGTGGAAAAAGGAAAATAGACATATGGATTTCATTTCATTCCATGTTTGACGTTGTGGGGAACGACCCGCTGTGTAAACAGTGTGGTGTGATTATAAGTGGTAAAAACACAAAAAACTTGAAGCGGCATCTCCAGGCGAGACATCCTGACATCTATGCAAACTGAAGAAAACTGAAGCTAACATTACGGCTTCGAAACCAAAGCAGTGCTAATGAGGTGATAAAATAATGACACGTGTTATGAAATGGGTTGGTGTTGATGAGAAACGAAAAACAAATTCATCCAAATGTAAAACATGACTTCAGAAAGTCAAGGAAACATAAAAAATGCCTTACACTTTACACTTCATATTTCAGTCGACTAAATTTACAGTAGATTTCATCAAATAAAACTAGACTAAACTGAAAACAATTTAGATTGCTAAATTTTGACTAAAACTAAAAGATATTTTAGGCAAAAGAGTATGACTAAAAGTAGATTAAAAAGTGCTGTCAAATTTTTTTTTTTTTAATTTAACCAGGTAATATCCCATTGAGATCATGACCTCATTTACAAGGGTGAGCTGGCCAAGAGGTCAGCAGCACACGCCATAATAAATACAAATTCAAGATAAAAGTTTAAGGCAATAAACAGCAAACAATAAATATGACAAGGGATTCAACAAATTCACAGTAACAGTGTGACAGTTTTAGGGACAGTAACAATTTAATAACACAGGCATTGCTCATAGGATTCTCGCACATTAAGCTCACAGACATCATTGCTACTGGCGCCCAGATGTTATTGAATTATTGGTGAAACTATTGCCCCTAAACACAAATAAATTAGCATGTGAATTATGTAGCCCACTTGGCCAAAACATGAAGCAGTTCTGCAGCCAGCTTGTAAATAGAAGTTAAAGGGAGAGACCACAGAGCAGAAGAAATACAGGCTTGGAGCCAGGAAGCAGGGACGTGTCGATCCATGTTACAAACAGCATGCTAACATCAAGCTTCCTGATACAATGAGTCAGAATGATCTTTGACACAAAACAAGAGCCCGAGAGCTGTTGATTCTCCTCAAACATCAGTAAGCGAAGGACCTGAAAGGATAATTCCCCCCTTTCCTCCACAGAGGCTACATCCATCAGCTCCATCTCTACTTAGGTCTTTAATTTAATTTGAGAAAAGAAACTCCGAAATAAATCTACCCTTTAAACTCCATAGGAGTCGATCCTGCTGCGAGGAGTCAAACAGCTTGTCAAACTCAAAATGTGACGGTGATTACAGTTGTGTTTAAAACAGCCGTCATGTTGACATTAAATGGTTCCAACTGAATCTAGATTATTGTACTTCAGCGCACAGCGGGGGGCTCCACTCGCTAGAATATACGAACAAGTGGCTTGAAAGCGTTTGGTGAACTTTTGGAGAGCTTTGTCGGGCACCACTTCACAGAGAAACTTTTTTTGACTCCTGTCAGAGTGAAATACGCGACGACATGACAATGCAATAAAACAAGAAAAGTACAGCATGGTCCTCTAACCCGACCTTCACTTAAAAATGAGTTTATTTTCTTAAAATGGTGCTTCAATTTTCTGAAAACTCTGTCAGCAGAGAGACTTCTGTGAACAATTCTTGTTGCCATTACATCTCAAATGCCTGTCATGGCTAACAAGTGCAGCGGGTACATTTACCCTTAAAGATTTTAAAGCAAACTCAGAAGCTCTGTGGGGTGAATGGGTTTTTCACTAGAAAGAAACTGATGGGATCTGATACAATGGCTGTGGATTAAAAGAACACATACACATATATATATATATATATATATATATATTATAAGAGAGCAGCAGAAACATGTGAAAAGCAAAGACAGGTTACCACGGTAACTTACGATGCTTTAGTTTCTGTGAATTAGGCATCATACAATTTGATGAAGACATACACACAACCCGACAAACTTTTGAACTTTTGGCTCGGATCTCTTCTTCCGATCAAACTCAGCAAAAGCCCATTATCTGACGGTCCTAAAGATGATCTCACCCGATTATCCTGTGGTCTGAGGTGAGTTAAGAGTCATTTTATCCTCTCAGAAGAGGATCGGGCAACTTGAACTTGTAAATATTCAACATGTGTATATGTTATAATAATACGCACAAGTCCAGACCTTTACTAATACAGACAAAACTACTTATTCACAACAACACCACATAGAAAGGAGATCAGTCCATGCTCATACCTACATGAATATTCAACTCATTGTCGAAAGGTTCAAACTGTCCTACACAAAGATAGATCCGGTCTCAAAAACAGACACATCTCTCATATGGACCGAACTTAACAGCTGGCGACGATCTGTGCCCTCACATCTGCTTCCAAATGGTTTCAGACCTAGACTTAGTGTCATTTAATGTATCTGTTACTCACTCCATACCTAGAAGATTTAAAAAAAAAAATCAAATATCCATGTTTCTATGTTTCTATGTTTTCTATAATGATCCCTGAAATTAACTTACAGACTTCTGTCCAAAATAACTTGACTGCAGGGCAGATCCATAACATATCAATCAAAATTACCACTTGTACACATTCATGCCAACAAGATTTGAAGCATGTGGGTCTATTTTTTACGTGTAGAGGGAGTAAAATAAGCTCTATGAAGAATTTTCAACATGTTCAATAATACAGTGCACGTTCTCTGTGTTTTGTCACATGGACCAGAGCAAAGCCAATGAGGGAGCAAGCTGGCTGAAGCAAGAAGGCAACGAGGAAAAGTGAAGCCTTAAGGTCCAACTCGTTGATTTGTTTAAAACTTGTTGAGTTATTATTGTAAGTGTGAAAAAACTGGCCTATCTCAAACTGTCAAAAAATCCTTAAAACAATTTCTGGATCCACATCCAGATTGTATCACCTTTTCCCTCTGCCCTGACCAACGTGACTTAATAATGTCAGGAAAATCCATTGGAAGGATACTGAGTTTTAAGCAAAAATAAGAGGAATTACCCTGTCTTACACTATTAATAAGTCCTTTAAAAAAATTCTGGATTCAGATCACCATTGTGCCATGACCAACATTCCCTAAAAATGTCATCAAAATCCTTAAAGAACTTTTTTAGTTATCCTGTTTATAAAAACAAAAAAAAGAAACGGCAGCAAAATCATCACGTTTTTTACTATCTCCAAACTTTCAGTGAGTAATAAGGTAACATTGCCTTTTAATTATTTATTTATCAGGATCCGCATCACCTGAAACTTTCAGTCAACGTTTTGCAGAAAAAATGTTGCAAAAGGAGGTTATATCTTAGGCCCTATTTACACAACAACGAAAACGTTTTCGCCTCCCGTTTACACGAGAACGGTGTCCGGAGTACCTGAATCCACAAACTTCTGAAACCAGGGTCCAGAGTGAAAAGTTTTGTAAATGTTTTCGTTCTGTGTAGACGAGATTCAGCTTTTCCAGAAAAAACACTGACGTTTGGCGCATGCGCAGTACTTTTTCACATGAAGGCTGTGCACATGTCCCAGGAACAACAACAACAACAACAACAACAACAACAACAGCTTCAGCCGTCTACCGAGCAACATGTGTGCTTACTGTGCTCAGTTTGTTATCCAGACAAAAATACCCAGACACATTTGTTGTCCAGACAAGAAACTCCTGCGTCTTCATGCGTCCATACGCCATTGTTGTTTATGAAAAGTCTGTCTTCACTGGAAAGCGTACGCGTGTTGTAACACCGCTGTTTTACTACAAACCAACATTGCCAACTACTGGCCTGGCATGCATGTTACAGCGTCTTCAGTCGTTCTCCGTGTGAATGAGGAGCGCTTTTGAAAATGCAAGGGAAAAACTTTTCCTTTTCTGGTGACAGCGTTGTTGTGTAAACGGGGCCTTAATCAATTTTACACAATTAGTATATCAGTAATCACAAAGTGGAGCCTCTGACAGAATTAATCCACTATCCGCCGAGTGTAGGCTTGGCTGTCAGTTCCAATGAAAATGGCTAATTGGGACTTGTTTTCAGGAGCTGTTATCCGCTCTGATTAGGCTAATAAACTGTACTATAATAATATTAATATAGGCAGCAGCACTGCTCTGAATGACCCTGAATTCAGAAAATGAGAAGACTTTGTCTCTTGGGACTAATCTGAACTCTTGTTATTTGACTAAACTGTGAGGGATTGTGTTCACAGGCTGCACTTTGATCCACTTTTCTGCAGGAATTTGCTATGATTTACTTTTTATTTCTTTGTGTTCATTTCTTAGAGGGTGATCTGCCTGAGCTGATCAGATTTAGTGATTGGTAGATAATGTTGTTCCTCATAAATCGATAAACTTGATCATAAATTCTAATCTTAAGAAGACTGTGTAATTGTAAATATTATTTCACATAAAAGAAAATATCTGTTAAATGAATAGTAAGCTATACTTTAAAATTATCCTACAAAATGTGTGAAAACTTAGGCCCACTTGTACAGTATTCACATTTGCTTATATTAGTTGGCATGCTGGTAATTTTTGCACTTTCAACTTTCAACATTTCAACTCAATTTGGTATTAATGAGGGTAAAATGGCCCAGCTTTCATCAATCTCTGTGATTGCTGACTGGCCTATAAGAAGCACACAAACCAGTGAACTGCAATGGAGAAGAAAAGAACAAGGAAACTCAACTGGACAGAGGAACAGTGTTTGCTTCTGGCTCAGCTGGTCAATGAGCATAAGGATATGCCTCCTGCCTCATCCATCTGCCATTTTGTCCTCTGCTTAGGGAACTCCTAAGCCGCTTAAAACTCTTTAGGAATAGCTTTTATCTTTACTAGGATCGACTCTTCACGTTTAGGGGAAATTCTGAAATCATGATTCTAAGAATTTTCTTAGAATTTGGCCACTAGGAGCAACTCTTCGCACTAAAAATCTTCAGGAATATGGCCCCAGATCTTTAAGTTTCAGGGCCCGTATCCACAAAGATTCTTAGAGTCCTCTCAGAGAGCTCCTAACTTAGCCTAAAAGTTCCTAGCAAGGAGTCTTAGCTTAGGAGTGATTCAGGAAGTCTCTAAGAGCAACTCTGAGCAAGGAGGAGACAGAAACTTTTATCTTAGTGAGGAGGTGTGGTTGACCCCGTTGCTGGGCATGACGCAGTTTTCTAAAGGCTGTGATTGGTTGATACGTAAAGAGGGAAAAAAACACACACACACAATGCGATCCGCGCTCCCAGTAGTGAATGTACAGTATAATAAACTGATCATATAACTTGAACAGTATTAAGAAATACCCAAGTGTTACATTACTTTTAAGTCATGATGATGAAACTCGGCAAAATTAAATTAATTGTGACACAGCTTTGTTTGAATGTAGCCTATCTCATATGTTCAAGCTGGACGTTTTACTACTTTACTATTTTACTTTATTTGATATTAATGGTGGACGCGGACTCAGCTGTCAGCACTTACTGTAATTGGCGTCCTTAAAAAAGCGGGTTGATTTGGCAGAATGACAAAAATACGAAATGGATAAAAAAAGAAGGTCAACCACAAACATAATCCCTGCACGATCAAGCCGGTATCGACTTATTAAATCATTGTCATCCAGGGTACGGAGAATATCTCTCCTTCCTCTCTGTATTTCAGCCATTTTTTTCTGTTTAAGACACTCTTAAGGTGCGTTCACACCGAACGCGACTTTGGCGACCAAGATCGCGTCGCAAACCCAAGTCCTGTGGCCTGTTCAGATCTCATTTTGTCACCGTCGCCGTTGCTCAGTGACGTCACGCCTGCTGGAGTTTCACCCCGAGATCATATCATATATCATATAATAGGACATATTAGCTGACATTATTCCAACTGTATCCTTTTCACTCAGTCCTTTCCGCCCTCCTCCTAACAGTTTCTCACCTTAGGAGCTCTCTTAAGGCCTAAGACGCTTTGTGAATAACTTTTATCTTACCGAGGGAAAATTCTAAGAAAACTCTTAGAATTCAAGGAATTCAAGGAAAACAAAAGGGGACAGCTCCCAGCCAAATAAGGTCTTTTTTATTTTAATTTCAAAATGAAAAACTTTACCGTCGCTGCTTTCATCTGACTGCTCACTAAACTGCACTCCTATCATAAAACCAAAATTCAATTTAAGATAAAACAAAGAGACTGGATTATAACTTCCAGTTGGTCTTTTCTGTTCTGTTTTTGTTCCACAAACTTCCTTTAGGGCACTAGAAAACTTCACTAATATCACACACAAGTATAAATAAGTGCCTTAAATAGACTTCACAGGGAAACAACAGCTCCAGAAACAGAGACAATGAGTCAGCACTGAGACCCAGAGGTTTATATCCTTTCACTACACCTGGTCTTAACGAAGACCAATCAGCTCTGAGCAGACTCAGTGTATGGCAAGATACACACACCCATGTCTAGAGCTGAAAGATTTATCATCTTCGGATTGAAATTGCAGTTTAAGACAATGCAATCATGTGATCGCCAAAGCTGCAGTTTTTTGCAGCGCTCCTGACTGACCCAGCATCTGTTGTGTCAACTGTTTTACACATAATGTTTTACAAATTTGCAGCAATTTGCATTTACAGAAATGCTGGTAAACAGGTCAACACCGCCATGCCACTTTGGGTCATTTTAGATTGAAGCTTGGCAAGATGGATCTGCCTAAATACAGACAGTTACTACATTTACATGCAGTCAATAACCCTTTCAACTGGAATATTAGAAATAACCTGGTTGCACATGGTCATCATGGCCGGAATATGAAAAAACGGAAATTGCTCGTATTCCAGTTTTTAAAAACCCCCAAATCACCCCTGGGTTACTCCTTTTCTAACCCGAATATTTGGTCATGTATACACCTATTGGGATATTCCCATCGAAAGGACCATTAATTTGTGTTCTGCGCATGTTCTATTCGCAAGGAATCTTGGTGTCTTGAACTGCGGTCAAGCTCATGTTTGCTTGGTCAAATCAGCCACACGTTTTTTTCTAGTGCGCGAATCTACTAACGTTTACGGTAATCGTAATGAAACCTCTCTGATGAGCTGCTGGTAGTGACTGTGGGTCAGACTTCAGTCTCACAATCAGAGGATTGTGATACTTTATAGTACTTATTCCCGTTAATAAACTAAGGGTATCATGAAGGTATGCTTCGGGATTTCAAGGTAAAGGATGACGTGAGGAAAAAAAAAGTAGTTCATCCACGAGGTATTTTTCATCACAGTAACAATGTGATGGTAGCTGTATAAACTCATAAAAGCATTAGAAAAATACATGCATTGGTTTGGTGCTTATGTATGTCCTAAACATGTAAGGGGTAAACATTTATAATCGTCACATTAAAAGTTACCCACATTGTTTTTAATGCTGATTTGTTTGTAAATCACTTTGAGGAAAAGCACTTTATGAAGCTCAGTCCATTTCCTTGCATTAGTTTACGGGACAGGTCTGCAACATCCAATATGGTGGACATGCTGACTTATTGCAGCAATGGGCTGACCCCGCTCATTGAGGGGTCTACATATATAATGCCTATGTTCATGCATTAAGCTTTATTTCCATCTTTCTTGTCCCTCATTTAATTGTCTCATGTTAAAGCCCAAAAAGGGTTGAAAATATTTCTAAACTTTAATGTTTGCACTAAAAGATACGTTCGGCTGTGTTTTTTATTGCCAGTGTTTGAGTCTTCCATCTTTTTGGTCCACCGGCGGGTCAATCAGGCTAAGTAGATTAAACATAATGCTTAAAAGCAGCTTTTTTTTTTTTTTTTTTTTTAATTAAATTCTTTAAAAGCTATAAATGTCACCCACAGATGGTCAGCCTCCATTTCTGTTATCAGAATAGTTCAGCAGGTGTGAACTGCTGCCCTCTTGTGGTGCATGCTTGTATCTGATTTGTTTTTGTTGTGTTTGTACTTTTTACAATAAATCTATACCAAAAACTGTTTTACATAGTTTACTGTTAGGATTAAAGCATAAGTTTAGGGGTAAATAAGATTCTACTAATGATGTTAACTTTTGCTAATAAAATGTGTTTTGCTCTGTATTTTTTATTCCTCTTCTGTGGGTCTGCGACACCATATTGGGACACACCGGGGAATGATTCTTCATTGACCATCTCATCAGTGCCACTTTGCAGCACCTTGAAGGCCTACCTGATGCTCAGCAGAAGCAAGCGGTAGACAGACACTCTCCTAAAGATCCTCATCAAAACACCTGTGACCACTACAGAAGCTGAGAGGTTCTTCTCCACCTTGAAAAGAATCAAAATTTTTCTCAGAAAACACCTTGAACCAGGACAGGCTGATGCACTGGCCATGCTGTCAATGGGAAAGAGACTGGGGACAAAGGCTGCGTTCACACTGCAGCCCTTAATGCTCAATTCCGATTTATTGCTCAAATCCGATTTTTCTGTTTGGCTGTTCAGATTACACCTTTAAATGTGGCCTGTCTGCAGACTGCGATGTGAACGGCCCACGCTTCAGAAGTGACACGCATGCTCAGTTGAACATTACTGGCTTCACGCAAGTGTGATGAGGGGCAACAAACACAGAATGCTAGAGAAGTTTGTTCCCATAACGTGGGACCTGATGTGACAGCAGCTTACCTTGAGTGAGCCCTTATGAAAGTAATTATGGGTATATTTTATTTCTTATTAACCTAAAGGCAGTCGCTCTTTCCCACCAACCCCTGCTGATGAAAGATTGCTGCTAGGGATGGGAATCGTAAACCAATTCCAGTTGAGAATCGTTAACAGCTCCATCAAAGTATTGTTATCATGAGTCTTTTTGCTAATCAATTCCCTTATAAATTCCTTCCACTGACAGGGTTCAGAAGCGGTCAGAATTGTGGCTTAATTTTTTACAAAAGGCGCCTACTGCACAACCTTAATTTGATTGATTAGCAGGATCATTAATAGCATTGGTATCGATAAAATATTATCAATTCCCATCCCTAATTGCTGCTGGAGAGCAAAACAGCTCAGAGCCATAGTGCACCGAACAGGTGAATAAAGAGGCGAAAACTTAGTTTTAGCATCTGTTCTAATGTTTCTTAGTTTATCTGAGAGCAGATCAGACAGGAGCAGACTGTTCACCGACTGACGCTGTCTCCTGGAAACATCCAGTAGCGCGAAGATGCGCACGGATAAGATGGACAGCTGTGGATCATCAGTGTCTTTCCGCATCCGGTAAACTGTTTTTAGCCTGATAAATTCATTAAAAATGTTGGTGCCGTGTTAATAAACTAAGTTTATCAGATATAATACAAACAGTGCAAAGACATATGATTCATTCACATTTATTGTTTATTGTGCGTGTAATGGTCGCCCCAGTGCTCTGTCACTTTCTCTCGTCACTCCCCCTTTATGCATTATTTAATGGTTTTAGAGGGAAAATCAACTAAAACTCTTTATTTTTCAATTCAGTCCCACATTTGAAAGTGGCCTGAATTTAATTCGAAAATGTCAGATTCAGTGTGAGTTGTGCTGTTCACACTGTCAGAAACAAAGCAGATACAGGTCACATTTGAGCAAAAAAAATCAGATTCAGGTCACTTTTGACTGCAGTGTGAACGTAGCCAAAGATGATGGACCTCAATCAGAGGGCCATTAAGAAGTTTGCCTTCCAGAAGGAAAGGAGGGCAAAATTTCTGTTCAAATAGTGCTTCTGAATGGTGTTGGGCAGCGATAAAGTAGTTGTATTGTGATTTTGATTTGTCTTTAGTTTTTTTCTGTCACTGTAGTATTGAGTGCTTCTTTGGTTTGTTTCCTCCAAAGCTGGGCCCCTCTTAAAATTTTCACATCCACACGTTGGAGATAACTCAAGCAAAAAATGTGTAAAAGAAGTAACAAGAAGAGAGGAGCGCAACAAAATGCGGCTTTTTATATTCATGTCCTTTTATTAATTTATTATGAATTCAATCACACTAAATATGTCAAGGAATATCAGTAGGAAACATGGAAAGTGCAAAGTTACATTTTTATTTTTTTAATCTTTTCTTTTTCTTTTTGTTTAACGATCCTGTGGGGAAATTGAAGCACTCGAAGAAAACCCCATCCTCTCCTACTGATGTTACTGGAAAAGGGACTTGAAGAAAGCCCAAACCTTGTTGGTCTCATTTGGTTTTGTTTGTTTGTTGTTGTTACCTGAGGGAAAATCGAAGCAGTCAAAGAAATCCCACCCCCACCCTCCTCTACTGAAGTTACTGGAAGACGGACTTGAAGAAAGCCCTAATCTTTGGTTTCTGTAGGTGCGTCTTCAGCAGGTTAACAGTGTGCCTGATGGTGTGCTCCATCCACAGCATGATCCACCACAGTTTGTCCTTGCCAAAATTCTTACAAAGCTGTAGATGTATCCGTGCTGCGGTGTCGCCGGCATGTGGTAGAAGGTCAGGCCAGGCCACAGCAGACTGCGCAGGAAGTCCAGAGCTGGGGTCATATCACTAAACTCCAGGACAGATTTCTTTCGGTTCTTTGGTTCCCTGAAGTGAAAGAAATAATCGAGCTTCCTGGCCTCTGAGTGAGACAGACCTAAAAAGCTACGGTTGACTGTGACAACGCCATGTGGGTTCTTAACGAAGGCGCCCCGGGGCACCACTGACGCCTCTTCATCAATCTAATGAACTGTTACTGCCAGCCTGCTTTCCTCTTTCACTTTAAACACTATTTCCTCTTCACTCTGTCCTTGCCTGATGATCTCAGGGTGCTCATACACATATGAGGGGTCTCCCATAAAGTAACCCTTTGCAGCTCTTCTCCTCTCCCTTAGGTGATGAAATAATCCCCGTTCAAGCCAAATATTTTGCCCCAAAACAAATAAAAAGTTAGAGTCCATTATCCAATCTATAATCACCTAGCTTGAATAGCAATTACCGGTACATCAACTGGTGTTTATAAGTACCCGCTATCTTCATCAATCAAAGACATCAGCTTCTTTCCTGAACATTTGTTGGTCCAAGCCACCTGGTTTATGAAGGAGACGCTCTGCTCATGGACCCCTGTCAGACGAATATCGCACTCTGTGATGCTGCTGTTGTGAGACATAGCCTCCTCCAGAGCTTTTCCTCCATCCACACCCAGGTTGTTGCAAGAGAGATTGATGGTCTTCAGATTTTGATTCTGAGCAATCGCTTTAGCTAATGTAATGGCGGTCGGCCCTGTCACCAAGTTACCTCCCAGGTGAAGGTGAAGCAGGGTGTTGTTGTTCATCAAGGCCTTCCCGATAGCTTGGCCTCCCTCATCTCCCACACGGTTCAGACGCAGGTTAAGAGACAAAACACCTGAGTTCTTGGCCAAGGCGTGAGCTATAGCTTTGGCTCCATGGTCTCCGATTTGGTTGTCACTCATGTTCAGGGCCTCCAGTTTGCTCACGGTGAGCAATTTAGCGATAGCCTGAGCTCCTTTGTCTCCAATCAGGTTGTGGGAAAAGTCAAGCTGACTCAGGGACGGATGGTCCAGAAGGTGTTTCACAATGAGCCGGCACTTTTCATCCTCAATGTGGCTTTCATGGATTTTCAGAAGCTTCAGAGTCTTGCAGGACTTAAGGGCTTTGGCCAGGGACTCGCAGTCTCTGTGGGTCATTTCAAACATATACCATTCAAAGTTCATGCCACAATTGTTGACCCTGTAAGCCAAATGCAGCTCCTCCAGGTTTGTCAGCTTACTGAGCAGGATGTTAAAGTCAAAGTGGTCCATGGATGCTTCCTCAGGCATCAAATCTTCCTCTTCCTCCTGGGGCTCTTTGATTGGAGGCAGGAGCTGTGAGATGTCCAGCCTCTTCACATAGTTCCGACAAAGCGGGACTGCCTCTAAAACTGTCATTTTATCTGTCACATCTAGAATGAAAAGCTCAATGATGCCCTCCATGTGCCTCTCAAAGAACATTCGCTTCCAGCTGTGGCCGTAATGAGAGACATCGCAGATGTCCCACCGTTTCTCACAGCATCTCTGCCAGTAGACTCCATCGGTTACCAAGTTGGCCGTCAAAGTCAAGGGCAGGGAAGTAGATAGTCCTTGCTCAACAAACTCTTTATCCTTCGGTTCCAGCTCTTTGTAGATCGACTTCTCCTCAAAGTTTTTGATGATGGTTTGCAGGCAGAGCTTTGACAAACAAGGCACTAAAGGAAGGTACCACTCCGGATCTTCAGAATTATTTAGTCTCTCTCCTCTGTTGTGCTTGGCAGAACTCAACATTTTTTCTATTTTTGAGGCCCCCCAACTGTGGTGTGTCCTGTCTGTCCTCAATTAAAGACATCACATTTTGTCTTTGATCTTTGATGACATCACCAATCAAAGACATCACATTTTGTCTTTGATCTTTGACGACATCATCAAAGGAGAGTTTGACAGCCCTTTCTCATAGCAACTGTTGCCAGGTTAACTTTAGTCTGAGAAGTGTTTCCATAGCAGAGTCTGCCAATGAACTGTGGTGGACTTTTAATTGACCCTTCGCTAAGCCCCTCCCACAAACAGCTACTGTCCAATCCTACATTAGCAACCGTAACTATGCACGAGAGGCCTGTCAAGCAGACCACAATATGCCTAAGCGGTGTGCATATTAACAAGTCCAACAGTCGATATCTGAGAAATTTGGAGGGTGGTGTTGATTATTTTGCCTTCCCCAAGCCCAAGACACAAGAAGAAAGATGCCAGGTGTGTATAAAGCACAATAACACCTACGTTTGTTCTAAAGTAAGGAGCTAACTAATGTTAGCTAACCATAGCTCTGTGTGTTAGGTAAGATAACATTAGCAAACAAAGATGTCTCAATAGTAGGTTACTTCTGTTAAACCATGAGCCACTGGGTAATATTTGAGCAAAAGAAATACTAACAGATAGAGACAAGTTCTGACATACTGGTATCGTTTAGCATTTAGTAAACGGATGCCCTAGAAATGGGTGAACACAATGATAATGAAAGCTAACTGAACATTGATTTCAATTTAAACAACATATATCAACTTACCCTGCTGTACAAGAACATTGTTGTTCTTGTATGTGATTGTTATTAACGTGAAATTAAAACACATGGGGTGCTTGGCGCTTGCATTGAGATCTGTGTGCTCTCTCTCTATTTTAATGCCCTCTTCATTTGAACTCTGACATTTTATTTTAGTGAATGTATCTCTCAGAACCATGCTCGAGACCTTTCTGTCAGCTTCTTCCTGATATCTCCGAGGAATTTGTCCAGAAATTTGCGGATGTTTCCTCAGGAATATCACTCACCACTATCGCTAAAACTCCATATTTGTCATGCTAGGAGGGAAAGCTTGACAGGCACAGCAACAGTAACCAAGGGGGGCGGGGCTTAGCCAAGGGTCAATTACACAGATGTAGCTTTGTGATCCCCAACCAATAACTTAGCTAATTTCTGTTTCAGGTCCTGAAATTAAAATAAACAGTAGTTTAGCAAAAGGCCAATGCCACTAAATAAACGTCCATCAAAAGACCCAACGAAGTTCAAAGAATGATTTGAGTGTTTCTTTCATGATTTTCGCCACTGCACACACATGACAAATGTTTATTATCAATGTGACTACTCAAAGGTCCCAATGTAGTCTGACATCTGCACAGTAAATTTCGCAGTGTCACATATGCAGTGTCATAATTCACTGACTCTTTCAGATTCATTACAACAACAGGTTGTGTTGGTATCTTAACACCAAATTCAAAATGTGAATGACGTGACGAGTAAATGCCTAGCTTAAACTGCGCTCTTGTCCTACTTGACCCCGTCCTCAAAAGACAATTAGCTTAACGATATTACATTGAAGGATAGTTTTGCTTTGTCAAACATGGCTTAAGTACAGGAACTACTTTTTGTAAATATGGCGAAATGAAAGATAAGGAAACCAGTCACTTTATCAGTGTGGTGAAAGACATGCATAGCTTGCTAGTTTATATAGCACGATAGCAACACGCTTGCCTAGAGGCACCGGTGTGCGAACGGTGATTTCACAGGCCTCAATCACTATCTCCATCATCTAGCAAAGTTTAGTAAAAGATTGACGCGACATACAGAAATTGTCACGCCAGTCGCCATCGTTGAACTCCATCATTACTACCTGTTCCCACCAGTCCTGACTGCGCACCTTCATCCAAAGTGTCCAGGGGCTTTGGTAGAAACGGGTAGCATGGATATGGATGGCACAGCTCCGGCTCCATTTCTTATTTCTTCATGTTCTCGCCTTCCATTAATGAAGAAAGTGACAAAGAATAGTGTCAAGTACTGGTGGTGGGTCAGTACCAGCGGCAAAGCACAAACGAAGGCGACTGCTATCAGCCCCGGCCTGTTCTTTATCCGCCGTGCTGCTGCTGTTTGTTGTTGTTGTTCTAGGATTCAGGAAGGAGAAGCGGAAATGACGTGCATTGCGTCATGACATTCTCTGTGCGTCGAGATGTTGTCCGTGCATCGCTGTTTTGATCCTGTATACATGGTAATTGATTACAATTACCATGTATACAGGAATAACCCTGTTTGCTCAAGCCTGTAAATGGGTTATTCCGAATGTTTCAGAAACCGGAATATTGACCTTAACCCGAATATTGACTGCATGTAAATGCAACCAGTGATTAAGCCGGATCCAGCTGCACTGCAACCACATGACTGGGTTAACCTGGAGCCCTCCATACATTGACAAAAGAGTGAGCTGCCAAAGACAGCTGTCCGGATATCAGTGAACAATTTAAGAGGAATTTAAGCTTGGAGGTGCCGATCATCCTTTGAGGTTGAGAGGGTTCAAGTAGAGGATCTCAGGACCCTTTTGGTGTCGGTTCATCAAATACAGGGCCCTATTATCAGCGGAACAGTCTGTCTTTTGCCTCAGGGTTTTATGAAGAGTTAATACAAAAATGTCAAGTTAATACCAAATATATTAATACCAAATATATTGGTGACAGGCTCATTCACAAGCTCTTGCTTTGTCCCCCAATCAGATAAACCAATCAGCAGCACACATGTTTAACACAAAGCATGAATCAATGATCATGCAGAAAAGCTCTGACAGTGTGAGAAGCAAAGACTGAGGAGTAAATCTTCATTGATGTCAGCCACTGAACTCTCAGAGAGCGATAAAAACCAGACTGAGTGTTTTCAAGCTCTGTTTTCTGTCCATTTAATGATGCGTGTGACAGCTTGATGTATGTTAAGATACATATTATGGTGTGTGAAAGTACAAAAATTAGGACACATGGGTTTTTATCTTTAGCCTGCCCAAAAATAACATCTACTTTTGGTTTTAACTGTTATTAGTTTTGTTCTGGATTCTACTTCAAATCACACTGACTGTTTTCAGTACAGAAACTTCAAAACACAAATGAAGCTCTAATAATTCTTCATTTCAAAGCATTCAATTTAATCACATAAGTCAAATTGTCCGAGTGAGGTACGTCACTGGGATCACCCTCTTTGGTTGGAATTTTCTGCTCGGAAATTGGACAATCTTCATGTGCCTAACTTTACCAGCCTGCAACTCGAATGTGTTGAACTGGGATATGACATAATTCCCATTTCCCACGTCCAAGTGCGATGGTTCATGGAAACGCATCATACTGACTATTTGAAGACACGTGACTAACATGATGTCACTCAGTTTTGTGGATGGTGGAAGTACCACTGTTGTCCATTACCTGATAACTACTGCGGAGATCTATTTTTCAACCATACAGTTGGTTTTTTTTTTGTTTTTTTTTTTACAATTTTTGGAAGCAGCTTTTTGTTACAAAGGGCCACAGAGCAGACCTAACACTTTGGCTGGTCTTAGTTAGCCACTAATGTCAAGAAAACAAGAAAAGAAAACATTTAGTGCATTTGATCTCTCAACTCAACTCAACTTTATTTATATAGCACGTTAAATACATACAGAGTTTGAGCCGAAGTGCTGTAAAGCAGGAAAGTTCAGAATGGAAATAACAGGAACTAGAAACATATCAAGCCCACGAAATGATACGATAAAAACGTGGCAGATAATTCAAAGACAGATTAACCTTTTGACTGGCATTGCAACCATGTGGTTGACTTTGTGTTTGCCACCATATTGCTGTATTTAAAACTCAGAAGAACTCTCTTTTGGCTTTGCGCTCTTTATTTTTCAGACAAAACCACAAAATATAATTTTCTTTAAAGATGTTTGCCCTTTCCTTCTGGCCTTTTAGATCTTTATTACCCACATACAAGTTCCAAAATTTTACTAATGAACACTTCAATCTTCATGTGTGAATATGTTGTGATGGATGTAAATCGCAAAGTGGGTTTGGTAACCCTTTAATAAATCAGTCAATTTCCCAAAAAACGTCTGTGAAAGATAACCCAAATTGGAATGTTTACAGCTGATTACTGCAGTCTGAACACACAAAAATAGGGCATAGCATCTCAGGCACGGGCTCACGTACTTTTCTTGTGTGTGAAACCACAAAAACTACTGTGTTAAAACCAAATGTTTTGCATCAGCCAGATCATTTGTATTACTGAATTTCTATTGTCCCTTAAAATTTTGGGCACTATACCCTTCACTACCTGTGGCTATTGTTGCAGTCTTTCTTCTGGTCATCTGACCCATTGTTGCATTATGACTTTGAAATACACGACTAGACATGGAGGAATGTTATTGCATCTGCTGCACTAGTTTGCAAGTATTTTTTGAGTGATTATACCAAGATAAAGGAATCGTCCAGGGATGACAATTTCACGAAAGCCAACTTGTAAGTTAGCATTGCCCTGGTTCTCACAACAAAAAGTCGGTGATATTTTTCACTTCTTGGATCACAGCAAAAATTAACTTTGGTGAGGGACAAAATTTTTTGAAACTTAGACGTTTTGTTCATCATGATAATATTCATGAACAAACCCATAACTTGATAACAAAGATTTTTTTAAGCTTCTCTGTAATCAGCAAGAGTAAAAAGCTATTACCAAGCTAACCCAAACCCAAAGCCAAGCCACACTGCACTGTTAGTGGGATTCTCTTGTTCCCATCCTAAATGAAAAAAGTCAAAGTAAACCAGAATCTGTTTGGTCCATGTTGGGTTTGAAAGCACTGTGACACTGTAAGCTTCACCTGAAGTTTGTTAAATGGCATCAAAAAATGTAAAGGCCTGAAGTTTTCTCATTACCCTAGGCCGAAACATATGAGATTTTTATCCAGGCATTTTCACATTGTAGTTGTAATGCTAGTTGTAAGCATCCAGGAGCTGAATGCTTAAATAATGTATACTGCTTCTGTGAAAGAAAAGAAGTGAATTATAAACAGGGATGGATGGAATTCTGTAATAAATCTTTGTGTTATACCTTTCTAATCTCTGTTGCATTTTAATTTTAACAACAATGAACATTTACACATATCAGTGGTCGACTCTGGAGCTGGAATATCAATTTCCCTGAAGGTGTCCTCCCAAGGGATAAAAAAGCTCTATCTTATCTTTCTTTATCTCTTGCTTTTTGAGTTGTTTAACAACACAGAAAGAGTTTTGTTCATTTTATTTATTTTTTTTTATTTCTTTTTGTTGGGGGGGGGGGGGGAATGATGATTCGTTCTTTGGTTATTCTGTCTCAAAACCAAATAGAAAAAAAAAACAAATAAATGGTGTGGTTATTTTGTTTTTCTGATTTAAAACTAAAACAAAAATACAGTAAAAACACAAACCAGATCCGCTGCCTTTTTTTTTGGTTTTAAAATTAAAACAACAAAATTCTTCTATTGTTTTGTTTGTTTATTTCTTGTCTGTTTTTTTCTTTTCTGTCTGTTCTGAATATGTGCCGCCTGGAACATCTGACGCTCCTCCTGGACAGTCTGACCCTCCTCTTGGACCACCTGATCATTCTCTGGGATGGTGTGGCAGCTTTCTTGATCACAATCATTGGATTGTTCCTCATGGACCACTGAAAACTCCCCTTGGACCATCTGATTTTCTTCCTGGACACATGATCTCCCTGTTCTGGCAATCCTCTCTACACACGTAACTTTCCTCTATGAGTGAGAGGGGTCTGGCTGCAGACCTCACCTCTCAAGGCCCTCCATCTCATCTCTCAAGCCATGAGGCGTCCATCCAGCCCGGAAATGACGTGATATACTGCATGCTTGGACCAGAAATAATGACACTATTTCACATCAGATTGAGAAAACGGTAGGTGACTACTCGACCATTTTAGTGTGTTATTGTCAGTGTCAGGGGCCTGCAGGTAGGGGCTTGAGAGGGGAGGTGGAGGCCTGCAGTGGTAGGAGCTTGAGAGGGGAAGTGGAGGCCTGCAGTGGTAAAGGCTTGAGAGGGGAGGTGGAGGCCTGCAGAGGAAAAGGCTTGAGAGGGGAGGTGGAGGCCTGCAGTGGTAGGAGCTTGAGAGGGGAAGTGGAGGCCTGCAGAGGTAAAGGCTTGAGAGGGGAGGTGGAGGCCTGCAGAGGAAAAGGCTTGAGAGGGGAGGTGGAGGCCTGCAGTGGTAGGGGCTTGAGAGAGGAGGTGAAGGCCTGCAGTGGTAGGAGCTTGAGAGGGGAGGTGGAGGCCTACAGAGGTAAAGGCTTCAGAGGGGAGGTGGAGGCCTGCAGAGGTAGGGGCTTGAGAGGGGAGGTGGAGGCCTGCAGAGGTAAAGGCTTGAGAGAGGTAGGGGCTTGAGAGGGGAGATGGAGGCCTGCATTGGTAGGGGCTTGAGAGGGGAGGTGGAGGCCTGCAGAGGTAGGGGCTTGAGAGGGGAGGTAGAGGCCTGCAGAGGTAAAGGCTTGAGAGGGGAGGTAGAGGCCTGCAGTGGTAGGGGCTTGAGAGGGGAGGTGGAGGTGGAGGCCTGCAGTGGTAGGGGCTTGAGAGGGGAGGTGGAGGCCTGCAGAGGTAGGGGCTTGAGAGGGGAGGTAGAGACCTGCAGTGGTAGGGGCTTGGGGGGGAGGTGGAGGTGGAGGCCTGCAAAGGTAGGGGCTTGAGAGGGGAGGTAGAGGCCTGCAGAGGTAGGGGCTTGAGAGAGGTAGGGGCTTGAGAGGGGAGGTGGAGGCCTGCAGTGGTAAAGGCTTGAGAGGGGAGGTGGAGGCCTGCAGAGGTAGGGGCTTGAGAGAGGTAGGGGCTTGAGAGGGGAGGTGGAGGCCTGCAGAGGTAGGGGTTTGAGAGGGTAGGTGGAGGCCTGCAGTGGTAGGGGCTTGAGAGAGGTAGGGGCTTGAGAGGGGAGGTGGAGGCCTGCAGAGGTAGGGGTTTGAGAGGGGAGGTGGAGGCCTGCAGTGGTAGGGGCTTGAGAGGGGAGGTGGAGGCCTGCAGTGGTAAAGGCTTGAGAGGGGAGGTAGAGGCCTGCAGAGGTAGGGGCTTGAGAGGGGAGGTGGAGGCCTGCAGTGGTAGGGGCTTGAGAGGGGAGGTGGAGGCCTGCAGTGGTAGGGGCTTGAGAGGGGAGGTGGAGGCCTGCAGAGGTGGGAGCTTGAGACGGGATTAGATTAGATTAGATCAGATATTTCTTTATTAGTCCCACAGGGCGGAAATTCCAAATTTACAGCAGCTGCAGGATAAAAGAAAAATAAAATGGCTTTACTGCTGCTCCTTCCCATCCTCAGTCTTCCCCTCACCTCCCCCATAGTGAGGAGTTGTACAGTCTGATGGCCTGTACTATTATTTACTATTACTGTACTACTACTTACTATTACTCCCAGTGATGAAATAAAACATCTTCACAGCAGCCTCCAGCTTTAAATTATGACACTGTAGGTCTGCTTTAGGATAACTAAATCACATCCAAAGAGGGTTTATTGTACAGCTGATAAAAACCAAAGCTGTGTGTTTTTAACGTAGTGGTATCAAAGTGATATCCAGTTTCAGCCAACATGCTCAGAATCGTCAAATCAGACTTTATATCAGGCAGAAAATTGTCATAAGATGTCTAACACGTTCCAGTGGAGCAGAAAGTGAGTGAATGTGATCGAGTCTCTCTTCACACAGCAAGAATCCCTCCACAATAAATCCCTCCATATAAAATATGAATTAAATATGATTTTCTTTCCTCTTTTTCAAGTCTAAAAATATTGAATCAGACAGATTTGGCATCTGTTTGAAGATTTTTTTCTTTCTTACAGTCGGGTTTCAATTAGAAGTGTGGGCTGATTTACGTCCCATTTTTCTCTTCAAAGACTTACACATCACACATGATCGTAATTTCAAACCTGTTTGATATAAATCAGGTCTGCTTTGGCCCTCATGAGTTATTATAATGTCTGGACGAGGGGGATGCTAACATGAGCAAAACAAATCTAGTAAAGGGGCAAGTGCTTTTCACCCAAGGACTTCAAATGGATCACGTTTCAGTCACGCAGAGATTTCGGGTTATAAACTAAGCTTTCAGCTGAAAATTTTCACATTGCAGCGAAACAAGAAACAAGAAAATGAAATATGGCAGGAGCACAAGTGAGACGCATGTGAAGTAAAAAGATTGGAAAAGTGAAGACAAAGCTGTTTTTGATGGAGAGTAAGATTCTGTTTCGAGATGAAGATGAAATTATTCATGGGAGAATAAAATGAGGCTGGACTTAATAAAGACAAACTCACCCCTCATGCATGGATGGAGTCCAGCTCTGGTGATAGGCGACTGTTCTCCTGAAAAAACACAGACCGGAAATTAAGATCAGTGCACTTCCCCGTCTTCAATCATTCATCATTTGCACATGAATCCCCCTGAAAATATTTACACTGGACATTTCATTTCAGCACTTTAAATCAATATTTACAAGCAACTTCTCAAAAAAAAAAAGCCCAAAGTTTCTTACAATAAGCGAACTTGGCAGCTAAAGTCTGCACATGACGTTGTTCATGTTGTAGCCAACATAAAACCCAGAGAAATCTGATTAAATTTCTCTGGGAAAAAAGGCATCAGTCAGTGACACCTTTGAATTATCTTTTTATGTCTGTTTTAATGTCTTTTTAGCCTCTTATCAGTCTATCATTTTAGCTCCTAGTACTTTCAGGTCCCTCCCCTTCTAACAACATTGAAAGCAAAGACATGACACCTTTAACATATGTTAATGTGCAATGTGTAATTGTCTATCCGTTGATCTGCTAAGAGTGTGTCAGTTTAGATTTTTGGGTGTAATCATAGATGAAAACCTCACGTGTAAACGTCAAGTAGATTATGTTAAAACTAAGGTGTCAAAGAACATTTTTGTTAGAAACGAAGTGAAACACATCTTAGACCACAAGACAATGCTAATTTTGTATTGCTCGCTTATTTTGCCTTTTTTTAGTTATTGTGTTGAAATTTGGGGGAATATGTACACAACCAATATCAAGCCATTGTTTATTTTACAGAAAAGGGCAGTATGAATATAAATAAAGTGGAAGCAAGGGAACACACCAACGACCTTTTTATCAAGTCAGGATTAAGTAAACTTAAAGACATTATCGAGTTACAGACTTCATTATTTATGTCCAAAGTAAAAGGCAGAACATTGGCAGGAAATATACAACATCTTTTTGCTTTTTGATCATAGAAGGAAATTTGATTTTAAAGATCCATTCGCACATACTACTCTAAAATAAATGTGTATTTCTTTAACAACTGACTTAAAAGCCTGTACCAATATTCATCAGTTCAAGATAATGTATAAAAACAAAATGATAAGAAAATATGAAATTGAAAGGTAAAAGGTCTTCGGTTGTTTTGTTGTGTATGTTTGTTTGTTTTTTTTGTTTTGTTTTTGTTCCCTGCTTTTTCGATAAGCAGTAGCTGTTCTATATCAGATCAGATCAGACCATCTAATTATTTCTTGTTTTATTATTTTGAGAAAGGGGCTGGTGATCATAAGACTTTCTTCTTCCTGCACCTTTTCGATCATGGAATGGAACATGTGGCAGAATTTGGAATTGTAGAGCATGTGAACTTTTGTTTTCATGATACGGAATAAAAATGCTGATATATATATATGCGTTGGAATGTGTAAAAATATTAAAAAACATTAAAAAGTCTGTAAAAAAACTTAAAAAGTAGGTAATAATATTAAAAACATTAAATAGCAATTGGTAAAGGGGTTTAGAAGCACTAAAAATGTATTAAAATTCAGCAGGTGTATTATTATAAGGTGTAGGCAAGAAGGTTGGCGTTAAAAAGTATTAAACATTAAAATCATCATGTTAAAATACGTTAGCTGGCATTATTTACAAGTATAACCAATATAATGTAAGTATTTGCGTTAATTAAGCGTATTAAGAAAGATCACCACGCCTCACTGGAAAGGGATGCTAAATCAGAGGTGCTGCGCTCATCTGAGACGCGTGCAACAGAAGTCCAGGAGTCAAGAGAGTAACTGTACGAGCGCATTGTTCCCTTTGTTTAGAGCGCAGAAGCACTCACTTACTCTTTAAAACACTGTCTGCTCGCATGTAGGCTATTTCTCATTTGCCGAAAAAACATCATTCCATGTAGTGGGGTACACAAATATGAGCGTCTGACACATTGTTTAATTATTTGGGTATAGCTGTGATTCACGGGGGAGAAATAGATTGTTGCGTTTAACGCGTCGTTATTGGGCTTAGTGGGTTGCACGATAGAGGTGTAAAAAATAAGAGCACTCAAGATTTACATTATTTCAATAAATATGGTAAATTGTTTGAAAGATGATCAAATTTGGAGTAAAATGCTAATAAAACCAGTTTAAAATGCAACAAAGCAAAATAAATTAATTTAAAGTGTAAAGTTAAAAGTACTTGGTTTAAAATATATTTACTTTAATCTAGGAAAATAATGTCACAATTAAAGAATATTATTGAAATGTATGTTATTGCTTTGAAAACTACTTAATTTTGGTCATTATGCATATATATATTTTAGATTTTTTTTCATTTAAAGGTTTCTTACCTAACCCTCAGTGCCACACGTTAAGCTGGACCTTTCAAATAAACAAGAAACTGAAGAAAGTGAAGGCCTTGGATGTTTCATCGATGAGTAAAATCCAGTTGATCACCCGGTTGATGCTTTGACCCCTTCAAGTGAGGAGAAATAACTTGACATTGCCTGCTAAAGGTATGTTTTTCTTGGCAACATTAAATTGCCTCTTGATCCATGGCCCTTTTCAGTAATTTACTGTATAGACATTTTACAGTAGGTAACTGTGGAATTTATGTTAAAATGCTGTTAATTTGACAAAAGTCCATTACAGTGTAGCATAGATGCTAACAGTTCTTTAGTTGATATTTTCGCTCCACTTTTGACATGTTTTGCCAAGAATTTGTCATCCAATCACCTGCTTGATATGATTGATGATTCTGAAAGGTTCTGCCCCCTTAATAGACACTTTCTATAGGGCTGTTACCAAAATGGAAGAGTGAAATGTAAAGAACGGTCCATCTGGACTGCGCTAAGGCTAACATACTTATAAAACATTTAAAAGAAAAGTGGACTGTTGGGTTATGAGGTGTCAGTGGTTTAGTCTGGTGAGGCTAAAGGGATAGTTCAGTTTTTTTGAAGTGGGGTTGTATGAGCTCCTTATGGCCACTAAGTACATTAGATGCAGTAGAAAGTTCTCTCCTCTCCCTCAGTAAGCCACAGTCTGTAAAAGTTTGTGACGCAGAACCAGCCGCAAACAGGGAAGTATTGTACCAAATACAAAGGGTATTTTCTCCGCCTACAAGAACTCCAATCAAAAAATAATACCACAGTTTAAGAGTACGCTACCTAGAAATTTTGTTGAGTGCATTAACTTCAGAAAAATAAAGTTTATCTGGAACTCGCAGCAGCAGTTCTTAAAGAAAGGATGGTCCAGTGTTTCCTAAGCTAAAGGAGATAATAAAGGAAGCAGCGAACTTCCTTTCCTTAAGTTTTGAAGAATTCCTACAGCTCTTATCATGGCCGACGCTGAAATGCTTCCGGGTCTTTTCTTCAGTTAGGAAGGTTCTTGACCCAAAAGGACTTTTCAAACTAACCCCTCATCTCAGACACGTGTGCAACTACCTGCATGTGATTGTGGGAGTCTTCCTGCGTGTGCTCCTCCTCCTCCTCCTCCTCCTCTTCCTCCTCCTCAGCACCACTGTTCTGTCTGTGCTCCTCTTCCTCCTCCTCCTCCTCCAGCTCCGAGGTTGACTCCTCCCCTTCCTGCCACGCCTCCTCGCTCTTACACTCCTCTGACTTCCTCAGCTCTGTGGGAAAAAACACACAAAGGTATAAAAACTCAACATCGGGACAGATTGGGGGTAAATACACAGAGCTGCTCAAATACTCAGAGACCTCTTTTTCTGGTTCATTAAAGAAATCAAAAATAAATATTTCAATACAATTCTGAATATCAAACAGAGCTCATATTTTCATTTGTTATTTCCTGTTCAGCTCCAACAGTCAGTGTAAAATACACAAACAAGTGTTACACATAAAGACAGCTGAGCAGCGTTTGTGTTTAATGATGAGTGTGAGTATTTGATACTGGACAGTAAAAAATAATAAATAAAATCAGTGTAGCTTATAATCATACACATTTATCAGGCTGGAATAATCCAGCACAATATTAATTAACTTTGCATGAAGTAAATTGAATTTTTTTTTTCTTTTCAATTAAAAATATGGTGGCATCATAACAAAATAACAGCATCTAAAGGTTTCTTTTTTTTCCCAGCAATTATTTTATTTAAATTCATATTAACCCAGACATTTAATCAATCTCCAGGAAAAACAATGAACATATATATATATTTACACATTTCCAACATTCACAGTTTCAGCGCATCCCGTGCTCCGTGCAATGCAGTACACTGCAGTAATCGAAATCTGTTTCATTCAGGTAGATTGAATTAGGAAAAAAAATAGAAAAAAAATAGAATTTAAAAAAGGGAAGAAAAAATAATAATAAAATAAAAATTAAAGAAAAAGAGGGAGAAATATCAATAAATAGATACGTGAGTAAATCAGCAAAAGTATTTTTATCAGCTGAGGCTTTTTCCTACAGTAAATCGGTTTCATCTTTTACAACCTTTCATTTATTTGTTTTTATTTTTTGTTAAACCATTCTTTTCTATAATATGAAAATTAATGTCCAACACAATCTGATTGGTTGATGATTGAAGAAGACATTTTTATGAAGTTTAAAGGCTTCAGGTCTTCAAAAGAGGATATAAAAAAACTTTTTGAATTAAATCATCTGTAATGTAAGTTGTGCCTTAAATATTTAGGTCCTTTTTGGAGTGATAGTTGAAATGTTTTATACCCACCCAAGTTAATTTGCAGTTTCTTTTATTGAATTTCTTGATTGATAGTTCTCATTTTTATGTGATCTGATTGGTGGCTTAGCTCAAACACTGGAAGACAGTGGGTAGCCTTAACCTGCCTCTGCCTACAGTTGTCAGATAAACTCTTCAACAACTCTAAACAGTCCTGTGTGTTTGTTGTGACTCTTGTTTTTTTAACCCTGTTAAAGGTTATGATGTAAATGACGCTGGCTCATTTAACAACTTTTACTGAGTGAGCATCAAAACACAGGATCCAATTCTGTTTAGAAGTTTGTTTTTTCTTTCTTTGCCTTTGGCGGATAATTTTTTCTGAAGAAACATTCAAAGGCAAGGAAATATAATTTATTAACGTAAACAGTTCAAATAAAGACTTATGATGTTAAATAAATGTTTAACCCGTTTAAGCCTGTTGTATCATATTTGATACATACTTTTATGATACCTCTATATAATTAATATGATCAACAAATTACTAAAAAAAAAAAAACATCTGAATACAATCAGATAAATGATAAAAATGTCCTCAAGTGGATTGCCAGTTGCCATAAACCCCAAATGTATCAAATGAGATATTAAAAAATTTATATGTTAAATTTTATGGAAATTTTGATGTTTTTGGATTTCAGTAGAAAGGAAAATAAACATTTCAGCTCCAAAAAATTGGAGTTTTCATGCATTAATTTGTGTTTTCAGGCTGTAAGAGGTTAAATTAGTTTTCCCAGCTTATATCATCAATGCATCTACAACAGGTGCCTTAATTTGTAAATAAATTTGAGGTCAGTGGATTGGTAATTTAATGAAATGATATTAGACAATATGTCATATTAGAAATAATACAAATTTGGTGAAAGTTTGTTCTCTGGTGATCCATGGTCTGGAGGAAAGAGGAAGTGAAGGCCTGAGGGCGGGGTTTTATAATGCTGGGGGCGTGGCTTGGCCTTGAGTGACAGGGAAGTCAAGTATGGCGGTGGTGAGGTGAGAACTCGGGATTTAACAACCGCGTTAAGTTATCTTCTACGATCATCTTATTATCTTCTACTCGTAAACAGAGGCTTTGTTTTGTTGACCTACAAGCACGTCTGCGGTGGTTTGTGCATGCGCCCTGCAGTTTAGTTTCGTACGCATTTCTTTCGAAAATGACATAAAGTGCTAATCTTAGTCTAAAAATAGACAACGTAACTTAAAGTGGTAAAAAAAAAGAGTCACAACAAGCACACCGGACCATTTAGAGTCGCTCGAGAGTTTATCTGATGACTGTAGGTGGAGACAGGCTAATGCTACCCATTGACTCCCATTGTTAAAGCTAAGCTAATTAGCAGTGGGTGAGCTCTGCCTGTCTCTTCCTTGTTACTGCACGCACAGTTGAAAGATTGGTGCCTATCTGCTTGTCATGGACTCAGGTGTGAGGTAAGACACGAAAACAAAAAACAATATTGGCGTATCCCTTTAATCATTGTCATTTTTATCTTCTCTTTGGATTTCTCACGATGATCACATCTGTTTTGAGATGGAGCGGTGTGTTCTCTCAGAGAACAAATGCAGAAACCTGAAGCTCGAGGTCATTTCAGCTTTAGTCTCTGATTGAAGTCGACGTTTTTGCCAGAATTGGAGATATTTCCCTCAACAGCACTGAAAAAAAACGGTAATGTAGTTGTGGACCGATCAGGAGCCAACTTCAGAAATAGAAAGTACGTGTCCTGTAAGTGCTCTCCGTCCAGATGTGGAGCACGTAAAACTGAGCACATTATTCTTCCTCTGCGCCATGAGAGGTGCAGACGGAAACCTCCCAGGACACGAACATGTCTGCTTTCTGCTCATTTGATCATGATGGAGGTGTAATCCTCTCGGAGGCTTCCACGTTCAGATCTAAAATTACTCAGCGTTCGCTCTAAGTCAGGCTGATGCTGCCGTCTTCATCCTTCATGGTCATCGTCAGGAGCAGAGATATCAGACGAAGAGAGAAGAAGATCATACAAACCAGTTTAGAAATGTCTCTGCTGGTCTGGAGATTTGATTCATTAGATTTTACACATAACACCGGCACCATTTAAACTACAGACGCTCCTCATCCGACTGTGGTTTAGTTTATTCTTTACTGGCAAATTTCTGCAGAAACACACAGGCCCCTGAAAGTTCACTGGGACAGTCCTCCTCAGACGGTACGTTTGTAAATTCACTGCATAAAGGTTAAATCATGACCTGAAACTGAATATGGAAAGCTAAAAGCTGGAAAGAAGAAGAAACAGTGATAGTCAATCACCATTTACAATATTTTCCTACAAAGAAAATAAAAGAGACAGTATAAACACAATATATTATAATTATAGATTAAATTATTATTATAATACAATTATTTTAAAATAATAATTATAATTATTATTATAATTATACTTAAATGTTCTTTAATAATACATTTAATATTATTAGTAATAATAATAGCTGTGGTGATAATAATAATAACTAGAAAAGCACTCAGAGAGTGCAGACCTCCGCCAGGCAGCCACCCCTAACACACATGCATACATGTATTAGACAGATACATGTATGCACATGTCTGTATTTCCTGCTTTGGAAATCGCCCAGGCTACGGTTACCATGACAACGGAGCACTTTCTCTGTTCTGGTCTTTGATTGGCCCTCTGGTCTTTGATTGGCCCTCTGGTCTTTGATTGGCCCTTTGATGTTTGGGCCTTTGATGTTTGGGCCTTTGATGTTGAATTCTGGAAATGGAAATGCTCGGCGGCCGCCCGAGCCACCCTCACTATTTCCTTTAAAGAAGTTCTGGATCTGGATGGTGATCCGGATCAGTCCCAAAACATAATCATTTCTTCCTTATCCCATTCCACACATTTCCTGAAAATTTCATCCAAATCCGTCCATAACTTTTCAAGTTATTTTGAACACAAACAGACAAACAAACCAACGCCGGTAAAAACATAACCTCCTTGGCGGAGGTAATTAGATCAAATGAATGGATGTAAGTCTGCTTTGGGATTCAGTATTTTAATGGTGAAATATCAGGATTTTAACCTCCGCCAAGGAGGTTATGTTTTTGCCAGCGTTGGTTTGTCTGTTTGTCTGTTTGTCTGTCTGTTTGTGTTCAAGATAACTTGAAAAGTTATGGACGGATTTGGATGAAATTTTCAGTGAATGTGTGGAATGGGATAAGGAAGAAATTAGTAGATTTTGGGACTGATCTGGATCACCATCCGGATCTAGGAATTGTTCAAAGGATTCTTAACATTGCAGAGGTAACTAGACAATTTACACAGAAATCGTGAGGGTGCATTTCTACTACTACTACTACTACTACTTCTACTACTAATAAGTATTATTATTATTACCACAACAAAAACATTATCAATCATTATTTTAATGACAACGGCAGTATTAGGAACAAAAACAATGCAATAATCATAACAACAATGATAATGACTACAATAATAATAATAACAATAATAATAATAATAATAATAGTAATAATCACAATAACTACGAGAAAAATAACTGTTATTTGTATTATGAGAAGAGCAATACTAACACTTAAAAAAAACACTAACTAGAAAAGCACTCAGACAGCGCAGACCCACTTCGGTCCACTTTGGCGATGGTCCTATCTGGCAATGTTAAAGAATCCTTTAAAAAATTCCTGGATCCAGACGGTGATCCGGATCACCCCCAAAATTAAATCAATTCTTCCATATCCCATTCCCGACAATTCCTGAAAATTTCATCCAAATCCGTTAAGAACTTTTCAAGTTATTTTGAACACAAACGAACAAACAGACAGACGGACAGACAGATAAACGCCGACAAAAACATAACCTCCTTGGAGGAGGTAATAATGCTTATACTAGGAATAATAATAAAAATAATGATAATAATATAATAATTGTAATATATTTTTTAAACAGTGCATGCACTGTTTATATCACAGCTCATAATTTTTGTTCTACACTGAGGATGGTACAACTTGTCCTTCAGGGCTAATTTGTCTTTCTTCTCCATTTTGTTATTTTGCATATTTTAAACATTAATTAGACACTGATCAAATGGTGTCATTTGTTCCCTCCTGCTGTCTTGATTTGAGCTACTGATTGAGCCGTTTCTGTAATTAAAATTATATATACATTTTTTCTACAACCCAGAGTCAAGAACAACCCTCCAATCACAGGAGCTTTAATATTATAATAACCATGTTAATGTAAAATTTTGTATTACATCTTCATTGTTTTAAAATGTGTCACGTTTACATGTTTTAGATACATACTGTTGACATATGTTGGGTCAAAGGTTACAGAGCAATTGAACGTTTGGTAAAATACATAAAAGAACCGATGTGGGGGTTCATGATTTAAGCTGTTTACCAATGAGTTTATCCATCTTTTCTCAAAGAAAATGTCAAACATCAGTAAATTCAGCAGCAATGATGTTCCCGTTAAACATCCTTCAAACTGAAGAGAGTATTTAGGAAGATCCGCGCGCTCTGAAGCGTGAGGCCTCAAACCCTCCACGTCTGCTCGGACGGCGAAGGCCCTGAAATCTGAATCCTCTCCTCAGCGCAGCCTGACAGCAGATGGTAAAAGTATTTCTACGCCGGCTTTAACCTCTGAGAGCTGGATCATATCTTTGTTTTCAGGGTAATTACAGTCACCATCAGAGATATGAAACAACACCAGCATGTGTAAGAATGTACTATTACAGCCAAACGTTTTACTGCAGCATAAAAACACAGCTTTGCTGCAGAGTTTGACCTTTTGACGTTATCGCCATTTTTCAGTTTGGATGAAACATGTTAAAAATGAGTTTAATCTGCTCTAAACGCTCACAGACGGAGACTGAACAATAGCCGTGATATTAGGACTCTCTCTTTCAAATACGGTGGGTTTTTCTTTATTTTAATTAAATTTAAACTGGAAAATAAAAGTCTTAAAAAATGTTAACAGTAAACAAATAACTCGGGACGGTGTGCTTTTTTTAAATTTAATTGTTAAATGCTGAACCTTTATGCACATATTGAACAAACTAATGACTCATTATGAATCCTTTAACTTACATTTTGATTTTTATAGTAATAAATCAACTGCATACTGCGCCATTTGAATAAATAAAACATTATAAAAATCTCCTTAAATGAATTAAGACACACCATGGTGTTCAAGAAATGTGCAATAATTCAGTCTAATTATTTAACCAGACTGTAGTCTGTATAATGAACTGTACTGAAAGGCGGATGCAGTTAATTAAAATAACTTTATTTTTTAAAATTGTTTTAATTTCTGATTTAGTTTGTCTTTTCTTTCATTTTAAAGGCTGATGTTACTTCAATTATTCTTAACTATGTTTTTAAAAGTTCAGTTCATTTGTTTGTTTGTTTGTTTTTTTAAACTTTTGTTCATCCAACCAATAAACAAAAAAGTCTTATTTTATTCTGTCTCCAAGATATGTCAATAATTTTTCGTTTGTTTGTTCATTCATTTTTTTGTTTATTTGTTTTATTGATGTAAAAGAATAATGAAGAAGAAAAGCTGAAATAAGTTTGATTAAACCGTAATATTAAATCTGGCTCTCTTTATATCAAACACTCCACATAAAGAAATTAACAACAGTGGCGTGCACAGACGTTTTCAAGGGCAGGGGCGAAAAGGAAAAAAAGGGCACATACAGCGCATTCTTGCCACTGAAGAGGGCATAAAAAGATAAAATACAAATACAATTATCTGTGCCTGTAACTTTTTTCAAAAATATAATTTAAATACTTATATACAAACCTGTTTCATAATAAACAAATCCATTGTGAAACAGTTTGTATCAAAATACAAACTAATATTTGATCCTTTTAAAATAACCAACAACCAAATAAACAGATGTGATAGTCGGACACCTGATCTGTCCCTAAAGCTTAAAGAAATCATTTCTTCCACAGTTTCACATCACAAACAGAAATACATTTTTCCACGTGCCATCATGAATATTTCCCCCTGAAAAATTTATCTCAAATAATAAAAACTTTCTGCAAAAAAATAAAAAATAAAATAAATTAATTATGAGGGAAGAAATAAAAGGCACTGCATAAAATGAGGAATTACTATGAAAACAAAGTTTATTTTATTTGATAAGAATCCAAAGGTTAAACTAAAATGTTAAACATTAAGCGTTAGTAAGATTGTTGTGTTTCTCCTGTGAAATAAAATGGGCAAAGTTTTTCTTCATTTCATAGTTTTCCAGCTGAAATTGTTCTAGGATTATTATGTAATGATTTTTTTCTTCTAACCCTTGTGCCTCACAAAGAAAAGTTACCCTAAGAGTGTTTACTAATTTGTGTGTCAGACTTTAAACTGAAATAAAATTCCGAAAAATAATTTTTCCTGTGTTTTTTAATAAAGGTTTGTTCTTGTTTAACTCATATCATGATTTAGATTTTAAAAAATACAACTAAAAAAACTAAAGACTCAGATGCCAGTTATGATCATGTACCTCTATGCCCTTTTTGAAAAATGCACCATATTTCAAGTTTTTTTTAATGATTATTAAAAATATCATCTAAAAAATAAGTGACAGGATTGATTTTAATGCTATATAACTGTTTTAAAATGTCGAACTGAAGAAGAAAATAAGAAGCGTGAGATACAAGATTTATGCCATAGACTTTCGTTATAACCACATTTTTCCACCCCCTTAAATTAATATGAAAAACAAAAAACCAAAAATAATTTTGCCTCTGATTTCTTGTTTTTTGTTGATTTCCATGTGAATTTTCATGGCTAAACTAAACTAAACTGCCTATCCCAGCTGACATTGGACGAGGGGTAGGGTACACCCTGAATTGGTCACTAGCCAATCACAGGGCCACAAAGAGAGACGGACAACCATCCAGTGAACATGTTTTTGGTCTGTGAAAGGAAGCTGGAGTGTCTGGAGAGAACCCACGCATGCACGGGGAGAACATGAAAAGGATAAAAGGGATAAGTCACCCTGTTCTTTTAAAGGCTGAGGTTAATTATCCCTAATGTGAATGAATTAAGTGCTAATCAAGAAATAATAATGTGCTTTACTGTTTTTTTTTTGTTGAACAGCAAACTTGAAAAGTCAGGGATCATGATAATAATTGTATTTTAGCATTAAAAAGATCGTTTATGTTAAAAAGCTTCTACATACTACTGTTTGAACCATTACAGAAACATAAAAAAGTATTTCATAATTACCAAGGCTGTTAATTTAGGGCTGCTGTGGCTTAAACCTTACTTTGGTTGTAGGTCTAATTAATATGTTCAGACTAAATGAGACAGGAGTGGATAAGTTCAAATAGTCTGGACTTGATTTAAAAATCAATCTTTGTAAATCATGGTTCTGATGTTTTATTTGGTGCATTGATATACAATACAAAACATAATCTTATTATTCTGGTGTAATTTCAGATTTTGTTTGTGCAAATACAACCAAAACTACAATCAGTTAAATTTTTAGTATAGTAGTTTTCTTACAGATGCAAAAATAAATAATTTTGTATTTGTATTTGGTATTTAATTTTTCATTTGCAAAGAAACAAATATAACGACAACTGTGACTCCTCCTTTAAAGAGATCCATATTTTGCTCTTTACTCGCTGGCCACTTTATTAGGTACACCTTGCGAGTACTCGATGAACAGAGCTGCTTTATTTTTCGTGGCAAAGATTCATTGAGACTTTAAACCACACGGACATGACGGGATCACACAGTTGGTGTTCAAACTATATTTAATTTTTACTAACAGGGTTGAAGTGTGCTAACAAAGTATCCCCGACACCACCAGCAGCCTGAACAGTTGATACAAGGCAGGATGGATCCACGCTTTCATGAAGTTTATGCCAAATTCTGACCTTCTCATAATTACAGCTCCTGAAATTGTTTGTGAAATATTCAAAGCAGCCCGTCTGGCTTTAATTTAACGCATCGAGTTGTTTCCATGTGATTGGCTGATTAGTTATTTGTGTTAAGAAGCAGTTGAACAAATGTACCTAATAAAGTGGCCAGTGAGTGTATATCATCGTTTCACAGGCAGATTTTTTTATATCCATCCTGGTTTATTTCTGGTTTATAATCCAAATTAAAGTGACTTGATCTGTCATTAAAAGGCGACTTCAAATGGGCCGTATTTTTCTCTGAGGACAGGCGGGTAAATAACGGAGATGAGACGGCATCCCGCCGACTTCTTTGTTCCTGCAGGAGCCGAAAGAGCACACGTGGCCACCAGAACATCTCTGATGATGAAGGAGGAGCTCATCGTTAAACCAAAACAATGACGGCACTTAAAACTTGGTTTTAAATCTTCTCTAAGACATACAGTCAGTGTTAATGTGGTCTGCTGTCACACAGTGTTGTTATATTATATTCATATTGTAAATATTGTTCATGTTAAAAGTGTAAATCCCTTGGCCTTGCTCTCAGACTCACTTTACTTATTCTATTTACTTTCATTCATAAGAAAATTGATGTGTCTTAAAGATTCTGCATGTTGCAACCTGCTTACTTATTTTTTTACTTATCTACTTATCTATTTTAATGTCTTTATTTGATATTCCTACTGCTATACCGTGCATAAGAGCAACTGAAACAACCAAATTTCCCCTTGGGGATTAATACTGAATCAGATTCTGATTCTGATTAACTTGACTGCTTTAGTATAAAATATAAGATATATCAAGAATTTTTAGCTTCCTTAAAATATTTACACACTTACTCCATTTTCTGATGCCTCTTTGGGATCCCTGATCAGAATAAAGCAAGAATCACAACAAAAGAGTCACATAAATCATGATGCCACACGCACACTATGACTTTAGCACCTTCACACATGCCCTTCAAAACAAATTGATCTTTAGTTCACTGTAACTGATTTTTGTAAACTCAACAGTATTTTACCGTAACATCTACAGCTACTTACTGTAAAAAACAAACAAACTGTTAACTACTGTAAATGGCAATGTTTTGCGGGAAAACATACAGATTTATATAAACTTAACAGCATTTAAAATCTACAGTTACCTACTGTAAAATGTCTACATAGTAAGTTACTGAAAAGGGCAATAGATCAAGAGAAAATTCCAATTAGTCCAGAAAAACTGGGCATTAGCAGGCAGGAGTTATTTTATCAGATGTTTTACAAATGTTTTTTTTAACACAATGTTATCTTGCTAATAAATGATCAGTAAAATAGTTAAAGATATAGTGATATAAACTAAAATACAGCAAGTTCGCATTTATTTTAAAGGCATAGAATAAAATAGAGCATGACACTTTGAATGAAAATACAGTATTTCTGGTGTAAATCATGTTACAGTAATGACAACTTGAATAAGTATACAGTAGTTATCCTATAGTTGAAAATACAGTAATTATGTTGCAAATTAAAATAGGTTACTGCTACTGTAAAGATATTTACAGTAACTTAAAGCATCTTGTTTCCAGTAAGTTACTGTAAAATTTACAACAACCTTTATACAGTGTTTGTATTATTGTTGATTTATGCATTGTAGAGTAGACTTAACCCAGCCTGTAGATTAGATTAGAATAGATAGAACTTTATTTAATTCTTGTAAAGACTCCCTCAGGGAAATTAAGACAAAAATGTCTTCATGAGAACTGCAAAAAGGTAGAAAAGAAAGGAAAAAAAGAGCTAAAAAGAACTTAAAAGAGCTAAAAGAAGCTGGAGAGAGGCAGCCATCTCCCACAGCACCATGGCAACATATGTTTTAATCGTTATTGTTTGTGGTATTATTCTGTTTCTTCGCCTTCATGTTTCTCTTTTATGTTTGGGGCTATAGATAAAAATTAGCATTGTGCTTAATCCAAGATATTCACGTTGATATTGGATGGACTCCCAAGATATTGTAAGTCCATCTATTTGCATTTCCGGTCTGAATAAAGGTTTAAAAACAGAGTACAGTGTGTTAATTTTGCTTTTTACAGCAGAAGTGCACATTAATATCAGGATGTCAGTTTGATATTATTACCTCCAGGTATATTCGAGCATTTTTTATCTCTAGTCTGTCATTGAATTTGTACAAACTGTGCGATATAAATAAAGTTTGACTGAAGTGCGAACAAACATGTCAAGGAATGTGTATATGCATATTTTTGACATATACCCAATTCAATTATACATTATTTTCTACCTATTCTATTTCTTTACTTTATTCCTCTCAACCCTTAGTTTTATTCTTATTCTAATTATATGTTGATGGTTGTTGCACTGATTTACCAAATGAAATTCCTTGTATGTGCAAATGTGCTTTAACCTGACATGCCAGACAGACAGCTCCATATATCCGCCAAGGCAATATTTCACTAGTCCATCTGGAGAAGAGTCCATAGAAAATGTTTCAGGGGCAGAATCTTCAAAAACAACTGCAGCTGGTGATTGGACTATTGTTCTGCCAGTCACACTCATCGCAGATCAATCATATCAAGCCACAGTATGACGCAGTGTTAATTTTGTCAACTAACTATATTCGTCATAGTTTTGTCCTGATGAAAAATAGACTATAACTAATAAAAACAAGTGCACATGGACAAAAACTGAAACTAAAACTAAATTAACTGACATTTTCGTCAACAATAAAACTAGACTAAAATGTTTGACAGAGACTTAATCCAGTCAGACCTAATTTGGTCATGTAGAAAGTAGGGAAAAAGTTAGGAATATATCCAATCACAGTTGCTTTGGTTGGTGGTGTCAGGAACCAAGTGTAAAACATGACTTCAGAAAGTCAAGGAAACATAAAAAATGCCTTACCCTTTACACTTCATTTTTTAGTCAACTAAATTTACAGTAGATTTCATCGACCAAAATGTTGTGAAATTTCATCAACTTAAACTAGACTAAAATTAAAACAAGTTAAATGACTAAATTATGACTAAAACTAAAATATATTTGAAGCAAAAGACAATAACTAAAACTAAATTTAAAAAGTGCTGTCAAAATGAACACTGGTATGACATCGCAGCTAGACCCTGTTGTTAGCTGTTAGCTTAAACTACGATTCAGCCCTTAGACTATCGTCTTACATTAAATTTTACCACACAGATGTATCATTTACCACTTATATGCGACATGAACCTCGTCAGCGACAATCCCCACCAAGTTCTACCGGTAAACTTGGGTCGTTCAGCTTTTAGCCAAGTGAAGTTGTAGAGGATTGGAGCTTGGCGAGATAAATCTGCGATTTCAGACAATGAATCAGGCAGATCCATCTGCTCTGCAAAAATGTACTTGGCAATAAATACAAATTCTGATTCTAACTCAGAATCAGTATCAGAATCAGCTTATTGGCCAAGTACGTTCACAACATACAAGGAATTTGTTTTCAGCAGGTGGTAGACAGCAGCAAATGTAAATAGCAAATGTAAACATAACCACAATAGAAAAAATATCTGTTAATATATACACCTAATTAGAAAAGAAGAAAAAAAAGAATGTAAGCACCTAGTAGAAACAAAACATGTACACTTAACAGGGAAAAAAAAATATATATGTATGTACACATGTGCAGCAGTGTTAATTTTGACAGCACTTTTTAAATTTAGTTTTAGTTATAGTCTTTTGTCTAAAATATATTTAAGTTTTAGTCATAATTTAGTCATCTAAATTGTTTTAATTTTAGTCTAGTGTTAGTTGACGAAATTTCACAACATTTTAGTCAACGAAATCTGCTGTAAATTTAGTTGACTTAAATATAAAGTGTAAAGGGTAAGGCATTTTTTATGTTTCCTTGACTTTCTGAAGTCATGTTTTACACCTGGATCCCACCACCATGGAGCTAAGGCAGCTGTGATTGGATGTCCCTCTTAACTCATCCAACCTTTCCACACAACCAAAGTACCTGTGATTGGATATATTCCTAACTTGTCTCTACTTTCTACATGACCAAATTAGGTCTGATTGGATTAAGTCTCTGTCAAACATTTTAGTCTAGTTTTTATTTGTTGATGAAAACGTCAGTTAATCTAGTTTCAGTTTTTGTCCATGTGCACTTGTTTTTATTTGTTATAGTCTAGTTTTCATCAGGACAAAACTATGACGAAAATAACTAGTTAACAAAATTAACACTGATGTGCAGAAAGTAAGTAAATATACACAATTGGTGCAAGGTACAAAATGTAGTGACCAGTTAAGGTGAATACACGACCATTCATCAGATCAAAAGGTTCATCAGTTCAGTTATTTAGGAGAGTTATGGCAGTAGGGAATAAGCTGTTCTTGGGTCTAGAGGTTTTTGTGTGCAGGGCTCTGTAGCGCCAACCAGAGGGGAGAAGGGAGAACAGGTTGTTTCCAGGGTGAGCAGGGTCTCTGATGATGTTCCCTGCCCTCTTGCTGGTTCTGGAGGAGTACAGTTCCAGTATGGAGGGCAGGGGGGCTCCAGTGATTTTTTCTGAAGTCCTAACTGTGCGCTGCAGCCTGTGTCTGTCCTGCTGCGTGGCTGCTCCGAACCACACGGTGATGGAGGTGCACAGGACGGACTCCATGACAGCGGTGTAGAGCTTGATGAGCAGCTCCTGAGGCCGGCCGTGTCTCTTCAGCTGACGCAGGAAGTACATCCTCTGCTGAGCCTTTTTCAGGATGCAGTGGATGTTCATCCACCGAAACACCAGCCGCTCAACCTCCTGACTGGTCACCATCCTGGATCAGGCCGATGACTGTAGTGTCAAACAGGCTCCTCGCATAGCTCCCCGGGCTGTCAGGATGCTGCAGGATGTAGTGTAGTCCCAGGTTGACAGTATCATCCACCAACCTGTTCGCCCAGTAGGCAAACTGAAGGGGGTCCAGCAGGGGTCCTGTTACAGACCTCAGATGACTCAGCACTAGTCATTCAAAGGACTTCATGACCAAAGACGTTAAAGCCACCAGTCTGTAGTCATTCAGTCCTGTGATGGAGGGTTTCTTGGGGACTGGCATGATGGTGGAGCACTTAAAGACAGAGGGGACTTCACACTGCTCCAGGGAGCGGTTGAAGATCCTGGTGAAAATTGGAGCGAGTGGTCAGCACAGGCTTTAAGACAGGAGAATGACACTCCATCTGGGCCTGGTGCTTTCCTGGTTTTCTGTTTCTGGAACAGCCGGCTCAGCTCCTCTTCTCCCACTCTGAGTGCACCAACCTTTGTTTATATAAAAGCATATTCCACCGCCCTTTGATTTCCCCGAGAGCTCTGTGACGCGGTCCGCACGGTGGAGGGAGAAGCCCGGCAGATGTATTCCAGCGTCAGGTAGGGCTTCACTGAGCCAAGTTTCCGTGAAGCAGAGGGCAGCAGAGCGTGAGAAGTTCTTGTTGGATCCGAGGAGAAGCAGCTTATCCATTTTATCAGTCAGAGAGTGGAGGTTCGCCAGGTGGATGGATAGGAGCAGTGCGCGGTGTCCTCGCTGTCTGAGCTTAACGAGTGTGCCGCCTAACCTCTCCTGCGTCTCCTCCACGTCCCATACAGAGCTGCTGCTCCTCCCACAAAAAGTTCTAGAAAGCTCTCTTGGCTAGCTTGAAATGAGGGAAAAGTGTCCAGAGAGGACTCCCCGATGCTTAGCAGGTGTCTCTGCTGAAAGTAATTGGATTAGAGTTTCCAAACACAAAGAAAATAAGCAAAAACACGCAAATTCCTAGAGAGTGACGTGCCGAGGCTGCCATCTGCAGTGCCATCTTGGATATATCCGAATATATCTACATCTTGGATACTCTGAATCAAAATAATCCAGGTGAACTATCCGGACATTATCCTGATAATATCTGGACCGCATGTGTGAAAAGAACTTTCGGTAAATGGTCTTGCATTGTGAAATTATGTCTTGTGCACATGTGTGTGTTTCACCTGTAGCACCGATGTGTGTGTCTTCTGTGATCTGCTCCAGTCTGCAGAGGAGAGCCTCGATGTTCGCTTTAATCTGAGTCAGCTCGGATTTTATCGCCTGAAGCTCCGTGGATCTGACCGCTGAGGGAGAGACAGAGGGACATGTTAGTTTCCGTTTTTAAACAGGTAAATCTGCAGACATTTTAATCAATATGTCGACCACCACAGCACACAGCAGCATCTTTGAAACTTTAACACACACATGCAGGCAGATGGTGGAGAGTCTTAGATTGAGTCCTTAAAAATGAAGCTTCACCCTCTCGATTTCACTGAAATAAGGCACATAACTGAAAAGTAACAAGGCTTTGAATTGTGAATGGAAATTTTTGTGTGACTTTCTGCCGTTGTACAGATGTTTTAGAGCTGTGAAACAACATGAGGCTGTTGTGGCTGTTGAACATAAAGTTTAGAGAATGAAAAGACTGTTTCAAAAAATGTGTCATAACAGCTAAAAGCTTTTTATGTTATAAAAAATAATGTTGAAACAAAGATCTACTGCTGGTGATTTGAGAGAAATCAATTGGTAGATTTTCAATTAGTTTAATAATGAATTGACTCCTCTACAATTTAATAGATATTTAATGTTCAAACTAACAGACATCATTGTTTTTAGAAAATATTCACTTATTTTAAATTTGATGCCTGCAACATGTCCCAAAACAACTGAGAGGCACCCATCTGCAGGGACCGGGCGCCGCCATATTTGCAGCGCATACCGAAAGTGCACCGCGTTAAATCGGAAGTTGGTCTTATTCATGTATTTTATTACTTATCCGGCTCTCTCTCTCTCTTTTTTTTTTTTAATTTACTGTAAACAAATGAGTTTTCAAACTGGTTAAGCAAACACATTGATGCATTAAAAAAATCAGCAAGACAACAAGAACAGAAATCATATTGCGGAGATGAAACCATGAATTAAAATAAATATCAAATATATTAAAAAAAAACAAAAAATCTTCATACACCTAAAGTATAGTAATAAAATTAGGTTTAAAGGGTTGATTTAATAATTGTTACGCTTCATTAGTCAGATCATTTATGAAAACTAAATAGAGGTCTTTGGCAAATTTAGATTCCATAAATTTTAGGGACTTAATATAAAGGTGAAATTCATTTAAAAAACATGAGAGGATGGGTGTGGTTTTTAGATATTTGGCTTTGTGAATTAAGGATTTGGGTAAATAATGCTTTTGGTATGGCTTTGGTAAGAGACTTAAAATCTTTGAAATTGCAATCAAAGTGATATTTACTACATAAGATAATAAATCTCCATTTGTGTATAAGAGATCCATTATACACCAGATAATCACATTTAAGGACAACCTCTATACCAGCCATCTTATCAAAAATACTCTGAGGAAATATGTGCCATATACTGCCTGGGGATTTAACATATTGCTTTAGCCAAGTTACTTTTAAAGTTCTATTCATACATTCAAAGTCTATTGCCTTTAATCCCCCTTTAGAGAGGTCTTGAACTGTGATCGCTTTTTTGATATAGTGAGTTTGATTCCTCTATATAAAATTAAAATTCATTTGGTTTATGGACTTAACAAAATCTGAACAGTGCTAAAGAGGATGCAGGCTTTCTGCACACAAACTCACACGTTGTATTCACAGAGTTTAATAACAGTAATATTATTTATTATTTGAAACTTTCACATCATCACTTGATCCCGTGATTATTTTTGGCTTCTAATTGCTAACATTTGGTCCCTTAGATGTTTACACTTCAAATTTTCAGGATTTTATCCAGTATGTATAAAATTGGTAAAATAACTACATATTAAAATTATTATAGATAAAGAAATATACAAACTCTTATAAATAAAAGAAAATAATTCAATATAGTAAATTATACATTTATGAGTTACGGTAAATATGTAAATGCAAAATAAAGATAAATATATATTCTGGTATGGAGTGGTGAATAATTTACACGAAAAAGACCAACTTCTGGTTTTTCGCGGTATGCACTTCCGGTATGCGCTGCAGATATGGTGGTGCCCGGTTCCTGCAGATGGGTACTCTTGGAACAACTGGAGCAGGAGCATGTTTACCACTGTTACATCACCTTTCCTTTTAACAACACTCAAAAATTCCTTGATAATCATCCAGATCAGGATCACTATCAAAAATCATCACAACATATGCCATGACTAACATTTCCTGAAAATGTCATTAAATTCCGTCGAGAACTTTTAAAGTTAACCTGCTCATAAATGGACAGACAGATGGACCGACAGACAGACAGGCAAACAAAAACAGGTAAAAGTAAATATCTGGACCAGCGTAATATGAATGTGGTTCTCCTGTTTTTTGTTGAATACATCTTGTAAAAAATGTATTTTTCTTGGATTTATACTTTTTTTTAATATCAATAAATAACTTGAGTTAAAAATACAAACAAAAAGTATCAAGAAGACGCCAAAAACTGCTAAATTTGGCTAATATAATGAAGCTAACAGGTGTCAAATGAAGAGCTATTTGGGAGCCAAAAAAGATCTTTTGACTGAGTTGTAGCAAAAAGACCAGATCACTATTCAAAATCCTAAAATAATGATCTTCTATATTCTCTTGATTTAGTTCAGTAAGTAGGGAAATGCCTCATTTTGATTAAATGACTGCTTTCCCTCAAGTTTATTCAGGTGTTTTAAACCTGTTGGTTGGAAAAAGGTAACAATTGAGTTATTTTTACTTTTATTTCATAGTTTGAGATTCTTTATGTTGTTCATTCAAAAGTATTTTTACATTGATCCTCAGCTTTCTTTGTGACATTCTGCCTCTTGTTCTCAAGAGTGACGTTAAACTGAAGCTAAATCCGGACAGAAATACGTACGTACGTACTTGGAGCAACACATCTGCTCCAAGTTTTTGATTCACGGCAATGACTCACAATTATTCCCACATTTCACCACGTGTATGCATGTGTGGGTGTTGGTGCTCTCTTTAAGCTCCTTCTGTCTCCTCCAGTCGTCCCTTGTGTCTCTGAATGATCTCCCCTTTTTCATGTATCCACCTTGGTGAAAGCCAAAGTCAGAAGCATTCCTGAAACTGTCAGTCTCTCTAAGCCATTTTGCTGAGCACCGTCTCTGAGGAACACTGAGGAACTTTCTTTAAGCCTAGCAGAGGTACCCACTTTGACTCAGGGATGGACAGTCACATTTAACATAACTTCATACTTTTAGACCAGTTAAACCTGATTTGATGACAGTTCAGCTAGATGCTGTTATATAAATCAGCATCAGTCCTCTCCAGTTTACAGGCTTGGGGGAGTAACAGAATTCATGTAACAGGATTATATAATTAGGATATTAAAAAATGGTAACTGTATATGGCTACAGTTAATAAGATTTCTTTCTTCCTTTCTTTCTTTCTTTATTGTCTTTTTGATGTGGACATCACAATTACATTGGACAAACCAGATGCATTGTTTGAGTGTTATAGCACATGTGCCTTTTGAAATTATAAAATAATAAATGTAATAGGAAAAGAGCGAGAAAAAAATGCAATGTACAAGATTACAGGTACATTCAGTAAAAACTGGGATTATATGTACATATATATATATATATATATATATATATATATATATATATATATATATATATATATATACATATGTATATATATATCCCATTTTAAATTATATATATATAATTTAAAATGGGAGAGATGGAAGTATGGCGCATCTGGAAACTTCTGCATTGGTTTTGCTATCCTGGAAAAAAGTGCTGTACAAGCTCTGAGTAATTCTCCAGTCCAGCCACGATGCTAAAGCCCATTTCTTGTTCTCTTGACGTCTCAGCAAAGTTCACTTCCAGGTCAAATTCGAAATCAGAAAAAGGGTTGTTATCAGTGTTTCATTTTTGATTTAGAGATGAATATAGGGAAAACAAGTCATTTTCTGTAATTAAACAGAGCATTTTTTGTCTGCCATGCAAGAGAAGCAGTTTTATTTTTGCTTAATAAACTAGTATGTGGTCCAAACTTGAGCACTTTCATTGTAGGACTGTAAGCTTCTGCCTATACTTGGTTTCCTCATTTTCTTTTACAAGGTTATTGTTCACTTGTCTTACAGAACACAAAAGTTAGTCATTTATTATATTATGGTACTTGGATTTTGTCACTGATTAAATTTTTTAACAGGTAACTGTATCGGAAAACATTTTTAAAGTAACCCTCCCAACGCTGCCAGTTTATAATCATTATAGATGTTAATGTTAACATAAGTATGACCTCTGCTTTCAAGGTTGTATTGATTATACGTCCATAATAATACCTTTACAACCATATAGACATGAGGACCCTCTTGAAAACGGGATGCCAAACCTTGAGAGGCAAACGTCAAATAAAGTGGATACTGGCCTACTTCCTCTTTTCTCAAATTATTTAAATTCATTTTTTATTTATGGGGCAAATTATCAATAATTGCTCCACAAAGGGTAGATCTGGGCTGAGCAGGACAGTTTTTGCTAGTCAGCTTTCTCATTATGCACCTCCCCTTAAGTCCTCTTGCACGCAGTCTTGCCAGATTTTTCTACTGAAATAAGCAACCAGGTTGATATAAACAAGCCTAAAATAAGCTATATTTTCCCAATGCAATATATAACTTTTTTTTTTTTTTCAAGAGAAATCTACATAAAGTTGATTTTCATCTTTATTAGATTTCAATTTTACAGTGACGTTTTTTCTTCTTTGGCTCTTAATTTATAGCCTGACACGCCAGACAGACAGTTCCATATATCCACCATTGAAATATTTCACTAATCCATCTGGAAAAGAGCCGTTCGAAAATGTTTTCAGGTGCAGAACCTTCAAAAACAACAGCAGAATATGATTGGATGATCGTTCAGCTCAACACTCTCATCACAGACCAATCCATATCAAGCAACGCTGCTACGTATGACATAGCATATGTAGCGGCTATATGTAGCAGCAACGGCTACCAACAGTTAGCTGCTTAGCATAAACTACCTTAGACTATCGTCATTAAATTATATGTATCATTTAACACTTATATGTGACATGAACCTCGTCAAAGACAATCCCTGCCAAGTTTTTCCGGTAACCTTCAGAGGAGAGCGTATTTCGCCGAGTATCACTGAGTAACCATGAGAGAGCAAAATCATGATTTCCTATAAAACAAGCTTCAAGTGATGTTCTTTGCTCCTCTTTTAAAGAAAAAATTGAGTCCATTTCTGATTTAAAAAAAAAACGCAGTTATTGAGACCACTTCAGAAGCCGCCATTGTTTTCAAACATGCAGTAACTTCCTGTTGTCGTCACGTCTGCACTCTGCAGCTCCCGCCTCTCTTCCCTGATTGGGCCGTTAAGCATTTAGCCGAGTGAAGTCGTTGGACAATGGAGGTTGGCAACACGGATATGCAAGATTTCAGAATCAGACAGGTCCGTCTGCTCTGCAAGGCTACTTAATTTACTTCTTTAACATCCTTTTGTTTATACAGAAGTGAAGGGTGGGGCTACTGTTATTTATAAAACTCTGTTATCGCTAATCAGTCTGTATGACCTTGATTTTTGTGACCAAACAGACACAGACAGGCTTTAATCTCAGTTTTATGTTGATCCTCTACAGCTTTATTATGGTGAAAACAATAATAGCTACAGTAGAAATACATTTAGTTTTGGCTATAAGGATTTCTTTTTGGTGGAAACATCATTTTTACCTCCGCCAAGGAGGTTATGTTTTTGCGGTGTTTATCTGTCTGTCCGTCTGTTTGTTTGTTTGTGTTCAAAATAACTTGAAAAGTTCTGAACGGATTTGGATGAAATTTTCAGGAATTGTCAGGAATGGGATATGGAAGAACTGATTAAATTTTGGGGGTGATCCGGATCACCGTCTGGATCCAGGAATTTTTTAAAGGATTCTTTAATATTGCCAGATAGGACCATTTTCGCCAAAGTGGACCAAAGCTGCTTGGCGGAGGTCTGCGCTCTCTGAGTGCTTTTCTAGTTGCCCCTCATTTTACAGTAAAATTTACATTTGTGTTTGGAGTGGGACAAAATAGTTTGTGTAACTTCTGAATTGAGTTTATATTGGTAGTAGAGTGTGCATTATCCCTCCTGGGTTACAACCAACAACTGCCAATATGTACAAGCAACTTTAAATAAAAAAAAAGAAGCCCAAAGTCACTTATAATAAGCAGACCTGGCAACTATGCTTGCAACCCCCCCCAGTGGAGGCCCTCCTAACACCATAAAAACCAGAGTTCTAGTGAGTAGCCAGCCATGCCACGTCTCTCTCAGCAGGATCCTCCCTGTCCCCTTTCTGTCTGATGACAGTGTGCTGCTGTTTACTCCCTCCTGCCTCATCGTCATGTCTCTATTAGCAGAGTCAACAGAAATGTCTCACCACAAAACATCCCACTCTGAAGGAAACCAGCTGTGAGTCATCAGCCTCTTTATAGGTTTGGATTGCATGTAAAGAAGGTATAATTCAAGTCAAGCAGTAAACATGAAAATTCTTTTGGAAGAAAAATGCAAAGACAAACATCATAATCCTTTAAACTGTCTTTGAGACAGGCAGTAAAGCTGCCTTATTCTCATGCAACGCTGCTGGGAAACCAAACAATACGGGATGTTCGGGATGGACAGGCTGTGATATATTCAGCTGTGAGTTTGTATCTTCTGTTCTGGAGTCTGTCCTTCACATAGTTATTTTGATTCATGCTGCTGAAGCCACTGACAGAGAAGATATTGTGAGGAATGATTTCAGACATTCCAGCAGTGAATAAAATAAATAAAAGGATCTGACAGACAATACAAGCTCCAGGAAATAAACAGCAGTATGGTTTCAGGTTCTTCTTGGCAATTACTTTTTTTTTTTAATTGTGCGCTTGACATTTCTGATATGGCCGATACCACTCTCTTCAAAATTGATATGATATTTTTTGCTTGTATATACAATACTACAAATACCAATCAGCTCCTTAAATGCCTACATGACATTTTGAATTTTCCATGTTTCAATGGCGTAAAGCAGTGCTTCTCAAAGTGTGAGGACTTCAGGGGAGGCGCAGAACGAGAAGGCAAACCAGCAAAAACTGCTTCAATAAACTGTCCATAAGTTTATTATGAATAGAAGTGACCAGTGACCACTGCTTTGTAAATTAGGTTTCTGTGAATTGCTCTTGCTAAAACTTCATGACCGCAGTCTGACGAGATAGATAGATAGATAAACAGACAGACAGACAGACAGGCAGATAGATAGATAGATAAATAGATAGGTAGATAGATAGATAGTTGGATAGATATAGAAGATATATGTTGATAGAGTTAGATAGAAATATATAGTTGAATCTAGATGGATAGATAGATAGAAAGATAGATAGATAGATAGATAGATAGATAGATATAGATAGATAGATAGATGGACAGATAGAAAGATAGATAGATAGATAGATAGATAGATAGATAGATATAGATAGATAGATAGATAGAAAGATAGATAGATAGATAGATAGATAGATAGATAGATAGATATAGATAGATAGATAGATGGACAGATAGAAAGATAGATAGATAGATAGATAGATAGATAGACAGACAGATATAGATAGATGGATAGATAGACAGATAGACAGATAGATAGATAGACAGACAGATATAGACATATTGATAGATAGATAGATAGATAGATAGATAGATAGATATAGATAGATAGATAGATAGAAAGATAGATAGATAGATAGATAGATAGATAGATAGAGAGAGATAGATAGATAGATAGATAGATAGATAGATAGATATAGATAGATAGATAGATAGATAGATAGATAGATAGATAGATAGATAGATATAGAGATAGATATAGAGAGAGATAGATAGATAGATAGATAGATAGATAGATAGATATAGATAGATAGATAGATAGATGGACAGATAGAAAGATAGATAGATAGATAGATAGATAGATAGACAGACAGATATAGATAGATGGATAGATAGACAGATAGACAGATAGATAGATAGACAGACAGATATAGACATATTGATAGATAGACAGATAGATAGATAGAAAGACAGATATAGATAGATATAGATAGATAGATAGACAGACAGATATAGACATATTGATAGATAGACAGATAGATAGATAGAGTTACAAACAAAATTATTAAACACCCATAACAAATTAGGTTTACTGGCAAAATCTACAAACTTCCAGCTGTTTGCAATACACAAATCAAAACAAGAACAGCAGAAATAGCTCAACATAACTAATATTACCAGAGGCCTCTTCAATTTCAAACAAAATGCCACTTTTAATGACTACTACAGTCTGAAAATAATTCTTAGGCCTATTATTCGCTGAAAGAACATACTGCCTACAGGAAAGTTTGGCGGTGGTTCAGTGATGCTCTGGAGCTGCTTTGCTTCCTCTGGCACTGGAAACCTGCAGTGTGTGGAGGGCAAGATGGATTCAGTCAAGTATCAGGGGAGAACTTCATGTGGTCTGAGCTCGGGCTTCATTGCATGTTTCAACAGGACAATGATCCCAAGCATACCTCAAAGTCCACTAAGGCCTGGTTTCAGAAGAAATCCTGGAAGATTCTAGAGTGGCTGTCACAGTCACCTGACTTGAACACCATAGAAAATCTGTGTTGGGATTTGATATACAATGAAATTCAATTGGAGCAATTCATTTGCTGCATATAAATATGTAAAGTATATAATACATATGAAATATATGCACATACACCAGCACACACACAATCCTTAAGCTATGTAGAGCATGAGGTCTAAAAGGTTAAAAGGTTGAAATATTGTCAATCAGTTTATTTTCAAATACTGAAAGAAAAATAAATCATGTCTGATTTAAGGTTATTTTTAATGAGGGCGGCGTGGTGGTGCAGCAGGTAGTGCACATGCCTCACTGCAAGAAGGTGAGGGGCGGGGCCTCCTGACTGTTCCAAAGCCGAGGCTTAAGACTAAAGGTAACCGAGCTTTTTTGGTCAGAGCTCGACTTTGGAACGACCTGCCTGAGGAGATAAGGCAAGCTGAATCAGTGACATCTTTTAAATCACATCTTAAAACTCACTTTTTAGACTTGCTTTTACATGATGCTTTTTTATTGCTTACATACTTGTTTATCATCCATGTTAACTATTTATCTTATCTACCTGCTTAATTTACATACTTAATTTACAATTACTTACTTAACTTTTCTTAAACCCTGCTGTTCTTACTATCCTCACCAGTTTCTCATTGTTACTTCCACCAAGAAGGTTGTGTTTTTGCCGGCGTTGGTTTGTCTGTGTTCAAGATAACTTGAAAAGTTATGGACGGATTTGGATAAAATTTTTAGGAGACGTGTGGAATGGGATAAGGAAGAAATGATTCGATTTTGGGACTGATCCGGGTCACCATCCGGATACAGGAATTGTTTAAAGGATTCTTAACATTGTGGAGGTAACTAAACAATTTCCACGGAAATCATGAGGGTGCATTTCCAGAATTCAACATCAAAGGGCCAAACATCAAAGGCCATCAAAGACCAGAGGGCCAATCAGAGACCAGAACACCTTTGTGTGAAACTTCAAGGGAGAGAAAGTGCTCCGTTGTCATGGTAACTGTAGACTGGGGGATTTCCAAAGCAGGAAATACAGACATGTATCTTTCTAATACATGTATGCATGTGTGTTAGGGGTGGCTGCCTGGCGGAGGTCTGCGCTCTCTGCGTGCTTTTCTAATTTTAGTCCTGTTTTTACCATCTTTTCATGTTTTAATACACTCCCTTTTTATTATTATCATTTCTCGTCTATTTTATTTTATGTTTTTATTATTTTTTCTATTTTACCCATCCTCTATCTACCCTCTCCTTTTCCATTTTCCTGATGTGATGCAGCCAACTATCAACTGTCATCAATTTAATGTATCTATGGGCCTATTATCTATCGTTTGTCTTACTGTCTCCTTTTTCATTATGTATAAAACAAATACGTCAACTGTTTCCCTCTCACCAGTTTACCATTTTCTTTCCTTTTGTTGTTTTAATTAACGTGACCCTCTGTGGCTTTTCCTTTAACTCTTTCAGTCTCTGTTGACCTGACTGTTGATTTTATTGTGCCCAGAGTTCTGTCTTTTTCTGCCTTTGTTTTGTCTCTTAAAGCACATTGTAAACATTTGTTTTTAAAGGTGCTATATAAAAAAAAAGTGAAAGAGCGTGAGAGTGAATGGTTGTCTGTCTCTCTATGTGGTCCTGCGATTGGCTGACGACCAGTTCAGGGTGTACCCTGCCTCTCACCTAATGTTAGCTGTGATAGGCTCCAGCCCCCATGACCCTAAAAGGGATAAGCAGTACAGATAATGGATGGATGGTTATTTTTGATGCTTTTTTTCTTAAGTTTTCTTGTGAAGAAAACATCTTTAAAACATTTAAGACACAACAGGGAAGTTTTGAAAATAATATGTTTTTGATTTTTTTTTTTTTTTTTTTACCAGAAAGACAAAAATGCTCTTTTAAAATATTGAAAAAATCTTCTGTAATTATGCTTCATCTGTTTGCATTTTTATTTGTTCCCTGTGAATATGACATTATAAAACAAAAGTTGAAATGTACCTGTTAGTTATTACTACACTAATTTTTGAAACTCTGCTCTTGTTAGGGTGTGTGTGTGTGTGTGTGTGTGTGTGTGTGTGCTACAGAGAAGGCTCGATCTTACACTCTGAAAACCCCTGACCTAAAGCACATAAAGGAAGAACGGAGGCTAGAGGGTCCAGGACTAAAGGGTACTGGAAATGAGACTTAGATCACAGCAGCCTCTTTTCATTTCAGCCTCCTAATATCCTCATAGTGTTCCCTGCCTTTCACTCAATGTGCGCAGGGATAGGCTCTAGGCCCTCGGGACCTTGAAATGGATAAGTGTTACAGATGAGTGGTTCTCAACTGGTCTGGCTTTAGGACCCACCATCACCCCTTAATGACAAGCTGTGACCCAAATCCAGGCAAATTTTCAACTTCTTAAATATTTAATGAAAAGATGCTGCACTTTGAAACTGAGATAGTACAAGATATCACAGAACGCCAACACAAAAACAAGTTAGATTAGAAACCAAAATGACCTTCATCTGGTAATACTAGAGAGAGAAAAATTCCCTTATACACAGGGCCGCCCCTGGCCAAATTGGGGCCCTAAGCAGAATTGAATTTTGCCCACCCCCCCGCGCCATAAATGAGCGGCGGTATGTTTACCCTTTAAATTTCAGGGGTCGTATAAAGGATTATCTTAATTTATCTTATTATTTTTAATCTTATATGACTGTCATGAACTAAATTCAACTAGAGATTTCAACAATCAACAATCTCCAAAAAAATACCCCAAAACTTCCTCTGACAGCATAGACTGATAGGCTATAAACTAGGCTTCACACAATCAAGATTTTGGGGCTGATCACTGATTAGTGAGTTTGAAAAAAAAAAAATCACTGATCCGATCACAAGAGGGAGCAATTTATCTATTTAAATAATTAAGTCAATAATCAATAAAACAATACACACACATCGTTGCCCCGTAAGCAAGGGAGATCGGAGGGTTCATTCAGACCCCCCTTCCCGAGACCCCCCCCCCACCACTGCCTCGGTGAAGGTTTTCTGTTTTGTCAGATAAATAAATATAAATGACTGTCACCTTTTAAATAACTATTCCAAATCATTCTAACCTGATCAAAAGAATGACTGACATGTATCGATTAGCGTTTGTTAGCTCCGTTAGCTCTGTTAGCATCATTTTTTTTCAAACTTTATTATCAATAGACAATAGACAGGTTTCTGTCCAACGTCATCACTAAGATGCGCGCGCAACCAGGCGGCAGATTAATAAATAAATAATGTACAATAGATAACTAATATAGATAATATAGAAATGATGAAATATATATTTCTACATAAAATAGTAAATATAAATAAATTAAGGGAAAGACAAGGAGATTAAACACAGGCAAATTAACATGACAGACAACTTCAATTAATGTAAATGGAATAAAATTGAATAGCTGATAAGCATTTTTTGTTGGATTTGATATGTGACAGACTCAAATCAAAATTTTAATTGAATTAAAAATAATGGGATGGGGGGGTTGCCTTGGATATTCTGACTTTATGTATATGTAATTTATCTAGTAATATGAAGACATTAATTATGTTAAATTTATTATTTTGAGAGAAGGAGCCACATTATTTTCTCATAAAATTGATACTTGACTGTAGTTTTAATGAAAAGAAAATGTCCCAAACCTTTCCAAAAGGTGATGCAAAATGGACATTTATAAAATAAACGGATGATGCTTTCTTGATCTTTTTTACAGAAGGTACAGCTGTCATCGATATCAGAAAATCTGGACACCACTTTTTGGAAAAAAAAAAAAGGGTTAGGAAATGTAGAAAGAAAATGTAGCTTAAGCTAAGTACCTACTTATGAATATCAAGCAAACACCTTTCTTTTAAAGTGCATCAATTAGCATTACATGGTATTATCCCCACCTGTTGTTAAGGAGTGTGAATAGACAGCACTCTACTGCATAAAAAACCTTTCAAAATAAAAGCACTGGATTTATTTTTTTTATCATTTTTGCCCAGACAAAGGCTCGGGTCCCACTGAAAAACTTCCACGACCCACCAGTTGAGAATCACTGTTATAGATAAAGGATGGATTGACTTGTTGGGGGTTAGTAGTTTATGTTTTGGGGAGACTTACAATGCCTCTGTTTTCAAGTTGCCATTCATGCTGTAGTTGTTTACAGAACTGTAGTACGATATGACTGCTTTGTCTACACCATCACATGAACGCAGTTCTGTCTCAGCATAGAGAGACTGAAAATACTTGGGGCAGGAACATTGAGTACAGCACCAGAAAATTTCACATTATTGACTAAATCCATCCCTCAAGACCATTAATCTGATTCTTTTATGATTCCCTTATTGGTTATTGTGGATTTTTTGTTCGGACAAAAGTTAGCTTGCAAACACTTTCAGTAACAACAATGTCAAACACATGTTGCTCCTGATATTCAGTGCCCTGGTGCAGAGATAAATGCTTCTGCAGGTTGCTGGTGTGAGGGCGACTTGTTGGCACAGCAGGTCAGTGCAGTGCATGACAGTAAGAAGGTTGCTGGCTTGAACCCTGGGTCAGTCAGGGCCTTTCTGTGTATGTTCTCCCTGAGCATTTGTGGGTTCTCTCCCGACACTCTGGCTTCCTACAACAGACCAAAAACATGCTCATTAGGTTGATTGGTGACTCTAAATTGGAGACAAGTTCAGGGTATACCCTGCGTCTCAACGGATTGTTCCTTAGCCATGAAAATTGGTAAAGCAGTGTGTTTTTTCTAAAAAAGAAAACAGGAATTCAAAGGCAAAATGATTTTTTTTTCCACATTAAATTAAAGGGAGGGGGTCAAAAATGTGGTTTTAATGAAAGTCAATGGTATAAATCTTGTTGCTCACACTTCCAACTAAATTCTTAATTACCTCCGCCAAGGAGGTTCTGTTTTTGCCAGCGTTGGTTTGTCTGTTTGTCTGTCTGTTTGTGTTCAAGATACCTTGAAAAGTTATGGACGGACTGATCCGGATCACCATCCAGATACAGGAATTGTTTAAAGGATTCTTAACATTGCGGAGGTAACTAGACAATTTCCACGGAAATCATGAGGGTGCACTTCCAGAATTCAACATCAAAGGGCCAAACATCAAAGGCCATCAAAGACCAAAGGGCCAATCAAAGACCAGAACACCTTTGTGTGAAACTTCAAGGGTCAGAAAGTGCTCCGTTGTCATGGTAACCGTAGACTGGGCGATTTCCAAAACAGGGAATACAGACGTGCATACATGTATCTGTCTAATACATGTATGCGCATGTGTTAGGGGTGGACTGAAGCTGCTTGGCGAAGGTCTGTGCTCTCTGAGTGCTTTTCTAGTTTCTAACTTAATTTCTTCTTAGGTCTGATGTTGTAAAATGGTAATAAACCATTAAAATCAATCTTGTCATTTATTATTTCACTGATATTTATGATATCAATCAATCAATCAATCAATCTGTCTTTTTAGTATTGCGCCACTTCATAACAAATGTTATCTCAAGATACTTTACAATAGAGTATGCTGAAGACAAACTTTTTATTTTATAGATACACATATATACAAATATATTTAATAAATATTTTTGTATATACTCCCCTAAAAGACCAAAACATGCTCATTAGGTTCACTGGTGACTCTAATTTGCCCTTAGGTATGAGTGTCAGTGAGTGAATGGTTGACAGTCTCTCTGTGTGGCCCTGTGGTTGGCTGAAGAAAGGGATAAGCAGAAAAGATAATGGATGAATTGGAGTTGTTGGTGTTGCCACTCATAAAATGTGCAGTGAGCATCTTTTTGAAGAAAATGAAAAAGAAAATTCTCACGGCCTCTAATGAGAGCATGATGTATGAGTCATAAGGCAAGCAGAACAAAGTGAGAGGAGTTGGTTAGGGAATTATTGAGCACCAATGATATCAGTTCTTTGAAGGAGCTGTAAACAATCTTCACCTGAAATTGCTTTTTGATATCTATCTCTACTTTTGATGGCTTCTCCCAGGAGGATAACGAGCTATGTCATAAAGCTCAAATCAACTCAAACTGGTTTCTTGAACATGCCAATGAGTTCACTGTACTCCAGTGGCCTCCACAGTCACCAGATCTCAATCACATAGAGCACATTTGGGATGTGGTTGGATCGGAGAATCACATCACGACTGTGCAGCCGGCAAGTCTGTAAAAACGGTGATCCTATCATGTCAACATGGACCAAAATCTGAGGAGTGTTTCCAGCACCTTGTTGAATCTATGATATGAACTAGAAAGCACTCGGAGAGAACAAACCTCCGCCAAGGTAGTTCACATATTGTTCTTACATCTATAAGTAATAGTTTTATGATAAATTTACCATCATAATATGATTCATGACCCTGAAAACCCACACCTAGCACTCTGAATCATGTTGATATCATTATTAGTTAAACAGTTATGGCAGTTATTTGGAACACCATCAAAATCATTTTTAAGTTGGGCCATTACCAGCATTTCCTGAAAATTTCAGCAAAATCTGTAAAGTAGTTTTGGTGTAATCTTGCTAACAAACAAACTAACTTAATCAGAATCAGAATCAGAAATACTTTATTAATCCCCAAGGGGAAATTCGGTTGTTTCAGTACATACGCCGGCAAAAACATAACCACCTTGGCAGTGGCAGACACTTCTGAAGGCAAAGCAGACGATCAGTCCCAAAATCGTATCATTTCTTCCTTATCCCATTCCACCACAGTTCCTGAAAATTTCATCCAAATCCGTCCATAACTTTTCAAGTTATCTTGAACACAAACAGAAAAACAGACAAACCAACGCCGGCAAAAACACAACCTCCTTGGTGGAGGTAATGATTCTGTGTTGTCATGGATACATCAAAGGCATCAAAGGAGCAGCACAGGCATCAAAGGAGCAGCACAGACAAAGGCATCAAAGGAGCAGCACAGACAAAGGCATCAAAGGAGCAGCACAGGCATCAAAGGAGCAGCACAGGCATCAAAGGAGCAGCACAGACAAAGGCATCAAAGGAGCAGCACAGGCATCAAAGGAGCAGCACAGGCATCAAAGGAGCAGCACAGACCGCCGCTATATATTCACACACAATAGTAGATCAGACAAATACTACAATAGGTGGCAATATGGATCTTAAAAATGTTTGCGTTGAGCCAATCAATCAGAAGAAGAGGGAAACGATGAACCCCGAGAAACAGCAGCTTGACATCTTGAAGGACGAGCTGAAGGAGCTGAAAAAGAGAAACACTGAGCTCTCCTTAAGGCTTCAAGAGAAGGATGAGGCCATGAACGCACAGAAGGAGAAAACTGAGAAGGTGAAGCACAACCTGATGGGGAAGGTAAATGATCTGAATAGGGAGAAGATGTCCCAGAGACTCCAGGGCTCTGAGATTACAGCCCTGGGGGACAACATGGAGGTGACCCAGTATGAAAAACATTTCAGAAAAGTACATGGATTTTGGAGGGAGAAAGAGGGCGAAGCCGCCGACACTTCGGGCAGCGGCTCCAAGCCAGAAGGCAAGGATGACGCTGTGCGGGCAGAGTGGAGGGACTTTAGTGAGAATCAGAGGGAGAGGGACCACCTTAAAGTGCTGGTAGATGATTTGGAGAAGGAGAAGATGTCCCTGGAGATGGTGGTTGATTCCCTCAAAAAGGAGTTATCAACTAAGGACCAGCAGCTTGAGGCCTCAAACACTGAGCTGGAGGAGTTGAAAACCAGGATCTCTGGGCCCTCCCAGGATATATCAGAGTATCAGAGAGATAAGGAGTGCCTGTCAGCGCGGGTAGATGATCTGGAGAAGGAGAAGTCATCACTCATGAAGGTTGTTGATTCCCTTAAAAAAGAGGCAAGAACCAAGGATCAGTTGCACAAGAGGCAGCTGGATGTCTCAAAGACTGAGCTGGAGGAGCTCAAAACTAGAATAACTGAGCTCTCCTCAACACTACAATACCAGGATGAGGCCAAGAAGGCTGTAGAGAGGGACAGGGAGGAGCACCAGAGGGAGAAGGACCACCTGACGGTGCAGGCAGATGATCTGGAGAAGGAGAAGTTATCACTCATGAAGGTTGTTGATTCTCTTAAAAAAGAGGCAAGAACCAAGGATCAGCTGCACAAGAGGCAGCTGGATGTCTCAAAGACTGAGCTGGATGAGCTCAAAACTAGAATAACTGAGCTCTCCTCAACACTACAATACCAGGATGAGGCCATGAAGGCTGTAGAGAGGGACAGGGAGGAGCACCAGAGGGAGAAGGACCACCTGACGGTGCAGGTAGATGATCTGGAGAAGGAGAAGTTATCACTCATGAAGGTTGTTGATTCCCTTAAAAAAGAGGCAGAAACCAAGGATCAGCTGCACAAGAAGCAACTGGATGTCGCAAAGACTGAGATGGAGGACCTGACAACCATAATAACTGAGCTCTCCTCAACACTACAATACCAGCATGGGGCCATAAAGGCTCTAGATAGTGTCGTGGAGAAGCACCAGAGGGAGAAGGACCACCTGAAAGTGCTGGTAGATGATCTGGAGAAGGAGAAGAATACCAGTATCTCTGAGCTCTTCTCAAGACTTGAGGAACAGACAGAGGGGAAGCATGCTCTACAGGAGCGATTAGATGAGCTTCAGATGGAGAAGGACGTCTTCCATAAGCATCTAGATGAGGTCTTATTCTTGGGCATCATAAATGAGAACATCTCTGGATGGAGAAAGTTCAAGAAGCTCTTGACCCCAGACAGATTCCGTCAGTTCAAAGTGCGGAGCAGGCTGGAGCAGCTGGCTAAGCTGTAGTCCACATCATTCATCACGTCTCAGTCCCTCTGTCCCCTGTCCCCTGTCCCCTTTCCCCTGTCCCCGACACAGTGCCCTTCAGGGTCCAATTACTACTGGACCACGAAGAGCCCTGACTAAGAGCGCATTGAAGTTTGTCTGGACTCTTCCTGGTCAACTGTGTTTGCATCAGGTTTTCTTCGGGTTGCTCCGGTTTTTCCAAATGAAAAAACAAAACAAAACAATAAAAAAACAAGCCTAAGATGGAATACTAAACTTGTCTGTGCCTAAAATCAGAATTTCCAATTTCCCAGTGTTGTAGCTATAACTGAATGTACGGTTTAATGATTTAGATTTTATTCATTTTATTCAAAGGACTCTCGCATAGATTTTATTGAGGACTTTCAGAAGTCACATGTTCATTTTTTATGGAGCGTTAAAGCCACAGTTATTAGAAAGCGTGTAGAGCTACAGTGTTTCAGCCATAGCCTCTGGGCCTATGTCCATAGTCACTTTTCTGCTCTGGCAGTATTTCTTCTTAATGTACAGCTATTGTTTTGCAGAATAAGAGGTGGGGGGAAAAAAATCAATATACTATAGATGTGGCGGTGGCCTTTAATGAGGCTTTTTATTCAGAAAAAATTATTCAGAAAAAATTAAAATCAATCACCTAAAAAGGGACTCAGAGAGCGCAGACCTCCGCCAAGCAGCTTCAGTCCACCCCTAACACACATGCATACATGTATTGGACAGATACATGTGCATACAGATACATGTTTGTTACTGGATTTATTGCTTCATTTAATCAGCCTTAACGATTGTCTCTTACTGTGGCTTACTTCACCAAGAGCACACGCACATGCTGAACAGATTTAACAGGTGGGTGTTTACCTGGTTATATTTGGAAGCACCTGGCCACCTACTAAGCTGCATCATCAGTCTGACTGCACATCTCCAAACTGTACAGGAAACACATGCCTGGTGCAAAAACATCTGCAGCACACAGAGATAAGGAGGTTTATCTGCTCTGAGCTCGACAAATGGAGACACTTCACTCTGATGGACATTTATGAGCTTATGAGTCTTAAATTAGTGCTGAGATTCCCTGCTATCATGAATTCTTATTTTTAGTCCCTTTGTCTCTGCCTGGATGAATGTATGTATGTGTATACACAAACAGGGCCGTAGCCAAGATTTTGAAAATACCAAGGTCATTTTATTGTTGGAGGGGTCGAGCCAGCGCTGTCACTTCGATCATGTTCCTAATCTCTGATATTATATTAATTGGCCTAAAATGTGAATGTGAGTGCTTATACACACCATCCATTACAGAAATAAATGGCATTAAATCAATAATGTTTTTAAGATTATCTAGCATAGACGTTACTTAACTTTTCATTGCAAGTACTTGAGAACCCCCAGACAGCTTTCATGTAGAATTGTTTTATTTTCTAAGCTTCTGAGACTTTTTTTTTATCTTCCCAAAAACTTTATTTCAAAGCCCTGTATACCAATAGTATATCCGTCTATGGAGAAGCGAGGAGTCACTCCCTCACCCTCCCTCGGTCCTCCCAAGTAAGTTTTTTTAGGTTGGAAAAAATACAGAGGTCATGACCTCGGTAACCTCAATGGTAGCTACGGCCATGTACACAAATATAAGGGGTGGGAAATATCAATAAAACTGATATATTTGATTTATTTTCTGCAGAAGATTTAAAAATGATAAAATAACAATAAACCAAGATTTTTTTTCCTTGACAAACTTGAATTGGAAGAAGTTGCAATGTTTGAAAATATAAATACTGAAAATATACAGTTCTCATGAATGTAAGCCCTGTCAGGTTTTGCACAAGCGGTTTTATAGGCTTGTATTTTTTTTTTTTTTTTTTTTTTTATTAGATTAAATACTGATCAGAGAGTTTCATGTTAATGCACTGTGAAAATACCTCAGCCTCCAGTGTTTTGGAAGACAAACATAATCAACATTTTATCACACACTTTGACTTTAAGAGAGAAATTCTGTTTATTTTGGGAATATATTTTGACAACATAAAGGCAAAACTTGATTCGTGTCATTTTTATGTCACTGGGAAGTTGTTTTTTTTGGGTTTTTTTTGGACGGGAGAAAAATGATTAAAATCATAAATCGGGTGTTGTGGGGAAAAATTGTGGATTTTATTTTTAGGCCATATCACCCAGCCCTAACAAATTTATATTTATTTGTATATATGCATCTATGTGTATCTATAAAATGAAAAGTTTGTCTTCAGCCTGCTCTGTTGTAAAGTGCCTTGAGATAACACTTGTTCTGAACTGGAGCTATACAAATAAAAATTGACTGATTGATTGATTGATCGACTCTACTTGATGAAAACACTATCAGTTTTGATTCACAGAGATTGACTTTGTGGCACATTTGCTGTGGATCATCTGTGAGCTGTAGTTTTGTAAGCATACAAATGCATCTTAAAGGATAAGTTCGTTTTTTTGACACCTGGACCTTATTTTTAGGATTAAATACGCTCGTAGACTCACCCAGACAATTTTGGCGGAGCTCTGAGACGTTTTCGAGCAATTTAGATCCATCCAACAGCGTTTTTTTCTCATGCCATAGTAGCAGACGGGGCAATCGAAGCCCCTAAATTAGACATTATCTGCTGTGAAACTCGCTCATTTCAGCTACAATTTATAAATGAATGGCCGGTGTTATCACCATGTCAGCTCAACTTCGTTGTTATGGTCATCCCGGGCTTTAAAAGGACGGGTAACTTTTGGTGACGTCATAGACAAGAACATGAGTAGAGCCGCTGTTGTTGCTAGGCTACACGGCTACACGGCTATTTTTGTGCAACATGGCGGAATATTTATCCGATGTAGAAGTGTCTGACGACGACTTTGAGTATAATGGATGCCCGTATCGTTTTGAGCCAGAACATACTGACGAGGAGCTATTTGAAAGGAGGATGCAGAGGGAAAGAGCCGAACAGCTGGCCAGAGAACAAGCAACCACTGCACGTCCACGAATGGGGGCTAACTGGTGGTGTTGTTGTGGACATTGCACGGCAATGGCAACAGAGGAGGAGTGAGTTTCGCAGCAGATAATGTCTAATTTAGGGGCTTCGATTTCTGGCCCCGTCCGCTACTATGGCATGAGAAAAAAACGCCGTCGGATGGATCGAAAACAGCTCCGAGCTCCGCCAAAATTGTCTGGGTGAGTCTCTTTTTAATCCTAAAAATAAGGTCCAGGTGTCAAAAGACCGAACTTATCCTTTAAGCATTCCTGTGTCTGCTGTAAAAGAAAAAACTGAGATGTTTTAAAGCAGAAGAGTCTGAAACTGACGTGAGCTTTTCTCTGGACAGGTGCAGGTCGGCTGTGAGCGGACGATGGTTCTCAGATGCTCTTCCAGCTGGCTGGCCCGAGTTTTGAGGATTACCTTTCATCAACATGTTGCAACGCATTGAGTGCCGTGCTGGGTCTGCTTCCTCCTGTCCTTTAATGAAAGTCAGATGAAGCACAGGGCGAAGTTTGATTTTCTCTGAAATCAGAAACGATTCTGAGGAGAAGAGGAGCAGACGGCACTGGGGGAGGATTTAACGAAGGACCTTCAGCTTGGAGGGGCAATGTGAGACAGGGAGGGAGTTTCTTTAGATGTGGAGACCTCGACAGATCTGATAAAACTCCCTCATGGGCGAAAACAAGCCTGTCTGTAACAGGGTTAGATGAGAAAACACTGACTGAACAGAAATGGGAAGCGTTTTGTGCTTCAAATAATCTTGAACACTACATCGACAACATGTTTTTAATCTTTACAGGGCTTAGGAGTGTAAGGGAAGAGCTCTGTGGATTTTGGCACAAACCGAGGAGCTGCGGTGTGATCCTACGAGCCGCCAGCTCTGTGGCAGAAGGAGCAGTGGTCTGCACTTCTGTGGAAAGATCTCTCCTTTGCTGATTTTTCAAGAACTTGTCAATCAATCAATCAATCAAACTTTATTTGTATAGCACTTTTCATCCAAAAATTTGTAGCACAAAGTGCTTCACATCAGAAATAAAATATCAATAAATGACACATAAAGTAGAAAATTGCGTACAATGAAAATAAAAGACCCCACCCACCCTCACAATTCACATACAACACACACACTAAATTAATCAAACGCACAAAGACATAAAAAGGAAATTCTACACAGAAAACAGAATTAGAAGACTGAGGAAGACTGAGGAAACACTATCTTGAATTAAAAATGAGGAAACACAGGAGCTAATACTTAAATTATAATTAAAAATCATGAGAAATTAGATAAAAATACTATAGGGAAAGGAAGGCAAATAAATAAATGAATTAATATAATAAAATTTAAATAAATAATATGGTAAAACCAGATGTATAATAAACAGAGAATAAAATTCCAAATAATAAATCTGAGCTGAAATATAGAAATTAAACAGATTAAGATGATTAAAAATAAATATTAAGGTAATAAAAAAATAAAAAAATAAATATTATCAGCTCAAAGCCAGACTAAAAAGGTAGGTCTTGACTTTGCTTTTTAAAATATGAACAGCAGGGGCTGCCCTCAGGTCTTCAGGTAGACTGGTCCACAGACAGGGACCATAATAAAGAAAAGAGGCTTCACCGTATGTTTTAGTTCTAACTTTAGGGACTATTAAAAGATCACTACCTGAGGACCTGAGGGCTCTACAGGACTCATAGGGTAAAAGCAAATCAGATAAATACGAAGGAGCAAGACCATTAAGAGATTTATAGACTAATAAAAGAACCTTAAAATCAATTCTAAAAGCTTGTGCTTGTTAGTGGGTCAACAAGATAAAGCCTCAGTTTACGAGTAGCAGAAGATTGGTACTAAGGATTATGGTAGACTTTGTAAGAGAGGACAAGGATGATTTTTTCGGGACTAACAAAGATCCCTAATATCCGGAGGACAAACTTTTTGAAGCTGACCATGCTCGAAGAAAAGCTGAAGCAGGGGAACAGTTCATTTATTTCTTTCGAAAATTACATATAGTGTTAATCTTAGTCTAATAACATATAACATAACATAACATAGTAAAAAAATGAGTCACAACAAGCACGCAGGATTGTTTACAGTTGCTGAAGAGTTTATCTGATGACTGTAGGCAGATGCAGGCTAATACTACCCACTGACTCCAAGTGTTTGAGCTAAGCTAATTAGCAGTGGGTGAGCTCTGCCCGTTTCTTTCTTGTTACTGCACACACAGTCAAAAAAATGTTGTCTATCTGCTTGTCATGGACTCTGGAGTGAGGCAAGACACAAAAATCCTCTTATGTACTCGACTCCTCAGCAGCAGCATCTGATTAGCCTGTAAGAATTTGATTGACTAGTTGAGAATCATCATCCAATCACCTTCCAGATGTGTTTTTAGAAGCTTCTGCCCTCCTAGAGCTCGTCCTACAGGCTGTTGCCCAGATGGACCTGTGATAAATGTTCTGTGTGTCTGGTTAAGTTTCTTTTTGCACTCAGAGATGGTTGCAGTGTCAGACCTATTCACTGTATCCCCCTGACCTTTGACCTCTGACAGTTACCTCACAGGGGGTCAGATCAAATGGGATGCTAGTCTTGATTGTACATTGTACATAATCAAGGATAAGTTCTTCAAATTGTCTAAATATGCTGAAGTGTATTCAGAAGGTCTGGAGGGAAATGTCACTCTGCAGCCGCCAGAGCTCAAACTCACACTGACTGTCCGCTGGTCTGTTTCCCATTACCAGGATGAAGAGGAACATCTCTATCATCCATCACTTGGCTGTCATTATCAAGAGGATTTTCAGTCTTGAATGGGGTAGAAATGTTTTTGTTAGTTTCAATAACTTTTGACAGATTGCTATGAAATTTGAAGGGAACATTGGTCATGGCACAAGGAGGCTGTGATATGGTCCTGATGGTGAAATGAACCCAGATGTGGATCCAGGAATAACTTAAGGAAAACTTTGTTGTGGGACATGAATTATAGATTGACCTACCTCCTGAAATCAGTGTCTCACACCCTGCCTGCTTTTATGTCTCGTCTTGAAACCTATTTTCAGTCATCGGCTTTATTTGCAGCATGAGAGCTGTTTGGTTTCTGTCTCTGTCTTAAATTGTACCTCACTTTTTTATGTTTTAGGTGATTTTTATGTCTTTTGGATGTTATTTGCTGTGCTATTGCATTCTTTAATTTGTTACCTCGCCTAGGAGGTTCAATTTTCCCGGCTGTTGTTGATTTTTTTTGTTAGTTTGTGAACAGACAAAGTAAAAAGTTATGACCAGATTCTGAAGGAATTTTCCAGGAATGGCAGTCAAAGTACATGGAAGAGGATATTAGATTGTAGTGTTGATCCAAAGCCAGATCCAGGAATTTAATAAAGGATTTGTTAACATTGCGGGATAGGGCAGTTTTTTGTATTATCACTAATAATTCAATAACTTTTCAACAGATTGTTGTGAAATTTAAGGAATGTTGGTCATGGCTCAAGGACGATGTTATACAATTTTTATAGTGATCCGAAATCCAGATGTGGATCCAGGAATAATTTAAGGAAAACTTTGTTGTGGGACATGAATTATAGATTGACCTACCTCCTGAAATCAGTGTCTTTTGGGTCTCTGTCTTTAATTGTACATCTCTGATTTATGTTTTAGGTGATTTTAATGTCTTTCTGATTTTATTTGCTGTGCTTTTACGTTCTTTAAGTAGTTACCTCAGCCTTGGAGGTTATGTTTTTATTTTTTTATTAGTTTGTGAACAGAAAAACTAAAAAGTTATGATCAGATTTTGATGTAATTTTCCAGGACTGGCAGTCAAAGTACATGAAAGAATATGTTAGATTGTAATGTTTATCCAAGTCCAGATTTGTTAACATTGTGAGAAAGGACAGTTTTTCACAATATCACTAATAATTTAATAACTTTTCAACAGGTTGTTGTGGATGTGAGGGATTTGTTAGGGCAGTTATTCACTTTGCCCGGCAATATTTGAAATGCCTTGTCAGAGGTTTGGTTTTTATTCTTTGGTTTTATTTTATTTATATGTGATTATAGTCACTGTGCAGCACTTTGTATTTTACTTTTGTATTTTAATGAAACCGAGAGCCAGAAGGGAGCGTGAGCAAAGTTATTGGTCTAAGTTTGAACTCTGGAATGAGTGAGTAGGTAAATAAAATGCAATTTTGATGAGAACACAAAAAGACACTCAATTCAAAAATGCTCTGTTAGCTCTGAACAGGATGACATTTAGTGAAACTCTGCAGAAAAACAAGTTATCATGAAAAAAGCTTCAGGCCACAGCTGGATATGACAGGAGACACTGTTGCATCCTCTTCTCTCCTCTGATCCACAACCTGAACATGATGTGGAGTGAATCTTTAACTAGCAAAATAAAGTGATAAGATGCGCCCTGATGGTTGGACTTTTCACTGACATGAGAAACAAAACCTTAAAAGATGAATGACGGGGAGATTTGGGTGACCACGTGGGGCTTCTTAAAAAAATTAAATAAGCAAAAGAAAGAGGAGAAAGATACACAGACTAAGACAGACAGCTTAATGTGATGTTGAATACTGGATAATCAGACTCCAGTGACAGGACAATTACGCTGATGTGCTTTAAAGCCTCCTGAGACTCAAACTGATGACAGATGAAGTCAAACTCACATCTCTGTTTGTTTCCGTTGCTGGTGGGGAGGACGGAGGCGTTACGTGCCAGCAGCTTGACGGGCAGAGATTTGACCCGTCGCACCAAAGGGACGGCCACCCGAGGGCGTTTGACAGGCACCACCCGAGGGACCGGAGACACTCTGCCACGGTACTCAAACAACCTGGAGACAGGAAGGAGAGGACGAGTTAGTGGGGAGGAAGAGGCAAAGGGAAGGGGAAGCAAAATCGGAGATATATAGAACATGGTTGTCATTATAATTATTATTATTTCTTATTACCTTTTTATTTATTCTTAATCCCCTTAATCTGTTTTATTTCTATATTTCAGCTCAGATTTATTATTTGGAATTTAATTCTCTGTTAACTGCTTTTATTTTTACCATCCTACTTTAGCTGATTTTATTACACGTCTGGTTTTAGGTCATCTCACTTTACTATATCATTTATTAAATTTTTTTAATATTAATTCATTTATTTATTTACCTTCCTTTCCCTATAGTATTTCTTATGATTTTTGATTATAATTTAAGTATTAGCTCCTGTGTTTCCTCATTTTTAATTCAAGATAGCGTTTCCTCAGTCTTCTAATTCTGTTTTCTGTTTAGAATTCTCTTTATATGTCTTTGTGCGTTTCATTAATTTAGTGTGTGTGTGTTGTATGTGAATTGTGAGGGTGGGTGGGGTCTTTTATTTTCATTGTACGCAATTTTCTACTTTTTATGTCATTTATTGTTATTTTATTTTATTTCTTATGTGAAGCACTTTGTGCTATAAATTTTTGTACGAAAAGTGCTATACAAATAGCAGCATGTTGAGACAGATTTTTATCGCACAATCCTGAGCACAAACCTCCGCCAAGGTAGTTCACATATTGCTGTTACATCTATAAGCAATTGTTCCATGATAAAGTTACTGTCATAATATGATTCATGACCCTGAAAACACACACCTAGCACTCAGAATCATGTTGATATCATAATTAGTTAGACAGTTATTGAGCAAAAATGCTTGTTTGCTAATGATGGTTATCTGGATCACCACCAAAATCTAATCATTTTTAAGTTTGTCCATTACCAACATCTCCTGAAAATTTCAGCAAAATCTGTCCAGTAGTTTTTGTGTAATCTTGCTTACAAACAGACAAACAAAGGCAAAAACATAACTTCCTTGGCGGAGGTAAAGAGAGCTTGAAGAGCTGAAACTTTATCTGCACACTTTGCCTGAAGCTGTCTTTTATTTCACAGATTTGAGTTTGTTGACCTCTCACCTGATCAAATCTGTTGAAACTTCAACCCACCTCACAGATCTGCCTCGGACAGTTAAGAAACTTTACCGGCTAATGCTGTGTTTTTCTGGACCAGGCTGAATTTGTAAGATCACAAGTTGGAGAACAGACAATATGTCTTCATTCTGGATTTATCCTCTCGCAGGGGTAGTTAAAACGTTCACCACATAATAAATAAAATAAAATCAACATGGAGATCAGACAGAGCAGTAAGAGCTGGTAGAGCTGATTTGCTGATTAAGATGTTTTTGTCAGCTGAAGTGGAAACCACAGAGCTGCTCTGGGGCATTTCAGTTACAAAGACAGTTGGAACTTATTGTGGAAAGTCATAATTTTTATGTGAGATTTTAGAGCTCACAGCCACCACTGTGGTTATCACAGTGTACTCTCATTTTCTCTCCTGTGGTAAAGCACTGAAGGAAATAAAAACAAACAACATAATTTATGAGGGATTTTGATTAAAAACATGCTTTTAGAAAAAGAGACATACAAATGGTGAAGAGGCCATGGACGACATATTTTGCTTTTCCATCAGCTGGATAGATTTTTAGACAGAAACACTGACCAATAACACTGACCAATATGTTGGTAGATCATATTATGTACATGTTGTTGCCATGGTGCTGTAGGAAAACGCCTGCATCTTCAGTAGCTCTCCAGTTTTTAGCTCTTGTTTTTAGATTTTTCTCCAGTTCTGAGCTATTTTTTTCATCCAGTTTTTAGTTTTTTCCCATCTTTTCAACCTTTCTGCCTTTCTTATGAAGACATTTCTTTTGTTTTTGTCCCTCAGACCATCAGACTGTACAACAGCCAGTAGCCATATATTTTTAGTTTATTTATATTTATGTTTAGATATGTCTTTTTAAATATCTTTCTTAATCTGTAAAACTGAATCCCAGTTTCTCTGAGGAAGTTTTTCCAAGGGGATTGATAAACTTCTCTCTAATCTAATCTAATCTAATCTAAATAGGGCTGAACTCAGTGTTAATTTTGACAGCGCTTTTTAATTTAGTTTTAGTCTTTTGCCTAAAATATCTTTTCTTTTAGTCACAATTTAGTCATCTAAATTGTTTTAATTTTAGTCTAGTTTTAGTTGATGAAATTTCACAACAATTTTAGTCGACAAAATCTACTTTAAATTTAGTTGACTAAAATATGAAGTATAAAGTGTAACGCATTTTTTATGTTTCCTTGAATTTCTGAAGTCATGTTTTACACTTGGATCCCACCACCATGAAGCTAAGGCAGTTGTGATTGGATGTCTCTCTTAACTCATCCAACCTTCCCACACAACCAAAGTAGCTGTGATTGGATATATTCCTAACTTGTCCCTGCTTTGTACATGACCAAATTAAGTCTGATTGGATTAAGTCTCTGTCAAACATTTTAGTCTAATTTTTATCTGTTGATTAAAATGTCGGTTAATTTAGTTATAGTTTTTTGTCCATGTGCACTTGTTTTTATTAGTTACTGTCTAGTTTTCGTCAGGGGAAAAAAGGTTGTTAATGAAAACTATGACGAAAACGATTAGTCGAAAAATTAACACTGGCTGAACTCACTTGGTTAAACTACCTATCAGTGCTTAAGCTGACACACCAGACTGACCCTTCAACACATTTCACTGGTCCATCTGAGCAACAGCCCATAGAAAGTGTTTAGGGAGGGCGGATTCTCTCAAAAGCATATCCAGCAGGTTATTGGACATTCATTCCATCAATCACATTCATTACAAGCTAATCTGATAATGTAGTAGGCAGGCACTAATGCTGCAGTGTAAAGTACAAAACATGAGCCACTTCGTAAAACAAACTCTCACCAAAACATGTTAGAAGTGGAGCGAAAACATCCTCTCTATTGAGAGGTTTGCAGTAGTGTTGTTTGTTTCTCATTTAATAAAGAAATGTGGTCCACATCTGATAAAACTGCTCCTCAAGCTGTTAGCATCTATGCTAATCTGTCTGCATGTAGTGACTCTTGTAGCTCCACCTCTTCCTGTTCTAAAGGACTCTGATTGGGCAGTGCCGCTTTGGGCCGGTCACAGTCGTTATAGATTGGAGCTTGGAGCTTGGCAAGATGGATCTGCCTGATTTCAGAAACTGAATCAAAAGGATCCAGTGCACCTCCTTGCCCTCTGGGAGTATATTTAAACACTGTATTTAAAAGGTAATCGTAGGTTGACGAGATAACAGGAAGAGGAACATGTAAACAACGGGTCATATTCTGAGGTCATGGTGGTGCAGCAGGTAGTGCACGTGCCTCACAGCAAGAAGGTCGCCGGTTCAATCCCTCGGCCCCTTTGAGTAGAGTTTGCTTGTTCTTCCCGTGCATGTGTGGGTTCTCTTTGGGCACTCCGGCTTCCTTCCACAGACCAAAAACATGCTCAATAGGTTGATTGGTGACTCCAAATTGCCAAAACTCAGATCTAGGCAAGTTTGTTTGTCTGTTTTCAAGTCAAAAATATCCCAAAAATTTATTCCAATCCACATTCACTAACCAGTCCAGATAAATATCTTACTTTAAGGTATGAAAGGCAAAAATAAGGCACTGAGCTGCTTGTGATGAAGAGAAAATATCTGCCGATGAAACAAGGAAAGTGTGACTCAGTGAGGGTCTTAAGGGTCCTGCTTCCTGTCTGTGAGCTTGGTGTGCTTGGTGTTTGGTGCTTGGTTCAATGGCTTGATCTCTGGCAACTTGTTGGACTTGGAGACCACTGGTTTTGGACTTTGGACCCAGTGCTTAATGGTGAGACCCTTGGTTTGACCTTTTGTAAGTTTTGAAACACCAATCTCCAAAAAAAAGGTCTGCAAGTTGCAGGAGTGGAACTGTTGTGGGCTAACAAACTAGCTCCTTTGGCAAACAACTGACAGCAAATTCAGCTGACCAGCTAACGGCTAATAATGCTGAATAAAAAGTAAAAAAAAACCAGGCTGATTGGCTACAAAGAAAATCCCCTCCAACGAGGAAGTTGAGGACATAAAGAGGTCACTTGACTTTCTGACTGAAGAAGTTTCTGCTGTCAGGCTGCAGCAGAAAGCATTTTGGACCTGGTGGAGGAAGTAAATTAAGGTTTGATATCTGCTCAAGTTAAATTTGTCTTGTCTTATTTGCAGATTATTTTATATATTATCATAAGCAACTCAGGCCTTATTTTTAGTTTATATATCATCAAATAAGATCTTAATCCAGACATGTAAAGAAGTTGTGGAATTTTTTGTCTTGAAATTGGACAAATACTCTCACCTAGATCTGAGTTTTTTCAGTGTAGGTATGAATGTGAGAGTGAATGGTTGTCCGTCTCTATGTCGCCCTGCAATCGGCTGGTGACCAGTTCAAGGTGTGCCCAATGTCAGCTGGGATAGGCTCCAGCCCCCCACGACCCCAAAAGGGATAACTGGTATAGATATGGATGGATGGATACATTCAACACATTAATAACCAGCGGGTCAAATAGTCTGAACTCTTGAGTTTCTGCTTCCATATGAAGTTCCCTCCTCTCTCTTCCCTTCTTTGCCTGCTTGGTTGCCGGAACATAAAAACATCACAAACACCACACACTGAGATTCTTAGAAATACTCCTAAACTTTTGAACTCCTGAGACCGACACTGGCCAAGTGCTTTACCTGAAAATGCATCACTGCAGGGATAAAACGGATAAAGACATGGAGTCAGTGAGCTGTAGCTTAATCCCTCTGAGTCCTCGCTCTGTCTCTGTTGGTAAATCAATTTGTGTACATGATAATTTGTGTCCACGGCTTGGACAAAAACTGATGTGTTGCACAATGTGAATAAGCAGAGCAGAAATAGTCCCTAATCCTTCGATTTACTGATGCAGATGATTCTTCAGAAGATTTATAAACTTTGATGTCTGCTCAAGTTCTGTTAGGTCAGGCTGGGTTGATGTGAAGAAGGGAATAATGAGAAATGAGAAGAAAAGAAACAAAGCAGAGAAAGGTGAGTGAAGCTGACCGAAAGGGAAAGGGAAGAAAAAAGCTCCATGACAGCTCTGTAGTTGAGAAAAGCAACAATGAACCATAGATGTCTGCTCCGTGCTGCACAAACTTCAAATACATAATGTCCATTTATTACACTTTTATGGAGTCAAACTTGGTGTGAGGTAAGGAAAGATGCTGCCAGAATTTTGTGGCAACTGTAAATCAAAGCTGGGATCTGCGGCGCAGCTGGTCAGTATGTTTCAACACCTGCTGAGACAGATGTTTGTCCACAAAGCCCAGCGGGATTTCTCTGACTTTGGCATCAGGGCTGATTTGGTGAGATGGATGATGAGGCCAGCATAGGGCCAGAAGCTCATGGGGGTTAAATTCTGTTCTGTTCTGTTCCCTCCACAGGATGGCTGACATTAAGTGATGAGAAGTAGGCCTGAAACATCTGGAAGGAGGTCCAAGAAGAGCAGCCACTCCTTAGCATTGAGAAAAGGGCTGCTTATTAAAGAGGTTTGGACATCTGGTTGGTGTACCCGCCCTGTGGAGGTGTTCCAAGCTTGTAAAACATTTTAGACCTAGTTTCCCTTGTCTCTCTTGTGTCCTGTTTTATTCTGAAAACCCTGTGTTCCTCGTGGTGTTTTCCTGCCCTCCCTTCTGTGTCTCTCTGACGATGATTCCCTCCACCTGTGTGATTGTTTCACCTGTGCTTGGTGTTTCCCTGGTGTATTTAGTCTCTGCTTTCTTTGTTCTCTTTGTTGGGTCATTCGTCTTCCTCCTCACCATGTCTCTTGTGATTCCCCATGTTGTCTCCTGAGTTTTGAAGCTCATTCGGTTGCCATCGCCATTGCTCAGTGATGTCACACTCGCTTGAGTTTCACCCCCCTATCATATCATATGTATTACCTGACATTATTCCAACTGTATCCTTTTGACTCATCTACCAACCACAAAACACTGCAGCTGATGGCCCTGCAGCAGCATCGCCTGCGAGTTCTCTGTGGTCCCGTCTTGGCAGAACTAATGTACAAACTAAAAAACAAACGTGACGAGAGAATGTAAGAGAATGAAAGAGGGAAATGTATATTGATGACCCAGGGACTTTGCAAACGAATGCACGAGCACGCCCACATGCATGCATGCGCGCACACACATGTAACCTATATTGTTTAATCAGTTATGTATTAAAATGTCATGATCATTGCACAAAACTGCTGATCAGTTAGGCTACAACACCTGTAGCTGTTCAGGAAATGAGGCGATGGTCGGATATAAAAAGGCACGCGCTTACAATACGTAAAGAGGAGAATGTGACATATGAGATACTGAGGTCTTGTAGGTGGAGCCACTTGTTTGGGCCTCCTCCTAAACACACAGCATGGGGCCTACAGTGAGGTTTTAGATTTTATAAAATTCCCTAAAATGTCTGGGTTTTGCTCAGCTTGTTCTGAGAAGCGGAGCTTTCCAGTGATGTACAGTAAAGGCTGGACTGCCTGAGGGGGAGGGACGGGAAGTGAGCTGACTGAGCCGGAGAGCAGAGAGAGGATTCAGAGACAAGCATGTGAGTAATTTATCAGTATTTTCTGTGAAAATAATGTAAACATACTGTAAATAATGACATTAGTATCATTCTGGACTGTTCTCTTGTCGTTCTTTTGTTGTATTTTCCCCTAGTTCATCTTTTTTGTCATCGATCGTCTTTTCATCATAGTTTGTGATTTATGGATTTCATAAATAGTTAAATAATATAATAATTTAATAATATTACATAATAATAATATTATAAAATAGAATGAGTTTCTGTTTTGTCTTCTCAAAAGTGTTGTACGCACTCATTTAGAATTGTTTATAAAGAGGAACCTGTTAAAAATTCAATCTCTTTTTTCTTTTCTTGTAATTACACACTGTTTTAAGCATTTACAACTTAAAAATGACAAACACTTACTAAAATTTTTTCATTTTTACCCGGATAAAGGTGAAAAAATGTACTCAAAGGGCATTTTCTGACACATTTACTGACAAAAAAGACCAGGCGGCCATTTATATTCATAGTAGTAAAAGTGTTAATATTTATAATAAAGTGCTGCACTGGAGCACTGGCATTATTCTAATGTATCTACCTGTTAAGATATTGAGCGTTATGATGCAACACATGCTGCTGAGGGTCCTCTTTTAGGGTTTTAGGAATATGGTCACCCTCGGTGGACATCTGCACTCGACAATTAACGCAGTTCTGAGTTTGGCCTGTGTTCTCGCCTCATCTCACAGGAAGTAACACTCTGCTGACGGGGAGGAACAGGAAATGCTTCTGGAATACAGACTTTCTGAATGTCACTGTTTTAATTGATGACTTTTATTGTTTTCCTCACTTATTTGTACTTTATTGAGTCTGTTTGTTGAAACTGACATTCTTGGCCAGGTCTCCCTTGGAAGAGATCTGCTGATCTTAATGGGACTAACCCGATTAAATAAAGGTTAAATAAAAATAAAAAAAATCTGCTGCACGGCTGCTACCACCTGTAAGATTTCCTTGTGGTCGTCGGTTAATCCTTTCCTTTAACTTAATTGTTTGAGTACTGTCACACGTTACACTGCCACTACCCTGCTCTATTTTTGAGAATTGTGGGACAGTGTTTTGTCCCTATGGCACACGAGCTCCCTGTCGAAGCAATACACCGGGCATGAAATTAGGGAAACCCCAAATGCCAACAAGGAGCAGGTGTCTGCTTCAGCTGCTCCTTGTTTCCACAACTGCCCAAACAAGGCAAAATGTTTGGAGTTAACAGCCAACCTAAGAAGAATCCAGCTCCCTCTTTCACACCGTTACACACACGAATGCCAACCTGCTCTTATGGAATGAAAATGATCAGTTACGGCGTGTCAGGCAGGTGCTCTTATTCTGTCATTATCCACCTCACAGGTAAAGCTAATTATCCACCATGCCACCTTGACCCTGTGGATCAGCCCATATGGAGTATGTACTGGAGCGGAGAGAGTCTCAGTACAACAGGGAATCAATTTTACTGCAAACATTTTGGCAGAAAGACTTCACTCTTGGTTCTGGTTTCTCTGCCCTGGCAGAACATTTGGCCTGTCTGTTTCAGATCCTAAAATATTCTCTTGAAAGTAGTAATTCAGAGCGTTGTCTTCCCTTCTAAGCGAGAGTCAGATGTTAACATTTTCAAAAAAATGTGTTTAATTACTGTAGAAATGATGAATTGAGTGTCAGCAGTTTTTCAGATGTAATGAAAATTCCCCGGGATAAGGCTGTATCCTTTAATGCACTATTTATCAGTCAATATGAATTTTAACGTCATCCCTGTGCTAAGGTCAGGAGAGACAAAATCCATAGTTGTGTTTCTGGAACTAATAAATAACATTTATTGGTGCATTTGTGTGTTTTCACATGGACAAATGTGTTTTTTAAAACTGTGTGGACAAGACTTTCCCCTCAACCTCTGTTTTCAAAAATAACTGCCTATGTGTGGATAAAGCCTTGGTGTAGGAGATTTTAACATTGTCAGACTTACTGACTTACTACTTTTAATTTTTTTTAATCTTGTATGAAGGGGGATGGTGGGGTCCAAGGGTCCACTAGACTAGACTAGAGCACTGCAAAAACTCAGATCCCCTAGCAAGTTTATTTGTCTAATTTGAAGTCAAAAATATCCACAAAACTTATTAAAATTTGATTTTCATTTGCTGGGTCCAGGTGGATATCTTAGCACAAGGAATAAAAAAATAAAGAAAGCACTGAATAACTTGTAATTATCAGAAAATATCTGCCAGTGAAACAAGTAAACTCTTACTCCTTGAGGGTCTTAAAATCAGGTATAGACACTACTTAAGATAGCACACCTTACTTCCAAGACATTGTGCAAGTAAAATGTGTCTTGCCACATTGACAGATATTTTAACTAATTTCAAGCAATCCAAGCTATATAACATATGTAGCCACATATAGTCTTTTCACGTATCAGCCTTAGGTTCACACATCACCTATGACCTTTAGTCATAAGTGTCAGCACTAGATATTCTTCATAGAGTTACAGTGCTTATGCTACAGGGGGACACACAGCTACAGAGGCCGGGGGTCTGACCTTATGGGGATCTGTTGTTCAGTATCAGCTGTTCCTGAGATGTCTCCAACTCTTGGTATGTTATGCTTTTCACACACACATTCCCAATAAGACACTTCACATACACACACACACACTTTCAAGTCTTTAAAATATTGTGGCTCTAGGCTGAGGGTCAGACTTTCCTCTCAGCTGATGGACTCATCATTCTGATTGTCTCCATTCTTGAAAGACTGTAATTTTTCTATTTGTAATAAAAACTCCCAAAGGCAGCATTTGGTGCAAGATCCTTCATTTCACATTTTTTGGGAACATAAAAAAGCTTTTTTCCACAACAATATCCAACTGTTGTGATCATGAGAATGATAATTGACTCAGCCTTCTTTCTTCTCTGCAGCTATCCTTTAGAAATGCTTGTTCTGTTTGTTAAAACTGGGAAAAAATCTTTGATCTTCAGAAGTTCTGGATAAATATTTGAGGATCATATCTGGCTTGACTTTAACCAAAAAGATAATGATTACAGTCACAGCAATGTAGTACATTTGTTTGGCAGGGCAGCAGAGGGTGAGAATAATGCAGCTTTTATTAATTGTTTTCTGCACATTAGAAGAAATAAAGACATATGTGCTCAATTAGTAAACTTGGTGTCTCTAAGGGATTAAAGAGGAACCTGAGGGCCTCTTGTCTGATCCAAAAGATGAGGCATGCTGAACAAATCCACAAATCTGTGAATTATAATTCACAGGATCAGCAGAGATCTTCTTCGACAGACATTGAGAAATCTTGATTACCCTTCTTTAGTGCACGGAGCTGTTTTATGCCAAGACAGATGAAGCTTAATGCATTTAGACAAGAACAAAGAAAAAGCGGTTTCTTTCAAAGTATGACCATCTTCGCTGTAATATATAACTGCTGCTCTAACAAGGAGTCACATCCTCCGTGAACATCGACTCTGAATCACCCTGGGTCGATGCATACACGTTTAATGCACAGATTTTTGGAGGATCAGAGACTGGCACTTGTTTGACATCTGGAATCATCATCCCTGATTCACCTCAGCTTGTTATCTCTACTTAGGTCCTACTTAGCATGTACACTTTCTCCCATAGGCCAGCATGCTGCCATGGTAAAGTTTCAAAGGCCCAAACTCTTATGGAAATCAATAAAGACGTACTCAGCTAGATCCATGGATTTGCTTCAAAACGTGAAATTCCAGGTGCTTTTTTTTTCTAACCTTCCTAATAGTAATAGCCTTAACAGTGACTTTGCTGTGGCAGTGTTGGAGCAGTAATAGCTAACACACTGTGACATTACTGCAAAGGTCGCAGTACAGGGATTGAATTTGACCAGATGTTGCTCAGATAAGTTTTTTGTTGTTTGTTAGGGATCATGTGTTTGGTACTTTTCTTATGAAAGATGTTGTTAACCCCTCTGTTGTAAATGTTAAAATGACCGCATGGACCTTTTATCAAAGTGCTTTACTGCTTTTGTCCATCACCCACGCTGTTGGGAGCCATGTTTGCTTCATCATCGGCCTGTTTGGGTTCAATCAGAAGGCAGAAACACATGCATGAGCTCTCAGAACCTGGCCTGGCCTGGCCCACTGACTGTAATTGCACGCACTAGCCTTAGGGTGTTCTCACGTCTAACACATTTGGTCCTGACTAAACAATCTCAGATTTGCTTTTGGAAGGCTCAGTCCTTCGGGCTGGCATGAAAGCTTACACAAGCTCTGGTCTGCCATAAAACAGGATTTCGGTCCAGTTCCCACAGACTAGAGTTCCATTCCCAGTTGGTGTGAAAGCAATTTGTAATAAACAAGGACCAAATGAGGCAAGCGAACAAAGAGGAGAGAAATGTGTCTCGAATATGGCCAAACATTACAACAGAAAAAGCTACGGAATATCCCTTGTGCTGCGTTCCAATAACATCGGAACTGGGAAGAGGGGAGTGGGAATGATGTCATATCGGAGTTATCAGCGTTCTAGTTACAAAGTCGAAAAATACTCGCCGATCCACCAGGCTGTTGTTAGCCGTTGTTAGCATGCACTGACTTGAAGTTGACCAACCATGAATCCAACCAAAGTCATTGCCTTTAGAGCCACGGGACCGTTTGACAAGCTTTGAAGACAACATCTCTGCCTTTATTTTGTTTTGTGTTGTAGGCAGTGTTAAAGTGGACATATCATGCTGTTTTCCTTGTCATTATGCCAATCTGAGATGCATTTGGGGTACCTCTGTATGATTTGCAGGTCATAAAGCTCCTTCTTCGCCTCAAAATCGAATTTACAAAAGCCTCTCTCTAGCCGCTTTTCAGGCTCCCCCTCAATACGCGCTGATTCAGACAGAGTACACGTGAGAACCGAGACCACGTGTGCTCTGTCCTCTGACTGGCCAGTTCTGCGAGGGCTGAGCCGGAGACGGAGCGGAGGGGATGCCCAGGCCGAGCGGAGGCGTGACATACGGAAGTGCATTGTTTCCTCGCCCCGGCTGTCCCCGGATCGTTGTATAGACTTTGCAGTTAACATTAAACTTTTTTTGGCCTTTATTACATGATTAAATTGGCTACTTATGAGATTGGCCGATCGATCATGCACATCTCCATGAATACAGAGGAGTTTTTAAGTAGAAAAAAGCCCACATTAGTTATGTGATTACACACAACAGTGAGTCAAACCGCTAACAATAGCTTCCCATTACTTTCAGCAGCTGAGGGGGGTGTGCAGACCTTTTCAAAGACATGTTCATCATAATAATTAAATGATAGGTATTTAAGTAACAAAGGATGAAGCGCCATTTGTGAGTTCTGCTTTTGGAGCAACTGTGTGGTCGTAAGACAGCCCCACAGGTCTGAATTTACACAACACAGCTGACGCTAACGCTAACGCTAACTCGCTTAGCATTAGCTCGACATTACATCATGGCTTTATTTACATTACTTCCTCTGATTACATTACTTACCGCTTGTGGTTCCAGGTCTCTGTGGACAGTCTTTATGGAGGGAACTGCTCCTTGTTGGAGCAGCAGTTGAGATGCAAATCCTGCATCAAACTGCCCTCTGGGGTAAAATGATGAGCACACAGAAACAGCTGAGACAGCGGCTGATCCGAGGAAACAAAGGCTGCCCACTGCTTTCTGGTGTCTTCATTCTTGTGAAGATAGTTGTGATTTTGATCCACAACCAAAAAAACACAGGTGAAGATCCTTCCCAGACATGTCTTCTCTCAAGTACATAGCTCAGGGAAACAACAGAAAACAAACACTGAAACTGCTCCTGACATTGCCGGTCCTGGAGAGAATATAAACGGCTGAGCTTGGTGGGCGTGTCCTAGCTGCAGCTCGGTGCTTCAGGCATTACCGGGGAGGAGCTGCTTTCTCAGGCTCGTCCAGTGAGAAGAGACTGAAAATACCTGACGTCAGGTTGTGGGAAATCTCGCAAAGATCTCGCTATGAGACGTTTTCAGGGGCAGAAATCTCGCTCCCGGGTATCGGGGACAGGAGCAGATCTCATGTTGTGGGATTTTCTGGAGGTTTAGAGTCGGCAATTCAATAAACAACATTACTTGTAGGTATTAAATCTTGTTTCTGCATGATATGACCCCTTTAATTTTGATAGCACTTTTTAATTTAGCTTTAGTTTTAGTCTTTCGCCTAAAATATCTTTTGGTTTTAGTCATAATTTAGTCATCTAAATTGTTTTAACTTTAGTCTAGCTTTAGTTGATGAAATTTCACAACATTTTAGTCGATGAAATCTACTGTAAATTTACTGGACAAAAATATGAAGTGTAAAGGGTAAGGCACTTTTTGTGTTTCCTTGAATTTCTGAAGTCATGTTTTACACTTGGATAAAATGAAACATCTAATAACACTTTATTGAATGCTAGTAAAGTCTGAATGTATAAATGAACAGAAACAAATTGAACTTTTGTGTGAAATGCAGTCACCTTTATTTAGGCTACCTGGCAGAGCATCTCAGTTACAATACCAGAACTGACAACAAACAGTGAACCTGCTCTACATGAATATATCAATTCATAAAGAGAGGAGCTCTGATTGGATCGCTCCCCAACTTATGCCACCACCACCAAGATAAGGCAGCTGTGATTGGATGTCCCTCTTAACTCATCCAACCCTTCCACACAACCAAAGTAGCTGTGATTCAAAACTTGTCCCTTCTTTGTACATGACCAAATTAGGTCTGATTGGATTAAGTCTCTGTCAAACATTTTAGTCTAGTCTTTATTTCCTGATGAAAATGTCAGTTGATTTAGTTTTAGTATTTGTACATGTGCACTTGTTTTTATTAGTTACTGTGTAGTTTTCATCAGGGAAAAATGACAAAAATGTGACAAAAATAATTAGTCAACTAAATGAACACTGCTGCCTGCTGCACCACCATGCCACGTGTAGTTTGTCATGCATGTCGGGTGAGTCTTGGGCACGATTGCATGGCTCTGTGGTTACCTAATCTGACATATTGACCATTGTAACCAATGAAAGAAATCCTGCACAATGATAACTACACAATGAACCTTATCCTATGGCTTTTATAAATGCCTTCTCCACATATCACTGCAGATCTACAATCAGCCAATCCAGATTGAGAATGCCTTAAATGATGAATTTCACGTATTTGATGCCCTTCATCACCTTAATCATGATCTCAACCTGATAGTTCTGATAGATTAGGAAACCAAAATCCCAACCAGGATTTACGGCTAACAGCTTTCAGTCCAAAACAAAGAATAGCCAGCAGAGATCAAGACACACACCAGACACGCACAAAAGTTCACCTGCAGAGACCCAGCTGCTGCCTTGCCTCATGTTCCCTGACCTCTCTGACTCTCTGACCTTCCCTGAAGAATCATTTGTCTATCTGAGCAATCATCCATCTTTTTCAAGACACATTTGTCTTTTACAAGGATCATCCATATTTGTCTTGATCCTCTTCATCCTGCAGCTGGACTGGCAAGTCAGGATGCTGATTTATTTACTTATTCATTATTAAATTACTAAGTTTCCAGGAAAACAAGGACAAAAAGAAACAAACCAGCTCTTTTCCTGAGCATATGACAAAGTCATCGACAAATAAAAAACTTTCCCTTCCACTTCTTTTATTCTCCCCATATGGACAGACTAGAGGCCTTGTTCCGTTTAAAATGCTTTTAGCTTATTTAGCTTACTTACATTGATAACTAATGCTGGATCAATTTGTCCTGTGATATTGTGATAATTTAATTCATCAGTGATGTTGAGACACTGTGTAAAATGTAAAAACAAAATGCAATGACTTTCAAATCCTTTTTAACCTATATTCAACTGAACACACTACAAAGACAAGATATTTAGGGCTTTAATTTCCTGGCGCAACTCAGGGTGGCGCAGGGTGACGCACCCTGCGCAGTGGTAATTTCGTCCAGCGCACTGCCAATTTGGCAATTTGGTAGACCGGCTCCGCCGAGATGGGTGTGACGGCGCACCAGGGAAAGGTGTCGAAAGGTTCAGCTTGGTGCACTGACAATTTCGCGCCAAAAAACGCGCGGAGGGTGTGCTGAAAGCTCGCCAGCTCCAACCTGGTCTATTCTCGGCGCAGGAGAAGCGCACCCCGGGCAGTGGTAATTTGGCTGACAGCAGCACAGTGCGCACACGTCACCAAAACCTCACAGGCAGGTGTCCACAGTGTCGGGCACATTTCAATGCAATAAACAATCACAACAACCACTATTTAATGTAACCGTCTGAACCAGCACATACATTTGTATCTATATTAATTGTCCCGTCACATCTGATGTCAGATCAGAGACGTTTGTCATAACTAACGAGTTCACATCTCTCAAGCCAACCACAAACAGCCACATCATCCGATACGGAGTATCCGGCTTCTGTCATCTCATGAAATTAAATAGAAAAGAAAAAAAAAAAGAGAGAGACGCTCGCTGAATAAATGTAAGTCACTGGGTTTCTTAAGGATTTACCTGTGATTGCCCATATTTCTCAGTTTTAATCTTTATTCGTAACGTGATCTAAAAAGATGGAGTACATTATTGCAAGGAGGATGAGGAGGACATACACAAGGCACTGCTATTTGGCGATGACAGACCAGGAATGCAGATTGATCACAAGCATGATGAATAGATTAGCCTGCTGCTGTGTTTAAACGTAATTATCACTTAATTTTGTACTCCTGTTATGACACAGGAACAGATTACATCTGTCCCGGGAGGTGGTCCACACGGTGATGCGCATCGTGTCCCTCGATGCGCGGCCCGGTGGCCCCTGCGCTCTCCCAGTTGCTGCAAAAGTGATAGCGGCCCCGACCTTCTTCTCAACCGAGGTGAAGTTGTCACTGCGCCTCGCCCGCAGCGCATTTAAAGGCGAGGAGAGGCGTTCATTTGATTGGTGAAGATTACACTCGGCTGTGTTAAACCCACTCAAGTCTTCTCTCCTCCCTCTCTGCCATTTGCGCCGGTGGGAGAGACAGAGGCGTTGGTGCGCCTCCCTGCGCCAGACTGCGCCGTGCCCGAAACTTGCAAAATGCCCTGGACACACCCCGTTGGCGCGGCGCAGGTGCGGCGCAGGGCAGGTGCGCCCCGCCTACGCCTGGTCTACAAAATTAGAGCCCTTAATGTTCAAATGGATAAAGTCCATAGTTTCGTTGAAAATATTTACTCATTTTTGTTGATATTTGTCTTTATCTTTGCATGGTGGAGTTTGACCTTGACCTTAAAGATGTAGAGATGAACTGTGTTAACTGACAATGGTTTTCTGAAGTGTTCCTGAGCCCACGTGCTGATATCCTTTACAGAATGATGCTGGTTGATAATGTAGTGCTGTCTGAGGGATCAAAGGTCACAGGCATCAAATTAGAAATAAGTAAATATTTGGTAAAAAAAAAAAAAATCAATTACGTTTATGAGTTTGAACATTAAATTGTCTTTGTAGTGTATCCAAAAAAAACTTGAATAATGAATAGTACTAATGTATATAATAATATATAAATAAAGCTTAATAAGGAGAAATGAACATTACTATCATCTATCCAATGTTTTTGTAACATTACTAAAATGTGGCTGATGCCCCTAGCATTCACCCAAAATGCCCCAGCCATGGGTCAACTGAGCAGAATTACAAAAGATCAATAAAATTAGAATAATAAATACCGAACAAGCACGATTTCTGTTCTCAGATGTTTATGCAGATCAATATTCTCTGAGACTTGATTAAACAGTATTTCTCTTTGCTAATCTCCCACACAAGATTTGCCAAAAGTATCAGAAAAACACAAGTTTTATTGGCCAAGCTGACAGCAAATCAGAAATTTCTCTGAACACTTTTTTTGTGTTTCTCCAGTTTTCAGTTTCAAACACTGATCCAAGAAATCTTTAATCAAAATTCCGCTTTTTGCACATTTTGTCTCAAAAGTCTGCCGGTCTGTCACATCTGATAAACTTGTCCCACCACAGAGGTTACTGCTCATGAAGTTTATAAAACTTCCCACATTTTCCTTGTCAGAACTGTTGATGTTTTCTGGTTGATGTCTTACATCCAAATCCAAGAGCTTCATTGTTATCAATTAATCCAGACACAGTTTCCCACTTCAGTCCTCTGAACAACAAGCTGTCCCGGCCGTCTGAATAACATCTGTTGATGGCTGGGACAACGAAGCAGTGAGTTACATCACCCCATTCACACCCATTCACTCACCGATAGGTTCAGAGTTTCTATGTGAGTTAACCAACCAACCATCCATCCATCCATCAATCCTTCCTTCCTTCCTTCCTTCCAGCTATCTCTCTACCCTTCTTCCATTTATCTGTCCTACCTTCCCTCATCCACCTATGCATCTATCATCAATCCTTCCTTACATCAAGCTTTCTTTCTATCTTTCCATTCATCCACCCATTATTCCTTCCTTCCTACCTTTCATTTATCTGTCCTTCCTACCTTCCCTTGTACAGCACCAGTTCATAACAAGTGTTAACTCAAGGCACTTTACAATAGAGCAGCCTGAAGCCATACTCTTCATTTTATAGATACAAATGTACCGTAAATCCTCAAATAAAGGCGGGGAACCTTTATTTAAAAAAATGATTTGGGCACCAGGCCTTTAAAAGAAGGAGGCTCTTTATTTTGAGCCAGGCCTTTATTTATCAAACTCTGCCTGAGACATGTCGATAGCTCACATTTTCATCCAAAGCAAATAACACAACACTGATAAAACTTCAGCAGCTGGACGTATTAATATATCTTCACTATTACCCTTTGTGTTGTTCATAAAAATCAAACCACTTTTGTTTTCACTTTATGAAAAGGTATTAGGGCCCGGGGTCCCTGTATAAAATTATTTAAGTTTTGACATTTGTTGTGTGTTTTCTGCTGAAATGTTTAGATTTTAACGTATTCATCTGTCTAGATAACAATTAAGGGCAGAATATTCTCTTGAGTCTAAGACTCATGCAATATTAGAAATGAATGTTCTGAGGTCTGGTTAACATTGAATGTTCCTTTGACAATATGCTCAGTTCTAAGTCTGGCAAATGCATTTAAATAGGCCAATCGGGCTTCTCTATATTTACAATGAAAAAAACATCCAAAAGTTCATATTGTTAAAAAAAAAAGCACCATATTTTCTTAAAGGGCTTTATTTTCCATTTTTGCAGGCATACAAGATCAAACAACAGCCAAAGAGGATGCAGTGGACCACAATAAAAACGGTGGCCTGTATCTTCCAGTATCAACCCTGCAAACATAACTGGTGTTTACACATCGTGGTCACACAGCCTCTGTTCTCCATTGAATAATAATTTCAGCCCGGTCAGCCGGTCTCTACTGAATACCGGCTTCTGTTAATCAGTGACGTCCACCTATAAAAGGGGCCGGTCACAATTTAAATCCCGGCCTTTAATTGAGGTTTTACGGTATGCATATATACAAATACATACAAATATACATATTTGTATATACAAACATACATTTATGATAGCGATGGACGCCCAGATCATAAATCTATCCTCATCACATTTTTGTCTGCTGAATATTTATTATATAAATATGTGTATATATACATAAATGTGCATCTATAAAATGAAGAGTATGGCTTCAGCCTGCTCTTGTAAAGTCCCTTGAGATAACACTTGTTATGAACTAGCCCTGTACAAATAAAGATTGATTGATTAATTGATTGATTAAACTGACAAATGATCACAGTGTGCACTGGTCAACACACTTCGACTTCAAAGTTAGTCATATGACTCAAAAGTTGGGGTATAATTGCACTGAAAAAACTCAGATCTAGCTGAGAGTATTTGTCCCATTTCTAGTCCAAAAAGTCTCAGTAGACTTATTCTAAGGCACAATTCCCTAACATGTCAGGATTAACATCTTATTCGCAGATATCAGAGCTAAATATAAGGCCTGAGCTGCTTGTAATAAGTAAAATCATCTGCAACCTTCACCTTGAAGGTTGTCTTAAAATGAAATGTTCTATCCAGAGTAGTTATTAAAGCTGAATTTAAGACCCTCACTCAGTAAAGCTTTACTTATCATTACAAGCAATTCAGTATCTCATTTTTGCCTTTTATTATTTGAAGTAAGATATTAATCTGGATTTGTCAAGTGAATATGAATTAAAATGAGTGCTTCAGATATTTCTGACCTGAAATTAGACAAACACATTTGCCAAGATCTGAGCTTTTGCAGTGTGTGTTAAAACGGCCCAGTGCATGCCCGGCTTTAGGTGTTTTTTTGTTATATTATTTCGTCCATCATGTGGGAGTATTTAATTACCTCCGCCAAGGAGGTTATGTTTTTGGGAGGGTTTGTTTGTTTGTCTTGTTAGCAACATTACTCAAAAAGTTATGGACGGATATTGATGAAATTTTCAGGGAATGTCCGGATTGGGATAAGGAACAAATGATTAGATTTTGGAAGCATCCGGATCCCCGTCTGGATCCAGGAGTTTTTTTAAAGGATTCTTTAACATTGGGTCATTTTCGACATTTCTGCATATAACTCAACAAATATGGCCAGGGAACTTGGGATAAAAAACAGGACAAGTTTCTAACATGCTCTACAGTATATCAAAGACTGATCTGGATAAAGGAATAATTCCGGATACTATGATCCAGAATATGAAAAAATAGAGGACCTTTGGAATTTTCATCATAGGAAGAGAACAAATGAAGCTATAAACACGCAGCAAACACCATTACATAGCCAAGAAACTGTGGAATCTGGAATATGCCAACGGATTTGAGGTATCCTCAAAAGCTGTGGAACTAGATCCAGAAGAAAACCGCCATTCCGGAAAATGCGATTTTCGTGAATAACTGCTGAACTAATGTTGATATCATTATGAATACAGTTGCCAATGGTATGTTTTCATGGTCAAGGAATCGAATAATGTAGTCAAAATAAATGTGGGACAAATATTTATGGTGCGAATGACAAATAGGGGGAACTGTGGCGCTTGGCGGAGGTCTGCACTCTCCGAGTGCTTTCTAGTTTTATATTGTTTGTTACTCTAAAAGTCATTTACTGTCCCAAAGCACCCCTAAACAAGATGTCCTGCTGCTGCTGCTCTTACCTGTCGTAAAAGTCTTCTCTATAGTAGTCGTAGTCAAACTCGTATCCACTGTGGGAAAACAGAAACACACAGCTGAGTGAGCAAATAATAGATATACGAGGGCCTTTTATGAAGGGAGCATGAAACCACGTTTTAAACAGCATATGGGAAGCTTTAGGCGTTTCCTTGAAGTTTATAGAAGCATTAGAGGATGAATATAATCAAATAAAAGCAATAAATGCATCAATTACAAACTGTCTGGCAAAGAGCAGAGAAACCACATCGTACGTCATCTCGCTCAAGGAGACGGACACGCAGATGTAAAACTCAGTGACAATGGAAAAACCTGGCAACACAAACCGAGGGCTGCAGTATGATGTGCAAGATGTTTGATACAGACTGACACTTTTTACTATCCCTGTTAGCGTGCAGCAATTTTAGTGCATATGCTCTAGTGCAAACTAGAACAGAGACAGATGTAGGGAAAAACACAAATACTCTGCTCTATGGAGCTGCTGCCTGCTGAAATAAATGATGCTCTGTAATAAAATATCAATAAAAATCAATAAACAACCAATCAGGGGAGTCAGATATGATGCATGGAAATTAATGCTCGCTGAAATCAACCCAGGAGGTATTATGAACTAACTCTGGAGCTCCACACACAGCAAAAAAAGTGAATTATGGTTAAAATAATGAATCCTCAGAAATTTAATCACCAACTTTGTCCTGAATGTTCAAGCATTTATGGTTTTGATTGATTTTTCTGTCACTTATGATATTATATCCCAAATAAATATAATACATGGGCTTCAGTTCTTAGTCTGGATAGTTTATTTTTTAAATTAGAAAACACAGATGAGGACAATTTAATATTACAAACAAAAAACTATAAAGAACATTTAAAGTGATTTTGTCAAGCATTTTTCCCCATTGACCTCTTTCCATACAACAGTGGGGTTTTTTAAATATTTTTTTGCACAGGCACATCTAAAATTGTGACAAAATCTTTCAATCCTTGAGTCAAAAAAAAATGTAAACATGAAGAGGACGAGTCAGTCCTAAACATCTATTAATTATCTATACCAGGGTTGGGCAACTGGCAGTTTGTGGGCCACATGAGGCCTGTTACCCATCCCTGCACAGTGCAAAAACTCAGGTCTAGGCAAGTGTGTTTGTCTATTTTCAATTCAAAAATATCCAAAACACTTATTCTAATCTGCATTCACTTAACCAGTCCAGATAAATACTTTACTTTAAGGAATAAAAGGCAAAAATAAGGCATTGAACTGCTTGTAATGAGGAGAAAATATCTGCCAATGAAACAAGGAAAGTTTGACTCAGTGAGGGTCTTAATTTAAGGTTTAATATCTGCTCAAGTTAAACTTGTCTTGTCTTATTAGCAGATTATTTTACTTATTATTACAACTCAGGTCTTATTTTTGGTTCTCATATCTTAATTCAAGATCTTAATTCAGACACGTTAGGAATTGGTGGATTAGACCGATTTTTTTGTCTTGAAATTGAACAAATACTCTCATCTGAGTTCTTTCAGTGCACCCTCCGTAAATTCTGTCGTCCATATTCTCCTGTAAAGCTGGACATCCATCATCATCAGACGAGGGCTGGCATGTTTAAACACATTAGCCTGAGACTTCTTTAAGTGTTAAGTAAAACACTTTCAGGTCTCAGCCTCCTGTCTTCAGGTTGTTTTTAATCAAGCCTACAAGGTTTTGCAGTCTCAGCATTATTAACATAAACCGGCCTGCGTCTCAGTTAACCATGAACACCTGCATTTATTTTGCAGTCGCCGCATTAGTGGGTGTAAATTCTGTAATTTAGAGCCTGTGTCTGGCTGCATAAATCCACTTGAGTTCAGGATAAGTCCCGAAATTCTCCTTTAGGGTGACTTAGGGCTGCACAAAGTCACCATAAGGATTTCTTTAGGATGCTGTAAGTGGACCCTTTGAAGCTGAAGTGTTTGCCCTCCGCTAACTGCTCCCACATGGATCCTCAGCAGCCATTATCCCTACAAAAAATTTAAAGAGGCCCATTATGGACTCTTAAAAGTGGACTAATTTGTCAAACACTGCCTGGACAGTGGTAAGGTTTATGGTGATTAAAGTGAAAGTCACAGAGCAGACACTGGGAGTCTCTGCTGGACACAATTCAGTTATAAGAGTGGACGTCAAAGAGTGCTTAAACTTCAGTTTCTCTCATGCATTTTCTGTCATTCAGCTCCTTTCTTGTCATCTCTCGGCTCAGAGTTGTTATGGCAGGTTCAGATTTATCTTGGATTGTGTGAGTGTTCTTTGGAGGAGAGCAACATGCTTGTCCTTGCCCTGATTCTTCCCTCCTTGTCTTTTGCCTTTGCTCTGCTTGCCCCTTTTTTGAGCTGCTATTTAACACTGTCAAACGGGCTGTCAGGAGATGTTAAAGTATGCCGACGTGGGTGAAGCGTATCCGAGCTGAACCAAGAGCACATGTGCAGTGTTACGACAGGAACTACCTCGAAAGGCTTAGTGTAAACAAAACCAAGGAGACCCTCCTCGATGATGGCCGGAGTAGAGGGAAATATTTGGCCCGAGGGACCAACACGAGTCCAAACTCTTTGAATTTTACACATCTGAACTAAAGCTTTAAACATGAATCACTCAGAGTTCTTAGAAATGAGTCACCCAGGCCAAATGACGCCCTGACAGATCAATAAATATTAAACTCATAATAAATAAAGGTGGGTGTGTACCTGTAGAGAGAGGCCGCCGATCTCTTCAGGCCTTTGGGTCTGTTTGGCCTCGGCTCTCCGGCCATGTTGATATCTGGAAGAGAGAGAAGAGGAGAGATCAGAACTACACTGTAAAAAGGTTGTAAATTTTACAGTAACTTACTGGCAACAAGATGCCAATTAATTACTGTAAATGTCTTTACAGTAGAATAAGTATTTTAATTTACAGCATCATTTCTGTATTTTCTATCATTGTTTTACTACTGAATTTTTATTCAAGGTATCATTACTGTCTTTCAGTTTACTGTATTTTTAAAAACAACATCCTTACTGTTTATTCATTTACAATATCATTTATTGTAAAACTTTCTTTTTAATGTGTTTTTAATTGCAGGTTTATATGAAGATTTAGTTTGTAAAATGAGGCTATTACCCTTGTATTTATATTATTACATGAATACTGGCAGTTAATAATAACTTATGATGTTAATTAATTCCATTGTGTCCCTTCTCAAACTGCTTTTTTTTTTTAAGTCAACATACATATGTATGTTCTCAAAGGTGTATTTTTATTTGATGGACTTGTAAAGTTGTCTGGTGTGCATATGCATTATTTTGACTTGGTGGTTTTTTTTGTTGTTATTTGTTTTATTTTTAAAAAGATTTTGAGATGAATAAAGAAATGAAATGAAATGAGATGCAGTGAACTTGCTATATTTTAGTTCATATAACTATATCTTTAGCTGTTTTAATGGTCATTTATTTGCAAGATATAATTTTGTAAAATAAATAAATAAATACATTCACTCAAACATTTCTTTCATCAAAAAAAGTGAAACATTTACTCAAAGAAATCTTGCTTGTTAAGGTCAGTTTTTCTGGTCAACATTAATTTTTCTCTTGATTCATTGCCCTTTTCAGTATTTTACTGTACAGACGTTTTACAGCAAGTAACTGTAGATCTTAGGGTAAAATGCTGTTAATTTTACAGAAATCATGTTTTCCCAGGGCGGCACGGTGGCGCAGCAGGTAGTGCACGTGCCTCACAGCAAGAAGGTCCCCGGTTCGATTCCCGGGTCCGGCAGGGCCTTTCTGTGTGAAGTTTGCATGTTCTTCCCGTGCATGCGTGGGTTCTCTCCGGGCACTCCGGCTTCCTCCCACAGACCAAAAAACATGCTCATTAGGTTAATTGGTCACTCTAAATTGCCCTTAGGTATGGGTGTGAGCGTGAGTGGTTGTCTGTCTCTACATGTTGCCCTGCAATCGACTGGCGACCGGTTCAGGGTGTACCCCGCCTCTCGCCCAATGACAGCTGGGATAGGCTCCAGCCCCCCGCAACCCCGAAAGGGATAGTCGGTATAGAAAATGAATGTTTTCCCATAATCTTTTTACAGTAGGTGACTGTAGATATTATGGTAAAATACTGTTAAGCTTACAAAGATCAGACGCAGAAATACATGATGAGAGGTGGAAAACGTTTTCTTCTGTCCTCTTTAGAGAGTCCTCTTTATTGAGCATGGTTATTAGGACCTGTTGTTTATCCATTTCTAAAGCCGGAGGTACACTTGCGTGATACTGGAGGACACCACTAGAGGGTGCAAAAGACCTCAGGCTGAATGTAACTACCTGCCGTGTCAGAAGTAAATTGCAAACTTGACGATAATTCTGAGAGTAAAAGCAACAAAATAAACATGAATAATCACCAACTGATGAGCAGTGGTCAGACCTCACCATCAGCATCATCTGAACTCCATTTTTATTAATTTTTTCCTCTGTGCTCTGAAACTGTCTCAGTGTATCGTGTAATGAGTTGGCGCGTTAGTTGATGACTTGCTGAAGATTTTGCCGCTTATCCTATTCAAATTTTCACGTTTGTCATATTTTAATGTCTATATTTTGATTGATTTGATTGATTTGACACTTGGGGATTAATAGAGTATCTCTAATTCTGATAAGAGGCATATCAGAAACATTTACAGTCCTACAACAGACAAATTAAAGATTTCAAAAATGTATTTATTACACATAATTCATAATCTTTAAGAATACTAATCCAGCTGATTTATACATAAATCTTTTGTCAAATATTTATCCCATTGATCTTAAAACGAGCTGCACTTGATGTCACAGCTGTCTAGTTTCTCTTTTAGTAAAAGAGGATGTTGTAGAATCCCGTAAAAACCACAAGAGGGAGCTGCTGAGCTGTTTTACATCTGCTGCTACTCCAGTCAGGTGTTCAGTTGGAGCTCCTCTGCGGCTCAAAAACAGAGAAATAATATTTTCACTTGTGCTGTTTGTTTACTTATTCCATTATTTAGAGAACAAGAGGAGGAAAATAATGTGCAGCTGAGATCACTTTGGAAAAATCACATTGGAAATTTAAAAGCACATTTTTAGAGTAAAAAAGACTGATGAACAAACAAAATATTTCTCTCCCAAACACAGTTTGATGTTTTGAAGTTTGAGTGCAAGGCAAAGCAGTAAAATGACCTTTTTTAATGTGTCTGTCTTGAAATCCCTTCCTCTCTTCATCCTTTCAACCAGTCCTCTCCTTTTCTTGCCCTCATCCTTTTGACCCTTCATTTCCTCATCCCTTTGACCCCTCCTCTTCTCTTTCCTTCAACCCTACTTGCCCTCTTCCCTTCAACCCTTCGTTCCCTCATCCCTTCAACCTTCTTCCCTACAACCCTTTCTTCCCTCATCCCTTCAATGCTTCCTCCCATCTTCTATTCAACCTTTCCTGCCCTCATCTCTTTGACCCTTCCTTCTCTCTTCCCTTCGACCCTTCCTCCCCTTATCCCTTCAACCCTTCTTCCCTTCAACCCTTCCTCCCCTCATCCCTTCAACCCTTCTTCCCTTCGACCCTTCCTTCTCTCTTCCCTTTGACCCTTCCTCCCATCTCCCCTTCAACCCTTCCTTCCCTCATCTTTTTGACCCTTCCTCCCCTTATCCCTTCCTCCCCTCATCCCTTCGACCCTTCATCCAAAAACAGAAATCAAAACAGTTTTCAGCCTTCGTTGTCTCTGTCTTGTGTGCACAGAGACAGAATTTAGCTTTATTCATTGTTGCAGTGGATCACAGGGCCGCTCACAGACCTGGCTCGGCCCTGAGAGGCCCTTTTTTAGGGCCCTTGATTGGTTCTAGTACATCTATACACATGATCACTACTTACCCAAAAGTTTTACCCAGCTGTCTCATATTTGCACTTTTTTTTTCACTTCAGAGGGACACACAAGGGTGCCAGTGTGCATCTTTGTCAGTGTACTTTTTCTTTATTTATTGTCTCTGTCATACCCCTGTTAGTTCTTTTTAATGAAGGTACACATGGTTTGGTAGAGCTTGACCAGTAGCATGACTTAGTTGTCTGATTCGGATTCCCTTTGCCCACCATCAACAGGAAAATAAAGGCTCACATTACTTAAACAGAGGAAGCAAACAGGCAGCAATAAATAAATGTGTTGATTTGTTTCTTTCATAAATAATGGTAAATTATAGTTTGAAAAGAGAATAACTTTTGCTTGAATTTAGGATGGACAGTTTCACTGCTTACTCTTTGTGGGCTCCAGAAAGTCTTTCCTTTTATCCATCCTTATGGCAGCCTTGAAACATGTGAAGCGTTGTTACTCTAAAAATCAGATGCACACGTGTAAAGCTTGATTCAGCCTGCAGAAAGAAGATCTTCTGTTCTGAACTGAGCTGCAGCAGAGCTGATTCTCTGTTTTTGTTTCACTGAACAGGCTGTAAGACCTCTCTTGTTTCCGGCGTTTCCAGCTGGTCCGTGTGGGAGTAAAGTTAATATACCTGCTCTGCGCTCACAAAAAGAAACAACCTGTGATTCATCCTCACAGTCATCCTCCGCAGCCCTCATCGCGGTGAGGGTCTCAGGGGGGCTGACGTCTCTGACAGCATGTTTCAGGTCTGAGGCTGCACATCACTACACATCTTCCCACTCCACTTTTCATTTCATGTTTATAATCCAAACTTTGGAAACGCTTCATTCAGGAGCAGCAGCGGCTTCAGAGAGGGTTTAACGGCTCTTCTTTTCATCATACAAACAACTTATTTATTTAAAAGTCAGACTTCCAGCTTGTAAATGAGCCCAAAACCCTCAGTGAATTGATATGCAGATCAAAATACACTGCCTGACCAAAATAAAAGTCGCACACTCTAATATTTCATTGAACCGCCTTTAGCTTTGATTACAGCACGCATTTGCTGTGGCACTGTTTCAATAAGCTTCTGCAATGTCACTCAATTTGTCACAGATCATAGCACTGCCCCCACAGGCTTGTACAGTAGGCACTAGGCATGATGGGTGCATCACTTCACCTGCCTCTCTTCTTATCCTGATGCTCCCATCACTCTGGAACAGGGTAAATCTGGACTCATCAGACCACATGACCTTCTTCTAGTCCTCCAGAGTCCAATCTTTATGCTCCCTAGCAAACTGAAGCCTTTTTTCTGGTTAGCCTTACTGATTAGTGGTTTTCCTTAAGGCTACACAGCTGTTCAGTCTCAATCCCTTGAGTTCCCTTCTCATTGTGTGTGTGGAAATGCTCTTACTTTCACTATGAAACACACCCCTGAGTTCTGCTGTTGTTTTTCTTCAATTTGATTTGGCCAATCACGATCATTCAGGATTTTTTTCCCAACCACATTGCTTCCTCAAAGACGACGGTTCCCCACTATCCTTCCAGTTTTTAATAATGCGTTGGAAAGTTCTTAACCCAATTTTAGTAGTTTCTACAGTCTCCTTAGATGTTTTCTCTTCTTGATGCATGCCAATGATTTGACCCTTCTTAAACAGAGTAACATCTTTTCCATGACCACAGGATGTGTCTTTCCACATGGTCGTTTAAGAAATGAGAAGCTACTCATTGCATCAGCTGGGGTTAAATAACTTGTTGCCAGCTGAAAGATAATCACACGTGCAGTAATTATCCAACAGGAGGCTCGTATCTATTTGCTTAGTTAAATCCAGGTGGGCGACTTTTTTTTTGGCCAGGCAGCGTTAGTCCAAATATTGTGATCATGTGGCTAAAACTGGAACTTTTCCCCTATAAAGACATGTTTGTCTGACTGAAAATGTGCTGAACCAAGTTTCTCAAAGGCTGACAAACACTTTAGTAATGTGCGTAGTTACAGATATGTATACACGTCAGTCAGATCAAACTGGACCAGGAGTTCTGAGCATGCTCCGTAGTCTCATAGTGCCTAATCAAAGTTGCTTTATAGTGTAAAATTAAGTTGATGTAAACAAAGTGTTTGTAGCATGTGATGACCCCGCGCTGTTATCGTGGCTTGCTTTTGCCCAAAATTCTTTTAATTACGTGGAGAGTCTGGCACCATGTGCAGTAATGTAAAGCATTAGCGTCTGTCTCAAGGCTTCTGAACAGAGAGAGAGCTGAGCTGTGACACTGTGGCACACATTCAGGCTCATGTGACGGACCACTCGAAAAGCAGAACTGTCCCTTTAAGTTTTGCCAGAAATAAAAAGTCAGGGCTCCCACTCTTTTATAGAAATCATTTTCCAGGACTTTTCGAGGATGTTTTCACCCCCTCCCCCACACCCCAGCTTAATCTAGCCTTCTAAAACACAAGATTAACTGTTGATGACCAATATCTTTAGCTAGCTCCACTGTATCATATTGAACGTAAAAAATATTTATTTCTAACTCTTGGGCATGACCATTGTCTGCTAGCTATCTTTTTAGTCTGGCTTTTATGTAGTGTCTTACTATTATACATTTATGGCTTATACTATTTTTTTTTATCTTTGTTTACTCTGCTTTTTTATTATTATATTTTGTTGATTTACTGTTTAAGTAGCCTAAATTCTATTTTGACATTTTTTGTTATTTCTTTTTTTTTTTGCATTATTTTATCTACATTTTTACTTCATATCCTTTGTTTGATTTTTGTTCACTAACAAGGTAGAAGGAAGATAAATAATTTTCCAGGACAATTCAAGCTTTTCCAGGACATCTTGCGTTTTTCCTCATTTTTCCATATGTTTTCCATGACTGGAAAATTGGTCAATCATTTTCCAGGTTTTCCAGGTTTTCCAGGACATGTGGGAACCCTGAAAGTGGGGGCAACAAATTTAACTCTAAATTAACACAGCAAAAACTGTGAAATTAACACGGTTGACACACAAAAACAGTGACGCGATAGAGAGGACTTTACTGTATGAATGAAAACACCCTGGTTTGTAGGATCCCTGAAGTAACACATCCTTTGAGCTGTTAACACGTTATTAACACGTACACACTGATGGAGCCCTGAGGGGATCCTGATCACACACATGAAAACACACATCCTGTCTGACTCATTCATATGTTTTGTCTCACAAACTCTACACCACGCTCTGCAGTGACTAATCCAGTTTGAGCTCTGCACACCGGCTCCCTGACAGCTCCTCTGCTCTTCCTCTCTTTCTGCTCCGTCAGGGGAACAAACTGGCGGAGGAGGAGAGGAGCACTCGAGGGGCGCAAAGACACACACTGATTCCCCGTCTGATAGTTCTTACACAAACACACAAATAGGACATGTGGGAGGGAGATACAGGCATGTCAACGCCAGAGAAAATGGATGTAATGTTGCTGCAGAGTCATCTGAGGTGTTAAAGTTTGTTTACAGTCTAAGTGAGTTCACTGATCTGATTATTTAAGGCGCTCATGCTCTGAGGACGTCAACAAACAAGAACATGAACATTACACATAAACATTTTCTGAGTGAAATTCTCCAAACTACGATCATACAGCACACAGCAAGCTGTTTTTGTGGATGGGCAGGAGGGAGATGAAAATACATCCTAAAAGTGTCTGAATTTGATATCATGGGTTTGGCTTTGATGATTAAGGCTGCTTTCACGCCAGATTAATTCTGGTTCCTGTTTGGGAAAGTTCAGTTTCTTTCAGCTGGTGTCAAAGCTCACACAAACTGGTGCGGACCAAAGATCTGAACTTAAGTCTGCCAAAAACGGGGGTCGTTGCTTACAAGCGAATCAGACTTCGAAGGCAATCTGAACCAAACAAGGCAAGCAAACCAAAAGTTAGTGAAATGTGGCTCGAAATTGGCCAAGTATCACAATAGAGAAGTGAACATAGTATTCACTTACAACATAAAGCATTTTGGCTAATGTTAGCTTTGCACACATTACCAGCCTCCGTTCCTCTTAAAGGGATATGCCAACATTTTCACAACTTTCGACTATGCGTGCAGTAACAAGGAAGAGACAGGCAAAGCTTTCCCACTGCTAAATAGCTTGGCTAAAACACTGGGAGTCACAGTTGTAAGTTTTTGTTTCTAGTACTACTAGTAACACATGTAGTACTGGTAACACAAACTTGTCTACTAGTAGGTCGAAGTCAACTCGCACACCAGAAAAGGTGAAAGGAGTAAACAAAATTTTTGTTTACTAGTACTGCTAGTTAACAAAAATTATCTCACTAGTAGTACTAGTAGACCTAATGCAAATGAAGTAGGAGGGATTATAACCAAATCCAGCACCCCGATTGGTTGAAATATTTTTGTAAGCCAACGGGAAGCCTGAATTTGCTTTCCCCCGCCCTCTTACTGGCATATAAGGCTTATTAGTAGTACTAGTGAACATTTTTAAGCCTACCAGTAGTACTGGTGACACTTTTTGCTTCACTAGTAAAGTCTACTTGTGCACTAGTTGACCAAAATTGAGTACATGTGCTCTAAATTTGAGTACTAGTAGAGCTGAACTATGGTTGATACCACGATATCAACTTTATGCCCAAATGCCTCTCCACATTGGTCCATCTGTCTTGGTGCAGTGTAAAAAAAACAAATGAAAAATACAACAATGACCAAGTCCCTCTAGATCTCTACACCTACTATGGCAGAAATTAGCAGTGTGACTTTAGTCCAGCATGATCACATCCTTCCCTTCAGAAGTGCAAACAACAACGGCCATTTTTGAAACCTCATACTGCACTAGCAGTGCGTACCGTGTGAACATTTGTGAAGTCTGCTCTATGCCAAAAATACCCGGATGTCATACTACTTCAGGAGTCATTAGCAGCATGCACTGGACCAGTCTACATAATATATTGTGATGCAGAGCTAATGTGTTTAACCATGTGAATGAGAACCGCTAACTTCTGACTTAAGTATATTTGACCTACAGAAGAACTCTTTTATTTCATTAATGAGCATCCACATCTTTGATTTTTTGTTTCGTATTGACTCACCCAGCGTCTGTCCGGCCAGCACCCTCCCGTTCTCCCCGATCACGGCCCCTCTGGCGTGCCTCTCACTGGCGTACTGGACGAAGGCGTAACCTTTGTGCACGGAGCAGCCGAGGACCCGCCCATACTTTGAGAAGATGGTCTCCACGTCGGACTTCTTCACCACAGCTGTGTTCAGGTTACCGATAAAAACACGCGAGTTTATGGACTTTGGATCTGTTTTGTTGGTCACGTTACTGGTTTGGACCTTCAGCGACATGCTGGAGAGACGGTCGAGTGGAGAAACAGGCAGGTGAAGAAGAGAGAGGAGGATCTGAAAGACAATAAGAGGACAAGAGACACCTGATGTTAAGAGAGAACAAATACTAGGCAGACAGCAGTAATACATCTCTTATGAAAGTAATAAGAGTTCAGTCATTATACAAAAAGGCTATTAGTATGGTGGCCTGAAGGGTTCAACAAAAGAAAATTTATTAAACTGAATCTTAAGTTATGACATATTGTCACCTTTACATGAATCTCAGTGAAAATCCATTTAAATAAGGCCATTAAAGGAACCTGAAATGGAAAATTTTCTCCAAAATCTATCAAATATATAGATAATTACAATGGAAGTATTTTAGATTAAAGGGAAAACTATGGGGACAAAACAGTAACAGTGAATTTTGACACTGAAAATAAAATCTGAACTGAGAAAGGAAACATTGGCATCTAAACGTTTAAATCTGAAACATTTATATTGGCACATGAACAAAGAAAATTTTTGACATGTGATTTATTATGACGTGTTTCTCAATGCCAGTCTCTCCGTTTTCCATCATGTCTTCTTTTTATGTCTGATTTTCTTCGTGATGTCAGTATTTGTTCAGTGTTCTAGTTTTCAAGAGTAATTTGCAAAATGTGGGACCTTTGTAAAAGTTCTCAAACAGATCCTCTCACCAAACACAACAAACATCAGCTAATCAGTAAAAAGGCAGAGGAAAGAAAAGGAGCAATGAAAACATGATCATGAAGTCCAACAAGCCTTAAGAGTTCCTTTAATATCCAAACACATTTGTCCTTAATGACAAAAACTGTCAACTTCCCCAAAAGCTATATTAATATTTTCTCCCCACTTTAAGTGAGACAGTCTTTTGAAAATACTTTAGCCTGAAACATATGTATATATATATTTATATATGTCCACACATACATATATAAATAAATATATGTATGTATATCAAATATTAACTATATTTTTGAGGGTTTTATCCCCTAAAAGGCCAATATGTTTACACAACTCTACTGTTTATTGTTGTTCAGCCCAGAGATGGGTCAGCATTTAAGATTTTTATCCATCGTCCACTTTTTTGTTCATATCATATTTTTGGAGTGTCAGGTTGAAAATGAAAACTCACACTTATTGTCCTAGGGGTGAAAAATACCAGCTTCCAAAAATCAGATATAAAAAAATTACATTTATTGTTTTTCTCGCTTTAAATAAGTCAATCGTTTAAATTACTTCAGACTTGAATATATATGTCAATTATTATTTATATTTTGGGAGATTTTATCACTCTAAAGGGTAATATATTATTATTGTTATTCTTTATATTTTTAGGCCTTAAGACGGATCAATAATTGGCAACAACCACTACTATTTTGCAGGCACCCTTGCAGGAAACAGTAAAAAGTGAAGTTTTTCAGCATGTTTTGAAAGGGAAAAGATACCTGCATCTGATGGACAAATATAAAGATTAAAAGTTGAAAGCTCGTACTCCAAAATGAAATGTTTTATCTATTTTATATTATTTGAAAACATTTTCAATGTTTGTCAATTGCACATTTTTTGTCCTTAGGGGTGAATGTGTGTGTTTTTTGTGTAGATTAGCCATTTTAAGCTAATTTAGGAAATTTACTGTTTTAATTGATATCCTCAGTCAAATTTGATCTATATTCATTCGACACAGCCAAAATGGCTTGAAAGTAAAAAAAAACAAACAAAAAAAAACTGCATGGCACAAAATGTCCTGGGATCTCTTGAGGGTTAAAATAGGAATACTAAATTTATATGATGTGTTAAATCCTAGAGTAGTTGGATGACTCATGAAATGACACTGAGACCCTTAAGTCGCAGTTTTGGCCTGATTGACGCTCTCTGACTGAATAAATGGTAATCCACGTTTGCTCATCTGTTTGCCCTCCTCTCTGTGGACTGTGAGCTCTTAAACTGAACAATGTTTACCTCTGATTCTGGATCTGACCTCAACGATGACTCCAAAGACAGACTTTTAATGAAGGATCGATTTATTTAAAGATTGTAGAGACAAAGAGAGGTGAATATTATCTGACAGAAAACAATTATAGGACAGGATTATTGAAATGTTCGGTGCTATTTTATAATAAACTTGTAAATGAAGAGCAGAAGTCACCAGTGTGGTCCAGAGAAAAACAAGTGCAGTGAAAGATTTTTGGCTTCAGACTCCTTAATTAGGACCTAAACTGCTCCAAGACTGACTCCTTGACTTCTGCAAGCTGCTGAAAAGCTCTTGAGGATTATGTCTAACACTAAATATGTTTGATCACCGATTCAGTCCAAGCTGACATCCTCAGAGGGCTCAGAGTCATGATAATGAGAGTATGACTCATTTAGATACAGACGTACAGTAGTGGTGGGAGGAAAGGCAGACAGCAGAAGATGGAAGAGGAAAACTTTCGCTTTCTGTTGTCAACAAGAGCTACAACTTCAGCAGATAGAAAACAGGTGTGAGAGATGACAGAGAGGATTTATTGATTTAAATTCTCAATACAGACGTCACATCATCCATTTTCTATCTGTTCATCTCTGAAGTAGGCAGGAAGTTTGCCTCCTAAGTACGTTTATTTTAGATTGATGAATGGATGGATGGATAGAAAGAAAGCTGGATGGAAGTAAGGTAGGAAAGTAGAAAGGAAGGAAGAAAGGATGGATGCGTGGATGGATGGATGAGGGAAGAGGATAGAAAGAAAGTTGGTTGGGGGAAAGAGTAGGAAGGAGAAAAGGAAGGAAGGATGAGGGAAGGATAGAGCAATAGCTGAATGGAAAGGAAGGATGGAAGGAAGTGTTGATTGATGGATGGATGCATGGGTGAATGAGGGAAGGTAGGAAGGACAGATGGATGGAGGGAAGGATACAAAGAAAGCTAGATGGAAGGAAGGAAGGATGGATGAGGGAAGGTAGGAAGGACTGTACTGTAAATGTCTTTACAGCAGCATTACTCTATTTTAATTAACACCGTGATTACTGGATTTGCAATAACAACATCCTCACTGTATTTTTCTCAACAGTATCATTGCAGTTTATGATACAGTGAACTTGCTGTTATATAATTTATTTTACTACACCTTTAACTTATTTAAACGATCACTTATAGCCATATAGTTTTGTAAAGAAAGAAAATCACATATATACATTTTTATTGGATCAAATAATTGTCTCAAACATTTGTTTAAAAAATGTCAAACATTTACTAATTTTTTTTCTTTTTTTCCAGGGGAGGTTAAATTTTTCTAACAATCACCTAATCTTTATTTGTATGGTGCCATAGCATAAGCCCTTTTCAATTATTACCGTTTAGACACTTTGCGGTAGGTAACTGTGAATATTACGGTGAAGTTTACAGAAATCAGTTTTGCTTTTTTTCCCCAACAATCCACTGACATTCACAGTAACTCACTGTACTGACCTTTCACAGTAGGCAGCTGTAGATGTTACAGTAAAACACTGTTAAGTTTACAAAAATCAGTTACAGTGTAGGACGGAAGGAAGGATTGATGGATGGATAGATGAGGAAAGGTAGGAAGGACAGATATATAGATAGATAGATTTGCAGGTTATACTTATATATACATTAATAAAAATCAGTTATGTTGGTAGTTAATTATGTGTCTTTGAGGTCAACCTCTGGCTCCGGTGGTTCTGATATGATTCAGTATTTTGTTGATGAGACACTTCCCTTCTTTTCTTGCTCTTGTTCTTTGAATTTCACTGCGCTCGGCTTATGAGATCATACAAATATCCCCCTTGAATGAGCATGTTTGGCTATTTATCTTCATGTTTCACTTCCACAGCTGGCGTGCTCTCTTTCGCCTCTTTGCTGTCACATGAGAGCGTGTGTTTTTGTGTTGCTGCTCCCCGTGGATCAGGACAAAGACAGGACTGTGTGTCACCCCCTGCAGGTGAGTGAGCGAGCACAGCATCCTGCGTGCATGTACAAAACAAACCAAATGGGGACAAACTACACAGGATAATTCAGTTATTTCACTGGCATTAGTACTGCTTTTGTAGGTCATAAGCAGAAATGGAAACTTGGCTTTAAATCTGAAAAAACACTGAAAAATACACTTAAAAGAGCATCACTGTTTTAAGATCTTTCTCTCTTTTGTCTTGGTTCTAGTCACTGGAGAATCACTGTTTTCTGTCTGGTTTTTAAGCCGCTGTAAAAGTGGCACAAAGTTGAACTGAGACACTAAAAGTTAAATAACTGCTTGAAAACTTCTTCTGAAAGCCAAAGAAAAGAAGGAACTTCAGTGAAACTGTGACAAAGCATTGCTCTGTGAGGCTTTAATGCTCTTATTTCCATGTTCATGTTGGTGTTTCAACAGCAAACATCAATTGTGATACTTTAAGATTATTTATGGTATAGTAAAAATGTAGATGGTATGCACATAATGCCACGGTTGGTGAAAGTGAGTGGAAATAGGCACTGAAGAAGCTCAGACTGACAACAGAAATAAAAGGGAAATTACTCAAATATTAGCTGCTATAATAATCAACATCAGTCGTGGTTGTTATTGATTATACCTCCATAACAAATACTTTTACAACCACATAGACATGAGGACCCTCTTAAAAACACAATGCCACATTACAAGGGGCTTACCTCGAATAAATTTCAACTTAGACAAATATGATGAGGACAAATGTATGGTCTGGGCGTCCACAAGAGTTTGGCTATCATGAATTCCCATTTTAAGTCCTTTTGTCTCTGCCCACACACATCCCAACATGGCTCTGATGGACGGCTGTTAAACATGACTGTGGAGTTTTTCATGCCATTGTAACTGCTGCAGATTGTGGCAAAGTGCTGAACTAAAAATGGATTCATGTTTGGTTTGGAATACACATAAAAAATAAATTAGATAATAATAATAATGAAAAAGTAAATGAAAATACTCTACTCCTACTCTTTTGTAACTAGTCTTAAGATAATTTGTATGATTTGTCCAACAACACAATGTAATCACTCCTTTAAAAAACAAGATGTGTCCTTCAGTTTGTTCCAAAATGCCTCCACAAGTTTGCTTGCATTTTCCTTTTTGATCAGGAGTCAGAAGTTTTTGTACAACGTTGGCACACGCTTTTATCATGTTCATATTTTCATGCAAAAATTGCAGATCCACTCCTCAATCAATCATTCGGCTCTCGTTCTTATACTGTGTCAACGATCATTTCGAACAATTCTTCAAACGCCTCGGATAATATAGAAAAGATTCAGGTGCTGCTTTGTTCAATTTCATCAAAATTTAATGTTAATGCTTAACTTTTAAGCACTTCAATCCAGTGATAACTTTGACAGCACTTTTTAGTTTTAGTCTGTTGCCTAAAATCTTTTAGTTTTAGTCATAATTTAGTCATCTAAATTGTTTTAATTTTAGTCTAGTTTTAGTTGATGAAATTTCACAACATTTTAGTCAACAAAATCTACTGTAAATTTAGTCGACTAAAATATGAAGTGTAAAGTGTAATTCATTTTTTATGTTTTCTTGAATTTCTGAAGTCATGTGTTACACTTGGATAAAATGAAACATCTAATAACCCTTTACTGAATGCTAGTAAAGTCTAAATGTATAACAGAAACAAATTGAACTTTTGTGTGAAATGCAGTCACCTTTATTTAGGCTACCTGGCAGAGCATCTCAGTTACAATACCAGAACTGACAACAAACAGTGAACCTGCTCTACATGAATATATCAGTTCATAAAGAGAGTTTTTTCTGGGGAAAAAGGATGTTGACGAAAACTATGACGAAAATAATTAGTCAACAAAATTAACACTGTTTCAATCAGCAGCTAGCAGTGAATTAAAGACGTCACTTATTGGAAACTTACTACAGTTTTGCATTAAACACAACCTTTCTTCCTCGTAAGAGCACGTTCAGTATTTGACAGTCATACCACGTATAGCACAGCTCTTTGCTGCTCTTCGCTCTAACGTGGGTTTTATTGTTCCTTTCTGGCATAATCTCAAAGACTGGAAGTTTATTTAAAAAGAAAAAACCTTCTATCCAAAAAGACTGGATAAATGTAAAACTGGGGCTAATTGACCATCAAATCTAAAGGGTGTAAGCAATCGCTGAAAATAAATATAGAGAGTCTACAACAGTCAACTGCTGACTTAGTGTTTGTGTGTTTTTGTGTATTGCAGGAAAAAATGCAATATCAGACCTCCAGGAAAAGTAAAAAGGTTAAAAAGTTAAGGCAAAGCAACTTCTTTTTTTGAGAGTGATTTGATCATCACTGGACCTTTCTTCCTGACCTTCTCTGTGACAAAGCTTTCTTAAACCTGATTGGTCAAAGTTTAATAAATCAAATCAAGCTCTGCCCTTAAGGACCTGTGTGTGTGTGTGTGTGTGTGTGTGTGTGTGTGTTCAGATTTAGTGAACTTAGGAAAGTGTTGATCCAGCAGATCCAGAGAGTGTGTGGGTGGTTGGGAGGGCAAGGCAGAGAAGTTTGTGGGAATGTTTCCAGGTTTTCTGTTATTTTGCAGCCAAGTAAAAAAAAAGAATGAAGTAAGAAATGGGTAAAGCTAATTTCATGTTAAATGTGGACACGTGGACTGAACACCCTATCGCTAAAGGATATTTCAAGTGGACATTCGGGGTACTTCAGGTTTTGGCACTTTACCTCTGCACACCATGTTTCATTGTTAACCTCCTTAGGTTTGATTGGATTAAGTCTCTGTCAGACATTTTAGTCTCTGTCAGACATTTGTTGATGAAAATTGTCAGTTCATTTAGTTTTAGTTTTTGTCCATGTGCACTTGTTTTTATTATTTACTGTCTAGTTTTTTTAGTAAACAAAATAAACACTGGTCTGTAAATGTATGGTAATGCTCAATACCAGCTGTGGAACAAAAGAGGTTGGGAAAAGTATGCCGACAAGCAAAACATGACCATAAGGTCTCTTGAACTTTGAACTTGTACTTCCATCCAGCCAATAGTTTTAAAGTTTGAAAAAAAAAAAAATCACATTCACAAAAACAGGATGCACATGACATGACTTTGACTTTTGACCTGTGAACATGAAAATTTGAAAAGCTTCCCTAAATTTGGATATGAGTCTAAAGTCTGGAGAAAATCCTTTAAAAGGATCATTACATTTCCGATGTAGGAACATTCAACACAAGCAGGGCATAAACATGGATTTCTGTGACCTTGACCTTCAACCCCTTTGGCCATTTATTTCCAGTGATTGCTGGTGTGCTTGGCTGATCGGGGCGACAGAGACAACCTACTCGGTTTAAGCGATGCGAGCGATGAGCTGAAGTTGAGAGAAGCTCAGCTTTTTGAAACAATGTAGGAAAAACTCATTTTTGCTGTCTCTGGTTTCCCGGAGCTCTATGAGGGATCTTTGTTCATCTATAGAGATAATAAGAAAAAATCTGATGCTTGGAAAAAGATTTCTGACATGGTGGGGATACCTGGTAATTTATAGGCTACTGTTGGTACATGTAAACACATACATGAGAGTATATGGTCATCCAGAGCACAGCTGATCCGCCTTGGTTGACACACCTGCACCACAGCTTGAAAGATCTGCCCCCTTTTGTTGCTCACATCGCATTCACAAGAACTGTCTGGCTGTACGGTTGGACTGACGGATGACAACCCGTCCACTTAAACCCTCTGGCCTCGCTTCGCAGAGTAAGAGGAGAACCTGAGAATCAAGCCCAGAGTCAACAAGAACCACATGATGGAGTTTAGTTATATCTAACACTGTATTTCTGTTGGCATCAGGAACAGTCCATGAAGTAAAAATCAGACCCATTTCCAAGTGGTATTTGCACACAATGAAACAGTTAGGCCCCTGACATTTCTGTTTCTATCCCTGAAGCTTTTGAAGTCGACATGACATCAGAAGTTCCTCTGAAAAGTCATGCGTATAACAAGCCTCTTTCTCTGCAGAGGAGGCAACACAAAGAAACTCAAGGTCACCCTGATGAGTGTTACATGTTCTCAAAGAAAACCTGAGCACAGGAGAGCGCAACAGTTTATGATGTAAATGTATGATGTTCACTCAAACAGAGGAGCCTTCTGCACAAACACAGACTTTATATCTTCACGGTTAAGATAAATAATCTCATGTTAAATAAACAAAGTCTAAAAGCTAAAAGGGAATCCATAATTTGATGATACATGCATACATTAGCATAAAACAAGCAAACAGGAAGCTGACTGTATGCTTTTAATGTACATTTTCGACTTTTTATCTTAAAAAAGCTCATTGACTGTCATGTTTTGTCCTCAGTTACCATCAAGAATTTTATGTTCCCAGAATGTCTGCTAACATTTTGTTTCAGACACAAAGACACTCTGCAAATGTAAAGACAATTAGTGGTTATAAACGTCAATGTCAAAGATAAAATGAGCGCTAAACTTTGGATGTACGATGCATAATAATGATACAATCTATGGCTATTGAATATAGGACTGTGCATACGAGGATAAACCATGTGGTTCACAGTCACACTGAGTGTTACATGTGATTCATGCACAGCTGTTGTAAGTTTACAATAAGTGACGTCTTTGGTTCACTGCTAGCTGCTGATTGAAGAGCATTTGAATGGCACCAAGAATTTCTGAAGGCAGAGAGGATGTCCAAGACGATGAACATAGAAAACTTCTAAAAACATTCAACAAATTAGACAAATCATTGGAAATGATCGACATCTAGGTATAACAATGAAAGCAGGAATGGTCTCCATTTAGAAACAGTTCAGCAAATTTTGCATTAAACTTTAAACATGACAAAAGTGATTCCCAAAAACATCTGACTCCTAACCAAAAGCAAATTTGTTGAGACATTTTGGAGCAAATGATTTCATGCAATGAAACTTGGATCTTCAAATGATCCCGAGACAAAACGTCAGTCAGTGCTTTGGAAAACACCATCATCACCAAGGATGAAGAAAGCAGGACAAAGCAACTCCAGATTTAAGCACATGTTGATGTTTTCTTTGACATTAAGAGGTCATTTTGGAGGAGGGGGTTCCAGAAGAGTCGTCAGCATCAGAACTATTATATACAGGTTCTAGAAAAACTGAGAGAAAAAGTCTGAAGACAGAGACCACAGTTGTGGAGAAATGTTCTCACTCTTCAACAAGACAACGCTCCAGCTCACACTGCAGTTTCTATCCCAAAAACAAATCACAGAGCTCGATCATCCTCCCTGTTCACCTGATCGAGCACCATGTGACTTTTTCCTTTTCCTGAGACCAAATCTGTGCTCAGAGGAACACGTTTGGAGTCTGTAAAAGTTCAGAGAAGAGAGGTTTGGAGACAACTGTCTGAAGAAGACCTGCTGCGCTGCTCTGATTAGTGAAGACCTGAATGCAGCAGAGTGTTGATGCAGAAGAAGACTGAAGGAGGAAGACACCGAAACATGTTTATGTTCAATAAAATGAGATTACAGCATCAGTCATTCGTAAAAGTGTCCTTACATATGCCTTTGTTTAAAAGCTCACTAAAGACAGATGTCATTAGTGAGATATAATAAAAAGAAGTTTAACCCTGGATTTCCACATAAAGCGAATGCGCCACACCGAAGCGTTGTGATTTTACTCTGACTGAAAGGCTGGTGACATGGCCCACTGGCCGCACCCCGCAGCCCTGTGCAGCTGGAGAGCTCAAGCTCTCGTGTGAATTGAGATATCACACGATAACAAAGCACGTTATAAACTGAGAAAAGAAATAACAACACATCACTTCACTTCTCTAAGGTCGCGTTGCTGGTCCCAACCACACAGCTTCATGATTTAAATCATTTCTATCTGCCTATATCCTTGTAGAAAGGATGTTTGGTGTCATATATAATGTTATATTTCTCTACCTCCACGATCAACTTTTCTTCGTCCATGGCATCGTGTTGCCGTTGACCCTCCGACCGACTGTTGATCTGATGCTCGTGCATCTGGTTGAGACGTAATGACAAGCTATTGAGGAAATTTACGTTCGGGAGTCCATGCATTGGGTTTCATTTTGAGAGTACCTGGAGCACCGGCTGTGGAAATGATCTGATAGACTAGAGAGGGAGCGAAGTGCTCTGCAGTATGATTCGGCAGTGGTTTACTCTATGTGGAATTTGGGGGTAATGAAAGAAAAATATCAGCTAAGAGTCTCTATTTGACACGGTCTTTCTTTGAACCATAACATGCTTGTATCTGTGCTGAGCGTCATCTGTAGCTTGTACACAGAAAGGTTTTCATACCCTCATGGTTTCTGAGCCGCCCTGCTGATGACAGACTTTGGTTTCCACACACATAAATGCCAGCATGTCGCACTTTGAGTCACATGACTGAGGCCCTGTCCATGGGGAGAAGAAAACGTTTTCAAAAAGTTTTACATAAAGACGGCATCATTTCGAGAAATATGTCTGTCCACACGAAAACACAGAAAACCCTGTAGTACATACTGCAGGCCTGTGAGTGGCACTGCAACACTGCTGCAGACATACATCAAGCCCAGAGGAGAAAACATGGAGCGTGCGCATACATGAGAAAAGTGAATAAAACACTGGGTTATGTTGTTCTCCGTGTCCTCTTGTTGCTCACGGTAGTCGATGTGGAGCAGAAGATTTTGCTGTTAAAGCCAAAACAAGCTCAGACGCCTCTGCAGCACAAACACTACACTGCCGTAGTCTGCCATTGTTTCTGCTGATCTTAAGGTGCATGCATATGACTTCAGCCCCACCCCCTTTTTTAAGCCTTCTGCTCAAAAATGACATGCCCATAAAGAGAAGAATATATCTCTGCTAACACAAGGTCCATCTGAATAATTTTGGTGTCATAATAAAAGCAACACTTGTGAGATGTGTCCAGATGTGTAATTATCAGTATTTATGTTACTGGGACAAAGTAAATGAAGACAGAACACGGAATAATTGGAAGATTTCATTCCTTCCTAAAAAAAACACTTTTTTATACTGAATATCCCTTAGAAATGATGCAGTAGCAGCTTTAAAACTCTAAAAATGAATAACAAAAAAATTGTAAACATCATCTCTGCAGAGGATTGCTCTTATAAGGTGATGCAGAGCAAAATTAGAAAGGTTTTATAACAAAATAGTCAGGCGAGAATACTGAGCCAAAGGTCAAAATAGATGTATTTTGTCAAATAAAAGCAAAATTTAATAAATGTGTGTCTAACATGCTAATGCAGCACTTCCTCCACGTAATAACCTCTTTTGGATCGTTGCTCTGACGTTTTTTACTCAAAAAAGTCCATAAATAAGCCTCATGCGGTTACATATAAGGACTATATCTCGGCTGTTGATTGGCCGATTTGGATGATTCACACATCTATCGACTCGTCTGAGCCAATAGAATTGAACTGAAGTGCTCAAATCCCTCCCAGATGGATCATTGGCCAACCACAATGACCAAAATCCGCTGGATCCTGCCCTCCTTGGCTTCGCTCGGCTTGTATGTAAAGAGCTCCAGGGTCCGGAAATTACGTAAAAATTCATTTTTTTTTGCTCCAAACAAACATGGAGGCTATGTGCATCACCTGAGATGATCAGAAGCTCTCAAATTTGATGTTTAATGACAAAACAGCAAAGGTAAGACACACGTTTTGGACTCCTGCGACGGTCTACCGTCTTCTTTGGCTGTTGGTTTCCCAAGTTTTGGTCATAGAATGATGTATTTGGTGTCTATGGAAATGTCTCGGCCTCAGCTTTCTGCAGATGACTCGTTTGTGTGTGTAGCTTGCTGTAGGCTGGAGCTAGAGGCGAAAATGTGTCGTCGAGTGGGATTCTGGGATTCCAGGTGGCGCTCTGCAGATTTAGATTTTTGATGGTTCATGTGCTTGGTGGTTTAATTGTGTTTGGTGTATGTAATAATGGCTTACATGTTCGTGTGGCCGAGCTTTTCCTGTTTAATTTGATGTGCAACATGACTAAAGTCTTAAAGGAACAGTTCACTGCTTTGTGCGGTCGTGTCGAGGAGCTTTACAGGGTCCACTGGGGCTGTAGTAGTTTAAGGGAGAGGTGGGCCTATGATTTCGTCATTTCTGAAGCTATCTGCATTCGTCTGCATGAAATGCTTGGCTGGCATTTTTGGATTTATCCACTCTGGAACCTGTTATCAAAAGTGTGCGTTTCAAGGCACCCGAAACGCCAACGCATATACGATTAAACCTTGAATTTGCCTTTGTTTAAGTATTTAAAAGCTGAGGTTAATACATATGCATGAAGGCAGTGTGTGTGTGTGTGTGTGTGTTATCAGTGGTTTCAAGGGAGTGAGGATGGTTCTGGGGTCACACACACACACACAGAATAATACATGCCCATATTTAGAGATGTGTTTTTCTACCTGTTGGCTTTTCTCAAGGTCTGTTCGATCTGAGCTGAATGTCTGCCCTGATATGAATATGCAGTCACCAGGGAGTAAGAACTAGGCGAGGTCAAGACTCAGAAAACCAGCTTGCGATCTAATTTATTGTATAGCGTGGTGTCTCCGCCCGGGATCCCTTAAAGGATCTCTGCAGCTGTAATTCGGGGTTCTTTCTGATGCTACACTTCCTGTGTGAGGTTGACAGCCTGGAGAGAGACCTCAGCTGAGTAACTTTATTTGTGATCTGATTATTCAATAAATGGACTGATTAATGCCTATGTCCAACCTTAATTAACTTGTCATTGTCCTTCCTGTTTCATTATACTTTGACTGTCCCTGACATTGCACATTCTGCAGTGTGACTACTGCGTATGCACAAATTGCTGTTGCAATGTAAAAACAAACTGTTGTTCATCCCTGCTGGTCACAAACTGTTTCAAGGGGAGTAGTTACATATAGATGGTTAAAAATATGATAAAAAGAATTGCCAATAATCAGACTGTCATAGATACCCACATAACAATGTTTATGGTTTTTAGCAATTTGCCATAAAAGGACAAACCTATAGCAAGGTTCCCACTCTTTTCTAGAAATGATTTTCCAGGACTTTTCCAGGACGTGTCTGTCATTCAACAGAAGAGATAAAAATCTCTCATTCGTTATACAATACAGCAGCACTCTCAGACTCAAAATCACTAGTTTTGGGTTTTTCTTTGGGGAAAAATAAGTCCTTACTGGGATCTGAAAAGTTGCTAAATCTGGCAACAAAGTCATTTGGAAACACCGGGAAGGGGGACTGTAGGGGAAAATGCAAATTTGATTGGCTGGTCAGGTCACGTGGACACGTAGAGGCAGAGAAACTCTGCAGTTTAATTTTAACAACTGAGAATAGACATGTAGGCTATGCACACGTTTTTTTTTTTTTTTTTTTTTAACAAGTTTGCATTCACTAACAAGGAAGAGGGAAGCAGATTGAGGATAAATAATTTTCCAGGACATTTAACTTTTTCTCTCATTTTCCATATGTTTTCCATGACTGGAAAATTGGTCAATCATTTTCCAGGTTTTCCAGGACATGTGGGAACCCTGCTATGGGGCTGTGTCACATCAGCCAAGCCATAACACAAAGTTAATTTAAGAACATGAATTTTCAGAACAGAAGTGACTCTGCCCTCAGGGAGAGGAGGTCGCGTCGCCACAGCGGTGCGAGCAGGGAGGAAACCTTCAGAACAATAAGATGAACAGATGAGACAGCAGAAGCTTGGGGATTACACACACTTCTATGAACTTTACTTACAGCATAAGGTGATAATTCAGAGGGTTTACAGCCAATAAGTCTGAAGTTTTATCTCTGAGGTTCTAATATACTTACAAACAGACCTGACCTTTCAGGGTTTAACACAACATCTGCTCCAGGTCCTCAGAGGTCTGCATTAAAAAGCACATTTCACACCGTCTGAACTAGATCTCAGTCACAGAAGTCAAGCCACAGCTGTTTGCTTTCTTTCAATTTAGCAAAAAAAATCATGTTTTCTTTTTTACCTTAGGTCATCTTCAAGCAGGGCTGTCCTGACATCATCACCCCAAAGCCCCGCAGTATTGCCGTGGCTACTCTTCACGCTCGACATTATGTGAAGATACAAGGGCGTAAGTTTGATTCTGACATTGGTGGGGACATAAAAGTGCTCCTGAAAGTTGATGTGTTATGTTTATGACTGTTATTTCACGTCATGTAGAGTTGATCAAACAAACAAGCAAACTACCATATTCAGAAAAAAATATTCAGGGATTGACATTAATGTTCATACTGCATATCTGAATATCTACAGTTAATACAAGAATTTACTGCTTTCTTTAAAGCTATAAGTTAAAGGGTAGTAATGAAAGACAAGGAGGCAATTTAGCAGAGTTTTTCTTATCTTCACTGAGTGCAAGTGTGCATCATATGCTGGCTGTACCTGATTACCAAACACATACACACACGTACGCAAGCACACAGACACAGATACAAGTGTTAATGTAAATGAAACCACTGTCAAGATGACACCACGTGACCCCAGCAGAACAAATGCCCAACATGCGGTATGTTACTTTTTTAAAAGAGAAATCTACATAAAGTGTGTTTTAATTTTCATCTACTTTACATTTTCATTTCACAGTGACATTGTTTCTTCTATGTCTCTTAATCTACTTCTTCAACATCCTTTTGTTTGGAGGTGGAACATCCATTTCTTTATACAGAAGTGAAGGGAGCGGCTGCTGTTATTTATAACTCTGTTATTGCTGTCTAACCTTGATTTTTGTAACCAAACAGACATTGTCAGGCTTTTATCTAAGTGTTATGTTGATCCTCTGCAGCTTTATTATGGTGAAAACAGTTATAGCTACATAAGGAATAAATTTAATTCCTGCAATAAGGATTTCTTTTTGGTGGAAACATCACTTTTGCCTCTTTTTTACAGTAAAATTTACATTTGTGTTAAGAGAGGGACAAAAAAGTTTGTGTAACTTCTAAATTGAGTTGACTTTGGTGGTAGAGTGAGCATCAGATCCCTCCTGGGTTTGGGGGCACAACAAGCCCAATAAGCGACTGCACTACTGGAACAAGCCAAGAAACCGCAACCTGCAACTGCCAATATTTACAAGCAACTTTAACAAAGAAGCTCAAAGTCGCTTATAGTAAGAAGACCTGGCAACTATGGCTCTGGCGTAGTCGTGCATGCGCCGTGTGCGAGAGTGTGTTTGGAGGTGGCCAGGAAACTGTACTTGTACTGTACTCCTGCTGTACTTGTGTTTTGCTTTATTGTGAGGAGCTGGGAGATAATCAGGGAGAATTCACACAGACAGAAAAGCAAGCCCAAACAAGCAACTACACTGTAAAAAACAAGCCCAAAAAACTGCAACCTGCGACTCACAAGATTTACAAGCGACTTTGGAGAAAAACAAGCCCAAAGTTGCTTATAATAAGTGGACTTGGCAACACTGTTAGCGTATCCCTTTAAACATTAATAAGAAGACCTTTGTTCTTCATAACATCCCTCTGTTATCAGCGGATTAATGTCTCTAACATTCAATGGAGGTAAACGGCTGTATTTGTTAATGTTAAGTGTTTGACAGAAGTAGGCTGCTGCATTCATCTTTTAAATGACCTCTTGAAATCCTCCTGAATCAGCCTCTTTATTAATGTTACTCAAAGTGTTTTAATGAACAGCAGTGACAGTGATCACTCTTTGGTAGTTAGCCATCTCTCCACAGGAAGGGGGTACAAGGACAGACAAAGAGTCCGTTACTATTCAAGGTGATCTATCACAAAGAAATCCGATTTGTCCAAAGTGTTGAATGCTTTTGTGCCGCTGCGTGAGAGCTGTGCCACATCCACATTACTCATTTCCACTTGTACAGTTCGTGCTGAAGTACACCTGCACTTTCTTTCAACGTGATCCTTTTACAGCTCACAATAGCGGGTTCAAGCTGGTAGAAACGGTTATTAATGCTGAACCGCGTCAGGACAAGGCCGACACTCATGTGGAGCTCTGTCAGTGACCACTTGCTGGAGGGAGGGTACGTAAGGTTGGAGCTGCAGCCGAGCAGGCGAGGACTGAACTGAACTGCCAAGAACGTGGCCTTCATCCTGTTCAGACAACACTGAACTAGTGTATGGAAGAAAAAGAGGGAGAGAAGAAAGGATGGAAGGAGAGAGGAGAGAAAGCAGGAGTCAATGTGTTTGGCAGAGATAAGACGGCAGACCTGGACAAACAGCTACAACAAGGAAGCCGTTTTCCACGCCAAGAAAATGAGTGATGAACGAGGGGGGCGAGTTTGGAGTCATGCAGAGATTAGCTGTCATGCTGTTGGTGTGTAATGTTGAAAATTTGACCTTCAATTAGAGACGGCAATCATCTTATTAACAATTTCATGATCTTCCTCGTTGCTGTCTCTAAAACAGGCTTCACACAGCTCTGATTAACAAACATAAATGAACTTATTGATGAGCATGAAGGATGAAGGTTTATATAAACATCTGTACTGAATGAAGTGTTTTGTGATGTTAAAGGAAGTTTTTAAAAAATATGAGATGATAGTCTGTTTTCATTGAGATTTATTTTTTTCACCTCCATCTGATCTGATATTAAATAATATCCATCCATTATCTACACCACTTATCCCTGTCAGGGTCTAAGGTATGGAGCCTATCCCAGTCAATCGCAGGGCCACATACAGAGACAGACATACCTTAGGGCAATTTAGAGTCACCATCCAACCTAATAAGCCTGTTTTTGGACTTTTGGAATTTTAGTCTAATTTTAGTTGATGAAATTTCACATTTTAGTCGTGTAAAGGGTAAGGCATTTTTATGAATGTATAAATGAACAGAAACAAATTGAACTTCTGTGTGAAATGCAGTCACCTTTATTTAGGCTACCTGGCAGAGCATCTCAGTTACAATACCAGAACTGACAACAAACAGTGAACCTGCTCTACATGAATATATCAATTCATAAAGAGAGGAGCTCTGATTGGATCGCTCCCCAACTTATCCCACCACCACCAAGCTAAGGCAGCTGTGATTGGATGTCCCTCTTATCTCATCCAACCTTTCCACACAACCAAAGTAGCTGTGATTGGATATATTCCTAACTTGTCTCTACTTTCTACATGACCAAATTAGGTCTGATTGGATTAAGTCTCTGTCAAACATTTTACTCTAGTTTTCATTTGTTGAGGAAAATATCAGTCGGTTTAGTTTTAGTGTTTAGCCACATGTACTTGTTTTTATTAGTTACTGTCTAGTTTTCATCAGGGGAAAAAAGGTTGTTGACGAAAACTATGACGAAAATCTTTACTCAACAAAATTAACACTGCTACCCGCTGCACCACCATGCCGCCCCTGCTGTCAAATGATTATTTTTATAGATTTTAACACTTTGTGTCCAGTATTTTCAATATGTTACACGCAGAGTAGATTTTAGGTCATGGCTAAGTTGCAATATCTTGCACAAAAAACAAGACAAAAGAGGAGTTGAAGCTTTAACAGCCTCAGACATAAGTACATATTTTCTTTTGACAGTTCTTTACATGAATAATTCATTCAGAAGCCTCAAACCATCACGTGAAAACCTACATTTACCCTCAAACAGCTGCTCACATTGCCTTGTACATGTTTTAGTGCTGTATGTTTGTGTTTTGTGTTTGTTGCTCAGTAAAGAAAAATTTCGATTTGATACCACAGAGTCACATTAATTTCAATAAATCTGAATCTCCGAGAGCCTTTTTTACATTTCATGTTTCAAAGCAGAGATGATCTGATTTCATGTCATTGAGTAAAAAGCAGCAGCATAATGGAAGCACTTACGTGAATATGCGAATGTGAAATAATGCATTTATTCATGCCACTTAAACGCACACCAACACTCCCGCTGCCCCTCTGCTGCTGCTCCAAATTCGTCTAAAACCTCACGCTGCCCAAGAATTACTGACTTACACATGAATGCAAACACACAGAAATATTGCTCGGGGCAACAGCTGTGGCAATAGGATAAAGTCAGATCCACAGCATGCGTGCAGACTTTCTCTCGCACACACTCAGGTCGTCAGCTCGCTGCAGAACTGAAGAGTCGAGCAGGAAGCCCAGAGCTAGCCTGCAGGCTAACGCACACACTCACATAACACACACATCAGACCTCACAGCGCACGCTAATCCACACGGAAATGAAAACACACATCAGACCTCTGACTCGAGAAAATGATAAGAGGACTACAACACACTCACACCTGATTAAAGGTTTAGCCTCAGCTTGCTTTGGGTGACGATAATGAATTGTTACCTGATATCACCCCTGGACCGTAGAGAAGGTGCTGGTATTTAACCGGAAACAGCCCGGCAGCTTCAACTTTTTTCTCTGGTTGAAAATGAAAATTACTACAACACAGTAAATCACGTTGTTTCTTTAGTTTCAGACTTGTTTCATAACAAACAACATCAGACATCTTCGTCAATATGAGCTGCAGTTTTGCCTTTTTTCCTCCAGCTTTTGCATTTTGTTAAGGGATATTTTGGTCCTTATTTATTTTTTGCTGTTCTGCTCGTCTCTGGTTCTTGTCTTGCACACTGCTCGGGATTGTTGGTGTGGACAGCCTGTTGCTGTGGACCCACATAGCTCCAGTTTCTACAGCTGCATTTATGTGGCCTCTCTTTTAGCCCTATTCTACTATCATTGCAGTTCTTAATAACAACCTCAGAGTGAATAATCAATTAAAATACATGGTAACTCCGGCAAATAGCAGTTATATATTAGTTTAGCTGTACCAACATGGACCACCTGCTGCTGAGGACCTGCTTGACTCCAAGTGCTTAATCCTACATCAACAGAAATGACATAATTTATGGGAAATTCTTACTTAACTCTTTAATAAATCAGTCAGTTTCCCCAAAAAACACATGTAAAAGACAACCTAAAGTAGAATGATTATTGCTCTTGAAACCTTCCAAAAATAGGGTATTTTTCCTCACCTATTGTTTTTTTTCTTTTTAATCAAGTTCCTATAGATGAATGTAACTTGAACCTATATGGTGGAAAACAAAATATAACCAGAACATGAAGTCTTTCCTAAAAAAGTTTAAAAATTTCATTAAAGTACATCAAAAAATGAATTTTTACACCTTGTTTTCTTAGCCTATGTGTGTTTCCAAAATTGGAGACTCCAAACGGCACAATTTGGCACATTGGGAACCATGGGGATATTCCCAGGGGCGGCTGGCCTATAGTGGGCGATAGTGCACCGCCCTCCTGAAGCCACGTGAAAAAAGAGAGAGAAAAGACTTTATTGTGCCAGTCTAAGTCTTCATATTAAGTCTCCATATTATTGTCTAATCAGCAGCCTGAATATCGCTGCGATGTCACTGTCCAAGCAGCAGCCTGCAGCATCAATTTTGTTTCTGAGGAAAAAAAAAAAGTTTATGAAGAGGAGACCTATGAAATTTATTGATTTTAGTTTACAATGAAAATACATTTTTGCGGCAATTGATTTCAAAAGTAATTTCTAGTCAGCAAAAGGAGTTTATATTTATCTGACAAACTGTGTTTTTTTCATCTTAAAATTGCCTGGAGCAGCAATGTGGAAAATCAAGGATACTTCTCACTTCATTGCACCGTGATGCATCGTGATATTAAATCTAATTGAATCGTAAGAAGAGTGAAGATGCAGTTTTTTCCTGACCACTGTCACTGTTGACAAATGTGGAAAAGTGCTGTACTCATGGTGGATTCATGTTGAGTTTGGAATAAAGATAAAATATAAATAAATATATTTGATTTTAGTCAATAAAAAATATTATATATAATATGAAGAGTATGTCTTTGACCTACTCTTTCGTAATATACTCTTTTGATATGTCGCAATACAAATAAAGATTGAATGATATTTCAGTATTTTGGTACGTAACAACAGCTAGTGACATGGCTGAAAGTGCTCCTAGCAGCGCTGCACCTTTAAGGAAAGTGAGCTTGGATATATTTCTTTCAACTTATCTATGAGTCCAATTAAGTCTGCAAACCATATTTAGGTCTTACACCTACATTTAAGTTTTCCATTTATCATTAAGGCCTTGAACCCATCCTTTCAGTTATCTTTTAAGTCGTCCATGCATTAATCCCACATAAGAAATCTATGTAGCCTATTAGCCTCCCACGTGTGTCTTCACACAGTCTAAGGGTCTGGCACTCAACCAAGAATAGCTGACCACTGAACATGTGTAGAGTTACACTGACCATATCCAGGATCTGCAAGTATGCTGCGAACACATAAAAGCAAGTGAAAACATCTCAGTGCGTGCGTCAGTCAGCATCCATCGTCTGTCCCAGTCATGGCCGTTTAATAAAGTCCTGTCTGAAGACGTTTGTTTCCAGCATTTAATGAACATCTCATACTATTATTATGCAGAATATGGATGTTTGTTCTTCTGCCTGTGCGCATTGATTGTCTTCTGTTTACTCCGGTTCATAGGTCATCCCAAGCATCCACAGAAAAAGGAACGTCATCGTCACGAGTCGAAATCACTCATATTGGGCTCAGTATCGGTTTCCTCTGTCGTTGAAATAGTGCCAAACACAGTGCTCTGAAATTTTTCGACCAATCGTTTCCAACCCAACACCAGTAGTCTTGGCCCATTCTTACAACTGCTGAGTATCTGATACAACACCACTTAAAAAAATACTGAAATAGCCCTTTAATTGCAGCAACCTCCCTTGTTTTAAACCTCTTTTGCAGAGGTATAAAAAACTTACACAATAGGCTTTTTTGCAGAAGCAGAACTATGGCTGCATGATCAACGCAGCAGTTTTTGTCAGAAGACAAACAGACAAACTCATAAAAGCCTCACACCTCCATCCTACTAAATAAATCATCATTCTGAAATATTGCCCCTTTATTCCAAAGAGGACTTGTTGAACAAGAAACCATTATCCAAAAACTCTGTCTTCTCCACACTGTCATCCTCTGTTTGAGTTTCACATCTCATTTCACAATATTAAAGGAGAACCCACTTTAATACCACTCGAGGTGTACCTTTCATTTCTGGGTCCATTTTGTTGTTTGATGGTTTGTTGTTTTTCCTGGAGGCAGAGTGTTCTCCACAAACACAACATAACAGCCTTTCATCATAAACTAACTCCTCTGCTGCTTTCAACATCACACACAATAATGATGGACATTTAACAATGTTACAGCGGCTGGAGACTTCACTTTAAAACATGAAACAGTATTCAATAATTTCCTGACCGCAGGCAGGGCTTTGTTTAATGTCACAGTGCTGGGCTTTGTGACGATGTCTTTAAAGAAGGACACTATCATGGTCCGGTCCAAGGACACAAACTGAACTAAGAATACAATCAGAGTCAATAAAGGCTGACATAACTAAGATGTAAAACCATAGAAAAGAGCGGAGATGGAGCCTTGGCTCAAAAACTCCATTTTGTCCGAATACTGCCAGAGTAAACTGTATTTACAACCACTGATGTACTCTCTCATTTACTACACCTATAGATGCAGCCACTGCACTTTCTTGTCTCTTGTCTTGTCCTTCCTGTTTTATTTTGAAATCACTAACCCTTGTGTCTGTTCTAGGTGTCCTGCCTCCGTCACCCACCTTTTTTTTTAATTATTCATGTCAAACTTAAAAACGAAAAAAAAAAAAACATCAACAATTAGAGACACAGATCTATACATCATACACATATTATACATGGTATATACACATATTACCATATCATCTATAATGTTTGCACGCATACTTATTTAAATGCACACTCTTGTATTCATAATCATTTATCTCCTAATTAAGCATATACAAACAATAAGCTTCTCCACAAAATATCTGTTCTAAACTAAAATGTTATGTTATTTACAATAATTAATTGCATATGTTAATACTGATCAGTGTTATTTAGGTATAAAATCAAGTTATCATTCAATTACTCTTATGAATATAATAATACTTGTCTATAATGTAATTTAAATATTTCCCTATTATTGCACATTTTTAAAGTGGCATCCAGGCAGTTCCAGAGTTTGACACCACAAACAGAAATGCACATACTTTTAAGAGTTGTATGGACCATCGGACAAATTAAATTATGTTCACCCCTTAAATTAAAGCCCCCCCCCTTGCTTTATATAGCACTACAATATCATAACATTTTAACAATTTGGAGTAACCTGTTTCCTATCACTCCTCATTACCTCTTGTATTTAACCTTGTGTGTCTTACTGTCTTGTTGCCGGTTTTTGATTCTTCATAGTCTTCGTCCCAGCATTCATACGATTGTAAAAAGGTTGTTGTAAATTTTACTGCAATTTACTGGCAACAAGATGCCAGTAAGTTACTGTAAATGTCCATACAGTAGTGTAACATTATTTTAATTTATAGCATTATTACTGTATTTTCTATTATTGTTTTACTACTGTATTTTTATTCAAGGTATCATTACTTTGTTTCAATTTACGGCATCATTAATGCATTTTTAAAAACAACATCCTTACTGTTTTTTCATTTACAGTATCATTGCCGTATGCTATTTTAATACATTTTAATTACAGTGAGCTGTATTTTAGTTTATATGACTATATCTTTAACTATTGTAATGATAATTTATTTGCAAGATACAATTTTGTACATAAAAAAATCACATACATCATTTTTTATCTACTAAAATTCATTTATTAAACATTTGTTTCATCAAAAAATGTGAAACAAATACTCTTGTCTGCTATTGGTCAGTTTTTCTGGGCAACATTAATTATTCTCTTGATCCATTGCCCTTTTCAGTAACGGTATGGTAACTGTAGATTTTAGGGTAAAATGCTGTTAATTTTACAGGAATCAGTTTGTTTTCCCACAATCTTTTTCCACTTACAGTAGTTTACTGCATAGATTTTTTACAGTAGGTAACTGTAGATGTGGTAAGTGTAGTCTAATCAAGCCGTATATTACCTAGTCTGCTTTTCAACCTTGCCTCTTGTTTTTGGATCTTGTTGCCTTATCTGACTGCCTTTCCGTGTACCAAACTCCTGCCTGAATTAAGGATTAAACCTTTTTGCCTTTTACCCAACTGTGTTCTGTGTTGTGCATTTGTATCCATCTTTTCTGAACCACATTTCATGACAGCCAAATCAACTGAGAGCAAACCTGACCCCAAAAATTCCCCTTTGACTTTACAATCGAGGACGGGCAGAGTGGGCAGGCCCTGTCAGGGACCTGTCAGGGACCAGCCAAGACCAAGAATTTTTAAGTAGCTGCATCTGTGTGCATCCATTTTTTTTCATTAATACACAGCTGGCATCTACCCACTGCTCTTTAAAGGCACGGTATGTAAAATTCAGCAGCCAGGGGGATCTTAAGAAAAGAAAGCAACCACAGAGTCAAGATGTAGTGACCCAGTCACCCCCGTCCGCCTTCACTGTTAACTGCTCTTTATATTGAGGAGTCCATTCAGTAAACGCTCTGTGAGGTGTGTCTACTAAACAGAAAACCAGCGTTTCACAAGAATCAAGGAATCCACTTTCAGAGGCGTTTTTTCCATCATTATGTGAAAAGTATCCAGGACACATGGTTTGCTGTGTAGTGAAAACACATCATGGAGTGCTGTTTTTATTGGCAAGAGACTTCAATTCAAAAAGAGTGGTAACACTGAACGACGGCAAAGAGACAGCAGATCTCTATTGTTTGTACATAATATATATAATGTGTGTATAAACGTGGTGTCATCCATCCAGCCATGCAATATCCAGGAGTCCCAGGGGGCTTGAGCCTATCGCAGCTGAACATACCCTGAACGTCTAATTTACGATACCCTCTGAAGACCCTTGAGCTACAAATGCACATATAAAAACTGCGATTAAATCATCAAACATTTTTTTTTTTCAATTTTTTTTTCTGCATAAACCTCTTGAACCACTTCAGCTCTATCAAAACTACCAAATATACTATATGTATTGTCAGGATTTTAACCCTTTAAATGCCAGTTTGAATATGTGATGCTTGTATGTTTCGGTTTATATTATTATGAGGTCAATGTCAGGTTGGAAAAATGCAAATGAGACGAACAGGTGAAGAGTCATCATCCATCTGTTATCTCTACCAGCTGAAACCTCTCCCAGCTTACATTGGGTACACCTGAGCTGATCGGCAGCCAATCACAGAGCCACATAAGAGAGACAGATGACCATTCACCCTCACAAGGGCAACCTGGAGTCACCAAGTGGCCTAATGAGCATGTTTTTGGTCTGTGGGAGGCAGTTAATATTGTCGACTAATTATTTTCAACCTTCAACCTTTTTTTCCCCTTGACGAAACTAGACTATAACTAATAAAAACAATTGAACGTGGACAAAAAAACGAAAATAAATTAACTTACATTTTCATCAACAAATGATGAGAGAGACAAAATCCAATCAGACCTAATTTGGTCATGTAGAAAGCAGAGACAAGTTAGGAATCACAGCTACTTTGGTTGTGTGGAAAGGTTGGATGAGTTAAGAGGGACATCCAATCACAACTGCCTTAGCTTCATGGTGGCGGGATCCCAGTGTAAAACATGACTTTAGAAATTCAAGGAAACATTAAAAAATGCCTTACACACTACACTTCATATTGTGGTCGACTAAACTTACAGTAGACTTCGTCGACTGAAATGTTGTGAAATTTCATCAACTAAAACTACACTAAAATTAAAACAATTGAGATGACTAAAGTATGACTAAAACTAACAGATACTTTAGGCAAAAGGCTAAAACTAAATTAAAAAGTGCTGTTAAAATTAACACTGTTTGGAGGAAGCCAGAGTGCTCTAAAAGAGCCTACTCATGCACAAGGAGAAGATGCAAACTCCGCACAGAAAGGCCCTGAGAAAAGGATCGAACCAGCAACCTTCTTGCTGTGAGGCTCACGCAATACCTGCTGCACCACCATGCTGCCCCTACTGGTGTCATATGAGTGGATTTCTGTTTCCCTTGAAAGAAAGACTAATGAAGAGTCACTTGGTAATTGGGTTTGTGCTCAAGTTGAAGCACCCCTATTTGGAGATTAGCAAATATCACCAGTTTATGTTCACAAGCTTTCAGAGACGGATAATAGTGGCTGAACAGGTGAAGACATGGAGCCATATCATGCTCACAGACCTCTTGTTTTTGTTACACAGCATCATTGAGGATTCTGACATTGGATTTTTCTGGCACTAGCTGCACACCTCAGAGCCCAGTGCTCGCTGCTGGCTCCATCCCAGTCCTCTCCTCCATCCCCGCTCAGGGCAACATTAGCCGTCTCCGTTGCCTCCACAGGTTGCCTATAAATCATTGCCATGCAGGCCAACAGGCAGTAATAGAGACAGATAGTCTCTCTTAGACTGCATTAATGAAGTGTTGTTCCTGGAACCAGCACAGCCGATGGAGCGATCGATATGGCATTGTTTTCTGCTGCAGCATCACACCACATCTGACAGCACTCAGAGCAGGTGGGCAGTTAAGAAGAGGGAAATTAAGGAAACAGCTTTGATGAGGATTTTTTTTAGAGATAAAAATGAATACCTCTTTTGAGTCTGGAAACTCTGAACACTGTTGTTTTCTTTTTTTTCTTTTCTTTCTTTTTTTAAATCTATATGTTGTTGGAAAAAAATGGTATTCCTGAATATTAAACTTCAATTTCTCCCATTAGTTTTTCATTAATTTTGAAATCAGGCTGCTTAGCATTGAGTATGAGTATAACCTGGCAGCAACATTAGCCCACGCACTGATGGCCTGATTAAACCTGATTAAACTACTTTTACATTGGCTCTTTGTCAGACTATACTGTCTTGTCCCATCTGCGAGGTCGCCATAGTCCATACAGCCAACCTGAAATCACACATTCAGAAACCCCCTTTGCAGAAGTCCCTTGAAGCTGATTTTTGCCTTGCCATGCACATCCACAAAATTTTTCCAGATGGAGACGAACCCCGAAATTCCACTTACTTCGGAAACGCAGCGTTGCTCATGGTCTGACTGACGCTGCGTGCAACCTTGGCCACTGGCAGCAGAAGCAGAGCGCCACAGTAAGAAACATAATCACGATAGAATTATGACGTGCACCATAACAGCTACGTTTATAGGCAAAACAAAAAGTGAACAAATGGTTTTACAGCCAGCCCACCTTTGAAAGGACTTTCCACCGATTACTTTTCACTGATTTCCATGCCTTCTCTGCATCTACAATGGTTGAGTCCATAGCAGAATTAACACTTCATATTCTTAGCTAATTAATGCCTTAAATGTCTAGTACTAACGTTATATTATCATAAATTTTAATCCATAGACAAGGGAGAAAACACACTCACTTGTTAACTGTGATCTATTCTTGTGAAATCTCTTTATTTTCCATGATATGATATGATATTCCTGTATATATTTCAAATGATCTGGAAGATCTGAGCGATTGTTTTCCTGTTTTGGGTGGATCTGCTTGGCAGTGATTGACACAGAGTTGAAGTAGCTCACGCTGAAAATAGACTCACGTATTTCAAGTGATCATGGCCCAGCAGGAGGCTGCCAGTTTGTGCCAAAGACAGAGCGAGGTGCAGGTGGTGGTTGGATGGCAACAAAATGGTGAACCACCCGTGGTGGTTTGTGTCTGTGCAGCAATTAGTGCAGAAAGCATAATCAAGCTATAAGCTGAAAATGATCTGACCAACCGTCATATGCTGTCATTATGATGTTACTTGTTTTTTTCCTGACTGTGCTAAAGTTCAAAGGTCATTGGTTGTCAGTCATAGCAACAATAGAGGGTGTGCATATGATGTCAGCCAGCATGAGTGAGTGCAATGCCGGAAACTGCGTAGCCAAAGACTCAGGGCCGCATCATAAAATTGTACCAATCAGAGACTTCCTGGAGGGAAATAAAGCACTCTGAAATTTGCCGCCCAATTGTAATTTCATACCAAACATCGTTTTGTGACTGTTCGTAGACTAAAAAAAACATTAATCAATGGGGAGTTAACAGAAACTCTTAAGTCAAACCCTTATGTGTTTTGAGGAGAGTTTGTTTTACGTTCTGAAACGCAGTAGCATCCGCCTGTGACATTACATGATTGGCCCATAACAAAATGTGATTGACGAAACAATCATCCAATCCTCTGCTGGATATGCCTCTGAATGGTTCTGCCCTCCCAAAACACTTTCTATGTGCTCTGTCCCAGATGGGACTTCTAACGGTCTGCCTGACTTGTCGAGTTACCTGCACACATGTCCCTCGAATGAAAGTCATAGCATTTCCAACCAGAGCCGGCACACATGTCCAGTGTGAACCAGTGTTAATTTTGACAGCACTTTTTAATTTAGTTTTAGTCTTTTGCCTAAAATATCTTTTAGTTTTAGTCATAATTTAGTCATCTAAATTGTTTGATTTTGGTCTAGTTTTAGTTGATGAAATTTCACAACATTCTAGTCAGTGAAATCTACTGTAAATTTAGTCGACTAAAATATGAAGTGTTAAGTGTAAGTCGACTAAATTAACGCTGGTTTGAACCACCATCGCTTCTCAGTTCTCATTCCTGCACCAGTTTGTATGGGCTGAAATCTCTGAGGAATGTTCCCAGCACAGTGTCTCTTCCAGTTCTGAAGACAAAAGAAGGTCCAGTTTGATGGCAAGATGTGCTTAATAAAGTGGCCGGTGTGAGTTTGACATTGTCCCTAGTGTTGTTGCCCACCTCTTCTCAACCAACATTTTTCTCTTCCCCCTTTCTAATGTGATTTTCTCTCAAATCATTCTTCAGTCTTGCAGGCCCTGTCCTCCTCTTTTCCTTTTTTCCCCTCTTTTGACTCATATTGTCCTCCATCTTTCCACTCTCTTCAAAGACTGTCCGTCAGCCCTCCTCAGCTCTTTTCTCCCCTTTATTTCCACTTTAAGCTGCGTTGTCCATCTCCTGCCTCTTTCCCATCATTATTCTTCATCTCCTCCCTCTTCTCCTCCAACAGTTTCCTCCAATTTCCCCCTCGACGTTCTTTATTTCCTCTCCTCCCTCTTCCTCATTTTTCCCTCCCCCCTCTGTAACCCTTCCTCCTCTCCATCACATCGTTTCCTTCCTTTGCTTGTTCTCCGGATGATGAACGACTGCTTGTTGCTCTCATCCATCTACCGGGCAGGCCCATCTATCTATCCCGTGACAAACACAGAACATACCGGCGTGACCCTGCACACACATGCACGGTGAAGGTGTCCACAAAAAGATGAGGAGTCATTTGGATGGGCTCGGCTCCACACACACAAACCTCCTCTCTCGATGTCGAACAGCCTCTGATTAAAGAGCCTCTATAGAAAATCAATACCTCCTTCATTACTGCTGCATCCCCCCCCCGTCCCCTCCACTCGTCCAGCCCTCTCTCCTTTCACATGTACTCCACTGGGAAAGCAATAACGCGTCTCACATGAAGTAAATTCAGTGTGGACAAGTGGTAATGAAAAACTGACACACCACACAACTTATCAACAACAATATCACTTTGATCAATTGATTTAGTTTTACAGTGCATGGAGAAGTCGTACAGAATGTTTCAATAATTTACACCAGGAGAAGAGAAAAGATGCTAACATGATGGGAAGAAGCATTAATATGGAAGCCGTTAGGGCATTAAACTGATAATGGTGATATCAACTGTAGTTCAGCTCTACTAGTACTCACATTTGGAGTACATGTACTCAGTTTTGGTCAACTAGTGCACGAGTAGACTTTACTAGTGAAGCAGAAAGTCTCATTAGTACCGTATTTTCCAGAATATAAGTAGCATCAGTCAAAAAATGCATCATGAAACGGGAAAAAATATATATAGGTCGCACCGGACTATAAATTGCATTTATTTAGTGCTCTGATATAGAGGTGGTTGCCTTGTATGAAGCGGTAACACCAAGAAGGCCCACCTGCCTCATTTATATTCATCTCCTTGGCAGCTACCAGGGCGTGGAGACGTAACTGCACCGTTAACAAGTCTCTCCCGGCAGCACGTTGTTCAAGCAGCCATCTGTGGACTCGTTCCTCCAGCTCTGGCCATCTTGCTTTCAGCCCGTGATTAGCTTTCTTCATTTCTTCATTGCAGTGAAAGTAACCTCTGCTTTTCGTCAGTCCCTCACGAGTTTCTCACTCACTCCAAACTTTATTTCTGCTTGATTACCGCTTAATATTTTACTACCTGCAGTTTGTTATCTGCAGAATAGGATTTTCATTTATGGGGCATTTCGTTTATGTCTAGCCTAGCTTAGAGCGCCCTCTCGCGGCTGTAGACGGTAATGTTTACTCCTTGGTTCATGTCAGTCAGTATAAATTAATGTTTAAAAAACATGTTAAATTATTTATTTTTTGATATATAAGTCACACCTGACCATAAGTCGCAGGACCAGCCAAACTATAAAAAAGTGTGACTTATAGTCCAGAAAATACGGTACTACTAGACTGTTTTGGGTCTACTTGCCCTGGTACCATTTCCAAACTACAGAACCAAGTTCTGTGAGACTGGTGAAGTCAAAGTGGGCACCCCCGGTCACTTTTTGGGCTCTGCTCACCCATTTAGCTGTGTTGCTCATTCCGAGAATGCACAACCCTTACAAGTTCTACCTCATTATAAAGGTGATTAATCAGGCTTTGAGCAAGACGACAGGCTTTGAGCAAGAAAACATTAAGCAAGAAGTGACTGCTCGAACAGGGATTAGCATAGATGCTAACAGCTTCAGTAGCAGTTTCATCAGGTCTGGACCACATTTCATTATTAAATGAAAAACAAATACCAACACGACAAACTTCTCTATAGCAAGGATATTTTTACTCCACTTCTGACATGTTTTGACAAGAGTCTGTTTCACGAAGTGGCTAACGTTCTGAAGCGCAGCTCCAGCCTACAACAATATCTGTTTTTCCCCAGATGTACAAGTGAAATATTTTCAACGGTCCATCTGGTGTGCCAGGTTACTAGACTGGGATGAGTGAAAATCCCAGAAGATCAGCAGTTTCTGAATTACTCAAGCCAGCTTCTTTGGCACCAACATCCACGTCACTTAAATCACCTTTCTTTTCCATTCTGATGCTTATTTTGAACTTTAGCAGGTCTCCCTTACCATGTCCAGATGCCTTATTGCATTGATTTGCTGCCATGTGATTGGCTGGATAGCTATTTGCATCAACAAACAGTAAATCAGATGTACCTTAGAAAGTGGCAAGTGAGTGCGTAGTTAGTTAGTTAGTTAGTTAGTTAGTTAATTAGTTAGTTTATTTGTCCTCGTAGGGAAATTGGGGTGTGGCAGGAATCACATTTGGCAACAAAATACAAAGTCAACACTGATACAGTGTCAAAAATAGACAAATAAAAACACATCAACATTACTAGAAACTCAAAAAATGCACTCACACAGAGAAGAAAAGCAACTAAGTATTTAATGTATGAATGAGAAAATGAGAGGTTTTCAATTTTCCCCTTCCAACTTCCAAGTGCCTACACTGCAAAAACTCAGATCTAGGCGAGTGTGTTTGTCTATTTTCAAGTCAAAAATATCCAAAACACTTATTCTAATCCACATTCACTTAACCAGTCCAGATAAATATCGTACTTTAAGGAATAAAAGGCAAAAATAAGGCTTTGAATTGCTTGTAATAATAAGAAAATATCTGCCAGTTAAACACTCACTGAGGGTCTTAAATAAAAGTTTAATATCTGCTCAAGTTAAATTTCTCTTGTCTTATTAGCAGATTATTTTATTTATTATTTCCAGCAACTCAGGCCTTATTTTTTTAGTTTTTATATATTCAAATAAGATCTAAATCCGGACATGTAAAGATATTGTGGATTAGAATAAGTCTAGTGAGATTTTTTGTCTTGAAATTGGACATGTACTCTCTTTGAGGGTGTCTCCCTCTTAGATTTTATAGCTTCAGCCTTCTCCTTGGTTATTCCAGTAACTGCCAAATCAACAGAGAGGAGACTTCACACCACAAATTCACACCAACTTGGTCTGAAGTTGACAATTTAAAGCTTTTAGGGTGGGGAGCCCCAATCATGGACCTGCCATGAAACCAGCCTAGACCCTATCAGGGGAAATGGGGCAGTTTAAAGTGGCTGCGTCTGTACATGTACTATAGTTAGAGAGACTCTTGAATACAAATGAAGACTTAAAAGGCTCTGATTGAAGCTCCTATTCAATCAAACCTCATTTAGCACACACATCTACACATAAAACACAACCTATAGATGTATGTAGGCCTTACAGCAGAGGGCACACCTTGATTGAATGTCCACAGTTTGAAATGAAAAACAAAAACAAACGGGTAAATACTGCTCTGCTGCTAAGGTTCTTCAATCAAACATCCATTTGAGCACATTTAAGTTTAACAAGGATCCAGGAAGCTCTCAGCAAACACACACACTCGGCCGAATCAGTGTGTGTAAGTGAATTGTCATTGGCAGCCCGTCCCCTCTCTTCCTGCTAACAGATTCATTTGCAGTCTGCTCCAATCAAAGAGGAGCGCAGACAGACGGCGAGGCGGCGATCATCAGCTGCTTCACATTCACATCAGCAGAGAGCGCCGCACACATCCCATCCTAATTATTTTCTAATTTTAGGCTGTTTTCATCTGGACCGGTCAGGAGAAGAAGAAGGCTGCAAACTGTTTCCATCTTTTGATCAGAAACGTGATGAGATGGTTTTAAGTATTTTAACTTGATCTTTTACCTCGACAGACGGTGGCGAGTGTTTTAGTATGAGTGTTGTAAAATCCCCTCCTGATGTTTGATGGTGCAGCTGTTGACTTAAAGGTAAAGACAGTTGATAGATAATGAATCAGGAGCTATTTATACTTGCTGCTTTGACACGCAGGTTCAAGCGAACCATCTCCTTAATCCTCTCCACTGACAGATGCAGCTGGATGTGCAATCATCATGTCTCCATTCATTTATGATAAACTGGGATGCAGCAGGTGCAGCCGTCCATTCAATTTAAGAAGCATATGTGTCACAACATGGTATTTAATGGAATTTAATGCCTGCTTACCAGAGCATTCACAAAGTCATGTGAATTATTATAGAGAGCTAAAAACTTGATTTTTAATAAAACACTGCAGACACTTTCTGAATATGATCCTGAGAGCTGGCCCAGAATTCCTGCAGAGCCCCCGCATCACATTTTTTGTAAGCAACAAGCATATTTTCATAAAGTTAACACTTCTGCACCCCTCTGATTTACAATACTCTCTGAAGACCCTTGAGCACCCTGGGCACATGCACAGAAACTGCTATAAATATAAAAATAAATCATTTTTTTCTGCATAAACCTCTTAAAACACTTCAGCTTTAATGAAAACTTTCAAGTATTCTGTATATTTTCAGGATTTAAGCCCTTAAATGCCTGTTTGAATATGTGATGGTACTTGTTTTATTAAAAAACTTCAAAGAAAGAGATTTTTATTTCTCTTTTTTGTTTTTGTATTAATATTTTTGATGTTTCAGGTATTATTACGATGAGTTCAATGACAGCATGAAAAAATGACAATCAGATGAACAAGTGAAAAGTCATCATCCATCCATTATCTATACTGCTCATCTCTTTTGAGGTTGCAGGGGGCTGGAGTACATCCCAACTGGCACTGAGCGAGGGACTGACTACACCCTAAACTTATCACAAGCCAATCACAGGGCCACATAGAGAGACGGATAACCATTCACTATCACACCCAAAGAGAAAGAAAGAGAACCCATACATGCACAGGGAGATGAAAACTCCACACTGAAAGGCCCTGACCGATACGGGATTCAAACCAGCAACCTTCTTGCTGTGAGGCACATGCACTACCTGCTGCGCCACGATGCCGCTCAAGAGTTAACATGATGTGTTCAAATATAAAATTAAAAAATGAACATTCAACAAGTGCTGAACTAAAAACTCAAACAATTACTGTTTTTTGGAGGTTTGATGAATTTTTTTCTTCAGAATAATAAAAAAGACATAAAAGCTACCCATAGATAAAAAGCTCCTATAAAGATAATTTTTTTCACTTCTTTATCATAATTATTTTTAAATTACATAATAAATAGTGCGATGAGGCATTGCTGGTGATTAGATTCTTGAATATGTCAAAGAGTAGAAGATAAGTTGACTTGATTGCATTAGTATTTTTAATGTGGTGTCAAAATTAAAATTTTACCCCCTCTTGAGACCCTTGAGCCAAAAATGGACGTATATAGAAACTTTTATAAAACTGCCATACATCAATATTTTTCTTTATTTTTTCTGGATTAATCCCTTAAACCACTTCCGCTCTTCTTAAAAAAAAAAAAATCTCATGCTATTAAAACCTTTAAATAGCAATTTCGATATGTGATGTCACTTCACGGATTCATTAAAAAAATAATTAAATTCAGTAGCAGCAACATTAATTTTGTTGTATTAATATTTTTTATGTGATTTCAGGTTATATTGCGATGCGTTCAATGACAGCTCAGGAAAATGTCAATCACACGAACAAGTGACTTTTACACGGATAAAATACTAGAGGGGTGCAAGGAAATTACCCGCGTAAAGTCAGGATGATTAAAGGGTTTTTTGCAAGTGTGAATAAGGTCTCAGAAAGTTCCTGGACTGTGGTGGTCTTCACTTTATTAGTGTTAGCTTTGAATAGCTTAGAGTGGGAAAAAACAAACTAAATGAAAATAAACCCCTGAGAGTGACGCAAGACTGAAAATAATCAATACTGATGTAACAATATTCCAAATACTGACTTATTTTATAATTCACAGCTTCACTTAATATTGCAACTGGATTTATTTATTGTCTCCTATTGTTTAAGTGAACACACACACACACACAGACACTGAGACACACCGTGCGGCTCAGTCTTGGCAGTCTTCAGTAAACAGCATTATTTTGCATATTGCATAAATGGCAGCTTTATTGTCATCACCCTTTCCATTTTTATTTCCTTTCTTTTGCTAATTAGACCCAAACAAACACAAATAACAGTGACAGGACGAGCTGACAGAGGGGCTGATGGGAGCTCACAGTCCGACGGTGACGGATCGTATTTTAGGAAACTCTTTTTATAGACTTCTTAGCGCTGCAGTGGTTTTTATGCAAACAGTGTCAGAAAGAAGAAGGATGAAGGTGTTTTAACACACAAATAAATGACACATAAATCAACAAATCTAATGATGACTATAATTATTTCAGACGTGAGTGCCACACAAAATCAAAATGGATGCTTTGCCTTGAATAGATGAAGAGCTCAGAAGTCTCAGAGGGTTTGTTTTAATCTGAATGCAGTTATAGTTTGTCTGCAGGGATTTGTTTCTCCTGTTCTGTCTGATATTAAACGTATCTAAACGATTTCCTTAATGTCTCGTAACAGAGAAAACCTTTTTGTGCTTTGAATGGTTTCAATGGCTGTTACCTCCGTTGAGAGGGTATGCTTTTGCTGGCATTTGTTTGTCCGTCTGTCTGTCTATGAGCTAAATAACTCAAAAAGCTCTCAATGGATCCTGATGAAATTTCCAGGGAAGGTTTGTAATGACACAAGGAGGAAGTGATTAGATTTCAGTGGTGATCCAAACACAAATGTGGATCCAGGAACTTTTGAAAGGACTGGTTAACACTGTGCTATCGGGCAGTTTTCCACATTTTCAATCATAACTTGGATAAAAATATCAGTGAAGGTTTGTGCTCTTTTAGCCGTCCTTCTACTCAAAAAGTTCTCAACAGATTATGATGAAATGTTCAGGGAATGTTGGTCATAGCAAAGGGAAGAAGTAATTAGATTTTGGTGGAGATCCAAATACAGATGTGGATCAATTCATTTTTTGAAAGACAGGGCAGAATAACTCCATAAGTTCTGAAAGAATTTGGATGAAATTCTTGGGTAAAGTTGGTCATGGCACAAGGGGGGAGTGGTTTGATTTTAGTAGTGATCTGTATCTGAATTTTTTAATGGATTTGTTAACAATGGAGGATTGGGCAGTTTTCCACATGATGAATTCAGATAAGAATATCAGAAATGCCTTGGTAGAGGTTTGTCCTCTACGAAAGCTTCTTGTTCGTCTGTCTTCAACCCAAAAAGTTCTCAACAGATAATGATAAAATTTTAAGGGAATGTTGGTCATACCAAAGGGAAGCAATGATGAGATTCTGGTGGGGATCCAAATAGAGATGTGGATCTTTTCATATTTTAAAGACATGGTAATTTTACACATTTTTGCGAAATAATCAAAAAGTTATGATGGGATTTTGATGAAATTCTTAGGAAAAACAGGTTATAGCTCAATGAGAAAGTGATTTGATTTGGGGGGTGATCTGTATCTGAATGCTGATCCAGGATTTTTTTAAAATCAATCAATCAATCAATCAATCTTTATTTGTATAGCGCCAATTCATAACAAGTGTTATCTCAAGACACTTTACAATAGAGCACAAAGCTCTTCATATTATGGATACACATATATGCATAGATACATATATACATATAAAAATACACATATACATATATATACAAATATATACATCCAACACCCAACATGAATCCATATAGCCAATCATGAATCCCTCCATCATGGCGGCAAGAAAAAACCTTCTGTTAAGCAGCAGGAAATCTTGAAAGTGGACCCCAGTCTCATGATGAACAGCAAATCCACACGATGCTGTGTTGGGTGTGTGGGCAAAGGGAGGGAGGTAAGTGGAGACAAGCGGACTAAAGTAAGAACTAAAGCTAGTGACAGATCAATGGACCAATCATAGACCTGTCGTCGTCAAATTTGTTTCTGCTGCAAACAAATTTATTAGAGGAGGGTCCTCATGTCTGTGTGGTTGTGGTGAAAATTTTATAGAAGTATAATCAATAAAAGTCTTACTGGAAGTAAGAATTTATGGTAGTGATGAACTCATGGGTGCCCAGACCACAAGTGCATCCCTACCATATTTGTCTCCGTTAAGTATAAATGTATTAATGGTAGACCTCTTGAGATGTGACACCTCATTCTCAGGAGGGATCTCATGTCCATGTGGAGCTAGAGATAGTTACTATAGATGTATCAACCATGGATAGAAAGATCATGTTAATATCAACATTAACAGCTATAATGATTATGAACTGGAGTGAGATGGCCAAATATGTGTTATGTCTGTAATTGTAGTTATTGAGGCTTCGTGACTCCACAGCAGCAGGCAGTCTCCACCAAGGATCCCAGGCAACCTAAAAGACAAGAGCCAGAGACGAGTACAGGAGCAAACAGAAAGGGGCAGAGGCAGATATGGAGAGAGAGTGTGAGAGAGAGAGGGATAGAGCCCAATGTGCCAGATCCCCCCGGCAGTCTAAGCCTATTGCATCTTAACTATATGTCTAAACTATGGACTATGAGCTGGTCCCTAACTGAAAGCTTTATCAAAGAGGAATGTTTTAAGTCTAGCCTTAAAGGTAGAGAGGGTGTCTGCCTCCCGAACCGTGGTCGGTAAATGGTTCCAGAGAAGAGGAGCCTGATAACTGAAGGCTCTACCTCCCATACTACTTCTAGAGACTGATGGAACCACGAGCAGGCCAGCATTTTGGGAGCGTAATGTTCTAGAGGGGTTGTACGGCACTACAAGCTCTTTGAGGTAAACTGGTGCCTGTCCACTGAGAGCTTTATAGGTGAGAAGAAGAATCTTGAATTCTATTCTATATTTAATGGGAAGCCAGTGCAGAGAGGCTAATACTGGAGTAATATGGTCTCTTCTCCTAGTTCTAGTCAGCACACGTGCTGCAGCATTTTGGACCAGCTGAAGCGTCTTAAGCGACTTACTGGGACAGCCTGAAAGAAGAGAATTACAGTAGTCCAGTCTAGAGGTAACAAAAGCATGGACAAGCTTTTCAGCATCGCTCTGGGACAGGATAGGCCTAATTTTAGCGATGTTACGAAGATGAAAAAAGGCTGTTTTTGAGATTTGCTTTATGTGACAGTTAAAGGATAGATCCTGATCGAATAGAACCCCAAGATTTCTAACAGTTGTGCTTGGCGTCAGGCTTATGCCATCTAGGGCAGTTAAATCATTAGAAAAGGTTTCTCTAAGGTGTCGAGGGCCCAGCACAATGATCTCTGTCTTGTCTGAGTTAAGGAGAAGAAAATTTTGGGCCATCCATGTCCTAATGTCCTTTAGACACGCATCTAGTTTAGATAACTGATTTGTCTCACCTGGCTTCATCAATACATACAGCTGAGTATCATCAGCATAGCAATGAAAATTAACGGAGTATTTCCTCATGATATCACCGAGGGGAAGCATATAAATGGAGAAGAGAATTGGACCTAGCACAGAGCCTTGAGGAACTCCGTAACTTACTTTAGTGTACACAGAGGACTTGTTGTTCACGTGTACAAACTGGTATCTATCAGATAAGTAGGACTTAAACCAATTTAAGGCAGTCCCTGTAAACCCGAGTAATACCTCTAATCTCTGTATAAGAACATCATGATCAATGGTGTCAAAAGCCGCACTAAGATCTAATAAAACAAGTACTGAGAGAAGTCCCTCATCTGAAGCTGAGAGTAGGTCGTTAGTTACTTTAACTAGAGCAGTCTCTGTGCTGTGATGAGCTCTAAATCCTGACTGAAAGTCCTCAAAAAGGCTGTTGTCTTGAAGGAAGTCACATAGCTGAGTAGCCACTACTTTCTCCAGGATCTTTGAAGTAAATGGAAGGTTGTGGAAAAAAGGAAGAATGGAAGTAAAAGGATTTGTTAACTTTATAAGATTGGGCAGTTGTCAACGTTTCCCATATCAACTTGGCAAGAGTGTCAGAAAGGCAAAGGTTTGTGGTCTCTGAGAGCTTCTGGTTTGTCTGTCCATCTCAAGGAGTTCTCCATGGAGATATGTGAAATGTTCAGGAATGTTGGTCGTGGCAAAGGGAAGCAATGATTCGATTGTGGTGGTGATCCAAATACAAATGTGGATCAATGTGTTTTTTAAAGACAGGGCAGTTTTACACATTTTCCATGGACCTGGATAAGAATGTCAGAAATGCCTTGGCAGAGGTTTGTGCTCTCCAAAGTTTCCAGTTTGTCAGTCCATCCACTCAAAAGTTCTCAGTGGAGTTTGGTGAAATGTTCAGGAAATGTTGGTCAACGCAAGGGTGGTGATATGAACCTGGATGTAGAGCCAAGATTTTTTTAAAGGATTGGTTAACATTGGAGGACAGGGGAGTTTTCCACATTTTTCATATCAACTCTGATAACAATTTCAGAATTAAGGAGAAAAGTCAACAGTGAAAGCACTTCTCGACAGAACGAGTATTTTCATCCTCTTCCGACATGCTGTCGTGAGTTTGTTCTAAGAAGTTGCTCACAAATTGTTCTTTACGCCACGGCAGTGATGCCCGCCTACTACATTATCTAAATTACCTGTAATGAATGTGACTGACGGAAGGATCGTCCAATCACCTGCCAAGAAAAGTTCCTCCCATTCCCAAACACTTTCTCTGGGCTTCACTCGTCCATCTGGAGAAAACTCCAGATGGACGAGTGAAATATATTCTGTACAGTGTAATCTGAACAGTGTATGTGTCAGGTAGGCAGCAAAGGGTCATGCAATAGATTATGTAACTCTCAGAAGTGTACGTGGATACTTCTGGGTACAGGGGTCTCTTCATTGAGCACTTATCGTTTCAATATGACAGAAGTACCTTCTGTTCTTTCAAGAAGATACCTCAGAGAAGTTTTGCTTCAAAGGCAGCTCATGGAGTCACTTTTTTCCCCCCTAAAGATCCCCGACCAGCCGTATGAAAGGTCTCGTATTTCTGTGTCTGTCACAGAGCTTCTTCCTTCATCTGCCTCTGTCCTTTCTCTATATCTCCTCCTCTCCGATTGTCTGAGCTTCCTTCTTTCTCTCCCTGCAGGAAACAGAAAAAAGAAAAACATGCAGATAGCAGAGACTGAGGTCTCAGGTTCTGCCAGCGGCTGCAGACTGGCATTTCAGATGATTGGCACTGCAGGCGGCGAAGCTGCCGCTCATACAGGGTGTTAATGTGAACCACAGCCTGAGGACACACACACTCCGTGGACACTAAGTTTGTGTGTGTGTTGACGGGTACTTTTAAGATTTCCGTGCAGGACTTGTATTTTCCATGGAGGCATTTGAGAATCATTAAAATGTGTGTTGCAGAATGTTCGTGCATTTTAATCTGTCTAACCACGGGCTATGATTCCACATCTGCTGACACACACATTATCCCTCTGCATATGTGAGTGTGTTTAATTAATTCCTGAATCAATCACCGCACTCTTTGTCAAGCTCAATTATCTGTCAATCTATCACCAAGCCAAGCCTCTGGGAATTATTCTGTGGCCTGAAGGTCACAGGCCTGATCCTGTGAGGAGGAACTTCATGTATAACATTCTCAGATTCTCAGAGGGAGAGCATGTCTTTGGGACTTTTGGTGAAGCAGCATCAATCAGCACGGAAAAACAAAGCAAAGGCATAAGGGTAACAAAACTGCAGAAGCACCAGAACTCACAAATGGTCCAAAGACTGAATCATATTTCTATATTGTTGTCAACAATTATTTTTTTGTATATTCAGAGGGAAAACTCAAATCTGCCTCACAGCTGATGGTTTGTTATTGAGGTCATAATCAAGCCAACAGCAGGCAGATTTTTATTCTACAGTTATTATAACTTACCCTACAGATGATATGGAATCAGAGACAGGAACCATTAAGAAACAGGATTGATAAAATCCACATACCCAGCCCTAGTTTGGACCCACTACTTCATCACTGAGATTTATTGTTCAGGCTCGTTAATATTAACAGAGTCATTCTGGCTGAGATACTCACAGAGCTCCCAGTAAAACACGATGAGCCCTCTATTCTCTAGATTTTTAGACTTTTTCTCCTCTGGACCCAAATGAGGAGTTAGCTCTCCACCCGGGGCCCAAACTTACATTTACATCTAAACCATAAAATACAATCATGATTAATTCCATAAATCTATTTTGCCTTGAACAAAATATTAAAACTTCAGTTAGAGTTTTTTGTTTTGTTTTGTATCTGTTCCTTTAATCATGGGTGTTTTTCATATGGAATAGCCACATATCAAGCATCATTTACTGGTTGGTGTTCAATGACAAAATAATGATATTTCAATGAAATAAAAACTGGTATATGATTTTAATTTATTTAAAAATACATTTTAAATACTAGCTTCACATATCCTCATCATATATCACGTTGTGTACATTTTAGATCATAAAAATGTATTGATTTCTTTCTGTAAAGTATACTTTTGACCAATTTTTACTTATTTGAAGATATAGTTACACTTGAAAAGCTCCAATTAGAAGCCTATTTTGCTTTGAATTCATGAAATACTTGGGATTCGAACAATTAAAAACAAAGGCAGAGAGAAATCTTAGGAAACATTACGGAAGAAGACAGCAGAAATGAGAAGAATATAGGTTTTTTTTATTTTAGATTCACAAGGTTTTATGGCACATGTTTAAGATTTCCCCAAAGTGCTTTAACAGTTTCGTTCTTTAATTTACTTGATAAAGTGATTAGTTGTGCTCATGTATTTGTTTTTTTAACAAAACAAGTGTTTCAACTGTCCCCAGTCTCCCCTATGAACAGTGCTGCCTGCATCTCTGACTCACTGTAAATTCCTCCTTGAGAAGAGGCTGCAACTTAGTGTATTTTTGTTATTGTGGTGTTTTTATCAGCTTTTTTGTGGGTTTAAATTAAGTCATTATAAGTTAAAAGGTTCTCTGGCGTTGTCATTCCTGTCAAGGGCTCTCTGCTGCGTTGTGCGTGATTTCTGTCACTCAAAACTTGATGATTTAAATTGCACTAACAAATTTAATGCCTGCCCAAGGTTACGTGCTTTTCCACTGTCAAAGAGCTGATTTTTCAGCGCTTGTTTTTGGCACTAAATATTGTGATTTTTTTTGAAGCTGTGGAGACTTTGATTCGAGGTGTCCAATCTGTAAAGCTGAACCTCATCTCTCAGCCTCTCTGCCTTATCCAAAGGGCCTTGGCAATGCTAACACTGATAAACTATTTTTTTCAACTTCCCTTAAACACCACAGTCCATAGTGTCACTCGCATTCACGAACCGTGCGTGCAGATGTCGGTGAGTGGGGTAAAGAAACGGGAGGGGATGAGCATGACCGCCCCCACACAGTTATCTTACTGATTTTAGGTTGATAGTCCACAACCCAATAAAAACAGGCTTGTGACCCATTTTAGGCTGAGGCCTAAACTTTGGGAAAGGCCAATCTTAATTCTTGTTCTGAAAGCTCTGACTTGACAACATCCTCAGTGCAACGCTCTGGTCTCTTTGCTCCTCTGTCTTATGTATGCTCTTCCTTCCTCGCTGCTCTTCCTCCTTCTCCTATTGATGTTTTATTTTTCTTTTGACCTTCAAGTATAAACACACACACATGCATATACACACACATGCGTATACACACACTCTCTGATAGGACAAACAGAGCCCTGAAGAATGCTGAATGTTCAGTGAAGTAAGAAACAAGGTTTGAACCCTGTTACCCTCTATCTCCATGGACCACATCTTCTCTCTGTGGTTTTGAAATATGTCTAAAAACAATATTTGCCCTCTGTTTATATTGCTTCCTGTTGTTGTAGTCCTCCATTTACCTCATTTTCTTTGTACCTCTCTGTACAACATGTCAAAAATACACTAATCCAAAGACGCACAACAAATTATATAAAAACATTGCACAAAAAGTAGGTAAATTAGTGTTTGGTTGATTCTTTCTTTGCTTCTTGGTGATGAATCTTATTCCACTGGAAGGCTTGTTTATTCCTTTATAAATGGCACCAAATTTATAAGGAACATGCATTTGTGGCATGAGCAGCAGAGCCGAGCATGTGGACTTCACTCATGACAAATTTGGCAAATCCTCTCTGCCAATGTCAAACAGCTTATTGACTCTTGGGGCGAGCGTCGTCATCTTGGAGGACAGAGTTTGGTCCCAGATTGTGGAGATATGTGGTCGACACTGGTGACAGAATCTCATCTCGATAGCTCTCTTCCTTGAGATTGCCTTCAGTGATGATAATCCTTATTTTTTTAGTGAGGGAGATGCCGTCCCACATGTCAGACAGCCTCCATCAGATGACGTTACACTATTGGTGCAGCTACAGCGCTTTGCTCTCCATGTGGCCTAAATGGTTAATAGACTTGAGCTTGATTGGCGCTTTGCTAGTCTCTTTGACTACTCAAAGCAACACAGGTCCCATATATGCAATCACATGGTTCATACTATCTATGTATGTGGTCCATCAGTATAACCTACAGATGGAGCCTCTTCAATTGCCCCTTGGTTTGAACAAGTAGCATTACTATGATGGCACCGACGCCCTTCTCCGCCCTTAGGAAGAATCTGGACTCATCACTGGACATAACGTTCCTCCACATGTTCAGGCTCCAGTGCACGTGGTGCAAACATCAGCGCAGACGATGAAGGGAAGTCATGGAAATGAAGCAGCATCTTGGTTTTGCGGGACATCAACTTGAAGTTGCCCTGTCCAGATTATCAGGTGCCTGATTGTCAGGACCTAGAGGTGCCAAAAGCTCAAAACAAGAGTAACTAGAAAGCACTCGGAAAGCACAAACCTCCACCAAGGTAGCTCACATATTGCTGTTACATCTATAAGCAAAAGTTCCATGATAAAGTTACCATCATATTATGATTCGTTTACCCTGAAAACCCACACCTAGCACTCAGAATCATTTTGATGTCATTTTAAGTTACACAGTAACCAACACCTCCTGAAAACTTTAGCAAAATCCGTCCAGTAGTTTTCTGTGTAATCTTGCTAACAAACATAGGGGGCCCAAAACATAACCTCCTTGGCGGAAGTAACAAATGTGGTGCCATTTAAAGAGATATGCCAACATTATTTTTGTTTTCACCGGTGGACGTGCTTTGTTTTGTTGACCTACCTATGAGCACATCTGCGGTGGTTTGAGCATGCACCCAGCGGCTTAGTTTTGTATGTATTTCTTTCGTAATTACATAAAGTGCTAATCAGTCTAAAAATAGATAGCGTAATATAATGTGGTTTAAAAAAAAACAAGTAACAACAAGCACACAGGACCGTTTAGAGTTGCTGAAGAGTTTCTCTGATGACTGTCGGCAGAGGCAGGCTAACACTACCCATTGATTCCCAGTGTTTGAGCTAAGCTAAATCGCGGTGGGTGAGCTATGCCCATCTCTTTCTTGTTACAGCAGCACCGTAGAAAGAATGGTGTCTTTCTGCTTGTTATGGACTCTGGAGTGAGTCAAGACACGAAAACAAAAAACATGTTGGCGTATCCCTTTAAAGGAAACAAACAGGCTTTCTAATGGTGTAAGCTTTATCACCAAGATGCAACAAAGGTATAATCTACCAAACTCTAATTTCCTTACTTGTGCTGAGGTAGAAAACCATCAAACATCATCAATGACCCCCACAGGAGCTAAGATATTCAAACAGATTCTGTTGTATGTCTACAACAGCATGCCATATGTGCTCTGTGCTTCAGACTGCATGGAAATACAAACAGTAAAATATTAATGAAAACCAGAGTTTGGCCTGTTCTCTTCGATTTAGAGCTTAATCCGTCAGCGGAGATACGCTGCAGCTTTTCCTCCTGTTTCACTGACAGGCTGATGGTGTTTGGATTTATTCTCATTAAACTGTGAATCTGATTCGCAAACACACTATGTAGCTTTCATTATTGACATTATAAGATACAGAAATAAGGGGCATGGGGATGTAAACTAGAAACCCAGGCTCTATCAGAAAAGAATAAACCCTCTCATTCTTACATACTGCAAATTTTCAAATGGATATAACACTTTTTTGTTTTAGGACTGTAAGTGTGAACATGTTGATGGTGGGACTACAGGACAAAAATTACACCTGGAGCTTTCTAATTTTATTAAACCCTCCTGATGTCTCAATATTATTTACACTCCTCTTTTCCTACAGGTCAAAAATGTCTCGCCTTCACTAAACTCCAAAAAATGAAGCAGCTGAACTGAATTTGAAGCTGAAAATGTGTTTTACAGAAAAGACAAACTTGTCCATCATCTCAGACTTTGTGAATGTCTGAATTTCACATCTTTACAGAGAAAAAAATGAATTGAATTACTTAAGACCTGCTTTTATGATTACACTTGTTGTAATCATAGTTATTATCATTGTAGCTGAAGTGACCACACAACTGGAGAATAGCTCCCCAAAAATGTCGGCCTTTCTATTTGTTTAGCTGTGCTGCTCATTCTACAAATGTAGGATCTTTACAAATTGTACCTTGTTGTAAGGTCACCAATCAGGTTTTCCCATGCTATAAATACAGTACCAGTTGGTATTAATGAAGGGGAGAAATAATCAAATTTATAAAATGACCTGTCATAAAAACAGGAAAATATAAATATTTAAGAAATCTTTTAAAAACTTCTTTAAAACTGAAAATGATTTTGTTGTCGGACAAACATTTTGTACATGAATCAGGAATTTCAAACTCAATTCTCCTGTTATAACCAACTTTGACTGGGCTTCTTGGAGAAGTCAGAAAATAAAGAAGTAGAACATTCAACCACTAAAACTACTTTTCCACTTAGGAATGCAAGTAAAAAAAAAAAAAAGATATATAATTTGATTTCTGGGTGATGACGTAAGGCCAACAGAAGGCCAAGGGGAAGGGGTAAGACAAAGGGAAGGGCTTAGGGGTACAAGTGGGATTCACCCTAAATTCAGCTTTATCTTTATTTTTTGACACAGAATACTTTCAAAAGCTAAACATGAGTATTACTCAAAGCCGCTCCTAGAGGAACAACAAGCCATGTGGCAGGAACAAAGACTGTAGCTACAGCCCCAACTAGTGGTAGGTATGGAAAGCTGCTTGAGCATATAATTGATATCAGTGATATCAACCCTAGTTCAGCTATACTTGTACTCAAATTTGGAGCACATGCACTCAATTTTGGTAAACTAGTGCGCAAGTAGACTTTACTAGTGTAGCAAAAAGTGTCACTAGTGTGTACTACAAGTGAAGCTTTGGGTTTTTACGAGTAACATTCTTTAAATCTACTAGTAGTACTAGTAACACAAAATTGTGTACTAGTAGACGGTTTTGCTTTACTAGTAAGGTCTACTCGTGCACCAGTGCACCAAAAACCTTTACTAGTAAAACAATTTTTTTGCTTACTAGTACTACAAGTAAATTCAAAATATCTCACTAGTAGTACTAGTAGACTATTTTTAGTCTACTAGTAGTACTAGGAAAGCCAAAATATTCACTAGCAATACTAGTAGACCTAATTCAAATGAAGTAGGAGGGATTATAAGCAAAAGCAGCACCCTGATTGGATGTAATATTTTTGAAAGCCAATAGGAAGCCTGAATTTGCTTTCCCCCAACGCTGTATTAGCATATCAGGCTTACTTGTAGTACTAGTGGCACTTTTGGCTTCACTAGTAAAGTCTACTCATGCACTAGTTTACCAAAATTGAGTCCATGTACTCCAAATTTGAGTACTAGTAGAGCTGAACTATGGTTGATATCACTGATATCAATTTTATGCCCAAACGCCTTTTCATATGCGGGAGGCTAGATCTACATTTGACAGGCTTTGGTCCTGCTGACTTGGTGTGAAGGACAGAAAACCAAACCAAGAGAAAAATGAAACAAATGTTGCAACTTCACCCACAAACTGAACCGAGTCGGTTGAATTTTAGGTGGGAAAGAGACTGAAACAATCAGTGAAAACTGACTTACAAAACTCAGATTAATAAAGATTCATTAAAAGTTAGTCTGCCAGTCCATCTGTGAGCCGTGTTCATGTGTCAAACTGCAGGAGATAACCAGTGAAGGACAGTTAATGTCTGTTTTCTGTCACATGTTCATATATGACTCATTCAGGCTGCAGATTAAATGTCAGATGAGTGTCACTTTAGAGAACATTTTCCACCTGCTGGGAGAAACTCCCTGCTGTGTGTCTAACCAGGCGAGTCTATATGAGGCAGCTCTGATATTTTCAAATCACTGCAGATCTGCCACAGACGTATCAGCGTCAGTTAAAGATTCAGGAGGTAGAAATAGACATGTGTTTGCATATGAAATTAAAAGTAAAATGAAAAGAACAAAGGGACTGATGTGACCTCATACTGCAGTGCTAAAGCTGCTGAACACAGCTGAGCAGACTCTCTAATGCAGGGGTGTCCATACTTTTTACAGCGAGGGCCACATAAAGAAAACAAACATGGATGACTGGGCCACCTGACAAACCTCACTTTTAGTATATGTTAAGTTCACATTTTAGAGTTTAGGGGTGGGTTGCCATCAGTCAAAGGGCTCTGGGAAGACTGGGCTATCACTGGGTTCACCCCAAGTCAGAGAGTTCGGAGACACTGACGGCTTAATTTCACAGTCAGACACAAAACAAGAGTAAACTGCAAGAATGTACCAACATTAAGGGGGACTGTTGGTGCTTGAAGATGAATATTGCAAATTACTTTGTACGTAGGACCTTGTGCTAAAGCAAATACAGCAGAAAATGTGCATAATTGGTGGAATTTGCTGCCTTAAGCTAAACATCTTTATTCATTCAATTGTTTCAGGGCCAATTCAAAATGGACCACGGGCCGCATTTGGCTTCAGGGCCATACTTTGGACACCCCTGCTCTAATGGGTAGCAGCAAATGTCCATCCCTTTTGGGGTTGCAGGGGGCTGGAGCCTATCCCAGCTGACATCTGGCGAGAGGCGGGGTACACCCTGAACCAGTTACAAGCCAATCGCAGGGCCACATAAAGAGACAACCAGCCACGCTTACATCCATACCTAAGGCAATTTGGAGTCACCAATCAACCTGACAAGTGTGTTCAAGTCCGTGGAGGAAGCCAGAGTGCCCGAACAGAACCCAGGCATGCACAGGGAGAATATGCAGACTCCACACAGACAGACCCTGAATAACACAGGGGTCAAACCAGCGACCTTTTTGCTGCCACAGTGTTGCCCAATTTTCAAATATGCACTGAAATTTAAATAGATCACATTTCACCTTCACTCTGGTTCATTTAGTTAAATTTGATGAGTGCTGGTGTACGTTCACCATCACAGAGAGTGCCCTGATCCACCTCTATTCTCACTCTGTCTCACATTACATCAGCACTGAATACTCTCCTGTTAGACCTACAGACAAGGACAGTCTCTGATCATCTCGCTCCAGCTATTTTTCTTCTTGATCCCTCTGTTTGAAGTTCCCCTCTCAAACACAGACTGTTTGACACTTTTCACATCTGATGCATACAAAGTAACACCAACGCACGCTCACAGGATATGTTTAAACAGGATTAGCTCCACCGCCTTTTGCTTAAATAAATGCCTGACTAAATACTTTAATGAGCAAACTGGATGCAAAGTCATGACATCCTGTTTCCCACACATAAACACAGCTTAGACATGCATATTTGCATTAAGAGGTATTAATAACTCCTGTTACTTAAAGAAATGCAGCACAGAGGATGCACCGCACATACATATGCAAGCCTTTTTGGAGGTGATGAGGGGAAAAGTGAAAAAGCAGAAGGTGAGGAGGAAGGAGGGTTATAAAGTGATGGAGGACAGGTATTAAAGGAAACAGGAGCAGGACAGAAAGAAGAAATCAGAGATAGAAAGTGATGCCGTAATGAGTCTTTAAGGTCCCATGTCCTATGTACTAAAAACTGCTAAACTTAAACTGTCCTAAAAACAAACTTAATATATTTTTCTCCTCTTCAAATCTTTTTAAGAAACTCCCATTTGACCGTGGAAACAATCTGTGAAGCTGCTGAAATGTTTTTATATACATTTTCAGACTCATGTGGGAGTTTTTTATTATTATTTTGGTGGACTTTTTCCATTCATTTGACTCCTTGTTTGAAATGGATGTGGTCCCCATGTTTTATCATTATGAATATTGCATTATTATTTCAATGTCTTGAGTCTTTTTGTAAATGCTGATGTATGTATATTACATATGTATGCACCGTATCTGTATATTTTATTTTTATTTAAATTTTGTTTTTCATTTAGATTTATTATTGTACACACACACACACACATATATATACACATATATGTATATATATATATATATATATATATATATACACACATATATACATATATACATATATATACAAATACATATATATACATATGTATACATATATACATATACATACATATATACATATATACATACATATATACACATACATATATACACATACATATATACACACACATATATACATACATATATATATATATATACACACACACATATATACATATATATATATATATATATATATATATATATATATATATATATATATATATATATATATATATATATGTATAGCTGCTATTTTTGGGTTTTTTTTTTTACTTTTTGATATCCTGTGTTCTTTTTTACCTTTGTACAGTACAATGTTACTGAAACCTTAATTTCCCTGAAGGAGTCTTCCCAGGGGATAAATAAAGTTCTATTTAATCTAATCTAATGTAGTGCCTTGTCATTTCCTGTTGTCTCTATGAGAAATTGTAATTTCTGCAATAAAGAGTGTTACATGTTTGACTATAAACATCATGTCTCGGGTGTCTATTATTGAACAAAACCATTAAAAATTTAATCTCTGCTGGGGTTTCTAGATGCAGCTCTTTTCCCCTCCCCTTTGGAAACGCTCTAATCTGAGGGTGCTGGGAGGCTAATAAGCCCTGCTGATTGGCTGCCCAAATGCTGGCTGATGAGAGGAGGAGGAGGGGATACACCCGTGGAGCAGGCCTTCAAAACAGTCATGGCATCGACCTGTGACAAGTAGAAAACACACATGTAGGTGGAGGCCGTATAGCTATGACATCATAAACCCAGGAAGTACAAAACAGAGCGTTTTAAGGGGCATTTTTTTTTTGGAAAGAAGCACATTTCTTTGTGAACAGTCTGCTCCCCAAACCCCTCTAACAACATTAAACATTTGGCTGAGTGTTTATCCAGCTGATCTGTAAGGATCCTAACTGACATGTTGTATTAAAAACTATTAGCAATAATTAATGTTGCTAAACACAAACGTAGATTAGACAGAACAATAAGTAAGCAGAGGCGAGAGAAATGCCATAAAAGTTGCTCCTAGCACTAGTTTGTTATATCACAGGTGAAAGAGGTAAACTTTTGCCTTCAAGCAAGTTCATATATTCATTTTAGACGGCTGGTCAAGTGTGTTCACAATCACAATGTTGAAAAAAAAACAAGTCCTGATGCTGCAGACTTGTTTGGGCTTTTTTTCATCTGCGCAATGTTTAGTTATAATTTGTTGATTTTATGAAATTGGAAAATTATTGTTTTCTTTATATTGTCTGTATGTATAATATGATTTATGAAGTATATGTAAAGGAATGAATCACCTTTTCATTGCGGCTTCAGAAGAACAAATTTCAAGAACTATTAGAAAAATGGAAAATCTATATCCTCTCTAAACGCCCCTTTTTTAAGTTCATATTTATTTTACAGACACCTGTTTGTAAAGTTTTTTTTGTCCTGTTTTATTATATAAGAGACATCCTATGTTTGAAAGTTAAGTTTGAGTTGTTAATTTTCACCTTCCTGCTTTTATATTTCTTTTTTGTATGTTTCTCATATCATTAAGATATGATTGGAAATCATGTTTACAAAATACTTAAAAGAAGGATCATGCTGGTAGTATCTTTGTCATTATACCATTGTCTATTACGTGTGATTCCAAATAATGATAATAATAATAATAATTATTATTATTATTATTATATATGTACATTTATTTTCCTATATAGCTGTGACATTTTATGATGTTTCATTACACTGACAGGTAAATATTGGAACAAGGACCAAAGAAAGAGCACAAAACTTCTTATTTTCGTGACTTTGCTGCACCAGTCTGCAGGGCGGCCTAATGTTGATCCAATCTAAATAAAAGAAATACAAAATAATAAGAAAGCACCATATTTTCCTGAATAGACTCTTGACATTAAAACATGCAGCTACATCATCTTTTCTGTTTTTTACCGGACAGAACTGCAGCGTCTCTATAAAACCCTCAGCAGTAAAGACCCCACGGCCTGTTTTACGCTTCTGTGCGTGTTTTATTTGACTGCTCTGACACCATAATGAAACAGGACGCTAATATGTTTGTCTGTGTGCATGAATTACACACATGACTGGAGCTCAGAATAAAGTGTTTACTCTGCATGAATGTGAACATGTTAATGTTGTTTTTAACAATGTTCTTGTGTTCACTTACATTAATGACCAATCACTTTCACTCATATAAACCACGGCTCGGTCTGAAGGAGGCTGTTTTATTACAGATCCATAAAGGAGGAAGTAGAGGTTAATATAATGGAGCTTTTATTTACTGCAGCTGAAGCTTATTATCATGTTTACAATAAATATGTTACTATGGAAACACATTATAAAGCCAAGCAGATGTCAGGGTGTGTGTTTGGCATGTACGTTTCTCTGCTTAATTATAATGGAGCTGTGTTGGATATTAAGTTGTGCATTTTTCATACACTCAGTGTTTCCATCAGGAGTCACCAGCCTTTTTGAGCCTGGGAGCTACCCAAAAGATGAGGAATCACAGAGCGCTCCTTGTTTGGTTTCATGTTTCCAACATAAATTTCCATATAAGTTTACCTTGAAATAATTTATATTGTACATTTGATTGGCTACTTGAGACACTGTCTGATTCTTAAAATAATAATTTGAGAACATCATACTTTCATGCATCTGAAATAATTCATTCACCTGTTAAACTTACCTGATATGTACAACAGTAACCCTTTTTGGACTTTTTTGTGCCAGTGACTGTCAAGTGTTTTGTTTCTTTGCTGTGCTAACCCCACACTTGAACGGTGCACCAACGCTGAACATTAAACAGGTTTCCACTCAAAACTTAGGGCTCTAGCTGGCCCCAGTAGTGATAGAGTTTAGGCATCAACGTAAACTTTGACCCTACACAGGTCATAGTTCAAGAGAAAACAGACTATTTTAAAAGGTAACGCACGTTACTATTGATGTAACTATGGTAAACTTGCAAAACATGACAGTTAAAAAACACACCCAACACTGCTTATCTAAAGTGTTAAAGCAGGGACATTGAGCAACATTTTTACAAGCATGCTAATGTTGAAAAATCCCTCAAATTTTCATAAACTAGGTACGCCTGTTCATCCGAGCTCTCGCTCTGTCTGAAACGCTCTGAGACCTGTTGCTCCTTCAAGGCTCCCTTCCCCATGTCGGCTCTGTTGGCTCTTCTACTCTGTGATGATCAGCTCAGCGCTGCTGTGCCATGTTGTCAATGACTCTGCATCTTGCTCTGTAATCATCTTAATGTCTCTGCTTTACAGCACTCTGGCTGCTGGTGTGTTTTTCTGGCTTACTAGCAGTGATAACCTCCGCCAAGGAGGTTATGTTTTTGGCCCTGTTTGTTTGTTTGTTTGTCAGCAAGATTACACAAAAACTACGGGATAGATTTTGCTGAAATTTTCAGCAGATGTTGGTAATGGCCCAACTTAGTAATGATTAGATTTTGGTGGTGATCTAGATAACTGCCATTAGCAGACGATTGTTTTTGCTCGATAACTGTCAAACTAATAATGATTTATGGCTTCCCATCTATTACAGGATTGATTTTAAACTGTTAATGTTTGTTTTTAAAGCTCTTAATGGCCTCGCTCCAGTGTATTTAACTGAGCCTTTAACTGTTTGGGAGCACTGGTAGAGCTCTGAGGTCGTCCAACCAACTTTTGCTGGAAGTGCCCAGGTCTAAACACAAACACTAGGGTGACCAAGCCTTTTCCGTGGCTGCTCCCAGGCTCTGGAACAAGCCACTGAAATGCGTCTTATTTCTGATCGGGGCCTTTTCAAATCTAGACTGAAAACGTATTTATTTAGGATGGCTTTTAATACCCAGTAGCGTGGTGACATTTTTGCTTTATTTTAATGTACACTGCCTGGCCAAAAAAAAAGTCACCACGTGGATTTAACTAAGCAAATGGGTACGAGCCTCCTGTTGGATACACGTGTGATGATCTTTCAGCTGAAAACAACTTATTTAAACCCATTAAATAAGGATCATGGATGTTACGGATCATTAAAAGGATTTGTTTCTATTTCAGACTTTCTGGGGCATTTAGTTTCTCATTTTTGAGAGCAGGAGTAGGACAGTGACTGTAGAGACATCCATCATGGATGATCATGGATCGAGAAGGCGAAAACACACGTTGTTGTGGCTGGGAGAAAAGCCCACCCCCTTTTCTCATGACCCTCGAGTCTGAGGGGCAAAAATTTGCCTCAATAAATATGATTGATTTGAACATGTGGATAGCTGAGCATTATTTAGTTGCTTGAAGGCTCAACGCGAATATTTTTTCACATTTGGTGTGAACACAGCTTAAGATAAGAATAAATAAAGAGAATACTTCCCTGCGTTGCCCCCTGCAGGTCTTTTTGGTATCTTGTTAAACTTTAATTCTTGTGTTGACACAGTGTGATATTCTGTACTATCTCAGGTTCAACATCTTTTTATTAAATACATATGAGTTGTTGGAGATTTTCCTCGATTTGAGTCTCAGCTTGTCATTAAGGGTTGACGTTTGGTCCCGAAGCCGGACCAGTGGAGAACCACAGCCCTAAACAGCACACTGTCTGTCCTCACACATGAACAGTGGACTGATAACGGGACAGCATCAAAATGGTGACCAGTACATGCTGATTTATGCTTGTCAGACATCAGTCAACAGAGCGGGTAATGCAGACTCTCTGTGGCTCTAAAGTTGAGTTCAGGTGACACAGCAACAACCACCTGCACAGTCATCCACACACAAACCTGCACACACCTCATCAACAGGAACAATACTGGAGGTGTCAGGATGATTGACCATCCCATAAGCCGCTCTGATATGAGCTGATGTCCCAGAATGCACTGCGGTAAGTCTGTGAACCAAAAATTCTCTGGAAATGTCACAATGCTTTTGTTCTAAAAGACCAAACAGGCGCATCATTCATCCTTCAAACCCTGAAACAGATATGATCCTGCAGAGCAGAAATTTGTACTTACTCTGATTTCGATGCAGAGTATGTGAAACGCTTTACATCCCTAAAAAAAGTTTGTACAGCCTGAAGAAACCAGAACAACAGCCTGGTGGGTATGGACCTATAAAAGGTTCACAAGTGCTGGACAGTTTGAGTGGGTCAGCAAGATGTGATGGGGTTGTTTTTGTGATGTTTGATCAGTAAAATCTTAGTTCCTGTTGTAAAGGTCAATGATTCTCAGCTACTGGGTTGCAGACTCTTTTTCACTGGGTCGCAAGTCTTTGTCTGGGCCAAAAAAATGTTCAGAAAAAAATCCTGTGCTTTAACACCTTTTTGATAGTACAGTGTTTGTAATATGGTCTGTAAGTAGGTACTCGGCTACAGCTACATGTTTTTCAGGTATTTTTTAGACAACTTCCCAGTAGCTTGACTTTTTTATTTCATATTTGCGTATGAAAGCTCTGCTGAGCCTGTTAAAAAGAGGCTAGAAGTCACTGAAGTACAGTATTTACGTGTGACTGCCTCAGGATTAATGGCTTATATAGTGCTACTTACTACTTATTGAGTATTATTAATATAGGGCTGTTCAGTGTGTATCCACTGATGCAGGTTCATCACAGCTACAGTTAGATTTATATTTTTAAAATCTTCTCAAGCAGTTTTACCAGATTTTTCTACTGAAATAAGCAACCAGGTTGATAAAAACAAGCCCAAAACCAGCAAACTCCAGCTACTTTTTTGTGATAGATTAGCTTTTTTATTTTTTTATTTTATGTATTTTTTTTAAAGAGAAATCTACAGAAACAAGTTTGATTTTCATCTACATTACATTTCGATTTCACAGTGACATTTTTCTTATTTGGCTCTTAATTTACTTTTTCAACATCCTTTTCTTTATACAGAGGTGAAGGGAGCGGCTACAGTTATTTATGACTCTGTTATCACTGAACAGTCTGTCTAACCCTGATTTTTGTAACCAAACAGACATAGTCAGGCTTTCATCTAAGTTTTATGTTGATCCTCTACAGCTTTATTATGGTAAAAACAGAGACAGCTACATTAGAAACAAATTAAATTCTGGCTATAAGGATTTCTTTATGGTGGAAACATCAAACACAACCCACAACTGCCAATGTTTACAAGCAACTTTTGAAAAAAGAAGTCCAAAGTTGCTTATAATAAGCCGACCTGGCAACTATGGTCCCAAGATGCACTTTTTGATGTCAATTAAAATGCAGCTCATTCAGCGTAAAAGAGAACGTTTCACTCTCTTGCGTCGCCACCTGCCACCTCGGTTTCTCATTAAACTTTTTTTTTACGTTGGCATTCTGTGATATTCTCTGCTATCTGAGGTTTAAGCTACACAAACTTTTCATTAAACAAATGTGAGACATTGAACATTTTCCTCAATTTGGGTCACAGTTTTTCATTAAAGGGTGAAGGTGGGCCGTGAAGCCAGACCAGTTGAGAACCAGTGGTATAGGTGCACTTCCTCTGGTTTGAGGTCAGAGCTAACGTGACCTTCTTACTCAAAAGTATTCTCAGCTTGGCCCCCAGTCAGAGCGAACGTTCTTTTCTACATATTTGGTTCATTTCTGATCTTTGTAACATCTTCCTCCTCTTTCTTCTGTGTCTTGATTTAAATTATTGCCCCCTGCAAACACTTGAAGCTCCTCACTGCAGAAATAAAGCTTATTGTGCAGTTTGTGGTCACAATTACTCCCAACAACCTGTTTTCCATTCACCAGGGCAACAAACAACATCTGAGACAAGAACAGCAGAGTCATTCAAGCAGGGAAGACCCACTGTGGAAAAGGGGCAGCAGGATGCACTGAAGCGGGACGGTGTCGATTCAGATATATAACACAAACACCGGTTCATTTCCATAGACGAACATGTGAAAACAAACGTGGGAAATATATATTTGTTAATTCTACTGCAGTGAAGGGGGGAGGCTGCATCTGTTCAACTGTCAAAACTGAGCAAATATCTTAAACAAAGAGAATAACTGCAACAACATTTATATAACCATTTCACTATAAAAAACCCTGATCCTTCACCTCTACTTATCTCTTTGAATAGTTAACCCTTTCATGCATGAATTATTAATCACAAGGAATATTTTTTAATTCTTGTTTTTACTTTCAAACAAGTTAAAAATCGGGTAATTTTTTCTTTAATATGTTATATTTTGAGGGATTTATGCATCTGTCCATTACACTGGATGCCCTGCATAAATGGTATAAATAGCAATTAATAGGAACTTAATATAGATCCACAAACACATATCTTTAATGATATGAATGACAGATATTAAAAATATCATGTGACACTGCCACTCTCTTCTGGATTTTCTCAATAACCCTGTGGCTCGTGCTGGCTTTAGGTCTCTCTGAGAGAAAGCATGATAGTTTAGAGGAATAAAATATTACAGTAAGTGTAACTACGCTGTAGTAACCCAAATTTTAGACAAAAGATTAGAACAAACAAACAATACACTGTCAAATCTGAGCTCATTTGGGCTTGTTGTGCCCCCAAACCCACACTCTACTACCAACATAAACTCAATTCAGAAGTTACACAAACTGTTTTCTCCCACTCTAAACACAAATGTAGATTATCCTGTAAAAAGAGGCAAAAATGATGTTTCCACCATAAAGAAATCCTGATAACAGAGTTATAAATAACTGTAACCTTTGCCTCTGTATAAAGAAAAGGATGTTCCACCTCCAAACAAAAGGATGTTGAATAGGTAAATTAAGAATTAAAAAAGAAAAATGTCACTGTGAAATTGAAATGTAATGTAGATGCAAATTAAAACAGACTTTATTTAAATTTCTCTCTTTTTTTTTTTTTTAAATAAGTACTATATCAAAAATAAATGCTGGAGGTGACTTGTTTTAGGCTTGTTTTTAGCGACCTGGTTGCTTATTTCAGTAGAAAATCTGGCAGCACTGGTATAGGTTGCTGTGTATACTCATATTTAACAGTTTTTCACCAAAGCAGAGACAGACAGTAACACTGAATGTTTATTTATCTTGTAGCACTGTTTTTTATATTAATATCACAAACATACTGCTACAGTGGTATTTTTTGGCCATGTAAGTGAGAGATGAAAATCTGTTATCCTAACAGCCATACTTAATTATAAATCCACTTTGCCTGCAGATTTGTTTGCTTCTTTTCTTCGTAATTTCTTATATCTGTTATTTTTATGCCTCCAAAACATAAACATGAAAACTCTACTCCCACAGTACAGCCAGAACAGCGTTGCACCAGACTGATAAATTCCTCATCTGGCATATTCAATAATGTACAATCCATGTCCAGCCCGGTGTAAATGGAGTCCACAGAGATTTGACTGAACTATTGTTTCCAACAACCAGGCGCTGACGTCCCCTTCTCACTGTTAGAACCCACAATCCCTCAGTATTAAACTTTCATCATGAAGCTTATTATTTATTGATCTGGTATTTATCCAAGAGAAGCTTGTAAAGCATGCTGCTCTCTGGCCTGGGCTGTCCGTCACCTGCAGCTGGCGGTTAAAAAAAGTCTGTTTGTTTGGCGAGGAGCTGAATTCAAGCTGCTGTGTTCATGGACTGATGTGAGGAGAGGACGAGGGCAGCCGAACAACAGGGACCGAAAGTTAAAGATGAATTTAATTAGAGGCAGAAGAGCGCTCTGAGACCACAGCCTCAGAGAGATATGTGAGTGTGTAAGTCTAACAAGTACGTGTCTGGATGGATTTAAGGAACTTATCATGACCAACCACTTATTTGTATATTTGCACATACATCCACTGGCCACTTCATTAAGCACACCTTGCTGGTGCTTGATTGGATTCATTCTTTGTGACATCGATTCAAACGAGGTGCTGGAAACATCCCTCAGAGATTTGCTCCGTACTGCAGGACAGTGTCATGCAGTACAGGAGATTTAAAGAAATCAAAAAAGCTCCAGCAACACTTGTAAACTAGGAAACAACTTAATTAGACCTTCTTTCTCTGGCTTGAGGCCTCAATCAGGGTCATTTACTAACCTGACACACCAGATGGACTGTTTCACATGTACTTGAGACGTCTTTTTGTTTGGAGGTGGACCATCCTTTTCTTTATACAGAAGTGAAGGGAGAGGCTACTGTTATTTATAACTCTGCTATCACTAAACAGTCTGTCTAACCTTGATTTTTGTAACCAAACAGACACAGTCAGGCTTTTATCTAAGTTTTATGATGATCCTCTACAGCAGTGATTCTCAAGTGGTGGGTCGTGACCCAAAAGTGGGTCGCGGACCCTTTTTCAGGGGATCACGAGCCTTTGCCTGGGCAAAAAAAAAAAAAAAAACTTTGGAAAAATCCTGTGCTTTTATTTTGAAAGGGATTTTTTATGCAGTGGAGCACTGTCTATTTACACTCCTAAACAATAGGGAGCAATAAGCTCTCGCTCTAATATGGTGAGGGATTCACAAGACATTCATTTATGTATCCTAAAAGTGGTGTTATTATTGTAATGTACATTAGATAGGGTGTGATATTAGCTCATGTTTTAAAATATATTTATATAATTGATACAGATCAATGTAATACACAGGACTCCAGTGGAGACAAGCCAAAGTGCCTGGGTTTATAATTTTATACTAGCATCCTTATGTATGAAACTATGCTTTTTGTGCAAACTGTGGATAAAGTATTCAATCAATCAATCTAACCAAACTTTCTGACCCAATTAATGGGTCACTCTCAAAAATAAACCCAACATGTATAGCCCAGGAAATGGGTAGAAGAAATAACCCAAGTGTTTTTAGAGTGTAAACCCTGAATTTAATCGGCACGTGTTTCAATAACAGTTGTGTAACAGCCTCGTAATCAATGACATATTTAGTGCTACTGATTGAATATTATTATAAGGCTGTTCAGTATCCACTGAAGCAGGGTTATCACAGCTACAGTTAAATTTATAGCCTTGAAACCTTGTGTCCCTGAGATGCACTTTTTGCTCATTAAACTTTTATTTTTGGGGTGGCATACTTCGATATTCTGTACTACTTTTGGGTTCAAAGTGCAGTATCTTTTTGTTGTATAAATTTGATAAGTTGAAATCTTTCCTGGATTTGGGTCACAGCTTGTCATTAAAGGGGTGATGGTGGGGCCTGAAGCCAGACCAGTTGAGAACCATCGCTCTACAGCTTTATTATGGTGAAAACAGTAATAGCTACATTAGAAAAAAAAATAATTCTGGCTATGAGGATGTCAGTTTACCCCTCTTTTTACAGTGAAATTTACATTTGTGTTTGGAGTGGGAGAAAATAGTTTGTGTAACTTCTGAATTGAGTTTATTTAGATAGTAGAGTCTGCATCAGATCCATCCTGGGTTTGGGAGCACAACAAGCCCAAATGAGCAACCTGCAACTGCCAATATTTACAAGCAACTTTTCAAAAAAAGAAGCTCAAAGACCCTTATTATAAGCAGACCTGGCAACTCTGAAATTGAAGTCTGTATGTGTGAACATAGCCTCAGTCTTTGGAGATATAAAGTTCAAAACATTCAGCTCAAAAATGTAATTCAAGTAAACAACTATTAGTAAATCCAAACTACTGATCAATACTGTTTCAAATTTGAGGCACATTTTACATTTTGGTTAGACTGCAGTAAAATGTGGAAACTTCCTTTTTCTCTCAAACTCATCAATGACCAGACAGGCGGAGGCACGGGAAATTCACATCAATCAGTGTCATTTATATCTCGGATATGAATCCTGATGGCCACAGTCTGCCTGCTTTCCTCTCCAAGCAGACAGATCACTGAAGGACAGCAGATCCTGTTAGTGCTAGTTGGCAGTCATAGACAGTTTTCAGCTGGAGGCCTTTTTAAAGATGAATGTGAGACATAAGTTTGAATAAAGCATGTTTCTACCTTTCTGCGCTCTAACCTCAAAGCAACTTAAGTGTCTACAAACATGCACTGCAGAGACACAAACACATCAAATATTAAGAGGCTGAGCTGTTTACTTTACAGCCAGACTTCTGCACATACTGAACATGTTTAAAGAGAAGATGGAGCCATGACTGAAGCTGTGCCCCGACTCCAACGTTCAACTATGATCCCTGCTGCCAACAAGCATTAATGATTCATGTTTGTGTGCTGGAGTTTTTCTATTTTCTCAACAACAGTCTGGTGGAAAAAGGAAACTTTGACTTCAGTGCATCTCTCATTGTCATCTTTTTTTGGGGGGGAAGCTTAAGGAGTTGTGCTTCTAAGAAGTTCATAAACTTTTCTCCTTCAACAAAACTGTTTCTAAAGGGACATGGCAACATTTTTTCTTTTCATGTCTTGCCTCACTCCCGAGTCCATGACAAGCAGGCAGACACCATTCTTTCCACTGTGTGTGCAGTAACAAAGAAGAGACGGGCAGAGCTAACCCACAGCTAATTAGCTTGGCCCAAACACTGGGAGGCAATGGGTAGCATTAGCCTGCCTCTGCCTGCAGTCATCAGAAAAACTCTTCAGACTAAGATTAGCACTTTATGTAATTTTCAAAAGAAATACATGCAAAACTTTGGGTCTATAAATACACACACATCTCTACATGCACACAGTCCTATATTTACAAACACACACACACACATATCGTTATTTATCATATATAATACGCCCTCGTTTATAACACGCACCCCATTTTTTCATGCTTTTTTTCAGGAAAAACGCTGTATTTAAATATAACATGCACCCACATTTTGCCCAAACCTTACTCTCTTAGACAACTCAAAAATTACATTTATTCAAAGTTTTAATCAGTGAAATTTCAGTATTTTCACAACAGATACCGTACATGATTTTCTCTCTCAACCGGATGCGGAAACACCTTTTGCTTCACGCATGCGCACTTACTCAATTTTCTGCCAGAGCACGTGCAGTAGTAGTGTACCGGCCAATCAGAGAGCAGCTATCAACATGCTGATGTCTTCGACCAATCACAGCGCAGCTATTTTGGTCCCCTTGCTCACAAGATGGCTGTGTTTACATGTGGGTAGTACTGTAAGGCTTGAGAATAACACGATTGGTAAACTAATTAAGACCCAAAATCTTAGATTACAACAGTTTAACAGTCATTTTTATAAGAATTACAAAAGTTTGACAGTAATATTTCTCAGAGAGGGAGAATATTTTGGCTTTTTGTATCAGATGTGTTGTAATCACAATGTTGGTTAGACAAAATATTTGACATATTTTGCTTGTGCTTGTGTATAACACGCACCCGAAAATTAGACCTTATACACGAGATGTTACGGTATCCTTGCATTGCTTTGCTTTAAATGTGTGCACTTCTTCCTACATCTTTAGACTTACTCTGCAGATGATGGACTGCCCGTCTCTGTTCCTTTGATTGTCTGATTTGCAGGCCTGTGTTTTTCTATTGCAATAAAAACTCACAAAGGCAGCATTTGGTTCAAGATCCTTCATTTTATATCTAATGTCATTCTTGTGGGAAGATAAACAAATTTGCCATTACAGCTTGAAATCACCCAGTGATTTAGCTGTTAGCTGTTAACCCGCTGTCCCTGCCACCCGGCCCTGGGTGAGTGAATGAAAACAGCTGAATGTAGGCTATGTGCGTATGGATGGATGGACGGATAGATAAAAGAAAAGATGACAGTGTGGCTTGACAGTTGGTTTAATGGATGGATGTACTGATCTATGGACAGATGGGTGAATGGTTGGATAAATGTAAAAACTGATGGACTTACTGATGACTAATGGATGGATAATTGAATATATGGATGGACTCTTAATAAATCTTTTGTGACACCAGTCCTGGAACTTTTCTGACACACCTCGTATTTCTATATGTTTAGAGGATGGATGACTGGAAAGGTGGATGAATGACTAGATGGATAGTAAGATGAAAAATGACTGGATGACATATGGATGGATGAATGACTGGGTAATGGATGATAAGATGGATGGCTTGATAATGATTGGATGGTTAGATAGAAAGGTGGCTGACTAGAAGGCTGGATGGATGAATGGATACGGGGAGAGAAAGATGATTTGATAATGGATGTCTAGAAAGGTGGATGGATGAAATGATGGAAGGATGCATGGATGTCTGGATGAATCACTGTTTGGATAGATTGATGAACAATGGTTGGATGACTGGATGGATGGATAAATAGATGAAGAGAAGGATAATGGAAGGATGCATGTGTGGATAAATAATTAGATGGAAAGATGGAAGGATGGATGACTAAATTAATGGATGAATGCAGGGGTGATAGATGGATAAATGATTTGATGTATTGGATAGATGAAAGGAGCAATATATTAAATATTAAAATGCTTTTCACTTCTCCACAAAACCTAAACAAGAAAAATCAAATCTTTTCTGTCATCAAATCCTTTCATTCCAAGTATCCACTTCAAAACCACTGGATTTTAATATTTACAGATGTTTCCTTCGATCTTAATCTTCTGTGAATTTGCTTTGCCTGTACTTTAAAAAGGAAACTGCATATGTGCAGCTACACGGTTAACACAAACAGACCTTTAAAATTCAGTTCATCTGTGGTTTTAGGTCCTATTTTTCTATTTCTTCACATCATTTCCTCCTCTGTCTCACACCCCCTCTGTTTCCTCCCCCTTCTCTTTTAAATTGAGCTCATAAAATAAGCCTGCAGGCCGCCGCTCTTTAATGATTTCCTCTTTCTCCAGATGAGCGTGCTTCATCATAACCTGCCCCAGCGTTTTAGCGTGTTCTCCTTTAACTAACCAGCAGGATGAGGAAACTTCCACGCCAATCCTGAGTTTAATTTAATTTCTCCAAACTAATTTTTCCAGAGTGAAGACATCGACGTTGGGAGAATTACATCTGACTATTAACTTCATGTAATGCTCTTAATCTGCAGCTCAGAGATGACTTGACATCTTTTTATCCTCTGAGACTCCCCACAAGGAGAGACGGGTGACCTTTTGACTTCCGAGCAATGGATTGTGGGTATGAAGTGAAAGGGTGGCAGAGGGGAATAAGAGCGAAAAAGAAATATAAATGTTGTGATGACTGCAGGACTTGAGGGATTTAACTAAAGAAGGAGCTAATAAAGTGTAAATACTTCATGTTAAGCACTGATTATTAGTTTACATAACAAACAAACACAATAAGCAACTTTAAGGGTTGACAGGCGGAAAAATTAAAAATTAACAAGATCTTAAAAAATCCTCCAGCAACATTCTAAGAATAGTAAATAATGTAAAAAAGATGCAGGATAAGTTTTCCCCAATATGAAGCAAATTTTTGCATAAATGTTTCATCATCCAGCTGCTGTCTGCCTGTCAGGTTTTACTGCTGCTGTTTGATGCACTTTAGTTCCTCTTGTCTTTAATTTCTGCTCTCATGTTTCGTTTCTGAGCTACAAAAGCAAAACCTTTTATGCAAAACGAACTGTGATTTCTTAACATTTATTTTTGCTTCGCCCTGGAGATGTTAAAAAGCACCCACAAGGACGTGAGAGGAGGGAAGACGAAATGTTTGTCAGGTGGGAGGATAATTGTGTGTTTACCTGTATTCCTGTCTGTTCCCGTCTCTGGTCATAAAGACGGATAATTGTTGCTGTCTGGGCTGCAGCGTATGCAGACCGAGGCGGTCAGCGAGGGGGCCGTTCTATGGGTCATGTGCTTAAGTCTTATTTTATATGAGTTCTGAAATAGGATGATTATGTTGAGCTCTGACACAAAGATAGTCCACAGATTTTCAACATGTATTTTATAAATGTCAAACACTAGGTTATATAAAAAAAAGTTATGTTTGTTTAGTGTGAGAAGACACCAAAAAACATTTTTTTCATAACAACTAAGGACTTGTGGTATTATTGATCAGTTATGGTCCAAATCTTGGCAAGTCCAAAGTACATTAGGGTGACCATATTCTGTAAACCCTAAAAGAGCACCCTCAGCAGCATGACTAGGGATGTCACGATATATCGTAACACCATATATATCGCGATAGAGAACGGCCACGGTTATCGTTCGTAAGCTTTTCCACGTTTTCCACAATAGTCATGTGATGATACAGAGGCAGGCTTTGTGTGTGGATGTATGTTAGCGCAGCAGACTACACTGCATTAATAGTGAATACAGTGAGTTTTAGAAATCCCAATTAAAGGGAATGGTAAAAATATTGTTTGGGTTTTGTTTCATTGAAGTATTTTCTTTAAAATACTTGTTTATGTTTTTTTTCAATCAGCATTTATATATTTTATTAGAAGAACTGTGAGATTTCTGGGATTAATATCGTATTGTGATATCATGGTGTAAACTGCAATATCGTATCGTATCATTCTGAAAATTTCATATCGTGACATCACTAATCATGACACTCAACAGTTTGACAGGTAGGTACATTGGATTAATGGCTGCCTGGTCTTTTCCTTTTTTGTCAACGAATGTGTCAGAAAGTGCCCTTTGAGTAAATTATTTTGCACCTCTCTCAAGGGAAAAATAAAATATTCTAGCAAGTAGTTGTCATTATTAAGTTGTAAATGCTTAAAACAGTGTGTAATTACAAGAAAAGAAAAAAAGAGATTTGAATTTTCAGCAGGTCCCTCTTTTTAAACAATTCTAAAATAAACATGTACAACACTTTTGAGAAGACAAAACAGAAACTCAACCTATTTTATATTATGTATTATTTAATGTTATTTAAATTATATCGTACTGTTTTTACTTCCCGGGGTTTATGATGTCATAGCTGTACAGCCTCCACCTACATGTGTGTTTTCTTTTCTGCCTGTGAGGAAATTGAAAGTCCACTGCAGTCTATAATTCCCACCAGACAGTGTTTGGGTAGCCAATCAGCACAGAGCTATTTAAAAAAGGAATTAAAGGAAAAGAATTTAAAAAAAAAACGGATTTTCTTCCAATTTGACAGGATAATATGGGGTCCATGTCTCTATCATCAAGGTAAATTTCATCTGGATCTGATCCAGATTGACGGCACAAAAAACCCATTGAACTTTATAATGGGAAATCCCATTGACGACATTCAATAATTCATATAAAATAAAAATATTAAGTGATGTTCCTAAAACTTCTTGTGTTCATACAAGATAACAACCTCCATGTATGTGCTGAGTTTGGTCTGGATCCTGGCTATCCTGGGTATCTTTTACAGGGGTTGTGGAGCCACTGCCAGAACTGAGCTGCTTGGTGGAGGTCTGAGCTCTCTGAGTGCTTTCCTAGTTTTAAGATTATTTTTTGGGCATTTTGTGCCTTTATTAATAGGAGAGAGAGAGACAGTGGATAGGCTTGTGAAAGGGGGCAAGAGAGAGTAGGGGAGGACTCTGCAAACAGGCCACAGGCTGGATTCGAACCTGGGCCGGCAGAGGCATGTATATGGGAAGCGTCTAGTTGCTTATCACTCTGCCAAACCAGCACCCCAATCAGTGACCATTTCCATCCAGGATTTGTGCAGCATCAGGTGGAAAAACTACAAATCAATCTGTTTTAAAATCAGGTTAGCCTATATGGAAAGTGCATGTAAATTCATCCTAACCATTTAAAATGGTCTGTTATGATGGGTCAACACTTTCTCGATACAAACCAAAACATTTTTGTTTTGTGAAAAAAAAGACAAACAGCACAATGAGACAGAAAAAGCCAGGATGTCTCTGAGTGAGTAAAAAACTCTTTTTAACGGTGGCATGAATCCATCTGCTGGAAGCTTCTTTCCAGTGAGTGACACACCACAGATTGAGTTTTCAGTGTTCATGAGGGAACTAGAGTGCTTAAAAAAAGCATCAGCGTGAAGCTTTCTTTTCAACTCTTAATCTGTTGTAGGACGGCAGAATGCAGGGAGTCGGCCCTGCTGCCAGTGTAACGTCATAGGACATTAAACAAGCTGTGACATGGGAGTGCGTAAATCACATGGTGCTCAATAATATCGGAGTGTTCCCTGGCAACACAAACGCATAAATACTGACCAGTTGGAGAAAGTTTCTTCTACATCCACTTAAGATTTAACCAGACAGATGCTGGGACAAAATTATAAGATTTTTCAGTTCTTGAGTGATTTCTAAAGCAACTCCACGCTGCTATATTAATCAACTTCATTCCAGTTTATACTCATTATATCTGTTAATGCTAATATTAGATCAACCTCTCTATCCATGGTTTAATTGTTAAAACCAGTTTAATAAATACCTTTACAGAAATGTATCAAGCAGAACATTCAACCACTAAAACTATTTTTTCTGTTTAGGAATGCAAGTAAATATCTATAATTTGATATTTTAATCAAAATGAAAATTCATGGATAAAAATAATAACTATATTTTAGAATAAAAAAAATATAATTTTAGTAAAAGAGCTCTTACATGCTGGTGTATTAACTATTACAGACACATAAAAAAAACATTTTGGTGCTTACCAATGCGCTTAATTTAGGGCAGCTGTGTCATAAACCGTGTATTAGAAGGTGGTCTAATAAATTTGTTAAGCACTGCATATTGTGAGGAATTTTTTGAAAAGCTTTATTTAAACTCAGTGAGTAAAACAACACCAAGGTCTGACATCTCTTTTTAGACAACTTTTGACCCCTTTGTAAACAGGTGGTGGGGTTAGTTTTCAACAGGGTGTGAAATTTTACCTGTATATGGTGTCCTGAGGTCTATCCTCTCTTGAACAGATGCTAAATATACATATATTGTGTCATGTGATTCTGTGAGAGCTGTATTTAAGGTTGGTGAACTGTCTTGTCTTCAGAGGACACCTCTCCAGGTCTCCTCTCCATGCTGCATGTTTTCTGAGATAAAGGAACCGTGATCCATAACATTGAGTCTCTTGTTTTCTTCTTTTTTTTCTGGTCAATTTTCCATATTTAGGAGGGACAAAACTCACAATATAAATAGGCTGACATTGGGCAAGAGGCGGGGTACACCCCAAATCAGTCACCAGACAATTACAGGGCCACATAGAGAGGTGGACAACTACTCACACTCATTCCTAAGGGCATTTTTGGAGTCACCAATTAACCAAATGAACATATTTTTGGTCTGTGGGAGGAAGCTGGAGTGCCCAAAAGAACCCATGCTTGTGTGGGGAGAACATACACACTCCACACAAAAAGGCCCGACTGACATTGGGATCAAACCAGAAACCATGTTGCTGTGAGGCATGCGCGCTACCTGCTGTGCCATTGTGCGACCCTATCTATTTTTTCGTACGGACAGTGCCCAGCATAAATGAGCACACCCCCTATTGAAAGTAATGTATTAATCAATATCTAAATAAACAAAAGAACAATTTAATTTCCAAAGTTTTGACTAAGCTGAGTTTAACATAACATTTTTTCACCATAAGATGAAAATAAGGGTAATATGATAACTAAAATTTAGCTTTGCTCCCACAACTTTGATTGGGGTGTACTCATTTTTGCATCCTGATCTTACATTGAGAAAAATACTTTTTTGTGTGCAACTTAAAAAATCTTGTTTGCAATCAATGGTCCACATTTAAGGGGAGTGTTTTGTGGTATATTATGCCATAGAAAATGTTGATTTTGAAAGGAAACTAAAGGTTTTCTGACAAATCTGAAGGGGTGCAGAATAAGCTGTTCTGACCAGGGCCTCCTGGAATCTGATTGGCCACCCCAAAATATTTAAAAGTGAATTTTTTGCCTTGTCGAGCTGTTAAAAGGATAGTTCAGTATTTTTGAAGTGGGGTTGTATGAGCTCCATATGGCCACTAAGTACATTAGATGCAGTAGAAAGTTCTCTCCTCTCCCTCAGTAAGCCACAGTCTGTAAGAGTCTGTTATGCAGAACCAGCTGCAAACAGGGAAGTATTGTACCAAATACAAAGGGTATTTTCTCCGCCTACAAGAACTCCCATCAAAATATAATACCACAGTTTAAGAGTACGCTACCTAGAAATTTTTTTGAGTGCATTAACTTTTCGGAAAAATAAAGTTTATCTGGAACTAACCGACTCACGTCATACATCAATATGTGATGTGAGTCGGTCAGTGCTAGTTCTGCGTAACAGACACTTACAGGCTGTGGCTTACTGAGAGAGAGGAGAGAACTTTCTATTGAATCTAATGTACTCAGTGGCCATATGGAGCTCATACAACCCCACTTCAAAAACACTGAACTGTCCCTTTAATGTAGGTTGTGATGCATTTTTCTACAAGCAGTTTCAAATATTTCGCATTGCCTTAACTCTACTCCTCAATCAGTCAGACGCTGTCCAATAGTTTGTACAATTTATGGAACAAATCCAACAGAGACCATCTTATAACCTCTGAGGGTCTGTAACAGCTAATTCATGAATCTACAGAAAGAATTCTGAGATCCAAAGATTTAAATCTGTGGCTTAAAATCTAAAAATGGCGTATGGATACGTGGAATTTCCTGTACTGATGTAATAAATGTCAGCGTGCCTCCCTAAATGTCTCCTCAGGTGAAATGGATCCTCCGAAATTTAATTTAGAGCTCGAGCAGGAAAACATCTGAGCTGCTCTGCTGCCATGTGAGCAGCCCCCTGCAGAGCAGAGCTGTCAGCTGCAGCGTGAGGGCGACAGGCTTCACCGTCAACAGACCAGCAGACAAAGCCGGGGCAGAGACAGCTCGTTAAGAAAGCTCGTTAAGGGAAGACTCATAAGAGACCGAATGCTGAACTTCATCAGAGAAGTCAGGAATGAGATGAAACACAGAAAATGATGAGAAGTAACAACAAAGACTCTGTGATGAGTTTAAGAGTGAATATCTTAGTGTCTCTAACCCTGAGCTTTGTTTTTGATCATCTGTGATCACAGGATTATTATTACTGAGACTCTGACACTTAAACCTCTCCTTCATACTTACTTGTTCCAGCTGTGTTAAACATCCAACCCCAGGGGCACGTCGGCAGATTTTACACTTTAATTCTGCAGAGTTATGAAAAGACATGGAGCTCATGTTTGAAGAAAACCCAACATCACTGAGCAGACCTTGAGAAAGTTTTTAAGACTCAAGGCAGACACAAATCCTTTAGTCTGAACAGAGAGACATCAGCAAAGACGTGGTGTTATGCTTTTAAACACTACAACAAAATTCCTGTAAGGATTATCTCCCATCATGCTCATAGTTGCAGGTCTGCTAATTATAAACAGCATTGGGCTTCTTGTTGCTTGTAAATATTGGCAGTTGCGGGTTGTGTTTTCTTGGGCTTGTTCCAAAAGTGCAGTTGCTCAGTTGAGCTTGTTGTGCCCCCAAACCCAGGAGGGGTCTGGTGCACGCTCTACCAAAAATATAAACTTAATTCAGAAGTTACACAAACTATTTTGCTCCACTCCAAACACAAATGTAAATTTTACTATAAAAAGATAGGCAAAATGAAGTTTCCACCAAAAAGGAATCCTTACAGCCAGAATTAAATTTATTTCTAATGTAGCTGTTACTGTTTTCACCATAATAAAGCTGCAGAGAATCAACATAAAACTTAAATAACAGCCCGGTTATGTCTGTTTGGTTACAAAAATCAAGGTTGGACAGAGTGTTTAGTGATAACAGAGTTATAAACTAGAAGAGCACTCGAAGAACGCATACCTCTGTCAAGCAGCTCAGTTACGGCAGTGGCTTTTCCAAAACACCTGTCCGTGTCCATGTGGAGAACTCCTCCGCTGGCATTGCAAGGGAAGCTGGGAAATGTAGTGACATAGGCTTGAAAAACGCTGATGTCAGTTTTCAAATAAACTACAATTCCCATAATGACGTAAAGGGGGCAAAACCCTCACAGTAGCTGAAGAGAAATGAATCATTTTTGCCATTAAAAACGTCAATGTTTTTTATGACGTCAGTCTGGATGGGATCCAAATGAAATTTACCTTGATGATATAATTATATTATATATATAATCCAGTAAATTTGGAAGCGAATCCATCAAGTGATGTCAGAGATATGATTTTTTTTAAAATACAGCCCAATGTTAACTAGGGGATTTTCAGAAAATTTGGGGAATTTATGCATCCAGACAAAAACGCGGATCACTACCCAAATGTAATGGGTTCTTCCTTGGACCAAACCACACCTCTGGTAAAATTTTCATGTAAATCCATCCAGTAGGTAACAGACAAACAAACAAACGGACGGACCCTGGCGAAAACATAACCTCCTTGGCGGAGGTAATAACAGTAGCCCCTCCCTTCACTTCTGTATTAAGGAAAGGATGTTCGACCTCCAAACAAAAGGATGTTGAAGAAGTAAATTAAGATCCAAAGAAGAAAAAAACGTCACTGCAAAATTGATATGTAATGAAAATGAAAATCAAAACATACTTTATGTACATTTCTCTTAAAAAAAAAAAAAAAAAAAAAGTAATAGATCGCATTGGAAAAATGTAGCTTATTTTAGGCTTGTTTTTATCGACCTGGTTGCTTATTTCAGTAGAAAGATCTGGCACCACTGGGTGCAAGAGGACTTAAGGGGAGGCATGGAATGAAACAACCGACAAGAAAAAACTGTCCTGTTTAGCCCTTCTACCCGTTGTGGAGCAAAAATTGATTATTTATCTATTTTCTCCCACTCTAAACACAAATGTAATTTTTACTGTAAAAAGAGGGGCAAAAATAATGTTTCCGTCAAAAAGAAATCCTTTCAGCCAGAATTAGAGTAGAACATTTCTGGAAACTTTCCACTGGAATTATGGTAATTTATTAGCCTTGCAGTGCAGCTGGATCCACCTGATTCAGTGTCTGTAATAAGGCAGATCCATCTTGCCAAGCTCCATTCAACAACTACTGTGCTCAGCTCAACCAGCATCCTTTAAAGAAAGAAGAAGAATGAGTTACGACAGCAGGAAGTGACTGCACGTACGGGGATTAGCATAGATGCTAACAGCTTCAGCTGCAGTTTTATCAGATCACGACCACAAATCTTTATTAAATGAAAAACATAATTTTGCTCCATTTCTGGCTCGTTTTAACAAGTTTGTTTTGTGAAGTTGCTCACGTTCTGTAACGCCACAGCTCCTGCCTACTACATTATCTGATTTGCCAGTAATAAATGTTGATTGACAGAATGATCGTCCAATCACCTGTTGGATATGCTTTCTAAAGTTTCTTGTCTCAAAACTCAGATATTGGGATTAAGCAGGTCTTTAAACTGAAGGTTCTGCCACATTTGGGGACGCAGCTGATCACTTTAGGTCGATAAAGTACATGACTGACAATCAGAGTTAATGCCTGTTGTCATGAGAGCATTTTTCCACTTATCACACAAAGTATAGGTAGTGCAGGTGCTGCACTACACCTGTTGTTTGGAATATACCTGCAGCAAATGGTGGCTGTTGACACAAGCCCCTCATATGAAAGCATTTTACTTCGGCTTCTTGACTTTGTGTCCACCTAACCTCCAGAACCAGACCCATCCCCTCCTAACCCTTTGCTTCTTTCCTCTCATCCACACACCCCGACACTCTCTGTCTGTCTTTTGATAAAGTGGAGCTGACAGTAATCAGATGCACCCTGAAAGGTCAGGACTCCTCCATTTCCATGAGGAGTCTTTCACTGCCTAAACACATTACTCAGTGGATTAAATTCAATAAACTCATTCCCACACTCATATGATTGAGCGATCCATATTAAAACCATTCACAGCATTATTATGACCCTCGCTCTCATGTGTATTCATTATTCTCAGCTCGACAGTTGGTTCTCATCCTGAATATTCACACAATCAGAGCCGCGGTGACCTCCAAAGATTCTGCCCGAGTTATCTGCGATGACAGAGAGACTACGTTACAGAGAGCAGACGACAGAGGGCTTTTATTACTGCATCTGTGCACCACAGGGGGCGGAGGGACACAGACCTTACTCAGAAAGAACTTAAAAGTTTTGTCAAAATGATATAAGAGGTAAAACTTATTTCACTTTGCTACTGAAGTTAAAATGAAGAAAGTTCATGTTTCAGAATAAAAGTTTCAGCTTTTAAGACTTTACATTCAATGTCAGGGTTGAAATCAGCCAGTCAAATGTAATTCTTTAACGCCATTTTAATGCTATAGCGTAAAATTTTTAATACCATGACTGTGAGCTCAAGACCGTCGGACAGCATGTGAGATTTCATGGCGTTGCCTCCCACTGTACCAAGCGTAAATTTTTATTTAGACCACTAACGGGCTGTCGCCATTCTCTGAATTTCACGTTTTTGAGCCATTTTTGCTGGAATTTGCATTTCCCTATTACTCTTTACTTCCTCCACTGGGTCCAGCTCACTGGCCACTTTCCAAACAGCAGGTTTTATGACAATGGTACATGATCGGCCAGAAACAATCACAATGGTTCTGCATGTTTACGTGGATGCACATATCTGTTCTTGAAACTACAGATAGAATTTTTAATGCCACTGAGATTCTAATTTAATGTTTTTTTTAATGCCATTTAAGGCCTTAATTTTCGGAAAATTAATTTAATGACTATTAATGCCCTGCAGAAACTCTGAATGGCTACATTTACATGAGAGCTTTAATTCCCCTTTAATTCGAATAAAACTTAAATCCTCTTTAAAAAGATTAAAAATGACACCTAATTCTGAATGAAAATGACCATTCCTAATGAAATTTAATTCCAAAGTAGGTGGCTGGTTTATTCTGATTTTAAATCTGATTTGAATAATTCCTCGATTATGTATACGTTCATTCTGCTTTAAATTAATTACGGTCGTTCTGCTCATGCTCGCTCCCGTGTCCTGACGCGATGACGCACATACTCCGCGCTGACGGGAACAGGATGGCTGCCTGAAGCAAGCGATGGACTCGAGTCGGCCCACGGACATTAAGCGGAATTGAATAAAGGTGAACAAACCTGTTTTCTATTTTAACCTCAATTCATAATTACTATTTCCATATAAACACAAAGGAGAATACTTTAATTCCAATTTATTTAATTCTGAATACTTAATTCCGAATTACAAAACATCATGTACCGTGGCCAGTGTTACATAAAAGAGAATTTAACTGAACATAATGGAAATTACTGTGTGAAAATAAAATCCAAAAAGGTAAAGCTAATTAAAATATCTAACAAACTAATTCCTGTAACCTTCGTAACTCCACGGGGGTGCCAGCGCCCCCAAACGGAGCATCTCACATTGTTTAAATATATCAGTAACCATGAAACTGAACTTTATGAGGACAACTTTGTTTAGTAAGCTTACCGTTTCATTGATCTACAGAGGGCTCCAGGTCTGATATATCCTTTTACGAAGGTTTTAATCCAACCTTTAATTTCAGTATTTTTTCTGAGATTTTCTGCTGCAAACTTGCAGTGATAAATCTTTAATTATGTGATTATTTTCCACATATTTGCAAAGGTAACTATATCTGTGTTGTTTTTGGACTTACATGTTGAATTATGAACGAGGTGGCAAGACTTCCGGTTTCTCTGTCGACCAATCAGATACTCCCAATTCTTATTCTCTTGTTTTCTTACAAGTATCGTCCAGTCGATTGCAACTAAAGCTCAGCACGAGACAAGAAAGTTATCAGAAAAAACGTCATTCATGAACAAAGTAATAGGGATACAAAAAGATGTTTGTACTTTATGGCCAAAATTTGAGTTCAGTTTGTGGAATAACTTAGTGCTTATCATTTGTAACTTTTTTGTTGGTGCTAAATATGTTATCCAAAAACTTCAACACCTTAAAGGAGGTAAGGGTGCTTATTTTAGCACCAGGGGGCGACATGGAGGTGGATTTATTTCACACCAATGTACCAAGGCAGAATAAAAATGCAAAGAGACCACAGCTGGAAGAGGGACGCGTGTCCTCTGCAGGATGACCAGGGAAGTCCACCAGTCCACACTCTGGAAGTGAGCGCAACGTGAAGTACCCTTGTTCTAGCTTCACAGCCTCTGGTACAGGCTCTGGTAATTTCATGCATCATGTTTTAATTCATATATGTAAACCAAATTTCAACAACCTCAAAGCTGATTGTCTTGCCTCTCCTGAGAACTCGAGGTTCCAGCTATGTAATGAATATATTCTCAGCTGAAGATCAGATTAAACTATAAAGCTGCTCCACACATGGAGCTGTCCGTGGTCCTGGAATCACTGAGCCTAGATGAGCTAAGTTGTATTTCTGGTTGCACGTCTCCCTTTGTACATGAATTGCAGAATAGCAGCTTCATTTTTCTGTCATTAGCGCTCATTTAGCCACTGCAGAACCAGTCTAACTCTTCGTGGACTTAGCCCTTAGTTGGGTTGTTGGGATGAAGACTAACTACCAACTTTTCTGTAGGATGAAGTTTGAATACTCAAGTACAATCCAAAGTTTTTTATCAAATTTAAGTAAATGCTCATTCAGAGTTTCAACAAATGGCTTGACACCATGTGCCTGTAAGTTCTACGATGCTAAAAGGAATCAAAAACCCTGTAGGAGCAGGAAGAGGTGGGAGCTACAAGCCAGACGACAGGAGGAAGTGACTGTTTGTACAGAGATTAGCATAGATGCTAACAGCTTCAGTAGCAGTTAAACAAGATCTTGACAGCATTTCTTTATTAAAATTAAAAACTACAATCTCTCTATAATAAGAATATTGTCGCTTGACCATCAACGCATTTTGGGGAATGTTTGTTCTACGAAGTGACCAACATTCTGTCCTTTATGCCGTGGCAGTAGCGCCTGCCTGCTACATTAGCTGATTGGCCCGTAATTATTATTGTCTGACGGAACAATCATCCAATCACCTGCCAGATATGCTAATGAAAGGTTCTGCCCCTTCCCAAACACTTTCTATGGGCTCTTTCCCAGAAAGATGAGTGATGTTTATTGAATGTCCCCCGCACCAGAACACAGCCAAAAGTTTGATACAGAGAAAATAGGATCGAAAGGTGAACAATAAAATCTGAAACCAAAAATATTAAAAAAAAAAAAAAAAATCCTGCAACTGAAAAAAATGACAAATTACTTGTTAAATTATATTTCAGAATAAAAACAGAAAAGAAAATATTTTATTAAAATAACTACAGAGCTGAATCAAAAGTATTTTTCACATAAAAAAAAAATTCTTACACTTATATTTAATTCAGTTTAGCATTTTAATAAAAAAATATTCAAGAACAAACATTTAATTTTCTGTTTCAAATTCTATTTTTTTCAACCTTTTTTTTCTAATTAACTAACACTTTGGCTTGGATTTAGCTCCATACATCTTCATCTCTTGCCAGTGGTAATTTTGACAGCACTTTTAATTTATTTTTTGTTATAGTCTTTTGCCTAAAATATCTTTTAGTTTTAGTGATAATTTAGTTAAATTGTTTTAATTTTAGTCTAGTTTTAGCTGATGAACATTTCTGTCTACAAAATCTACAGTAAATTTAGCCAACTAAAATATGAAGTGTAAAGTGTAAGGCATTTATTTAGGCTACCTGGCAGAGCATCTCAGTTACAATACCAGAACTGACAACAAACAGTGAACCTGCTCTACATGAATATATCAATTCATAAAGAGAGGAGCTCTGATTGGATCGCTCCACAACTTATCCCACCACCACCAAGCTAAGGCAGCTGTGATTGGATGTCCCTCTTAAGTCATCCAACCTTTCCACACAACCAAAGTAGCTGTGATTGGATATATTCCTAACTTGTCCCTACTTTCTTTAGGTCTGATTGGATTAAGTCTCTGTCAGACATTTTAGTCTAGTTTTCATTTGTTGACAAAAATGTCAGTTAATTTCATTTTAGATTTTGTCCATGTGCACTTTTTTTTCATTTGTTACTGCCTAGTTTTCACCGGGGGAAAAAAGGTTGTTGATAAAAACTATGATGAAAATAATTAGTCCACAAAATTAACACTGTCTCTTCCTTTCAAAATTTCTCCAACTCACACCACCGCAGCCCTCCTTCTTGACCAACCACCGCATTTTTACAGTGAGCCACTGCTTTGACCACCACCCAGTGCTTTTAGTGTTAAAGCTTTAAAATCACATTCAACATGGCACAAAGCCTCCTTTAGCAAATCCACTTCTTAGAAATGTAAAAAGCCTTCATGTACCTGCATCCTTCCTTTCATCTGGATCAGGGCCGGTAATGCATGACTACTGTCTGAGTTATTACGGGACACTCAGCGACGGGGCCCACCCCGGCGTCTCCGTGCAACAGGAACCCTCCAGCCTGCTCACACACTTCAGATCATCAGCAAACCAACAAACCCAGCTCAAGTGCCTCGCTCTGACCTTCCAGCAGAGCCGAGCACTCGTGCTTTTAATCCTTTTATTAAGTGCTGCAGGGGTGAACGCTGGTGCAGAGATCATGGAGGGATGTGAAGTGTGGAAACTTAATGAAAAAAAAAAGAAGCGGGAGACCTTCACGACTGCACATCAAAGTGTTTCTGTAATTCAGAGAGCAGCCAGAACAGAAAAAGTGATATATATATAAATGTATGAGGAGATCAGAAAATCAATACAGCTGGGTCTGTTTCGGCCTTGTGCTTCGGTAATGATGGCCTGAATGTTGATGTAATATGAGAGCATCATGTTGTAAGAGCTTCGAGGTTTAAATGAGAGCTTTCATCTTTGATAAAATTTTTCTTAATTGTTACTTTAGAGAGCATCAGTGTCAGCTCACGGCCATAAGAGCACATTTTTGATTTAAGAGCTTCTTTTCAGATGGAAATAATGTTTCAGTCATGATATCGGACTGCCTCCTGAAGAGTTTGAGGGTCAGGAATGAAAAGAAATAATGAGAGAAATATTTTTACGTGTACTTTGTGAAAACAGTCAAACCGTAACAATAATGTTGACAAACTTTTTAGGAAAGGTTCAGTGGCTTCATTTATCAATCTGGAAAACAGATTTGGACAGGTTTGTTGTAGAAATCCTTTAACAGGTGGCATGGTGACGCAGCAGGTAGTGCATCACGATCCCTGGGTTGGTCAGGGCTTTGCTGCGTGGAGTTTTCATTAGGTCTGTGCTCAAAATATCGATACGGCAAAATATTGCCACACACTCCTTGGGGATACATGTGTTGATACGGATTCTACAGAATCAATACAGCCTCAATGTTTGACAGTTGTCAGTACACTTTGGGTGATGTTAACAATGGCACAGTTCAAAGTAGAAGCCAAACTACATGATGAAGCACATTTTTCCATCTTTGAGGACCTGAATTTAAGTTTCTTAAGTTGTTGAAAGTCATTCTTGTTCTTTTCCTTCTAGTAATAAAAAACAAAACTTGTCAGAAATTCTGTAAAAAGCGTAATCAATGTTCATAATTTACATGTATCAGGATACGTATCGTATTGTGGCCTCCTGTAACGTGAGGTTACAGGAAATACCCAGCCCTAGTTTACATGTTCTCCCCATGCATGTGTGGGCACTCCAGCTTCCTCCCACAGACCAGAAACAGCTGGGATAGGCTCCGACCCCTCCCGCGACCCTGAAAGGGATAAGCAGAGCAGATAATGGATGGATGGAAATCATCTTACACCAGCTTCCAAGTAGGGCTGAAAGATTTATTGTTTTCAGATTGAAATCGCAATTTCAGACAACACAATTATGTGATCGCCAAAGCTGCAATTTTTTGCAGCACTCCTGACTGACCCAGGATCTGTTGTGTGTCATTGTTAACTTAAAAGAGCTGTTCAAAAGAGTCGACTCGTTCACAAACGTCACGTGTTTTCTGTTTAGGAGAAGTTGGAGTGTCCCTTAAATAATGATAACAGATAATTTATCATCAATATTAGATGATGAATAATGTGTTATGTGCATTTGATCATTGATCTCTTTACTGTTGTCCATACTGTAAACACAGTGAATATTGCACTGAAGCTTGATTTGAAGAAAATCGTGAATCAAATTGAAATTGCAATATCTGCCGGAAAAATTGCAATTAGATCTTTTCCTGAAATCGTTCAGCCCTACTCCCAAGTGTGATTCATGAAACGTGTAGATTTGGCAAATCCCAGCATCCCGACCATGTGTTGATAAATGCAGCATCTGAAAACAATCATCAAATTACACGCCCTAAATAAATAATAAATGAATGGAGGGGTGAAATGCTAACCTTGCACAGCAGCTGGATCAACCTGATCTAATGTCTGAAATCAGATCCATCTTGCCAAGCTCCAATATACAACGGTTGTGCAGGGGCCCAAAGCGTCACAGCCCAATCAATATCCTTTAAAGCAGGAAGAGGTGGCAGAGCGAGACGACAGCAGGAAGTGACTGTTTGTACAGAGATTAGCATAGATGCTAACAGCCACAGTAGCAGTTTATTCAGATCTGGACCACATTGTTTTTTATTAAATGGGGAACAAACAACTTTACTGGTAGCATTTCTCAATAGAAAGGATATTGCCGCTTCACTTCCAACATCATTGGTGAACGTTTGCTCTACGAAGTGGCTTAGCTTTGGTATCTTACACTGTGGCAGTAACACCCGCCTACTACCACATCTGATTGGCCTGTAGTGAATGTGACTGACAGCATGATTGCCCAATCACCTGCTGGATATGCTTCTGAAAAGTTGTGCCCATTCCCAAACACTCTCTATGGGTTGTTTCACAGTTGGTCAAGTACAATATGTAGAATCTGTTTAGTATATACAGAACGGTAAATCTGGTGTGTGAAATGAAGAAGAAAAGAATAAAATATTGTTGACACCAGGGATCTGTTTTTGTTTGAAGAGAAATATTTTTAAAAGAGAAAGTTAGACTTCATGAGCCCAAGGCAACACATTTTATTATCCAAAATCTAATGATTTTTAAGTTGGGCCATTACCAACATCTCCTGAAAATGTCAGCAAAATCCGTCTGCAGTTTCTGTGTAATCCTGCTAACAAACAAACAGACTCTGGCAAAAACACAACCTCCTTGGCGGAGATAATAAGAGTCTGCTGTTCATTGGTTGGCGTCTCTTTCAGTCTTCAGTCCGCTCTGATCCACGTGTCGTCACTCCGAGCCTGAACTCTCCTGTAGCTGTGCATGTGTGTGCGTCAGTGAGCTGACTAGTCTGTGATTTGTGGGTCTGTTTTCGATGCCGGAGGCTGTAGGAACAGATTAAACTATAACTCAGGGCTTCAGGGTGCGGCACGGCACTCTGATATGCATGAGGCATGGAGGACACTAATACACATAAAACACACACAAAAGGCCCACATCAGAGGCACCTTTATATTTTCACTTATGGTCAACAAAACAGAACTCTTAAAGGCAATGAAGTCTGCATTCTCCTTGTGACAGTCCCTTTTTCCTTTTTCACCATCTTGTTTTTTTTTCTAAATCTACTGATCATAGCTCATGCTAAAAATCGATGCAAATCACAGAAGATGCAATGCAGCATGTACATCACTTACTTTAGCACCTAACTAGGGCTGGGAAATATATCGATTAAATCCATTAATTTATTTTTTTTCCTGCAGACGATTCAAAAGTTAAAAATTTATTATTTTTCTTGACTTACTCCAATTTTAAGTTGCTGCAATGTTTGAAAATATAAATACTGAAAAAGTTTTATGATGGTAGGCTCTATCAAGTTTTGCACATGCACTTTTACAGGCTTGTTTTTGTTTTTGTTTTTTTTAATGAGATTATATATTGATCAGAGAGTTTCATGTTAATTTTCTGTGAAAATACCTCAGCCTTCAGTGTTTATGCAGACAATCCTGCCTATGTTGGAACTACATAACCAACTTTTTATGGCACACTTCACTTACAACTATACTTTAAGTATAACAACAAGTAAACTAGTAAAATTGCAAAATTATAGTATTTTTTTAGTTAATAAAAGTATACCAAAAGTATAGTTCAATAAACCAAAATGTGGACTAGAAGTATATATCTAGTACACTAGTAGTATATAGATAAGTGTACTTGTTGTATACTTGAAAGTGCACTTTTGTAAACTTTAAAAAAATGACCTTCCAAAGTAAACTTAAATTATACTTTAATAAACTTAAAAATGTTCCAATTTAGTCTGAAGAAGTGTTCAATTAGTATACTTTCTAGTGCACAACAAGTACATGGTCCATAGTAAACTTGCTATACTTATACTCACGCATACTTAATAAAATGAACCTCAAGTATAGTACTTTTTGCTAAGAGATCCTTGGTGGTTGTGACTTCCCTCCTCATCAGTTTGTTATATATAATTTACAGGTTATGCTGTTTGGATGATTGTGTTTATTAACCAAATCAACAAGTTGAACCTCCATTTTGAATCCATGTTACTTTATGCTTTGCCTTTACTCGTTACCATAGCTGTGTTCGAAACTGTTCCCTATCATATATATATATATAGTGTATATATATAGTGCACTATATAGTGTGTTTGCCATTTTGTAGTGTTGTTCGAATTCTCAGCAATTAATTTCATTACTATATAGTGCACTATGAAATATCCACAATGCACAGCAAATGTGAGTGTACATACGATGTACCCTATATTGTACTCCTGTATACCACAATGCAATGTAGTCGTGTTTTTCCAGAGGAGAAGAAGAAGAGAAGAGAAAGACGGCTGCTACGGCACAAATTGGCGCTGCTTTTGTTTATATAGGGGTGCTAACTCATAGCTCGTAAGCTAACTACAACCAACCGTTACTTCGCTAGCTCACTCTAAGTAGCTGTAGTTAGCTCATGGACTATCGTGGGCCGTTTCAGCTCGCAATAGAGACACAAAACTGTAGATGACAAAATCAAACTTCCACACCACTGACATTTCAACAATTTATTGACATCAATACAACCATTGTTATCCTCCTGAGTGCCCGGTTTGTTTACGTGATGCTTGGCGCATCCATTTGCGTCACAGGAATATCCAGCACATCTACTGACGCAATGATGTTCAGAAAATTTCAGTGTAGTGTCCGAAATCTTGTTCAGTCATTCCCTATGTAGTTCACTCTTTCATTAACACTACATAGGGCATAGTGAGTGAGTGAAAGGTTTCAGCTCATGACTACATTCGCTTCCTGCTTCAGCCAGCTTGCTCCCTGATTGGCTTTACTCTGGTCCATGTGACAAAACACAGAGGACGTGCTCGGCCGTCTTCGGTGTTTCACGCATATCAGGACTTCTGGTCGTGAATAATGAACATGTTTAAAATGTATGATTTCAAGTCAGGGCTGCCATATCCTCTTCAGAGAGGATAAAATGCCTTTGCTCTTTTAGACTGTTTAACTTTATTAACTTATAGTGCTTTTTTATCTCAATATGTCTTCCTACCATGGTTTTATCAGCTTTGTCTGAGCTCCTGCTTCCTCATTTTTAATTAATGGCATTTTCTCAGTCGTCTGTGGCTGTTTGAAGAGTCCTCACTGAGTGTCCTTGTATGTGAGTTAAGTGTGGGTTGGGACATTAAGTAATTTTTTTTCTTTTGTATCCTCACACATACACTGTCTGCTTGTGTTTCTGATTACAGCACTTTGTGCCACATTTTTTGGTATGAATAAAGTTTGATTGATTGATATTTTGTGTGTTTTTCATTAAACATAGCAAACCTTTCAAAGGGTTAAAATCACAGAAAATACTGAATATTTGGTAGTTCTGAGCAGAGATGAAGCGATTTAACAGATTAGAAAAATATTGATATATGATGATTTTCTTTTGGCAGATTCTTTGCGTGTACATTTTTGGCTTGAGGGTTAAAAATTTGAAATATGACACCACATAAAAATTACTAATGCATGAAATTAGTGTTGCTGCTACTTTTGACATATCCAGGACTCTAATCACCAGTTATCCCCCACCCCCCAACTATTTATTATATAAAAAGAGTTTAAATCCTGAAAATGATCTATTTTTAGTAGTTTTGAGCAGAGCTCAAGTGGTTTGAGAGAATAATGTAGAAAAACAGCAGAAATAAAATGATGTAAGATGATTTCATAGCATTTTTTGTGAAGATCATTTTGGGCTTGAGGGTAAATTACAGGGATGCACCATCATCTGTTAAAAGTTAGGGCTCATGAATATAAAAATGTAAAATCTGTCTCCAGAGCAGCTGTTTGTTCAGCTTTAGGTATCCATAAATCACCTGTGTCGACCATGTGGGCTATTTCCAGTCTGGATAAGCTAAATCAGTGCTGAGGTGACTCACAGACTGAATAAACTTCTTTAGTCTTTCCTGTACGTCTGACACATCATTTCATTTCCCGTCCTCCAACACTTTCATTTACTTCATGACTCAGTCGAGATCATCACCTTTTTCTGTCAAGATTCAGAGTGGCAAGCTTCATGCATTATAGCCTTTTCAGACTGAAGACAGACGAGTGAGTCACTTCATGTGGCCTACAGGAACAGAAATAGACCTCAAAGGAAAGTGTTTAATCAAACTTCATGGACTCGTGTGTTAAACTATTAACTGCATTCAAAACTCTTGAAGGAAACTAGGGTCCAGAGGGTCAGTGAGATTTTGCACAAAGTCCTTGATGGAAAGATCAGAAACTAAAGAAGAGTTTTAGGATCTTCTATTTTTTTTAATTAAGGCTGAATGATACTGTGAAAACTAACATTTACCTAATTTTCTTGTGCCTTAAATATTGATTTTTTAACAATGTAAGACATATGTATGCTTTCATCAGTTAATACTAGGTATATAATTTTTGCCGATATCCACTATGCTGATATTAAATCATTATCATCGATATCGCTACTGTCATTTTGCATCGGGAGCACAAATTCTCTATTTCACTTTAACTGATCTTTCATTGTTGAAGTGCATTTGTGTTAGAAACAAATGTGGAGCAAGAGAAACAGCATTTCATCCTTTAATAAATAATATTTCTGATTAAAAAAGCAGAGATTCAATCAATCTTTATTTGCATAAGGCACACTCAAACCAAGTGTTATCTCAAGATGTTTTACAACAGAGCAGACTGAAGCAATACTCTTCATTTTGGTTCAGGATGTTACCTGGACTTGATCAGATTTAAACATTAAAATGTAATATTAAATTAATTTAGGTAAATATAAAAAATGGTCAGATACTATGTTGTCCAGCTAAACTATGGGATTTAAAACTAAACAACCAATCAGATGTTATTAAGCCCAAATGAAGAAGGGAATCATTTTTTCAGTGTTTTTTTCAGTAGTTTTTCGTTTTATTTGTATATTTGTAGATTAATTTTAATTTTCCTGTTTCTCTTTTTATTTATTTCCAATTTCATTTAAATCTTTTTTTCATTTCTTTGTCATTATTCATTGTCATAGAGTGAGATGAGGAAAATCATGTTGGTACAATCGTACATTTTGCCAATTTTACAGCCAATACATGGGCTATTTATGGCCATTTTCTGTGATCAAAATAACTACAAAAAATGTCATATCTGTTGCTACTGATATACAACTTTTTCTGCAAATGTCTGCCAATACTGATCCCATAGTATTATGCATGCCTAATAAATACATCAATTAAATTTTGATTTAACAACTAATTTTTTTTTCTTATTTTGAAGCAAGAATGTGAAAGAATTCCACCTACTGATAATTGTTAAAACGAAAGATGCTGTAACACAGCAAACATGTCCCTGTCCCAGCTTTTCTGGAACATGTTGTATTCATAACATTTAAAATGAGTTAATATTTGCAAAAATTAACAAAGTTAATCAGTTTGAACATAAATATATTGTCTTTCTTGTGTTTTAAGGTCAGAAGCTTTGCAAATATTCTGTTTTTATTTACAAATTTACATTTAGCGTCCCTTTGGGGTTTGTATTTGAATAATGGGAAACATTATAGTTAGAGAGAAATTAACAAGAAACCTTTTAGCATCTGCATCAGAGGGCTTTTAAATCACCCCAATATTAGATCCATCTGCAGACATCTCAGTGTCTGAGAGGTCAACAGAGGGAGCAGTAAAGTTCATTATGGGTCATTTCAAAGCTGAAGAATGAATCAGTTATTGAGGGGACGATGCTGCAGCTGAGGCAATATTTTCTATATAAAAAAAGTTGATTCAACTATTTTCAGAAGGTCCGAATAGCTTTGAAAACACATAAAAATATGAATGACATTCTTGTCATGTGTCAGAGGATTGTGTTATTTACTGAGAGACAAAATGTTTGTATTGATCACTTAGTGCAACTAGTTTTCAAAAGGATGAAGCTGTAATTCTATACTCTTGGATATTATGGGTGTGCCTGTTTAATACTCTTAAACCACAACAGGTCACAGAAAATTTATTTTTTGAAGGTTTTTGTTAAAAAAAAAAAAAAAAAAAAGGTAGCTTTGTGTAAAAATAATCATCTAAATGTGCGGGGACAACCCCAGGTGAGAATTATTCTGTGCACTTATGCTGCTGAAGATTGTACCGACCTGCTCTCAGCTCCTATTACAGGAGCATGCATCATCCCTTTGCAATCAGCTAGAACTTAACCCTTTAACGCCTTTTGTATCATAGCTGATACAGATTTTTATGATACCTCAATCTAATCAATATGATCAACAAATTATTTAAAAAAACATCTGAATACAATCAGATAAATGATAAAAACGTCCTCAAATGGATGATCAGTTGCCAAAAACACTTAATGTATCAAATGAGATACAAGAAATATATGTTATAAATTTTATGGAAATTTAGATTTTTTAGGATTTCAGTAGAAAGTGAAATAAACATTTCAGCTCTAAAAAATTAGAATTTTCTAGCTACAATTAGTGTTTTCAGGCATTAAAGGGTTAAAAAGTTTCTGAATGATGTTGAACTCTATTTTTTTCCTTTTTTTAACCTTGATATTAGCAAATAGCATAGAAATTTTCAAGTATATGTGCATAAAATCTGGTTGTTTTAGAAAAGATTACGCTAAAATATATTTTCCCTGACTATAATTAAAATCCCTGTTCAGGGCCAACCTTTAGCTTTCATAAATTCCAGGCTTATTCCCATTTATTCCTGTCATTTGTATTAGTTCCCATGGAAAGTTTGCAACTTTGAAATTTCCTGAAATTTTTCAACCCTGCACATGTCATTGACGGCGTCATTTGCGCATTTAGTGCACTTAGTACAGTGGCGATGAAAATCTGGTTTATTGCTTCAGTCAAACTAAAAGACTGTCTTGTAGTCAGTGAGAACAATTCAATCAATCAATCTTTATTTATATAGCACCAATATAACAGTGTTATCTCAAGGCACTTTACAATAGAGCAGGCTGAAGCCGTACTCTTTATTTCATGGATACACATGTATGCATATATACACATGCAGATATACTTATATCCAGAGGTGTATCCATCAGAGCAGAGACTAAGGGACTAAGTAGAATTTATGATAGCCACAATCTTGTGGATGCCCAGATCATAAATCTGTCCTCAACTGCAATTATGAATGAATCAATGTATTCATCAATGCTCTCTCACTGGTGAAGTCAGATAAAGTATACGATAAGGCTGTCAAGAAAAAAAAAACTTTCATACTTTTTTGATACCATCTTATCAAAAAGGTACAATACCATTAAATTTTACATTCAGTACAATGAAACTTAAGTAAACAGATCCAGATCAGCGACCCTGTCATGTGACTGGGTTCAGAGGTCAGAGCAGATACGAGAGCAGAACGAGAGGAAGCAAACTAAAGCGAGATGATGAGTTCGACTCTGAGACTAACTTTACTGGAAAAAGAGAGGAGAAGTGTTTTGTCAGCATCTTTCACATGAAGCGGGCTTGAATGAAAGAGACGGACTTTCTGGAGGCGTGCTGAAGGGGCCTCAACAAAGTCAGAACAAAGGGATGGGAACATGGACGGACTGACGGACGCTGGAGTCATACTTAGAAACAAATGCAGTAACATTGTGTTTGAGAAACTGAATTGTGTTGTCTCTGCTGATAAATTTAGTGACCATATGGATGTTTAATGTGCTGCAAAGTAACAAGAAACGCCCCCCGGTACCATGACAACCCTGCTATACTGTATGATTTTATTTAAAACAACATAAACAATAAAGATAAAAACAAAAATGTCTGACTGCTAAATTTAAAGTATATCAGAGAATCTCAAAGGCTTGTCATGCAGCCCTTTTCTTTGTCTTTTCCAGTTCACAGTTCACATCCTTCCTAATCAACAATCTCATTAGCTCTTCCCTCTGTGCAGAATTTTGTTAATGGACGTCTAACCTGATTAAACTCCTGTCCTCACTTTCATTTCTTTTATTTTCTGCCTGCAGTCATTTACTTCCCATAAGTGAGGATATCGACAGCTCAAGGAAAGGTTCATTTAAACCCACTGAAGGAACTTTTTCTCGTCTTTCCTTCGGTGCAGTCGGTAAAACTCACACAGCAAAACGTCTTTAATGAGTCTGCAGACAGTAAGAGCTCACAACTTTACCGACCTATTTGTTTCCTGGAGGAGGGGGTGTTGGTAAGTCTGTAAAAAAAAAACTGAGGGAAGCAGTCAAAAATACTCAAAAAACACTGATTATGATGCAAGTCCAAGTCAAGTATCAAGTCTTTAAGGGCAAGTCCAAATCAAGCCTCAAGTCTAAAATCATACACATACATACATACATGTATTACATACATACATAATGTTGTAACCCTAATTTGTTCCAAACAGAGATGGCACAAGTCACTTGTTGGAAGACAAAGTTAAGTCTCAAGTCTTTCAAGTCAAGTAAATGAGGGTAAGTCTAAAGTATTTGTCTAAAGTCTAACGTGCAAAGTATTTTTCTAAAGTACTTGTCAAAAGTCAAAGTCAATTGTTAAGTGTTTGAGGGCAAGTCCAAGTTCTACCTCTCAAGTCTCTAAGTAGCACCTGCAAGTCCAAGTTAAATCTCTAGTTAAGTAAGTAACACTGGAAATTGCTGAATGTATAAAATAATAATACATATGTACATGTATACATAATAAACATACATAATGTAATAACCTTCATTTGGTCCTTTCAGAGATGGGCACAAGTCACTTGTTGAAAGACCAAGTGACTTGTGGTGCCAAGTTTGCTCTCAGTTGATTTGGCATCTGAACACGGAAATGGTTGAGGCTTTGTCATCTTGTGAGGGAAGAAGCATCTGATAGAGACCCACTGCAAGAGCATGAATGGGTGTGTTTTCCATTGAGTTTATGCAGTGGGGTGAGGTGGGGGGTTTCCAGTAGATGGAAGTTGGCTGAAAGTTGGCAGGCAGCTGGCAGGGAGGTGAAAATTGAAGTGTCTGGATCTGTACTTAATTTGGCTCTGACCTGGTTTGTCCGCCTCCTTTAAATAAACTAAAAAAGTCTGATGGTCCTGTTTAATACTTCATACAATAATTCCTGAGTCACATTGAATTTTAAGGTTTATTTTCTTTTCCAAAAAGGCAGCAGAGATTATCGAACTGGGTCAGATTTATAAAAACATCCTCAGGCTGAAAGTAGCTCAAATGGTCGAGTAAGAGAAGAGGACTGTATTATTTTACACTACTCAGAATAATGGAGGGTTACACAGAAAGCCAAGAAAACTGTGGATGGAAATGAGTGCAGCCCCAACAAGGATGCATCAGTGATACTGAAAATAATGCAGCAGGATGGTTGAATTAACATTTATTACAAGGTATCGTGCAGAGCGGGCAGAGACGGGGAGAGAAACTGGAGGACAATGATAGCAGAAGGGCAGAAAGTTGGAAACACAGAATAACTTTAAATGTCTTTGAATATTTGTGCCCATTAGTTCAACAGACTATGAAATGTAAATGTATCCATAGTGTCTTAAAATGAGAGTAGAAACCAGATTTAGTGGCTTTTTTTTGCTAAAATATGTCTACTTTTGGCACTAAAATGTCTGAATTAATTGCCTTTACACACTTACACCCAGGGCCATGGTGGCTGTAGGGATATTTGGGACGATTCCCTAATGGTCGACCCTTTACAGGCTTCAGGGGATGGTCAAAGTATGTCTCTGTCTCAGTCATCATTATTTGCTGGACAATCCTCGGATGGCTGCGGTGCCGGTCAATGCGAGCCTGTCTACAGCAGCTCTGAAAGCATCCATCATTGCACGTGTTGGGAATTTGGGGTCAATTTTTACCCATGCTTACATCCTGGCATGTTTCTGCATCTACAGATCATCACTCTAAGGACTACACTGCAGGAAACAACAAGAAAAAAGGCCCTTTTCTCTGCAGATTTTCAGTTGACTTTCCATGTTTCAGCACAAATATATTAAAAAATACCCCGCTGCATCTCTAATACCTTTGATGGCAGGTGCTGTTGTTTTGTTCTGACGGTCACTTCCTGCCATATCGACTCTTTCATCCACAAACTCGGCGTGAAAACTTCTTGAGGTTGATGGATGAGGCTGCAGAAGTGGTCAGTGCAGTCAGAAAATGTGGCTCCAAAGGTGCTGATAATCTTGGGGGTGATCCAGAGCCTGTGGGTGGCGGCGGCTGAGAGGACACAGTTTTGGGCTGAATGGATGGATGATGGATGGAGCGAACAGGAGCCAAAACATTTGGCAGCAGCAGAGCCGAGGGTATCGACAGGGCAATGCTTTATGGGATACGTTGCATCAGTGATGCAGCCAAGATGAACAGCACACAGACAGACTCTGAAGTGAAATCAGTGCTAATAATGAGGCCGGAGGATAATTACCTCCATTAACAACCAAACCTCTGTCTCTCCTTAATGAGCCGATGTATGAGCATGTGAGCTAAAGGTCACAGAAACATCAAGAAATCCAGTTTCCTCCAGATTGCTCCTACTCTGAATTTCCCGGAGAACAGCTGTCAATCAAAGTGTGGGTGGGAGCTGTCACTGGTGTCAGTCACGGAGACCCTGCATGAGATCACCATAGTGAGATTTTTCTGTCGCCCGGTGTGCCATCTCAACATCCAGGTGTATAAAATTTAACCAGAAACCACGACAGAATCCAGATCCCTCAAGGATCTGCGTTATTTTCCTGACCAAAGAGGAAACACACTCTAATCATAATAACTTTAAGGATTCAAGGATTCAAGGCTATTACTTGTCAATTCTCCATTCATGCATGGCATACAGAGTCACTGAAATGGCGTTTCTTACTTCTGTCAGGACAGACAGCATTTAAATTAAAACAACAACAATCGAGGTCACAGCTTGTTGTAAACATTCTCTCAGCACAGTGAGAAAAGTGGGTGGTCCATGGTATGGTTGGAGAGAAAGCCCTTAACAGGGTCTGAGCAGAGCGGTGTGTGTGTGTGTGTGTAACAGTCCATATCAGGGCTGAAACAGTACTAATAATAATATATACAATACAGTATATTCTCCTCAAAAAGACTTGTAAATGTCATTTTGATTATTTCTCCGCTTTAATAAAACCCATTGGTATTGTATTTTATATTGTTGGAAAGCCTGATTAGTCTTTACGAGGTACAACTTGTGATCGTGCATTCATGGGATGAGCAGCATAGCTAAATGTGTGGGTAGTGCCAAAATCCCCTGCACCTGGAAGCTGGTGTTCAGGGTGGCAGCATTGTTTGGTGTCAGCCCTGGTACCGTTGGGGATCACCCCAAGCAGACCTGTTCCATACCCCTGCTTCACTGAGGAACCAAAGGCTTTCTTACAGGGGATGAGGGGATTTTGGCTCTTTTTTGTGGTGCTACCTTCATGTTTAGCTGTGTTGATCATTCTCGGAGTGTGATTCTTACAAGTTGAACCTTGTTGTTAAGGTGACTAATCGGGCTTACCTTGCAGATGGACCGACCTGATTGAATGTTTGTGATCAGGCCGATCTTGCCAAGCTGCAAACTATAACTATTGTGTCCAGCCTGAAGTGGCATGGCCCAAAGTGAAAGCTACGATGCTAACAGCTTTAGTAGCGGTTTAAGAAGATCTGGACCACATTTCTTTATTAAATGAAAAACAAACATTGAAACCGAAAGCACTTCTCGATAGAAAGGATGTTTTCTCCACTTCTGACATGTTCTGACGACAATTTGTTCTACAAAGTGGCTCAGGTTTGGTACTCTACACCACAGAACTTCATTATCTGATTGGCTTATCGTGAATGTGAATGAAGCAAAGATCCAATCACCTGCTGGATATACTGTACTTTTGAAAGGTTTTGCCCCTTTCAAACCACTTTCTATGGATTCCTTCACAGATGGACCAGTGAAATACACTTAATGGTCTATCTGGTGTGTCAGACTAAATTAGGGTTTCCAATGATATAAAATACAAGACCATTCTGTATTATTACAATGGAAAAATAATTGACCGAGGAGAATATATATGCATATATATCTCCTACTATGGAAATAATGGTAAGAACACTAAAAAACAACAAAACCACAACAAAGTCCACCATGTTTGTAGAAACATCTGTATACAAGATAAAGTCATAAACCCACCAAACTTCTATTAATCTTCTTATCAGCAAAAGTAAATGATGTATTTTAAAAATATCAGAGAGAGGAATAAGTGTAAGAACGGGAATAGTGAAACATTATAGTTCTTATGAAACATCCTGAGCTCAGTTGAAATAAATGATATATACATACATACATATTTAAGGGCCTCTATATCTCAAAGTCCTGTCCCAGCACATCCCTGACTGGTGGCAAACCCTCCATCAGAGTGTCAGTGTGAATAAGTGTGTGTGTGCACATGAAGCAATTAATTGGCTGATTATCGGTTCAGCAGCAGAAGGTCACACACATGGAGCAGTAATGAGGCTGAACATGTGTCCTTTTGCGGTAGAATCACAGAACGCTGGAAAAAGAAGCTGAAGCAATCAGAGAGCTTCCTCTGACCCCTGCTCTTTAACACCCTTTATTCTGCCGCAGACCTGCCCTCATTACGCTGGATCCTGCCAAGTCAGTGACGTGATTAATGCATTTACAACAGACCTTCTGATTAATCAATCACTATTGATCACATGTGTCAGGAACATTCTAAGGATTGGGAGCAGGTTCAGTTTCACAGGACCATGGTGGTCCAAGCTTAATCCAAATGCATGAACTGAGCCTGGTAAAGGTTCATAAAGACATTTTAACTGCACTCGAAAATGGTACTGTAGCTCAGAAGTGAACTGGACAGAAAACAGGATTCAGAGATCATTTAATTGGTCTTCATTTTTAAGTAATGCATTGCACTCATAGCTCATCAGGTTTGTTAGTTTAAAGGGATATCCCAACTTTTTTTTTTCTTTTTCTTCGTGTCTTACTTCACTCCCGAGTCCATGACAAGCAGATAGACACCATTCTTTCAACTGTGTGTGCAGTGACAAGGAAGAGACAGGCAGAGCTCGCCCACTGCTAATTAGCTTAGCTCAAACACTGTGAGTCAGTGGGTAGCATTAGCCCTGCCTCTGCTTACAGTCATCAGATAAACTCTTCTTCATCTTCTTCTTCTTTTGGTTTTATTGGTGGTTGGCAACCAGCTTATAGGTGCATTACCGCCACCTACTGAACTGGAGTTTTGATCAGGATAGGCAGGAGAAAATAAATAAATAAGTAAATAAATAAATACATAATAATAAAAATTATAGTACTTATAATAATAAAAAATTCCCAAATTCTATCTATTAGTTGTGTTGCCTTTAAAAATAAAACTAATTCATTATATTTTCTCCAGATCCAAGAATGTTTTGAATGGTAAAGTCCATCTTTGCTTGTTTTACTTTTTCCCTCAGCTTCCTTCTTTCTCTCTCATACATCTTGCACTCCATTAATACATGCTTCACTCATTCTAGCTGGTTACAGTACTGACATAGTCCTGTTTCCCAATCATGTGAAGTGTATAGTTGAGCTTAATGTGTCCTACCTGGAGTTGGGTTATAGCTGCCTCCTCTTTTGGGCTCCTGCCCACCTTCCTTTTTTTATCAACTTGTTTTTGGATATTGTAAAAATGCCGCCCAGTATCACTTATATCCCAGAATTCTTGCCAAATGTTGTGTGTTCTTTCTATAAACTCTCCAGCAACTCTAAATATTCCTGTGTGTTTGTTGTGACTGTTTTTTTTTTATCGTATTATGTTACATTATCTTCTATTATCATTGTTTTATCTTCTACTCATAAACAGAGGATTTGTTGTTGTCGACCTACTGCAGTGGGGGTTTGCGCTAGAGATGTGACGTTCATGATTAGGTTGAGTCTTTTTAACAGAGTGCAAATGCAAATTGCCTGCAAATGTAAGAATGTCTTGCAAATTGGTTCTCATCAGTCACTTAAAAGAGCAGTTCAAAAGACTTGACTCATTCGTGAACGTCACATCTCTAGAGCAAACAACCGCGGAAGTTGGTTAAAAAAACAAAGCCTCTGTTTAGGAGTTGAAGATAAAATGATGATAGTAGAAGATAACTTGAAATAATGTGGTAAAAAGCAGTCACAATGAGCACACAGGACCATTTAGAGTTGCTGAAGAGTTTATCTGATGACTGTAGGCAGAGGCAGGCTAATGCTACCCATTGGCTTCCAGTGTTTGAGCTAAGCTAATTAGCGGTGGGCAAGCTCTGCCCGTCTTTTCCTTGTTACTGCATGCACAGTCGAAAGAATGGAGTCTATCTGCTTGTCATGGACTTGGAAGTGAGGTAAGACACAAAAAGAAAAAAAAGTTGGGGTATCCCTTTAATTCCTTCTCCTCTGCCCACAACAACTAACGTTACCCCTTTATATGTTTTGTCTCTGCTGTTTCAACCTCATGTCCCATCCTTCTTTCACCCCCTGCTGTCCCCCCTCTCCTCCCCTCTTTCATCTTTGCCTTCACCCTTTCATCCCTCTCTCTTTTGGGTCATCAGTGAGCTTGTTTGACTAATCCGTGAATGTCTTAGTAACATTTTCATGAAATTTTTACCTCACCCGCATCTATAATTCAACACAAGCCTCGCATTATCACTCATTACACACTCACACACACACTCGGGCAAACACACACACTCAAAGCGCTCCCACTATGCACCACTTAAACATTTTCTCCCCCACATTTCATCCACTTCTCCCTGCTTTGGTTATTTTTCCTCTCATGTCATTTCCTCGCTTCCTTTCCCTCTCATTTCTTCCTCTTATCTCGACTCAACTCTTCTCACTTTGTTTCTTTTGCAGGATTTTGTTTCTCATCTTTCCTGCTCTCCCTCTTGTTTCATCACATCTTCCTCTATACACTGACTGGCCACTTCATTAGGAACACCTCACTAATACAGGGTTGACCCCCTTTATCCATGAGAGCTGCCTCCATTCTTTGTGGCACAGCTTCAACGAGGTGCTGGAAATATTCCTCAGAGATTTTGGTCCATATTGACATGATCGCATCACACAGTTGCTGCAGACTTGTTGGCTGCACATACATGGTGCTAATCTCTTGTTACACCACATCCCAAAGGTGCTCTACTGGATTGAGATCTGGTGATTGTTGAGGCCACTGGAGCACAGTGAAATAACGATCATGTTAAAGGAAGCACTTGAGATGATTTATCAGCATTTATCACCATCAGTATTGGCCAATATCAGAGATTTTTCTCTCAGATGGGTATCTGCTGTGCCAAAACAACTAAATGCTGACATCTGGCAGAGCTAACTATTTATTTAGAGATCATATTTTTTTGTAGGGCAGTAAAATTGTCATCTGTCTTCATAATAAAACAGGAAAGAAAATATTAGCCTTGAAGGTGAATTATGCCAAAAACATTTGGCACTGGTATCAGCTAAAATTAGAATTTAAAATATTGGTGTCAGCCCTGATTTTTCTAATCTGTGCATTGCTAATTCGAGATTTGAGACAGAAGTATCTATCAGAAGATGGCTACACTGTGGTCATAAAGAGATGGACATGGTCAGCAACAACACTCAAGCATACTGTGGCATTTTGATGATTCTCAGTCGGTCCTAAGGGGCTCAAAGCGTGCCAAGAAAATAAAAACCACACCATTACACACCAACACTAGCTTAAACAGTTGTTACTAGGCCGGATGGATACATGCTTTTTTTGTTTTGAGCAGTGTTAATTTTGTTGACTAATTATTTTCCTCATAGTTTTCATCAACAACTTTTTTCCCCTGATGAAAACTAGACAGTAACTAATAAAAACAAGTGCACATGGACAAAAACTAAAACTAAATTAACTGACATTTTCATCAACAGATAAATACTAGACTAAAATGTTTGACAGAGACTTAATCCAATCAGACCTAATTTGGTCATGTAGAAAGTAGGGACAAGTTAGGAATATATCCAATCGCAGCTACTTTGGTTGTGTGGAAAGGTTGGATGAGTTAAGAGGGACATCCAATCACAACTGCCTTAGCTTGGTGGTGGTGGGATAAGTTGTGGAGCGATCCAATCAGAGCTCCTCTCTTTATGAATTGATATATTCATGTAGAGCAGGTTCACTGTTTGTTGTCAGTTCTGGTATTGTAACTGAGATGCTCTGCCAGGTAGCCGAAATAAAGGTGACTGCATTTCACACAAAAGTTCAATTTGTTTCTGTTCATTTATACATTCAGACTTTACTAGCATTCAGTAAAGGGTTATTAGATGTTTGATTTTATCCAAGTGTAAAACATGACTTCAGAATTCAAGGAAACATAAAAAATGCCTTACCCTTTACACTTCATATTTAAGTCGACTACATTTACAGTAGATTTCATCGACTGAAATTTCATCAACTAAAACTAGACTAAAATTAAAACAATTTAGATGACTAAATTATGACTAAAACCACAAGATATTTTAGGCAAAACACTATAACTTAATTAAGAAGTGCTGTCAAAATTAACACTGTTTTGAGGTTAATTCTGACTCTATTTTGTAAATGCTGCAACATAAATCAAGACTAATCAGATCAGGCAACATCTTCCAATCTTCTATTGTACAACTTTGGTGAGGCTACGTGAACTGTAGCCTCAGTTTCTTATAAGGATAAGCCACATGTTCACAGTCACACTGGGTGTTATGTATTAAAGTTTGTGTATCCACACACAACTGCTGTAAGTTTACAATAAGTGACGTTATTAGTTTGCTGCTAGCGACTAATTGAAGTGCATGGTTTTGCTAAAGCATTGAAAAATGACTAGCTTGAAAGTCAAGCAAAGTATTCACTTGAAGTTTTTGGTGATCAAAACCACAGTGAATCTTTTCTACATTAACTGAGGTATTTGGGGAACACTGCATGTCGTGTGTGTTTGAACAGCACAAAAGACTTCCTGAAGGCAGGGAGGATGTCCAAGATGATGAAAGTCCTGGGTGCCCATGCACATCAAAAACTTCTGAAAACATTCAACAAACTGAACAAACTGTAGGAAATGATCGATGACTCAGTATATGAATGAGAGCAGAAGGGACTGGAGTGGTAAGCATCCAGGCACATCCCAAATATGCTTTTGCCAATCCAGCCTCTAGCCTGAGGCCCATTTGCAGGATGTCCTACCCCATTCTCACCTCCTTTCCTTTGTCTCTCTCCTCTGTGAATAAGGTATGAAATGCCCAAAACTATAGACATAAAAAAGAATGATAGCAGCAATGGTCTGCGTTGATAAAGAAACATTGCACTGCATTAAAATGTAAACATTAAAAAAAGCGTCAGAAAACATTTTGGAACACACTGAAGGAAACACAATTCTTTCAGAAGTACGTGAGATGAAACTTGGATCTTTAAATACGATCCTGAGACAAAACATCAGTCCATGCATTGAAACACAATCGTCATCAACGATGAAGAAAGCAGGACAAAGCAAGTCCAAACTCAAGACCATGTTGATGTTTTCTTTGACATTACGGGGGTCATTTTGGAGGAGTGGGTTCCAGAAGGTCAACAGTGAATCAACACAAACAGTCTGAAAAGAGAGACCACAACTGCGGAGAAACGGTTTCATTCCCCACCGAGACAACGCCCCAGCTCACACCGTGCTCTCAGTGAAGAAGCTTCTGTCCAAAAACAAATCACAGAGCTTGATCACCCTCCCTGTTCACCTGATCGAGCACCGTGTGACTTTTTCCTTTTTCCTGAGATCAGATCTGTGCTCAGAGGAACACGTTTGGAGTCTGTTTCAGGAGTTAAGAGAAGAACAACAGAGGAGCTGAGAAATCCGTCTGAAGAATTGTCAGATTTGCAACTTCTTCCAGATCCAGAGATGCTTCATCTCCACTTTTTTTGAAGTGTAATATATTATCAATTTCTGATATAAATACTCTTCAAATGTGTATTTTTATCTATAAAGTCAACTACATGAGTACCGAATTAACAAAAAGCTTTAAAATGATCTTTATTCCAAACTCTGAAGTGAACTTTTATTCAACAAGACAAAGCAATGACCTGCACCTCCACTGTATCATACATCTACAGGTCAGTGCTCAATAAAATATCACAGCGTTCAGCTATAGAACAAGTATCTGCATGTACTGTGTATAAGTACTATACTAAAATCTACAAGATATATAGCTTATGAATTTATTTCATTAAAATGGCTAATTCAGATAACAATAAGAACAATAATTGATACATTAGCTCATTGTATATCATGGGAATTGTTGTGTCATGTCGGTATATGTATGTATGCATATATGTGTATATATGGGTGTATGGATATGTATGTATGGACGGATAGACAAATGTACATGTATGTATGTATGTGTTTATGTGTATATATATGTATGTGTATATATATATATATGTATATATATGTATGTGTGTATATATATATATATATAGAGAGATATATCTTTGGAGGTAAAATGACTGGATTGTATTACTTAATTAGAATTTGAGAAGGGGTGGAAATTAAAAAGTTTTACTTCATTCCACTCCTTTTTGAAATGTAAAAGAAGTTAAACTGTGACTTTAACAGTTTGTTTAAGTTTGTTTTTTGATTGTTTGCTAAAACTGCAGAATTTCCATTGTGCTGATTTTCTGTTTGCCCGAACATTCTTTTCATTTATTATTTTATTTTACATTTTCAAAACAAATATTCATTCATTCATTCATTCATACTGACAGAATCTCTGTCCCTGTCCAGTTACAGATTGAGGCTAAAAAAAGTTTTGATGTCAAAGTCTTTTGTTCGTGATCATTGTAATGATCAAATGTAATTTTTTTCGTGACAAAATACGGTTTATGTACCACTTTCTTTTGTTCTATTCTGTTTCTGTGTTGGCTTAGTCTCTCATTTTGGTAAATGTATGTTATCTAATTTTTTGTTTGCTTGCTTTTTCTTTACTACAAGGATTTAATGTCTTTTTATTTTGCATTTGCTCTTAGGTGAGGTTCGTAAATAAGCTCACATTGGGCTTCTACTTCACCTGCACATGTAAGTTTATCTTATTCACTGTTTTCTTTGACCTCTCTTTTAACTATGTGCAAATAAAATTAAAATTAACAATAATAATAAAAAAAGAAATCCTGCTGCATTGTTCTGATCAATGAAGACCTGAGTGCAGTTTTTTTTTTTTTGATGCAGGAAGAGATTGAAGGAAGAAGACACTGAGAAATGTTGATGTTCAAGAAAATGTACTGCAGCATTAGTCTTGTGTTTTAAAATCCAGAGGAAAACATGCCAGAGGACACTGACTGGACCGGCTGTTCTCTGACCGGGGACTTAGGAAGCTGCCTTGTTGGGTTGAAATATGATCACAAGAATGTCCTGGATGGACCAACAAACATAAGGAAACATACACGACTTCAAGTCAAGTCAAGTCAAGTCAACTTTATTTATAGAGCACTTTAAATACAAACAGAGTTTGAGCCAATGTGCTGTACAGCAGGAAAAACCCAACAAGAGCCACGAACATTTGGAGCACACCAAAAGATGAGTTAAAAATGTTGTGGAAAAAATGAAGACAGATCAACAAAGTAGAACACAATTGTGTCTGGACAGCACAAGCACATTACACACAGACTTCCACAGCCATTGTTGGATGGAGTCATGGCTGGGAACCCAAATGACCACAGACAGCAGCATGGCAGCAGCTGCAACAGCCAACAACATACACTCATAGACAGACAGACACAGATGCATACATACACGCAAGTTCTTCCACAAACGACACGTTAGCCAAAAAAAAAAAAAAAAAAAAAGAACAGGTGACAACTTCATTCAGGTAAGAAATCACCTCATGAGAAAGCAAGAGAATAAAAGTGAGTTTTTAGATGTTTTTTAAAACAGTCCAGAGAGTCTGCAGATCTAATATGAAGTGGGAGGTCGTTCCACAGCCTCGGTGCAGCAACTGAAAAGGCCCTGTCTCCAAGAGTTTTTCTGTGGGACCTTGGTACAGTAAGGAGTCCTTGATGTGATGATCTGAGGGGCCTTGCAGTGTTGTATGGTGATATTAGTTCAGTGATGTAGCTGGGAGCGGTGTTGTGATAAGCCTTAAATACGAACAGAAGAATTTTGTAGGGTATTCTAAACTGAACAGGAAGCCAACGCAGAGATGCTAGTATGGGTGTAATATGATCCCTTTTTTTACGCCTGCAAAGCAATCGTGCTGCATTTTGAACAAGCTGTAATCGCTGTATTGATGCCTGGTTGATTCCAAAATACAAGGAATTACAGTAGTCGAGTCTGGAGGATATCAGGGCATGGATGACTTCAACCCTGGCTATAGCAGAAAGGTGCATCAGGGCAGATGAAAAGAGGCAAAGAGAGAAGAGGGAGGATGAGGAGAGAGACCATGGAGGAAAAGGTGGGCCCATCTGTGTTTCTGCCGAGTCAGGGAGGTGATCGAGTTTATAATGTCAGGACTCCTAACTGCACACACGTAACGCACAAGCATGCACAGGAGGGATGTGAACGTAGAGCAGAGAGAGCACACAGGCAATTTACATGAATGAGAGTTAAGTCAGAAATGTCGGCAACGGCACAGAGAGATCAAGAAATATGAGGCAGAGAGAAACCGAAGGAGAGGGGAAGAGGTGCTGACAAAAGAAACAAACAAGAGAAAAACCATCAGTCAAGCAGAAAGTCAGAAAAGAATAAAACATGGGTCAAAGCGTCAGCAGTCAGAAACCTGTCTGCTCAAAAGGCATATTCATGAGCGGTGCTGTCAGAAAATCAAACACAGAAAACACAAACAAGGGGGGAGAAACCCAAGAAAACAGAATATTTCAGTCTTAGTAGTGAATGCATTTATATCTGCGTTACTTTTTTTATTTTCAGTCTGCTGACAGCAAAACATTCAAAGCTGCATCACCTTTAAATACAACGACAGAGCCATTTTAAAACATGTAGTCTTACAAATGTTCCAGAAAAACATGAATAACTCATAAAGAATAGAGCAGAGCGGGGTACACACATAAGGATTTTCTAAATCTGAAGAGATGTTTTATCTGTCAGAGACCCAAAACATGAAGATAAAAAATCAGGCATTGAACAGTTTGGATCGTACTGTGTGTGGTGTGCTCCGATAATCTCAACACAGCACAGCACACACATAACCATTCTGTCCCACCACTAATCTAGAATCTAGTAGGGTTGTCAAAAATATCGATACTCTTGAGTATCAATACCCAAACGCCGTATCTGGATACGATGACAATTTGCCATGACGAATTCCAACAGGTTAGTAAAGCCCCCGTTCATCATTTACCTTACTGTATTAAACTGATTACTGATGTTAGTCTGGCCGGTGGCCCACATTCATGTTCATTATTTTGTGATAAGCTGTGGCTAGCACGCTACTGTAGTCTGCGCTAGCTGCGTTTAGCTTACTGCTGAATGAATGTTTGTTTTGTTATTAGCCATTAGCCGCGGCTAGCAACCCTTAGCTCGCTAACAAATGTGTTTTCTTCTATTAAAGATACAGACTGAAGCAGAGAGAAGTCGACCTGCCACTAAACTTAAGAAATTACATCCAACTCTACCACTGCTGTTAGAAAAACAATGAAAATATGATCCCAAGTCTCCTGAAGCTGTAAAAATAAACAGAGCTTTGCAGAGTACATCTGTGAGGATCAAGGACCCATTTACCCGGTGGAGAAACCTGGGCTACAACAACTTCTCATGCAGCTGAATCCACGGTATGTTCTTCCATCAAGAAACTGTTGTACAGTACAACAAAACAAACACTCAAGTCTTGTCTTGTTTTTCATTGTTTTGTTTCTTTCATTTCCCAACTATTTAATTATTTTATTTAATTGATTATTTATTTGCTACTCTGTTTTTCATGATAATAAAAAAATATTTTTATGCCTTTTTAAGTCATTTTTTATCCCTCTGGTATCCAAAATGGTATCGAGTATTGAATATCTTCTTGGGTATCGATATCGAGTTTAAAATTTTAATATCGTGACAACCCTAGAATCTAATCCTCCAAGACAGAAATCTGATCAAACATGATCTAACAAAAACGAAGATGAAGAAGAAACATAGCAACAACCAGAAAACACAACATTTAAGAGGGCATACGATAAGAGGGAATGATGGTGGTCTTGGGGCTATTTTTGACAGAAAAATCCTGAAGTAAAGCAAAAAATATTAGTATCAAAGTTCCTGTTCTGCTTGACGTGTTTCTTTTTACAAAAAGCTAATTTTCTCATTTTTTTGGCCAAAAACTGTTTTTGGTGAAACCAACCTATGCTTATACTTTCTTTTTAACAGACAAGAAAGTTTTTCAGTTCATACCTTTACATTTTTCGTCAGAAGTATCACCTGATGTTGGTATGACGTGTCCTTTTTCAGCTGATCTTATGGAGGCATGATCGACCTGTCAGTTTCTAGTCCTTCCATGATCCAGCGTTGGTGTCGAGTACAGATGATCTGTCCCTCTTGCGATGATCTGTGATGGCTGATTTTGCGTTTTCTTGTAACACCTTGTCTTTTGTTGCTAGTGTCTGTCTTTTTTCCGTTTCCTTTTCACATTCCTTTTGTTGTTATTTTTTTCTTGTGTTAAAACTTCTACCTGTCTCTCTGATGTATGTCTTCTTGCAAGAATGGTGCAGGATTTCGTTTATTACTTTGCATTTTTGATTTTGTTCTATTTTGTCTTTTGGATGTACGTACAAGTAACTGTCTTAGTTTGGTGTGTGGTTTTACACGTGTGTTGATATTGTACTTTTTCATGTCTCTTTGTATTATTTCTATGACGCCCCTTATGTACGGTAACGTGACCGCCCCTTTGTTTTCTATTTCTTTTTTGTTTTTTCTTTTACTCTGTGTGCTTTCCCTTTGTTTTACTTTCACTTTTCCTGTCTCTATGGCCAATTTTGGGTAGTCAAGTCAAGTCATGTCAAAGTTTATTTGTAGAGCACGTTTAAAAAACAACCTCAGAGATCAGCTGAAAAAGGACACGTCACACTAACATCAGGTGACACTTCTCATGAAGACGGAAGATTTTCGTTGAAACATGTAAAGGTATGAATTAAAAAAACCTTCTTGTCTGTTAAAAAAAGAAAGCACAAGCATATTATCAACATAGACATAATGAACCTTCTTAGACTGAAACCAGCCTATGTTCTACTGCTGATTACTAAAGAACAGAAAAAGGTAGAAACAAACTTTTTTTTCCCAATGAAAGAAGAGAGTCTACTCTTTCTATTGGTAGTTTCTGGGTGTACATAGTCATAGAACACACTATTCTGTGGGTCTTGAAAGATCAGTCAAAATCCTCTAAAATAGCTGGCAGTATGGGGCTCTCTGCTCCGAAAACGGCTGGCAGCCAATGAGTTAATAGCCATGCCTCAAATATTCTCCTCTTTCTTTGAGTGCAACATCTCCATCAATTGTTAAAGTTATGCAAACTGTGTTCGTGGTTCATTTGCATGGGTCAGCGTCTTCCGCAAACATCCGCAGAGTTTTCCGAGACAGAGGGAGTGGGTGTGAACCTCATCTGTTCTCTGGAGATGCTCTGCAGGCTGCAGCTCGTGTATATGAGGGTCACGGCTGGCTGCATCAGAGCAGGAGGGTTAGGGTACAGCGTGTGTTTATGTGCGTGGTGCTGCAGCAGGTCTGTGTCTCTGGAGGAGCACATGAGGAGACCACAGAGGAAATCCTAACTGATCTGCGCACAGTGACTGAACAGTTCAAATCTGTGTAACTTAGACAGACACAGATGAAATATTAATACGCTCTGCTGTCAGCTCTGGAGCCTCAGTTATTTATTTCTGTTCAGAGGGATTGAACATCCATCAGCATCACTGTCAATATGCTGATGTAAGCCACAAGATTATATACAAATACTGCCCCGTGGATGAATAGTAAAGAAGAACACTGGCCACTTTAATAGGTACACCTATCAACTGCTCAGCAATGCACATAACTAATCAGCCAATCAAATGGCAGTAACTTTGTGCATTCAGACATGTAAACACAGCCAAGGCAGCCTTCTGAAGAGCACACCAAGCACCAGAAAGGAGAAGGAAGGTGAGGAATGAGTACAATTACAACTAGGGTTAAAAGAGAATGATCTGAAAAAGAGAAAATTTCCAGTGAGCAGCAGGTCTGTGAAAATGCCTCATTGATGCCAGAGGTCAGAGGAGGGTGGCCAGAGTCATAAGAGATGATAGAAAGGCAACAGGACCTCAAATAATCACTCAATGCAACCAAGGTATGCAGAGGACCATCTCTGAACACTCAACAGGCTGAATATCGATATCCGATATAGCAATATTTTTTAATTAATTATCGCCGATACCAATATAGATACTGATATTTCTGGTCAAGAGCACAAGCTCTACTTAACAAAAGTGGACTTGTTTCTTTCAGTGTTACAGTATATTTTTGCAAGGAACAGATGTAAAACAAGAAAAACAGCATTTAACGCTGCAAAAATGAAACCCTTGATTTGAGGGGTGATGAGAAGGTGCATCAGTATTGTACATTTGTGCAATTTGCCGATATTGCAGCCAATATATGGCCAATATGTGTGGCTGACATATCACCTATAAATATCTGCAAAAGCAGGAGACAGGAGCGTTGCGAGTGACCGTCTCTGCCTTTGTGTTGATGTGAGGGCTTGCATTAGTCATGTGCAGCATGAACTGACACATATATTGGGAATTATTGTGAAAGTCTCTTTAATAGCCGAGCCTTGTTGCGGCACATTTGCATAAAGGCACTGTGAAATGGGCTTAAGAGAAGGTCACTCTGATGTAACACCTATGACTTGAGAACTTCGCTGTGACTGTCCCAGCTTTCTAGGCCATGGGAGATGAACCTCTGGGTCTAAGGGGCCAGATCAGTTCATACTGCACTTCACCAAAAAACTCCAATACTCAGACTCCAAGTGCGACCACCAAATTTCTGCAGCCGCTGGAACCAGACTGACTGTCCCAAATTGGACTTGTCAGCCATGAGCGAGCTTGCAGCCAATGTGGACCATCCCATTCATAATCTTGTCCATGAAGCCAAGGCAATAAGAAGAACATACTTATATTCTAATGACTACCCCCAGTAGGGTAATGCTCCATGTCTCAAAGCTCAAATCATCTTAAACTGATTTCTTAAACATGGCAATGACTTCACTGTACTTCAGTGGCCTCCACAGTCACCAGATCTCGGTCCAGTATAGCACCTTAGGGAAAGCTGAATGATGCTATCATATCATCACCAGCCAGTGCAACCTCCAGATGGAGCCACTTAAATTTTCCCCAGTTTCCTTGGCAGAGTCTTTGCTGGTCCATGACAGCAAAGTGCTCGGATCTGCCCTCCATAAAGGTTGTAATTAGAAGTAATTTCATGATAAACATGTAACTCTTACCACTTATGTTTTATAGGATATTTAAATGAAAATTGTGAGGAGCATGGTAAATACCATAACCCTTATTTAGACTCCCAGTGGCTGGAAACTGGATGAAACTCGGTTGGCATTTGGCTGGGAGGGGAAAATTGAAGCAGCGGCATCTATCGCGAGAGTAAGGAGTACCAAATTAGTGGCCAGTTAGTGTTTTGATCTCTTGTTTTCAATGGACTTCAAGCACATTTTTCTGCATATAAATCATCAAAGTATATGTGGCCTCCATTTGTTATGCTGCAATTAGTAATTAGTTTTGATTTGTTTCATGCCACCTGTTTATTGAATTATTGTGAAAAGAAAAGTTTCAGATGCATCTCTTTTCAAACACAAACACCCTCGATATCAGCACAAAAGCTCCAGCCTCAGTGAAACCATGACTCTTCTTTACAATCAGAAAAATTGATGAGCACGGTCTTTTTGTTCTCAAATTGCTGTGAGCAGCTAAAACGCTTCTGGGAAAATAAGCCATCAACTCTGACAGGCGGCTCATGTATCTGTAAAGCCTTTAAATTATTTGTAGCACAAACATCAATAAAAGGATGACCCTACGCTGACTCCAAACCCACGAGCTCACAGAATAATCTCTACGATATCCCCCTCCTCCTGCAGAGATCTTAAATAATTTTGCTTCCTTCATGATCATTGTCTTTCTGGGGCTCATTCAGGGAGCGATATTAAGATCTTGACTTATATACAATTGTAGAAAAATGCTCAATTGTTGGACTTTGTGCATGTATTAGGAAACAAGACCCTGATAATGAGGTTCCTCTGCGTTAACATTTTTCAAACCACGGGGGTAATTCTGCAGCAATCAGAGCTCACAGCTTAATGAGTCGAGGGGAAACGCTTTTATAGATCATTTGAGTAAAATACTGGAACATTAAATTTGTGGTGAAATGGCTGTAATTTGTTCCCAAGAATAAATCATAGGGCCTCATCCTTATTAAGAGCAGGAGGCTTGATTTTATACCACAGAGCAGAAAATTAACTATTAAAATGCTACCAATACAGTTTCTTTACGTGAAGGCAGTGGGGTTTAATCCTGTTTTCATTAGTGCTTTTTAATAAGTTACGCAGAGTTGAATAAAAGAGTCATTAAAAGAATCAAATTATAAGAGTTTTCATAAATCACAGATAACCTAGATTAAATCAGGACTAAAGGAAAACTACCGATTTCCAACCCGCCCTGCATGGCAAGGGTTTTTATAGTGCACATGCTTGAAGTGTCTCTCTGCAATCACTGTTTTCTTGATATGTAGTGTTTTCCTCATATATTCCCAATAATCAACTAATGGCTTGTGACAGTCTGAGATGCCTCTCAAACTATTCCTCGGTCGATGCCCACGGTAATACCCTCTTTAATTCCCACAGAGGGTCAAGTTTGGAGCAAACAGCTACGCAACCAAAACACCTGATCTGAAATAGCCAGTGATGCAAAAAATGCACGTTGTAAGGCTGAAACACGGCTCAGTCGGCAGGCAGCTGGTCTTTTACACTGGGATTTTACACCATAATAAGCCATGGTGTGGACGTTATACAGCCACAAGTTTTGACAAAAAAAAAAAAAAAAAAATCTCCAATATTGAGGAACGGTAACAAATCATTTAAAAGTTCTTCCCCATTGTGGAATGTTTTGGAGAGATTATCATTTTTTATTGACTATTTCAAAATATAAACATAAAAACTCAGCCCCACTGCCTCTTCCTACCACTGGTCACCACCACACACCTAATGTGGCATGTCCACAAATCCTTCAGAAAAAATTCCTTGATCCACATTTGGATTCGGATCACTACTAAATTAAAATAAGTTCTTCCTTTTACAATGATCAACAGTCATTCCCCAATATTTCATTATATTCATTAAGATGTAACAATGTTAACAAATCCTTAAAAGAAAATCCTAGATTTCTGTATTTAAATTCAGATCATGACCAAAATCAAATCATTTTTCCCATGTGACCAACATTTCCTGAAATTATCATTAAACGCCACTGAAAGTGTATTAAAACACGGCCCAATCTTGCAATGTTTATAAATACTTAAAATAATTTCCGGATCCACTTTCGGATTCAGATCACCACCAACATCTAATCATTACTTCCTTGTGCCATGACCAACATTCCCTGAAAATTGCATCAAATTCTGCACGTTTTTGAGTTCCCTGTTCCAGTGTTAATTTTTGTTGGCTAATTATTTTTTCATAGTTTTCGTCAACAACCTTTTCTCCCCTGGTGAAAACTAGACAGTAAGTACTAAAAACAAGTGTACATGGACAAAAACTTAAACTAAATCAACTGACATTTTCATCAACAAATAAAAACCATATGAACATTTTTGACAGAGACTTAATCCAATCAGACCTAATTTGGTCATGTAGAAAGTAGGGACAAGTTAGGAATATATCCAATCACAGCTACTTTGGTTGTGTGGAAAGGTTGGATGAGTTAAGAGGGACATCCAATCACAACTGCCTTAGCTTGGTGGTGGCGGGATAAGTTGTGGAGCGATCCAATCAGAGCTACTCTCTTTATGAATTGATATATTCATGTAGAGCAGGTTCACTGTTTGTTGTCAGTTCTGGTATTGTAACTGAGATGCTCTGCCAGGAAGCCTAAATAAAGGTGACTGCATTTCACACAAAAGGAAAATTTGTTTCTATTCATTTATACATTCAGACTTTACTTACATTCAGTAAAGGGTTATTAGATGTTTCATTTTATCCAAGTGTAAAACATGACTTCAGAAATTCAAGGAAACATAAAAAATGCCTTCGACTTCATATTTTGGCTGACTAAATTTACAGCAGATTTCATCAACTAAAATGTTGTGAAATTTGATCAACTAAAACTAGACTAAAATTAATACAATTTAGATGACTAAACTATGACTAAAACTAAAAGACATTTTAGGCAAAAGACTAAAACCAAATGAAAAAGTGCTGTCAAAACTAACACTGGCCTGTTCACGAACTAAGAAGCAAATGCCTGTGAAAACATAACCTTCTTGGTGGAGGTACAAAGCAGAACACAAGCTCTTTAAATGACAATACTGCTCCTGCAGTAACCAAAAGAAATTTCCAAAATAAGTTTCAGGCCATGTCTGTGTTCATTTGTGGTGTCAAGATTCCCACTCTGTTGACTTGGCAGTTACTCTGATAACAAAGGGAAAGGCTGAAGTAAGGCTGGGCGATATTACCTAATCTCAGTATCATGATTAATTGAAGCTCTTACCTCGATACGATTAATGAACGATTATTTTATGCTATGCTGGAAAAAATTGGTGGTGTTGCAGACGGTCGTCAAAACGGTCTTCCTGCAGTATTTACACTTAACTTCAAGGTCTACAATTTCCTCTGATAGATTGGCGTTTTTCTCCACCATGTTGGCAGTGCGTCCTTCGCTCTTGGCGAAAGTGAATGCAGACTGTATGGAGGGAGCACGGTCATGTGACTTACACAGGGAAAATAATCTAAATAATTGACATGAGTAAAATTACTTCGATTAGAGGGTCTAAATGTCGATTCCGATTATTTTTCGATTAATTGCCCAGCCCTAGGATGAAGCTATGGGGTCGCACCACATCAGGGAGATGCCCTGCAAATGCATGAAGGAGCATGTTTTCAGAGGAATCTAGGCACTTGGAAGTTGTCAGGTATTTGGCTGGAAACTGGCTGAAACTTGGCAAGGAGTGAAAAATTGAGGCAGCTAGATCTGTAGCTCTCAAAGGTTCCAAAACTGTCCACTACCTTCATGGTTGAGCGCCAGGTGGGGCCAAAGCAGACAAACTGCTCCAAGGAGCACAACATGTTTGCCATCAGGGATACTACCCCTCCTGACACCCCAGACACATTCAACTCTCAATTAGACCCCATATTTTGGCCTTAAAATGAGTCTGTCTGAGGCTTGATTCTGGACCATCCATCCATGAACAAAGACTTCATTAACAACAGTTTTATTTGTGAACCTGCAGCTCTTTGCAGGCATGTTCTAGGGTAGTTAAAAGCCACTGATTAAACTGTCATTAACGTTAAAGATGGGTTAAATCTAGTTCTCATGTCTGAGAGATTCTTCAGTTTTCAGTCATGAAGCAGAGCTGTGTGCCTTGCTGCAGCCACAGTTAATGATCCATCTGTAAATCGCCTTAAGCCCCTCTGTGGGTTGTGGTAAACATTCACAGCATGCATATTCACACATTAGCATGTTTAAGTGTATAAATATTTGGTTTTGGATTAACATTTAAATCACTATAAAACAACTCCAGTATGTTTTCTATGTTTGTTGTATACATTTGCTTCCTTTATAAATGCATGTAAATGTAAAACAGCACAGCAGTGATTTTTTCTCTTCAAAGAGACCACCTGGTGTTCCCCTCATTACTCATTCTGTGCTCAAACCGCATGAGGAAATTACCACTGAACTGGATACATGGAAAAAGGAAGTGAAGTGAAATGAAATGATGTCAAACCGCCTGTTCACAAAGAGCTCCCGAGCTTTACAATCTTTGTTTCTATTACTGGAGCCCGTCCTGAGACAAATATTTAAAGTGACAAAACCAGAGCGAGAGGGAGACTCTGGGGGATCAAAACTGAATTCATCATCTGGATGATTCCTTCCTGAGAATCAGAGAGCAGGCACGAGCAGCTAATCAGCAGAAAAATAAAGAAAGAAACAAAAAAAATCCACGGCATGCAGACTAAAACTATGTAATGTGTGTTATGTTCAAAGAATTCACATTTATTTATTTTTTTCAATGAGAGGTCAAGGATTAAAAACTTAAGTTTAATGATAGTAAGCAACAAAAAGTAAACCTGGTTTGGATGAAAACTGTTGTTTTAAAAATGTTAAGTGACCCTTTGCCAAGCTCCGCCCTTTACAGGAAGTTAGTGCCCTGGAGCACTGTAGCCATATTTTCAGAAAAAAAGCCTAAAAATACATACACAAATCAAATGAAGAATTGCTCCACAATAATCAGGTCTTAATGCATCTTCTTAGTGTCTAAGGGCATCTAGAGGCCTCAAAAAATGTATTCCTAGAGTCAGAAATATTGTCTGTTGGAATAAACCAAAGGAGAAATGTGAATTTTCTACCTTCACCTTTTCTTTTTCCTGTTTGACAGAAGGTAACACCCTGCTCACCATGAGTCCATGCGCACAGATGTCACTGATCATCTTCAACAGCTTCAGAATTTGAGCAAAGGGCAAAGCTTACACAAAGGTTTTAGTCAGTATATCAGCAAACGGAAATGAATTTGGCACAATTTGGTGCAAAAGTGTTACTTTCCACATCAATGGAAACTGTTTGGAAAAAACAGCGTGTGTCCATTAGAGGAGTCTATTGCAATTTATTGGTGCTTTACATTTGCCTTCAGTTTATCCAACTTGTACCAGTGTGCTCAGTATAAAATTAAGAAAAATACCAATAAAATAAGATTTTTTTTTCTTCAAATGAAGTAATTTTATTATAGCAACTAATATATGTGATATAAAATAATAATAATTAATATGTAACATTATTATTTACATATTATTTTGTATCACATATTTAGTCGCTATAATTTAACTACTCCATTTGGAGCCAAATGATACATTTTGTTGATATTTTTCATTTATTTCATACTTTACATTAAGGCAGTTGTAGCCAACTGCTGGCTCGAGGGCCATATGTGGTCTTCCTACTCCTTCAAAGTGGCCCACAAGTCAATTTAAAGTATTTTGGAAAATGCCAAAGTCTTCCATGTAAACATTAGGAACAGAAATTTCTAAGAAAATTGACCTATAATTAGATGTATGTGCTTCTGTAAGACTCTCTATTGTGCATTATTAAATGCATTTGTTAAAAGAAAGATAAAACTGACAATAAAATATACTCTAATAACAACTTAACACTTTAATAGTCAAGAGTTTGTTTTTCAAATTCATAAAATTTGGCCCTCTGGAAGGTGCATGTTAAATGTCATATCCAGAAGCTCCAGTAGATGGTAATAGACTAATGAACATACTTTATATTTTTGAGGAAAGTCACCTCAACACGCGATCGTGTTCCAGTGCCTCATGCATAAAAAATGCAGGGATTCTGGATCGTGCTGGTTTTGCACCGTCTACACATCGAACTAAAGGTGGAGTGTATATATTGTAGTCTATAGAATGATTGGTAACAATTGACTCAATAGCTTCTTCCCTTCACTGGACAACAAAAATGGCCACGCCACAGATGAAATTACGACGATAATAAGCTTCATTTATACCCTGTCCCACATTTTAAGTGTCCTGTGTTTCGACCCAGAAGATCATTTATCATTAATGTTCACGCTAAAACACCCTGTATGTCTTGTTTTGTGAACATTAGGTTCTAAACTTTCAGTATCAGTTGAAAGAAAAACATCACTGTCCTGTTTTATTCTGTTTATATCTGGGATGTTTTGGTTTGCCATTTTTTTCAGCGGGTCAGTCGGGCTAAAGAGGTTAATGAATAATGAGAACAACAGCTGTAGCTGAAGCCTGCAGGTCTGGGTACACCTGATAGACAAACACTGTTGGTCTGCACACGAGAACATGTTTCATATTTTAACTTAAACGTGGTCACTTTCACAATCTTCATGGATCTTTATTTCTCCGGTCAAACATGGCGGGGATGGTAAGCTCAGGGGAGAAGTCATTTCTACATGAATGACACAAAGCTCCCACAAACTCATCACCTTGTTCTTGTCTCTGGACGAAAACTGACATCTTTATGAGTCGAGCACAGTTTTGAGGAAATCAAAGAAATTCCATCATGAAGAGAAATCAATACAGAAGACTGGAGGCTGGGATTGCTCCTCAGGGTTTAAACCTGTTTGGCACAGTGGCACAGATCCACTGATGAGAGGGGGGAATAAAAGCTGCTGTGGAGGTAGCGTGTCAGATCTGATGTGTCCCTCAGGCTGGTCACTGACAGACTGATGGTGCTGTGCAAGTTTTTCTGCAATAAAAGAAACGAATCACTGAATGAAGAAGTTAAAGAGAGATAACAGCAAGCTAAGCAGAACGAGTGAGGATTTGTCTGCCTAAATAAGCTGAGACGATAGTTTTAAAAACACAGGACTGGTAAAAGGTTGACATCTATACTTTGTCCTCAGCTCCCTTACAGCAAAGATTTTAGAATTGTGGGGTCCAAAATGTGCAGGTCTGGGTGCCCCGTGGTCTAAATGTTTCAAATAATCACACCAGCACATCAAAATTGTGTATCATCATGCCATCATTTGTGATTGTGAGTGAGTTGACTTATTGTAAAGATGGCAGTGGGAGCAGAGAGTAGTGGACATAACAGCAGGAGAAAAGGGGAAAATACTGCGAGGGAGGGCAGCCATGTTGATTGGCCACAGTTTACAATATGTAAGAATAAACATAGAAGGTTATAGATAATGTTTCAGATATTATAGCATGGATGTTACAAGAAGTGCTAGAAAACTACACTGCCTGGCCAAAAAAAAAAAAGTCGCCACCTGGATTTAACTAAGCAAATAGATACGAACCTTCTATTGGATAATTACTGCATGGGCGATTGTCTTTCAGCTGGCAACAAGTTATTAAACCCCAGCTGATGAAATGAGTAGCTTCTCATTTCTTAAACAACCATGTCCAAAGACACATCCTGTGGTCATGGAAAAGATGTTAGTCTGTTTAAGAAGGGTCAAATCATTGGCATGCATCAAGAAGAGAAAACATCTAAGGAGATTGCAGAAACTACTAAAATTGGAGTAAGAACTGTCCTGGAGGAAGGTCATGTGGTCTGATGAGTCCAGATTGACCCTGTTCCAGAGTGATGGGAGCATCAGGGTAAGAAGAGAGGCAGGTGAAGTGATGCACCCATCATGCCTTGTGCCCACTGTCCAAGCCTGTGGGGGCAGTGCTATGATCTGGGGCTGCTGCAGTTGGTCAGGTCTAGGTTCAGCAACATTATGGCCCGAAGAATGAGGTCAGCTGACTACCTGAATGTACTCAATGACCAGGTTATTCCATCAATGGATTTTTTCTTCCCTATTCCAAGATGACAATGCCGGATTCATCGGGCTCAAATTGTGAAAGAGTGGTTCAGGGAGCATGAGACATTTTCACACATGGATTGGCCACCACAGAGTCCAGACCTTAACCTCATAGAGAATCTTTGGGATGTGCTGGAGAAGGCTTTGCGCAGTGGTCAGACTCTCCCACCATCAATACAAGATCTTGATGAAAAATTAATGCAACACTGGATGGAAATAAATCTTGTGACATTGCAGAAGCTTACTGAAACAATGCCACAACGAATGCGTGCTGTAATAAAAGCTAAAGTTGGTCCAACAAAATATTAGAGTGTGTGACCTTTTTTTGTGGTGGCGACTTTTTTTTTTTGGGCAGGCAGTGTATAAAGCTGGAGATATACTTAACTTAAGCGGGGTACACACATAAAGATTATCGGGCTGTTTTTGTCCCGACTTCCTGACCAAGGATGGCAAACACCAGATTGCCTTCTGTATTATGAGCTTATCCTGTGGTCTGAGGAGTGTTAAGAGTAAATTTGTCCCGATAATCGGCTCCGAAATGGAATCGGGGCCGACAATTATAAATATTAAACTTGATCTATTTACAACCAAAAATCTTCATGTGTGGGGAAAGCCGATGACTCCCGAGTCATGACTCCGTAAATTGTGAAGTGAATGTAGTCAATCAAGAAGCGAGCTGACAGAGGAACAAGGGGGCAGGCATAAATAAAAACAAGCATGGCCGACCTGAAACACAAAGACCTCAGCACAGTCTTTTCTTTATTTTAGTTCTGGATTTTTCTGTCAAAAATAGTCCCAAGACCACCATCATTGCCTCTTCTCATGGGTCCTCCTCCATGTTGCATGTTGTGTTTCCCGGTTGTTGCTATGTTTGGTCTTCTTTGTTTTTGTCACATCACGTTTGATCAGATTTCTGTCTTGGAGGACTAGATTCTAGATCAGTGGTGGGACAGAGTGGTTATGTGTGTGCTGTGCTGTGTTGGGATTATCGGAGCACACCACACACAGTACGATCAAAACTGTTCAATGTCTGATTTTTTAGCTTCATGTGTGGGGTCTCTAACAGATAAAGCATCTCTTCAGATTTAGAAAATCCTTATGTGTGGACCCTGCTTTAGGCTTCAGACCACTGCAACTCTGAAAGCGATAAGCAGTATAGATAATGGATGGAAGGATTTTAGTTATATATTTAAATTGTAGATGAAGAAGAAGATGCTCATGCTGTTAATTGGTCATACACGTGTATATATTTTTCAAGCAAACTTTGTGGCCCAGAGTGCAAAATCAGAGTTTGTTTTATGGACTAACTTAGTGCTTACTGTATGTAAAACTGTTTTTTTGGTGCTTAAAAGGCCATCCAACAAGTTTTACACCAGTGACTCAGAGTCAGGAAGCAAGGAAAAGCAAAAAGGCCACAGCTGGAGGAAGGAAGAGTGCCCTCTGCAGGATGACCAGAGTCCACCCCCTTGAAGCAAAGGCAATGTGAAGTGGTCCTCTGTTTTGTTCGAGACAGAAACTGCTTACAGGAGTGGCACTAATAACAATAAAGGCCAGAAAACACTAAGAGGAGAAAGCGTAAATGTGTAAATACTTATGTTTTGAGTTTGTGTGTTATTGTCATGTTATCCTCTGGTAGCCTTCTTGGTTTGTGCATTTTAATTATTTATTAGTTAAAATGCACATCATTGTTGATCCATGTGTTATTTGCACAAAGTTCTGTAGAATTTATTTTTTTCTAGACAAACTGTATTCTGATAGCTCCGGTTGTCTTAAAACAACAAAAAAATAGTCTAGAACTTGACTGCACTTGAATAGGCCGAGGATTTAAGTGTATTATTACAGAAAAAGCCAGGCGGACCAAATTTAATGGAAAATCTCTTGGAGTTCGAAGGGTTAAACATTAATGCCTTGTTGCTCTTTATGCCAGCAGCCACAAACCCTGACAAGTTTTCACACACCGAGTCAAAGAGCAGAAAAATCCAATCATTATCAGCACAGAGACCTGAATTATTAACACGCTGAAGTTCATATTTGACTCATCATTTATTCATGAGTGTTTCCATTATTCTCTTTTCTACGGATGGAGCAGCGGCCTGAACACATGCACCAGCCGCAGAGTGATGAAGCCACAGTGTCTGTGGTGCTGACAGCTTCTTTTGTATCTGCTCGGCTGTGAGACTCCAGCATGCTGCCATCATGTGTTACATTATCACCGCCGTCAGGTGAGAACCTTTCATCTCTGCTTTTCTTACTTTCAAAGAGACGTCGACGTGGTGCGAACAACCAAACCCACTCACTCATACTCGTGTTTTCACAGAGCAAGAGGCAGCACGCCGACTTGAAAAACCTACAACTGTGCAGGGGGAGAAAAGTGTTCGACAACAGCAGTGACACTGAACCATGAAATCTGCAAATAGAATAGAGAAAAGTAAGGAAAATAAAAATTGTTTTTGCTTAAGCGGGTAATAAAAAAAAAATCTGTCTTCAGTTTCTGCTGCAAATGTCAAAGAAAGCAGAAAATGTTCACTTTTACAAAAGAAGAACCAACTAGACATTTGCAATTACTTTGCTTTACTGACGACTTAAGGCAGTGTTAATGTTGTCGACTAATTATTTTCGTCATATTTTTCAACAACAACTTTTTTTCCCCCGACAAGAACTAGAAATTAACTAAAAAAAAACAAGTGCTACTGGACAAAAACTTAAACTAAATTAACTGGCATTTTCATCAACAAATAAAAACTAGACTTAAGTGTTTGACAGAGATCTAATCCAATCAGACCTAATTTGGTCATGTAGAAAGTAGAGACAAGTTAGGAATATATCCAATCAGCTACTTTGGTTGTGCGGAAAGGTTGGATGAGTTAAGAGGGACATCCAATCACAGCTGCCTTAGCTTCATGGAGGCAGGATCCAAGTGTAAAACATGACTTTAGAAATTCTAAAGTTTGTACTGACATGCTGACAGTCTGTTTGTGTGAGAAACTGCAGAGCACAGGACGGGATATAAGGGAATAAAAAAGTTATAGGAATACAAAAAAAAAAATAAATAAAGATTTCACAAAACATCAAACATTTTGCAAAATCTCACAAAAGAAAAAAATGCAGAAAAAAGAACAAATATTTCTGCTTAAGTGGGTAATAAAAAGTCTATTTCTTCAGTTTCTGCTACAAATGTAAAACAAAGCAGAAAATGTTCACATTACAAAGGAAGAATCAGCTAAACTTTTACAATTACTTTGCTTTCCTGATAACTTACGGATCCACGATATTGTATTTTTGTCAATATCCAATTTGTCAATATTTCTGTCCTCATTCTTGACAATACTGCAAGATCTCACAAAACATCAAACCTTTTGCAAAATCTCATAAAAAAAAATAGAAGGTTGAAATAAATCAATAAATGAAAATAAAATGAGCAGATAGGGGTTATTACCAGACACTGCATATATTTTAGGAGCCTGGGTGAGGAAATAAGGGAGAAAAAGTTGTTAAAGAAAAAAAGGAACAAAATTTTGCAAGGTCAAGCAAAACTTTGTGAAATCGTGCAAAGTTTTGTGACTTACTTTTTCTCCTTTATATTCCCTTCAGGGCTCCATTAGAGACTGATGTGAAGCAGGAAAACCATTTTATTCATTCATAAATTATACGTTTAAACTTCGAATATGGACATTCGGTGATGAGACAAACCGTTTTGGTACATTTGTAAATTCTGCCCAACGTCAGCCGGGATAGGCTCCAGGCCCCGGCACTGAGAGGGAGAAGTGGTATAGATAATGGATGGTTTGACTCATTGTGACTGTGGACCACATGGTTTTATCCTCGTCGTTCTCATTATTTGATAATCATATATCTCCAGCTGCCATGCTGCTGCTTTTTGTCCAGAGGCAGAGCTGATCTCTGTCACTGTGGCTCATGCTTCTGCCACCGACATACACCTCATACAAGAGAGAGACCCTGAGCAAACATGCAGCAGGTAGACATATCAGTGCTTTAGTGGATCATACCCGCTCTGAACACGCTGTTTGAGAACAGAGACCCAAAGGTCCTCACACAGGTGAGTTAAGGACCTCCCCCTCTTCACCTCCTCTGATCCTCAGTCCTGCCTGTAGCTGCTCCTCTCTTCTCCCCGAAGCGTGTGTGTCATTAAACACGTGAACGTTTCACTTCAGATTATGTTTTCATTCACACATTCTTGTTTTAGTGCTGCTTTCTGCTCTTTTCCAGGAAAAGCTCTCACACCTGCCCTTTCCTCTGACAGTATTACTCACACAAACCTTCATTTATCTACTCTAATGTAATTTATTCATGGAAAATAGTGCAGTTCTGCTTGATTCACTGAGACCCAGACGGTGATTCTGCCTCTAACAGTGGATTGAAGAGTGGCTTCAGATGTTTTCTGACATTATTTAGCTCTGGTGTTTATCAAATTTGTACTCAAAATGCCTTTAAACAATCCATTAAGAGCTGAAAAATAAACCAAAAATGTCCTCTATTCAAAGGGCTTTTTCAATGAACACCTAGTTTTTAAGTTTCAGAGCACATCCACAGGCTCAGGTAGTTCAAAGGCATGCTGAACGCTCTCTTAACCCTTTAACAGCTCAGCAGTTTGGCAGAGGTCAATAAATTCCGGAATATTTAATGTGTTAAAAAAACGTAACACGTCATTGTTTGTTTCTGTCAGTGTTTTAGGATATAGAAAAAACTGCAAACAAACCAAAAGAACTGATATTTTCTTTGTGTGGGACTTAAAGGTTTAAAAAGCTAAAAACTATTATTATTATTACCATCATTATTATTTTAAATACGTAACCATTTACTGATATGATGATATATATTTACAATATGTTATTCATCAAAGACATTTTTGTGTGTTTATCAAACTCAATGTCATCTATTTTAAGTTATTTTTTTTATTTTATTTACAAATCTTTCTGCCTTTTCTAATGGATTTTGCACAGATATTTGTGCATTTTCATGTTATCCCATAATAATCTGTTCACATTTTAAACCTTTAAATCCCACACCAAGAAAATATCTGTTTTTGTGGTTTGTTTGTAGTTTTCTCTGTTCCCTGAAACGTTAACAGAATCAAACAATAATTTTTGCTCTGTTTTTTACAACATTGAATGTCCTTGAATTTATTGATGACCTCTGCCAAACAGTTGAGCTGGTAGTTAAAGGGTTAATAATTAATTAAAATGCAAACATGTTGGCAGATACAAGAGCTGAAGTAGTGTGAAGTTCATAAAGTGTCCCCCTTAAGCGAGGTACACTCTACAAGACAACCAGCACGACTTTTTGCTCGGGTTGCTGCTACTGACCGAAGTCAGAAAAGAGAAGAAGAGTTGGGTGTATCTGATTGGACAGACAGACTGGAAGTTGTTGTCACTTTCTATGAAATTCAACATGCAAGTCCAACAACATCACATATACATTTTTTATAACAAAAATGTGGAAATAAACACATAATCAAAGCTTTCTCACTGTGGATTAACAACGTAAAATCTCTGAAACATTTATGAGAGCTTTGGAGGAACTGGCAGCCCCATGGAGCAGTGTTAAGTTTGTCGACTAATTATTTTTGTCACAGTTTTCGTCAACAACCTTTTTTCCCCTGATGAAAACTAGACAGTAACTAATAAAAACAAGTGCACATGGACAAATACTAAAACTAAATTAACTGACATTTTCATCAACAGATAAATACTAGACTAAAATGTTTGACATAGACTTAATCCAATCAGACCTAATTTGGTCATGTAGAAAGAGGGACAAGTTAGGAATATATCCAATCACAGCTACTTTGGTTGTGTGGATAGGTTGGATGAGTTAAGAGGGACATCCAATCACAGCTGCCTTAGCTTGGTGGTGGTGGGATAAGTTGTGGAGCGATCCAATCAGAGCTCCTCTCTTTATGAATTGTTATATTCATGTAGAGCAGGTTCACTGTTTGTTGTCAGTTCAGGTATTGTAACTGAGATGCTCTGCCAGGTAGCCTAAATAAAGGTGACTGCATTTCACACAAAAGGAAAATTTGTTTCTGTTCATTTATACATTCAGACTTTACTAGTATTCAGTAAAGGGTTATTAGATGTTTCATTTTATCCAAGTGTAAAACATGACTTCAGAAATTCAAGGAAGCATAAAGAATGCCTTACACTATTTCTTCAACTTAAACTAGACTAAACCTAAAACAATTTAGATGACTAAATTATGACTAAAACTAAAAGACATATTTAGGCAAAAGACTAAAACTAAATAAAAAAAATGCTGTCAAAATTAACACTGCCATGAAGTTGCGAGGGTTAAGGAGTAATTAACCGTGACTTTTTAAATCAAGGCTAACCACGACACCATTTAATCGTCTCCTTACTAGTTTAAAGTTAAATGTGATGCACCACAAGCCTATTTTAAGACCACTTCTGTCACCCCCTCACCATGATTTCTCCTCTACCTCCTTGTTGTTGATCATGCTGACTGCCTCTCACAAGAGCTTGATGTCAATAGCATGCTAAATTAAGTGAAAGAAATTCATGAAGAAATGATCGAGCAGAAAGTCAAAGGATATAATAAACTCCTTCAACAAAATGGAACCACTTCTCAGCTAGGACCGTATCTAAAGTCCCAGAAATGTCTCTGAATGTTGAGATCTCGTTAAAGTTCAAACTCAAGCACCAAAATATCTCGGAGCTGGTCAAACAGCTGAAATATAAAAACATCTGATTCGTCTTTCTGCCTGATATTTAACCTGATTCTAAGTCCTGCTTGACAACATGTCAAAACAAATCATTACATCACGAAGTTCAGACTGGGAGTTTAAAGACAGACATGTCACAAACGTATTCCCAGCATGCACTGGGGTTCAGACGTTCAGGAGCAACAGTCAGTCTGCTCATGTCAAACAAGAGCCCCCCACACAAACAGAGTTACAACCTGGACCTGTCAGCTCCTCCTGCACTGCTTCACCAGGACACACGCTGACACCAGCTGAAGGCTGGACAGCGTTCATGAATGTGCAGTACAAAAAAACAAAGTTGAAGGAGGGCAGAAACCTTCTTTCGTTATTTTTCAAGCTTAAATCTGTTTCAGTTTTTGTATAACTTAATAATACTGGTCGCCCTGTGTGTCTATGATTGGGTTTTATAATTTGTTGACATATTAAAAGTATGAAAATCAGTGGGTAATCATGATAATGCAGTATTTATTTATTAAAATCAGACCCTCACTTCAAATTCATAGAAGAGTTGTGATTTCAAAGGTGCAAGATTTCTGCCCAATTGATGACAACGGCTTTTACTGTTGTGTAATGGTATTATCTGAGGGGCCTCAAATTATGGTTATTATGGCCAAGTCTGGGTGATGAAATCCTGTGCTTATGAGGAACTAACAAGGGGCGGACAATATGACAAAAAAAAAAAAAAAATAATTATCAGGATTATTGTTATGTAGCCTCACACGCTCAATTTTATGACAGTCCTGTTTTTATGTTTAAAATGTATTTGCAAATTACTCACCAGATCCTTACTCTATGTTTATTACCTTAAATGTTCAAACACTGAACTAAGAATAAAGCTTGGGGCTAGTTATATAACATTTTCACTTGTCTAAAACAATAGCTGTGGAGGCCTTTATTTCTCTGCTTTGTAAAAAAAATGTTATTGACTAAATTTGTCTCTGCGAATGTCCTCTTTTGTGTTCTTAAATCTTTTTCAGTGATTATCACACATTTCAGTTAATGAATGAATTCATTCATTTGAAAGCATGAAGACTAGAAGCTAATCAGCTAAGCTAACCTAGCCTCACATTGCTCCAAAACAAATGCACATGGTGTTTAGTGATCCATTTGAGGTCCAATAGGAAACATTGTGATGAGTTCAGATTGGCTTGTTAAAATGAGTAATTAACAAAGCTAAGACCATGATGTCTTTAAACGTATTTTACAGAGATGGAGATTTAGATTTTTGCTGAACCTTAAATAAATAAAGTTGAGTGGGGTGAAATTTGTTTTCTTGGCATGATGAAATAATTACATCAGTTAGATTATGTTAATGAGTTCATATTTTTAAGTGTTTTGCTCTTAACATATTAACCATTGGGTACCGTACTAAAAACACACCCTTTCATCCTGTTTTGGCCGTTAACAGCCCCTAATATTAGCTGCTTCAAAAACAAATCAAACAAATATTTTTTATTCAGTCCTGATCAAAACTAGTACTATATTTTTAAATGGATTTTAACCCTTTAAATGCCAGTTCCATAGGTAATGTCATTGATTTGGTGGGAAACAAAAAACACACACAAAATGACAGATTTTAATATAAAAAATTATCAGGGCTGGAATTTTTTTATGTGCGATCACACTCTGGGATATGTCAAAGATTAGTAAAAACATTGGCTGTGATGCACTATCAGATTTTAATGTTTACACCGTTTGGTCCTGTTTTGGCTGTTAACAGCCACTAACTTATGCTGCTGTAAAAACATATCAGATAAATATTTTCTTCAACTGTTTTTGCTCAAACCTCTTGATCAAACTCATCAAAACTATTATATTTTTTAAAAAAAAAACAGATTTTGACCCTTTAAATGCCAATTCGATAGGTGATGTCACTTATTTAGTGGGAAAACAAACAAACAAAATGATCGATTTTCAATATATAAAAATGATCAGAGGCTGGAGATTTTTATACATGCTATCACACTCTGGGATATGTCAAAGATTAGTAAAAACATTGGCTTTGATGCATTATTAGTTTCTGTGCAGCATCAGATCCTAATTTTTACTCCCCATTGAATCCCATTATAACCGTTTTTCCACCAAATCAGTGACGTCACCTATGAACTTGGCATTAGGGTTAAAATCCATAAAAAAAAAAAAAAAAAATCAACATTTTTGGTCAGGGCTGACCTTGATGAAGCGATTTGAGCAGAAAAAAAAATATCTGAATTATTTCACTCTCTTAAATAGAGTGAAAGTTATGGTCAATTAAGACATACATATTACCCCCTAATGGCTGCAAACAGCCACATAGAGACCCAAGGGTTTATAAACCATTTTCACTTTTTTGCCTTTTGGATTGGATTAATAGTTTTAGTTGGTCTGTCAGTACTTTTTTATTCACTGAATAAATGAGTCTTTTTATAGTCTAACTCATACGCCCTTACTGTGGGATACTTACTGCTTTGCTGAGCAAACATTTGGACCAGTTGTTTAAAAAGAAGGTAAAACATGATCAGTATTGGCTGATCTCACAAACAGGTGATTGGTGAATGGTATTGCTAAGAAAAGCCTGACTGACGGGACATCCCTGGTAAAAATGTATCTGTTGACCAGCGATATGAGGAAACTTTGAGGGGACATTGATGACATGTTATTGATCAGTAAATAATTCTGCAAGGAAGAAACTTATTAGGCTCCTTGTTAATCCATAATCTGCATCTTCAAGTTAGTATGAGAGCTGTAAAGATGTATATATTTTATCTCAAACTGAAACACACGAGGCAAACTCCTGTAAACTTCCTATTGAACGGAGCAAACAAACAAACATGCGTCCATTCTCCACTAAAAGAACTCATTCCCTCCTCCGTCCTGCTTTCTGGTCTCTCCTCTCTGACTCTTTGTTTCTCCTCCTCGGGCGTCTCTGCACTCACATGCCCGCCGTCCTCGTCTCAGTGAGGATCTGATTGACCGAGGACGCTGACGAGACAATTTTGGACACATTACCTGGTCTGTGACCTTCAGGGCAGCTGAATCAGACACCGTAAATGATCGAGAAGATGAGCCATTAAGAGAAATGGCTATTACAAGCTGTGCTATTAATATGAGAAGCTAATCAAATCAGTCAGGATCTGAATCAGAGTCACTCTCCAGGCTGAATAAAAATCAACGATATACAGCAAATGAAAAGGTAAAAACATTAGCCATAAACACCACCATATTTGCTAAAGTTGTTTTTGCATTTGGAGAACAGGACAGGCTCACTACAGTCATACTTGATTAATAAAGTGCTGGGTTATGGTGTGGCAAAATGGTATGTAATTAAGAAAATGCATGATTTTCTGCTACGTAATAATTGAAAATGAGAATTATTAAAATCTTTAGATAAATATTGGGTTATTTAATTGACAAAAATGGCAGCATAACATAAAGATGGTCTGAATTACACAAAAAGTTTGGAGCTAACATGAAACAAAAGCTTTTTAACTGAAGGTGAAACTGGAATATCTCAAAGCTGAAAAATCTTTTTTATTTAGAGATGCATGGTATTGGATTTTTTCAGAAATTTAATATTCTGATATTTCTGAATCAAGAGTTTTCACTTTAAGAAGATCACCTTGGTGCTTCTCAATGTGACAGTCTATTTGTGTGAGAAACTGAACAAAAAAAACATTTCAGTCTTGATTTCTTGAGGGATGCACCATATTGGATTTTTGTATATATCTGATATGCTGGTATTTCCAAACTCATTATCACCAATACTGATATTTTGTGTCAAGAGCAGGAAGCCTCCACTTACCCAAAACCGACCTGTTCCTTTTATGGTGAGGGTCCAATTGTGTTAGATATAAAGCAAGAAATCAGCATTTTATTCTTCAAAAAATTATAACTTTGATTTAGAAAAGTTGACATTTAGTGATGATGTTACAATCATACAATTGCCAATATTACAGCCACGATACGAGATATTTTTTACCAATTTCTATGGACAAAATATCTGCAAAAATATTCATATCTGCCGATACCAATATAAGTTTGATAATATTGTGTATCCCTAAACACCCCTAGGCAGTGAGGATAAGGTGATCACTATAGTATTGTTTGGCACATTATGGTATTACGGTATTTTGACAATATAACAGCAATATCACAGACAAATCATTGCATAATGACTGAACTGAATTCATAAACAATTAAAGAGAAAAAAGACTCTGAAGTTAGCAGATGCTGAACTAATTTATTCGACCATCTGCCACAATCACAGGAAAACGTAAATATTTTTAAAATACTTCAAAAACTGGTTTAAAAGTGTTTTTTTTTTTTGTTATTGGACACATTTTGAGCAGGAGTTTCAGACAGAATCTTCAAGCCAAAATCCGAGCCACTCACTGAGCTTCTCTGAGAAGTCAGAAATAAATCAAGCATAAAATTCAACCACTAAAATTAAACTTTCTGTTCAGGAATGAAAGCAAATAACTAGAATTTGACATCTTAATCAAAAAATAATAATGTGCTTTACTACTGTCCCTTTTTTAGTTGTAGAACATAAATTTGAAAATTCATTGATAATAATAATTATATTTTAACATTTAATATATCATTTTTGTGAAAGAGCGTCTACATGTTGGTGTATGAACCACTACAGAAACATAAATAATGATTTTGGTGTTTTCTAATAATGTTGATTTAGGGCAGCTGGGGCACATATCTACACATTAGGTGGTGGTCTAATAATTCTGGTTAAGCACTGTATATGGTCAATATCTATGGCCAACATATCTGCTGTAAATATCAACAAAACTTTAATATCTGCCAATACCAATATAGTACTGATAATATTGTGCAACCCTATTTTAAATAAAGCAAATCAGTTAGGTTGACCACTGTTGGATCATAGTGTGGTTAAAGATATGCAGCAAATAAATAAAATTCAAGATTTGTGACAAAAGCACAGAGAAAAGTGAAGTCCTAAAAACCAAAAAAATCAGTAAAACTTGATTTTAATAGTTAAAAATTGCAGAAGGTCCATTGCATAATGACTTACTTGGTTTAATAAACAACTGAAAAAGAGCCAATAAAGACTCAAAATTCTTCAAATCAAGCAAATTATGTCCGCATAAATCCTTCAGTATGGGGGGGGGGCTTACATCGGTCTCTGCCCCAAGCCCCCTAAATACTAGCACCAGCCCTGACAAGCAAACACACACTCCTGGATTCACACACTGACCGAGATTCACAGCTGAGATCAGAAAGTCCCAAAACAAAGTCCATGCCACATCTGCACATCAGGACCACCACCATTATCCTCCATTATCCATGCTGCAAGTTCAAGAGCAATATTCACACGTCCACGAGGCTTTAAGAACAAAAATGAAGAACACAAAGAGAAAGACGGAGGAAAACTGAAGAATAAAAGACAGGAAAATCAAAATAATTCACATGACATCAGAGAGAAGAAAAGATGTTTGCACTGCAAGAGAAGCGAGTGAGAAAACATTAAGAGAAGAATCAAATCAACTGAAGAGAAAGAAAAGGTAGAAGAGGTGGATGTTTCCTTCCAGCTGCAAGCTCCAGCAAAGACTCAAAACAACAGAGAGGAATCCGAGCAGCCGATCAGAGAAAATCAAAACAAGCGCTGTTAAACCAGAGCAGCAAGAAGGCGAGACAAGGGAGAGCTGACCTACCAAAAGAAGAGGGAAAAACGCAGCAAGAGGCTGAATCAGGAGCAGAGGAGCAGGCAGAGGGCTCAGTGTGCGCTCGATATCAGGCTGGAGCTCTGACTGCGCGCCGGCCGGAGGGGCGGGGATCATCAGCAGCTCGGATCCGAGTGGAGTGAACCACCTGGTTCAAGAGCGCAGAGAGAGGGGGGGAGCTGGTATGGGACAAACCATGAGGGGATCAAGAGTTTTGACGCTCCCTCTGCAGAAATGAACATGTTCAGCACATAAAAGGACGCATCGGCCTTTATTTTATATTATATAGTTTTATATTTACACAGTCTAGCACCAAACTGGATGAACTCAGCCTACCTGTGAGACCTTTCCCGGCTCCTCCATTCAAACAGAGGCGCTGTCCAATCAGAATCCACGTCATCCACGTTTTTTTAAAGGTGCAGTGTGTAGATTTGGCATTTGAGTGACATCTGTCATTCAGATTCTAGAATGAGCCCAACCATGACCAAACCGTCACATCGCTAAGCAACGGAAGCCCGTGAAGACCAAAAGGGATCATGAACACAGCATCATTTACTAAAGTGACAAGGTTTGTAACCATTATTTTTATAGATTATTGTTCAGTTATTGTCCTCTCTCCTCTTCTTCGCCTGCATTCCAGGTAGATTTCAGAATCGGGACAGATTCACGTTTCGTTCTTTTTGTCCCTAAAATCCACCCGTAGACAACATGGCGGATCGTTACGTCGGCCGACATGCAGTGATGTACATTTTTTGAAGCTTTTTCTAACTAAATAAAAATAAGACAAACGTTTTATGGGGATGATTGTCCTCCTATTTTGACGGACTTTACATACAAATAGAAATATTATATCCTATATTCACCGTTTCTGTTCGGCGAAATGCTGTCAAATTCTACACACTGCACCTTTAAGTGTGTAAAATTTGATTTTTAAATTAACCCATAGAGCGGAGTCCAATGTATGCGACTATCACTAAGCGCAATAAACATATTATATATAAACATTATATTCTGTTTTCACTGAGCTCATTTTTCACCTCCATTTGACCACATTATTGATATCAAATACTGATGATTTATAAGGATTTAAACCCTTTTGATGCCAGCATGTTTTCAGATAAAAAGTAAAACCAGAAAAAAAATTGATTATTTTCAATATTCTATATACAAAGTGGATTAGATGTTTTGGATTATTACAGTCTGGGACATGTCAATGGTCGGCAGCAAAACTGATTTTTAGGTGTTATTATGTTCTGCTCAGTGTCAAACATACACTCATACGGCTAATTGCAAGGTAGCTATAAAAAATATTACAATTTCATTTCATTTCCTGTTTTGTTAGGCTTGACTTCTAAACCAGAAAATCAGTCCAAATCATACACAAATGCCAGTTGTTCTCATGCCACCATAATTCAAAATGAAAAAGAAGGAAAAATAATCAGTAAAAAAAAAAAAAAAAAAGTCAGTATACGTCATGCAAATGAGATTTTTTTGTTTTGTATTATTACATCCTGGGATATGTGGATGATCAGGATCAACACTGACTTGTTGCATTAATATTTTCTGCAAAGTGTCAAATACTCACACTCGTATCTCTCAGTGCAAAAAAAATGCACTTTCTGTGAGGTAACAATAAAAAAAATTATAAAATATATTGTTTCTGACTTTATTTGGCTTGATTTTAAATGAACATCAGTCCTAATTATATGCATCAGATATTCATAATTTTTTAATGGATTTTAACCATTTGAACTTCAGTTTTTTGTCATGATGTCACCATGCTTCAAGATGAAAAAAACAAGAAAAAACAGAAAACATAATTTATTTTCATTAATAAACATGCAGAGTTAAATGTTATTACAGTCTGGGATATGTCAATGATCTGCAGCAACACAGATATTTATGTCTTTTTATTTTACAAACAGTGTCAAATACTTACACTCATACAGCACAAAAAAAAAACTATTTCATGAGGAAGCTATAAAACAATGTTTGGCTTGATTTTTGTATATACAGACACACATATGTATGTGTATATACATATATTCTAACCGTAACCCTAACAAAAAGAGTGAATTATATTCCATGTACTACATGTTAAGTGTTTTTATGTGTTGAATTGTTACAGCCTGTGATATGTCAATTATTGGCAGCAACATTTATTTTCATGTATTATTATTATTTTTGCAGCGTCAAACACTCACACTCATTTTCATATGGTTAAAATGACGCCATCTAGTGGAGAGCAGTAAAAATGATCCAGATTGACACCCAGATATAAATAAATGCATGTATTATTACACTTAATGAGGGTTGTTAAAGGAAAGATGATGTTACACAGTAACCTCGTCCCTGACTCAGCTTTATTGGAACATGTTACAGGCATCCAAATTCTAAATGACAGAATATTTACAACAAAACAAAAAAGTTAATCAGTTTGAATATTAAGTGATTTGTATTTGTGGTATATTAAATGGAATATAGGTGGAAGAGAATCAGAAAGTCTGTTTTTTTTTTTTTTTTTTTTTCTTTAGCATTTAATAAATGCCCCAACTTAATTGGAATTAGGTAAAACAGGTCTGAAAAGAACACAATTTTCATTTGCACCCTTCTCAAAAGTTCAGATTCTTGTTATTTTCTTCTCTTCTATCTCTTCTGTTCTTTTACTTAAATATTTATTTATTTTTATTTAATTTTTCTCATTTTAATCTTTACATTTTTCACATTATATTTGCTAATTTTATCTCTTAATGTCTTTGCTCCTAACTCAGTATTTTCAGGAAACTTTGGACATTTAGAGTCTTTATCTGTGAATATGGAAAAGTTCTTATGCAAACCTAAAGTGTTCTGTGGACTGAAAAACATCAGAGTGTGATTCAGTTAATAAAAATATTACTGACAGTTTTTGAGATCTTTTCTTTCTATGAAAATGTTGTTTTATGACAGATTCAGCTCATCATTTTAGCTGATGAGATGAAACAAGCACCAAAGAGGCCGAGTTATAAGTCCGAGCCTCTGAAGTCTCTGAATTTGTCGCCTCATTCCCTCTTTATGTTCACATTAAATAATTTCCCATCCCTCAGCGCTGCAGTGAAGCAGAGGGAGCGAGCATTAAAGAGGAATATTTGATTTTCTTCAGTGAAAAGTCTGAAAGTGAAGACTGAAAGAAAGAGACGGAGCAGTTTGTCTGAGCTTGTTCTGATTTTTGGCTCAGAAAAGAGAGTTCCTTAATAAAAAGACTCCTTTAAAATCCTGATTGAACCTGAAGCTCTGAGGGAAGAGGAAGAGCGAAGAGCCACTCGGTGTCACAGCTCCAGAATAAAACGTGTCTCTTTTAAAGTTTGATCAAGTGTCACACAAATAAACTCTGACAGATAAAAAATATACTTCAGTGAGAGAGAGAGGGAGCGTTTCCACTCTGCTGTGTTAGCTGGAGTCAGACTTTGGAGCTGCAGAGCCTCAAATCTGTGAGTTTTTAAGGACAAGGAGAAAAAGCAAAGGTTTTGTTTCCCTGCAAACCTCTGACAACTCATTCAGCAACTGCTTTGAGCTCACCTGAAGTAAAAGGATCAGTAATGTGCAATTTGTTGTACAATTTGACCATCTTTTTTATTGACATGGACTTTAATAAGGTTCACCATATTTCTGTTGTTTTTAAAGTTATTCACCATAACAGGGTTTATCCTATTACTGTTAAATCAACAACAAATTACCATAAAAAGGACTATATTATAACTGTTGTTTTTACAGCAGCTAACTGTAAAAATCTAAGTGTTATTTTTACAGCAAATTACAGTATAATGATTTACAATATATTTTTTTCTACAATGATTTTCAGTCAGAGCCAAGGGTGCTGTGGTCTCCAGGGGAGACCCACAAAATGGAGAAAATCACCTTCAATATGATTAAATCAAAACTAGTTATTACTATTAACTCTTAAAATGAAAAAGCTTTCATTGATTGAAATGTAAATCAATGCCTATTTAATATTACTACAAATGATAACACCAAATAAGTCTGTATAGTTATTTTATATGGTTATTGCATAGAGTAAATGCAGCTTATGTATAGAGTTGTTATTGATGTTAATTGTTGCATTTATAATTTATTACTATAATTAGTTATTTATTCACTTTATTTCAGATTTTTTTTTATGTATTTGTTATTTGTTCAGCATGTAAATTAAGTGGCAGCTCCCCAATCTGTAAAACAAATTTACCGCCTGGTACTAACAAAGAAGCCTTGAAACCTTGAACATGTTATCTTATGACAATGGTAAAAACAATGTTACTCGATTTCTTTTGTAATCGATGTAAATCAACGATGAAGGGGACCCCACATGACCTAACCAATATACCGTTGTACAGATCACTCATTTTTCACTGTACATTCCTGGCAACCAAAGCTGCCGGTATTTTACCGTATATTTGACTTTTTTTTTCTTTACAGTGTGGATAGTGTTAAAAAAGCAAAGTCTACTCACTTTAGCCACCAACACCTTCCTTTAGGGATAATCAACACATTTATAGTCTCATTATGTCTGAATCAACCACCTGTTTCCTTCTGTCTGCTCCCAAGAGGTAAATCTGTTTTTTTGTTTGTTTGTTTGTTTGTTTGTTTGTTTGTTTTTTAAATCAAGACACATTTTAAAAGAAGGAAGAAGACTTGTAAGACATATGTGTTGTTGTGTTTGTTGCTGAAGTGTTTCTTTTTATTATTATTGATGTGTTTTTATTTATTGTTGTGTGATTTATTAGTTTTGGGGGGTTAATTTGTAGTTGAATTTTTTAATAGGTATTTTATTTTTTTAATCTTTTTATAAGACTTAACTCAATTACAAACAAAAGAAAGCCTCATGGATCATCCATCCATCCATCAATAATCAATCAATCAGTCTTTATTTGTATAGCACCAGTTCATAACAAGTGTTACCTCAAGACACTTTACAATAGAGCAGGCTGAATACAAACTCTTCATTTTATAGATACACATGTATGCATATTATTAACTTTAATTTAACCAGGTTTGTCCCTTTGAAATCAACATATCTCCTTCTCTAGGGAGACCTGAACAAGAATGGCTGCAAAACACAGTTTCATCAAACAGTACAGAAGTGAGGAAACAATTTTCAGTCGGACTAAGTCATCAATTAAAACAGTGACATTCAGAAAGTCTGTTTATATACAAATAAATATGATACATATATTTTTATATATACATACATCCAGAGATGTATCCATCCAGGCAGAGATAAAGAGGCAATCACATTTGTCTCTGCTGAATATAGACTTAATCGATCAATCAATCTTTATTTATAAAGCACCATATTTGTCTTAATTGAATATAATGTATTAAAGGTAAGCCCCTTGAGATGTGGCATCTCATTTTCAAGAGGGTCCTCATGTCTATATGGCTGTAAAGAGTGTTACTATGGATGAATAATCAATACAACCATGGATAGAGAGATCAATCCAATATTAACATTAATACACCCCTTATTCCTTGCTGGGTCGCGGGGGTCTGGAGTCTATCCCAGCTGAGATTTAGTGTGAGGCAGGTACACCCTGGACTGGTTGCCAGCCAATCACAGGGAGAACACAAACTCCACACAGAAAGGCCCTGACTGACCTGGGGATCGAACCAGCGACCTTCTTGCTGTGAGGCACGTGCACTCACTGCTGCACCACCTCAGTCCATCTCTATAAAACTGTCTGAACTCTGCTGCTGGTGTCTGTCTGTGAAGCCACACCTGTCCTGCTGTAAGAACCCACCTGCCTCAAACCATGTTTTCTAATAACATATTAAGAGTTAGTCTCGTATGTTTTTCATTAGGAATCTTGTCTCCGGTCCTGATACCTCTCTAAATGACACTTCTTATGCAGCAGCAGATGGTCCAGGTGTGCTTGTATTCCTGTGAGATTCTAACAGAGAACAAAACATTTCAGCGTCCAGAGGAACATCTGTGGCATCTGAGGGCTGTTTTCATCCCGCTGAAACATGTTTTAATCAGGAAATATCACTTTTTATTTCCCTGCATTGGTTAGAAACTGGCTTTCATGCTGTTAAGACTGAATTGTGTGTTTGGTGTGAAGTTCAAACCTCACTGTGATATTAATATGTTCTCTGATGTTAAGATTGCTCTGATGACGGCTCACTGCGGAAATGTGATTACAATATTTCTCACAAAGGATGGACAATTATTCATGTCTGATGACGAAGTGTGTTTGGTTGTGATTTATTTGGGAAGCCACTAAAGTAAAAAAATGACTATATAGCACAATAAACAGACCTGTTAGTTAACAAAATGATAAATATATTGCTTTTATCAGAGTTTGTTTTCAAGCTCAAATTCAGTAAAGCTAAATTTGATGAGCTGAACACAAAATGAAGGACAAATAAAGAACACCAAAACTTGTATATATGTTTTTTATTAATCACTGTATTCGTTGACTTTAATTCTACCCGTTAGCCCTTTTGAGGGCAAACATTTCTGTTGCAGCAGTTATAAGGGGCAGTTTCAAAAGTCTAAGTTATGCTGATACTGAGTTCATTTGATTTACTTTTACACAGAAACTCTTATTTATCTTCATTCCAAGCTGTCATTGGGCGAGAGGTGGTGTACACCCTAAACTGGTCGCCAGCCAATCACAGGGCCACAAAGAGAGACAGACAACCATTCATGCTCACACTCATACCTAGGGGCAATTTAGAGTCACCAATTAACCTAATGAGCATGTTTTTGGTCTGTGGGATGAAGCCAGAGAACCCGGAGAGAAACACGCATGCACAGGAAGAACAAACAAACTCCACACAGGAAGGCCCTGCCTGACCCGGGGATTGAACCAGCAACCGTCTTGCTGTTTGCCCCTCTTATTTATATTTTTATATTATATGATATCATATTATATACTATTAATTGTATCTACTAGTTTCTTGTAAAGACTTAATTAAAACCACTTATCAAAAACAACAATTTGTTGCTGCAACTCATTTTTCATTGCAGTGACAGCACTTTTTAATTTAGTTTTAAGTTATAATCTTTCACCTAAAATATATTTTAGCTTTAGCTCATAATTAAGTCATCTAAATTGTTTGAATTTTAGTCTAGTTTTAGTCGATGAAATCTACTGTAAATTTTGTCAACTAAAATATAAAGTGTAAAGTGTAAGGTATTTTTTATTTTTACATGAATTTCTGAAGTCATGTTTTACACTTGGATAAAATGAAACATCTAATAACCCTTTATTGAATGCTAGTAAAGATTGAATGTATACATTAACAGACACAAACTGAACTTTTGTGTGAAATGCAGTCACCTTTATTTAGGCTACCTGGCAGAGCATCTCAGTTACAATACCAGAACTGACAACAAACAGTGAACCTGCTCTACATGAATATATCAGTTCATAAAGAGAGGAGCTCTGATTGGATCGCTCCACAACTTATCCCACCACCACCAAGCTAAGGCAGCTGTGATTGGATGTCCCTCTTAACTCATCCAACCTTTCCATACAACCAAAGTAGCTGTGATTGGATATTTCCTAACTTGTCCCTACTTTCTACATGACCAAATTAGGTCTGATTGGGTAAAGTCTCTGACAAACATTTTCATTTAGTTTTTATTTGTTGAGGAAAATGTCAGTTAATTTAGTTTTTGTTCACGTGCACTTGTGTTTTTTTTTAGTTAATTTCTAGTTCTTGTCAGGGGAAAAATGGTTGTTGATGAAAACTATGACGAAAATAATTAGTCAACAAGATTACCACTGTTTCATTGTGAATCATTCCCACCTCTGATTTATGTTATACGGAAGCAAATCACTGTGTTTTGTCTGACTTTTCTCGACCTTGCGAGCAAATTTTTCTGTTAAACAGATTTAAAAAAGGACATAATCACCTTCTGTCCTTATTTTGCCCCAATTAACATTTTTAGATGGATCCTGGAGCTCAGGAAGGAAATCCTCCGTCTACCATCTCGCCTCAAAAGCTTCCAAACAAGGCGTTTCTAAAATCACATCCGGGGACGGCATCTTTGGTGCCTAATGAGCTGATGCAGCTCACTGTAAGCAAGTGTGTCTTTGTGGGGTTGGTTTTCCCTTAATGACTTTTATCCACTTTGAAACCCTGATGTCTGTCTTGCGCTGAAGTTAAAAGGTGTGGGAGGAACTTTATATTCAGCCTGGAGGAAAAACAGATGTGTTGCATGTTAAACGGGGGTGTGAGAATAAATTGGTGGGGTCATGCTGAGAGGTCAGAGGAGTGGGCTTAAAAGTAAGGAGCAGAATGCTGAGTTTATCCGAACATGTTAAGCACATGTTAAAGTGAGTTTTCCTGTATTTGTATTTGACTGCAGAGCTGAAGACACATCCATTGATCAGTTACTCATTATGATAAAAAAAATTACATGGATGTTTATTGGGCAGTAAGAGATTGTTGATGAATGAATCTGTTGGTGTTTTAATTCTCTCTCTTTGCAGCACACCTCATAAATAAAAAAAATCTGTCATTAGTTGTCATGTGTGGACTTTCTCCCTGTTTTAAAACTGGTTTAGGTTTTAAAAATATGTGTACCAGGCCTTAGAGTACCATGTGCAGCTCTCTGTGATTTAATTTTAATTTTAACCACAGGAACAAAGAGAAATGAGAAAATTCAGCTCTAAAAATTTCCCTCGGAAGACTGAAGCTGAATTTCATGTCTTCCACTACAGAGTGCGACAGCGATTTTGATTATTAAAGATGTTTTGAAAGTTGTCTATTTAGCTGCTTTTATTTAATCAGTGTCCTTTTATTTACCTCAGCTGCACACAGAAGCAGGCCTTGACTTGTTTCTTTTTCATGATTAAACGGCAGCATGTTTTAGTAAAAGTCTCTTTCAGCCTTTAAACCTGAGGAGGTTTGGCTGGAGAGAGTTAATATTCCTGGGATATCCTCACTTTGCTTCACAAAAATGCTGATAAAAACAAAACCACTTGTTAGATTTCCTCTAAAGCAAAGTCTCACAAGATCTGGGGCCTCATTTATAAAGCTTGCTTGCGCACAAAACGAGGCTTGAAAGTGGCGCAAGTCACTTCCCACGCAAAGGTTGTCATTTATAAAAATAAACTTGGCGGGAGAATGTGCGCACCGGTACGTCAACTTTGATGCTGGCGCATGAACATTTTGGAGATGTGAGAAACTGGCGGCATGGATGGTGAGGGGGTGAAGCGAAGCCAGATTCATCTCATACATGTAATGTCATCACATATCAGACTTATAGACCCGTGTAATCATAAACACCCGAGTCTGCAGTGATATAGACATGTTCACTTACTACTGTATGCAATGTTCATATATCATACTTCATCTTCAAATGATACAGAGCGGTGGATAGCACTGATTGATTAGTTAGCTGTGACAAGGTGTGAAACAAACAGTCTAATTGCTGAGTAAGTACATAAATAGCGCAGTGACACTCGTGCATAATGCTGCACAATGGATGCGCTGGCACTGCTGGAAGATCACACAGACTATGGATCAGGATGGAGAGAGTTTTTAGGGACCACGACGATTTCCTGGCCCATAATGATGACTGGATAATAAACTGATTTCGATACCACAGAGCAGTGCTCTTGGATCTATGCGCTGAACCGGTCCCAATGTTAAACAAAACCACCCGCCGGGTGCGTATTGGTGCTGACAAACTCAGGGGTTTCTGGCAACTGGCTCCTTCCAGCAGGAGTAAGCCGACAGGTATGTGTTTGATATGATGAACAATATATAATTTTACATTTTCGGTCTAAAGCCCCTTTTGGGTATGACATAACAGTTAAATTCTGTTCTTAAGTCTGGGATATCGCATCCATCCCTCAGCACAATAATGCCAGCCGTTTTGGATGGCATTATAAACATGAGCAGTCGATACATCAGGGTTCCTTACACTGTGGGTGAACAGGCCAACAAAAGGCTCTGCAGCAATGTCCGGTTTCCCAAATGTGATTGGCGCAAATGACAGTCTGCACTGACGTTGCAATAAGAGCTCCGAGTGAAAATGAAAAAAATGTGCCTACGATCAGTGTAGAAATTATTTGTTCCTCAAACATGGTTTTGAAAGATGTAGTGGCACGGTGGCCTGGGTCAACACATGACTCATTCATCCTGACACACAACTTCTTCGACTTCTTTGGTTTCAGCAGGCTATACGCATCCGAGGCATGTTGCTGCCCCCTCTGACGCACATCTGTATCAGGAAAAGACTGCAGGCTAGTGATGCAAAAACATTCATGAGGTACTTTGCATTGACCATTCATGGTAATGTGGGTGTGTAGAGGGCGCGATGTGAGGTAAAACTTTCCAAGTGGACTGTGATTTATAAAGGGAAAAGTGCTTGCAAGTGTGCGCACACACGGTTTTATAAATCAGATTTTTATTTGCTGCACGTCTTTTTCAGCCTTTGGGCGCACGTTCACTTTTAGTATGGATCCTACGCAATGTTTTATAAATGAGGCCCCTGGTCGCTATTTGGGAAACTAACAAAAAGACTTCACATGACAAAATCTAAAATAAAAATGGGTCCCACTAAATCATCAGAATGACGGAAGACTTGAAGGTGACTCCAGATAAAGGATAAAGAAGGAGTCATAGAATAAAAGGTGCAGAGACAGAGGGAGTAAAGTAAGAATTGCAGGTAGAGACGGACAAAATCCGGCAACAGAGGTCCCAGACTGTTGAGCGACTAAGAGCCCCTTTACACCACACTGTCACCAGAATCGGAAGTTTTTTCCTTTACATTTCCAAAAGAGCTCCGCGTCATCACGTTATCACACCGTCACACGGAGACGGAGTGATAACGTGGTAGCGTGCATGCCAGGTCAGTAGTTGGCGATGTAAGTTTGTAAAGTCCTTGGTGAATATAACAAATGCGTCGCTGCTGGTCAGAGTATTGACGCAGCAAATACACATTTTGTTGGAGGAGCGATAGCAAACCTAGCACAGTTAGCAGCACACATGTTGCTCAGTTGTTGGCCATAGCTGTTGTTGTTGTTCCTGGTGCACGCACTACCTTTATCTGAAAGAGTACTGCGATTCTTGTTTACATGGAGACAAATATGAGAATGTTTTCAGGACCCTGGTTTCAAAAGTTTGTGGATTAAGGCACTCTGGGCACCGTTCTCATGTAAACGGAAGGTGCAAACACAACAAAAACCCTCAGTTTTTGATTGTTTTCGATGTCATGTAAACAGGCTTGAAAGTTCTACAACAAGCAAGAATGAAAAATAATTCCACCTACAAAACTTCAACAATTACTGTCCTCATGTCCATAGTTGAGTGTTGTTAAAGGGAAAGGAGGAGGCAACACAATGGTAAACATGCCCCTGTCCCAGCTTTTTTGAAACATGTTGCAGGCATCATATTTCACTAGCAAGGACCACAACGTCAACAGGGTGAATTTGACAACTATTTATTATGTGCAGCAGATAGATAAATGAAGCCCATTATGATTTTGGGAAACTTCTTGGGGGATCTGTAGCTCCTGGGTACAACAAACCCTTTTTAAGGCCCTAAGGACAGGAGGATGTTCTTGTTACTGACCTGACTCTTTGCAGAAGCTCAATCTCTCCATCTTTGTTGTGAATCATATTCATAAATCTGGAAACCATTCATGTCTCTGTGTGACGTTTAGAGCCTGAAAGAAAAGCTGGGATTTCTGATTGTTATTATTTGTACAGTTTTATGCCGTCATAAAAGGGCCCTTTAAACTGAACCATCACAAACTTTCTGGTCATATTTTATGGTTTATCTGTGAATGTCTTTGAATGAATCACCTCCATAGAAAGCATATGAGCACACATGCTCCACAGTAAAGATGAAACACATGGTTCATGTGTCAGGGCACATAGTATGAACGAGAGCTTTATTGTCATGGTATTAAACTGAGCTCAGCCCGCACAGAACATGACAGTTTAATTTTCCCACACTGACCTTTCCATACAACACTTTCACTGATAAGCTGAGGTACGAGTCGCACACTGTTTCTTATTCAGTCTGAGCTCCATCTTCTTCAGAACACCAACCTCACAGTGAGTCTGTCCACGCTACAGCAACACATAGACACACACGCAGATAAGGACGCCTCAGCTAGATAACAGCGCAATCAGTCACACATTTTAATGTATAATAGAATAGTTATATGTGTGGTGTGCTGTGTTGAAATTATGGGAGCACACAACACAGTACAACACAAACTGTTCAATACCTGATTTGTTTATCTTCATGTGTGGGGTCTCGAACAGATAAAACATCTCTTCAGATTTAGAAAATCTTTATGTGTGTACACCTGTTAACATGTAGTAGATCAACCATATTCAAGTAGCTATTTAGCCACAGAACACAGACACCATGATTCACACTTCAATAGATTTAGATTTATTATTATTATTATTATTATTGTTTTTAAATGGGACAGTATTGCATGGGATTATAGCAGAGTGGCTAATTTCCATCCCCAGTCCCATTAGCAGGTTGGTGTCAACACATAACACAAAACAGACATCCGTAATAAAAATAAAAACATACAGAACATATTAAAAGACATACAGTCACACAGACAAAAAACGTCATACAGTCCAAAAGAAAACAGGCCAGGAGTTGGGGGACCGTGGGAATTATACACGTGCTAATTAAAGTGCCGTAGTAGTCCAAGTAGGTTCATTATGTCTATGTTGATAATATGCTTATGCTTTCTTCATCAGGTGATACTTCTGACAAAGATGGAAGATCTCTATCGAAACATGTAAAGGTATGATCTAAAAAACCTTCTTGTCTGTTAAAAAATAAAGTATAAGCATAAAGTGCCAAATGCTAAAGAGCATAGTGCTAGCTGTCTGGGAGCTCAGGTTCTCGTTATATTGCACATTGCCCAATATTGCACAGAGGTATAAAGTGCATGTTGCATTGCACATTACCCTACTACCCATGATAATAAAGTGGCATGTTGAGTATAATATTGCACAATGCTCATAGCACACGTTTGCACATGCAGATGTGTGAGTAGATATTGCACTAAGAAAGCAGACATAGATGTCATATGTAAGCACTAATTCACAAAAATGTGATACATAGATGTATTTACAGTGGACAAGTATGGATTATGAGCCCATTCGACATACATACAAAATTGGACACGGTTGTGATCACAGATCTGGTTTACCAACAGCCTATTCTCTAAGGCGTTTGGAAAAGGAAGTCAGGGTCGGTAGTTAACGTATTGAGCTTGGTATTTGGTTCCAGGTCCGTTCCAGAGACGCTTTTTCGAAATGGTACAACGCAGTCACCTCTAAGGCTTGCTCTGGTTTATCTACTTTAGTTTCTTTTTACAAACTCTTGAAGTGGAGCTGGATGATGTAAGATTTTATAGACAAGCACAGAATCAGTATATTTTATCGTGTTGTCCTCGTTTAGGTTCTCAAGTTTATCCAATATCAGGCAGTGGTGGTACGATTTAGGTTTCTTATCCAAGACTTTCAAAGCCTGTTTATAGTGGAATACTGTTTCCACATGCCAACAGTTGTAGACGTTGTTGATCTGTTTCTTTGTCTTCTCACATCTTTATTGTCTTCATAATAAATACTCATCAGTCATGTAGGGGATGTAAAGCTCTGCATGTATTTTGTGAACAGATTATTTGCCAGCATGTGAGCCTGTTAAACAGTCTGCAGGTATTAACTGGCTCAGTATCGTCAGTATCTGTGTTCGTTTGAGCAGGTCTGTCACTCTGCAGCAGAGCAGATCGAGGCTGTGTGGATGTTAAAGCCTGCAGTGTGTGAACCTCTTTAATTACCCCAAAGTCTTTGATCTCACCCTAACGAGGAGAAAATGAGGTGTTAACAAGCACAGACAGGCTCAGAGGGACTTTCACATACTAATCACTCCATGGGAAAAGATCTGTATGTGCACTGGTGTGATGGGACGCTGTATCGAGTGTGCCGGGAAGGTTCAGGTGAGACCAGCTAAAGTGGTAAGTAGTTTTTCTTAAACTTTGTAAGGTGACTGGTAAGCCACTACAAATGTTTGACAGAAGTTCTTTGGAGGCTTTAAATCTTCGGAGGTTGTCCTTGAAAAGCTTTTTTTGCATAGCTAAAGGAGAGACAGTCTGAAAAGTAAGGTCTCACAAAAGTTTCTAAAGATGTAGATCTAAGCAGAAGCACTAGATAGACCGTTAAATAAATACTAAACACAGTGATGCGCAAACTACTTGTCAAATGTACTAAGCTCGTGGCAAATTGTTTCCTGGGTTGTTTGGTCCTTTGTTCCTAGGACAACTGTATTCAGAAAACCCAAAAAGAGGACTCTCCACAGCATGTGTTATGGCATGCATGCTCGATATCTTGACAGGTAGGAACAATGAAATAATAAAAGTGGTCCAGTGCAGCACTTTATTATAAATATTAAGCCTTTACTACGATGAATATAAGGGGCCACCTGATGTTTTTGCCTTTGTTACCTCCGCCAAGGAGGTTATGTTTTTGCCAGTGTTTATCTGTCTGTATGTCTGTTTGTTTGTTCGTTTGTGTTCAAAATAACTTGAAAAGTTCTGAACGGATTTGGATGAAATTTTCAGGAATTGTTGGAAATGGGATATGGAAGAACTGATTAAATTTTGGGACTGATCCGGATCACCTTGGCGGAGGTCTGCGCTCTCTGAGTGCTTTTCTAGTTATTATAATTATTTGTTATAATTTATATTATCATATCATTTCACTGTTTATGAAATCCATAAAACGCAAATTATGATGAAAATAAGATGACAGAAAAGATGAACTATGTGGAAATACAGCAAAACTCTGCAATAATACAACAAAAGAACACCAAGAAAGCACTCCAGAATGATACTAATGTCATTATTTACAATATGTTTACAATATTTACACAGAAAATACTGATAAATGACTCATGTTTGTCTCTGAATCCTCTCTCTGCTCTCCGGCTCAGTCAGCTTACTTCCTGTACCTCCCCCTCAGGTTATCCAGCCTTTACCGTACATCACTGGAAAGCTCAGCTTCTCAGCTGTCAGAATCCACTGGAATTATTTGGATAGTGTGAATAATTGAGGAGTTAAGGTATTTTGAATCATGCATGTCTTTTTCTGTCGCCGGCGACGACTTCGTCTGAAGAACAAGCTGAAAAGGGGGGAGGGGGGCTGTACAGTGTATGGTCATTGAAAATGTGTTCTAATACAGTATATGTTCTTCCCTGAAAGTGAGTCAAGGCTAGTGAGTTGACTTTGAAAAAATAGTTAATCATACAATTTTTCTTTTAACAATATGAAAACAGGTCCCAGAGACCCCAACACTAGGGCTAAATTGCAGTGTGCTGTATCTGAACTCCTGGAAGGACCGTGGTCAAATTTCTTCAGTAAGGTAATCAACACCATGACAGGATGCTTTGCCAGAATGAGAAGACTCTCCTGGTGGTTCAGAGGTTTACAGAGGTTGACTTCTTTTTACTGAATCTGAAAATCTGTTTCAAGGTCATAGCAGATTTTCAGAAGTAATTTCATGTAGGATCAGAATAATTGTGTTTTTCCAACGGCCCTTTTTGGCTCCAAATGAAACTATGCGAACACTTCCTTTCATTAAAATCTTTTATAGTTCCACAATGAAATTGTTGAACCCGTTTCACCTTTGCCTGTTTTCTGTTGAGCTGAATAAAATGAAGGACTTGATTTCTTACCCAGATACAAGTGGATTCTTTGCTGCTGCAGTCAGGGCTTTGTGCAGACATACTCTATTCATTGACTGATAATTGATCTGTTATGCAGGTTGAAGCCAATTACCTATACTTCAATGTTACTTCAGTGAAAATGGAAAACTTTGAGTGGCTTTCACTTCAACCAGAAATATGCAAAGACACCCTCACACTTTCTTTTATTTACTTTTGAACTAAGCTCTCTTGAGGTAGAAAGTGTTGGAGGGGGTGGGTAGGTTACCAACAGGCAGCACATGACGTGAAATATACACGCCAGAAGTCAGTGTTCATAATATGAGAGTAGACAAACAATTTATATCCTAACCTCAGCGTTACATTTTCAAAAGTGAATCAGTAGCATCGAAGTGTTGGGAGGAGCACTGAAGCTCACAGAAGTGGATATGAGCAGCCTCACTACGTGCACGTTGATTACAAAGAAAGCTGCAGAGTTTTAGCTCCATATCCAACAGCAGCTCTTTGTACGCACGAAAAACCCGGTGATGATCTTTTCGGAGCAGATGATCTTCAGAACTTTGATGATGTCCGGACACACACTTGAGTTTGTATTACTCTCCTTAAAGGATAAGTTCGGTTTCTACAGCTTTCACATAGTTTATAGAATGAAGTAGAACAATATACTCACCCAGAAGGCTTTCCTGATCCAAACAGTGCTTCGGGAGATATTTAGATCCAAAATCGAGCGGCGGACATCCGTATAATGGTAGCAGACGGGGCATCTGTAGCGCCGCTCCTAAAACTGCATTAATCGTCCAAAAACTCATTAGTTTCACCAACATTTCATCATGGTCCGCTCGCGCTACTCCTCCACGACAGTCCGGTGTCACTCCACCCATGTTTTTGTGACTGTGCTGACCTCTGAACTGAAAAGTTTCTTGCCTCCGAAACTGTAAGGACACCCATCATATTCAAAGTTCTCGTCCACAACATCTTCATCCGATAGATATTCGTCCATTTTGCACAAAACTGAAAGAACAAAGTTATTGTGTAGCCACCGCTCGCCGCTGAAACAATGAGCCGTACTGCGCATGTGCGCGCAACCGAAAGAAACTTTTCAGTTCAGAGGTCAGCACAGTCACAAAAACATGGATGGAGTGACACCGGACTGTTGTGGAGGAGTAGCGCGAGTGGACCATGATGAAATGTTGGTGAAACTAATGAGTTTTTGGACGATCAATGCAGTTTTAGGAGTGGCGCTACAAATGCCCCGTCTGCTACCATTTATACGGATGTCTGCCGCTCGATTTGGATCTAAATATCTCCCGAAGCACTGTTTGGATCAGGAAAGCCTTCTGGGTGAGTATATTGTTCTACTTCATTCTATAAACTATGTGAAAGCTGTAGAAACCGAACTTATCCTTTAAAGTCAGAAAAACTCCTCCTGCTGCAGCAGCCGTTTTTATCCGTCATTTTAAGTCTCTCTTTTCCTGGTTAATGTTAAAGTGATGGATGTCTCCAAACTTTTTCAAATTGAGCCAGGGCATTTCCAACATTGTCGGGCAAGGTGTTTCCAAAAATGTTCCCAGTCTGACCCTGTTGACAAATCTTTGATCAATCTGGGATCAGGATTCGGATCACGCCAAATTCAAAACACTTCCTTCTTCTGCCATGACCAACATTCCCTGAAAAAGTCTAATCAAAATCTGTTCAGAACTTTTTGAGTTATCCTATTAATGAATAACAAACACCAGCAAAATCATAACCTCCTTAGCAGAGTTAATAATAATAATAACTGAGAAAAGCAATTAAATGATAGTGTAGAGTGAAATGACCTTCATATCAGAGTATTTTTCAATTATTCACTTATTAATTAGGGCCTGAACCTCTGTGCAACGACCTATTTGCAATTTGTCAGATTCTTTTTCTTATTTTAATTATTCCACAGCACACTTTTTGTTATTGTCCAACACATATGAGTACTGAGAAAAAAAAAACATTTTTATTTCTCCAGGATGACCAGTGCTGCTGAAAAATTTGATTGTTTTTTTGGGCCCCAAATTGAATTCTAAAGAATTTGCTAAACAGTGCCCCCTTAAATTTTTTTAAACAAACAGCCCCTCCAGAGATTTTGCAGTAGTATGTGTTGAAAAGGTAAAGATAACAAGTAATGGCTCTTACATTTGTATTCCTCTGCTGCTCCGCTCTCTGGAGTGACCAGGCGCTTGGCATTGTGGGCAACAGTAGGCGAAGCAGACTGGTCCGATGCATACTGTGAAATTTTCCCAAATCAGTATGTCATCCGGGTTTTTTTGCATACTGCAACTTTGTTCACATACTGTAGACTGCATACTACATTTTGGGCAAATCAGTACGCATTGCTAGTATAGTAGGCGAATTCGAAAACAGCCGGTGTGTTTGAAAAAGTCAAGAAAACTCCTCTCTAAGTCATTTCCTATCCACTTTACCTTTAACCCTGATGGAAAATGACCCCAGGGTCAAGGAAGGAGGGAATAAGAGGAAAGGAAAGGAGAACTGAGGTAAAAGAGGAATTCGACTGCACTTTCACTTGGTGTCATATTTATGCGACGATGATTTCTTGTGACATAGGTAAGCCATGACGAACTACAATGTTCTGAAAATGAACTACAAGAAGCGTCTTTGTCCTCTGCTTTACCTCACAGACTTGTTTTTTGTTGGCTTGACCTGTTAACATTAACAATCCATGATCAGAGGATTTACCTGTGACAGGTGTTTTGTCCTTTGGTCATGCAGTGTGTGTTTTCTGCTCACAGCTGTGAGGTTTGGTGAGAGCATCTATAAATGTTGACATCTTTGACAGGGTACTGAAAACCTGAAGTCCACTAATACATGCAGAATGTTTCAGAAGCACTATTCTCCCTGTTTCAATGCATATTTTTATTGAGAACTTTGTTTAAATTTGTCATTATATTTGAGGTATTGTTAAGTTGTTTGACCTTTTTTTTAATAAACATTATTAGTGACCCCATTGTTCTGCCTTTTTATTGGCATGATTTACTTCATAAATTAAGATAGATGGAAATGTGGTAATTAATATACAATATTAATATAGGAAACAAGTACCATGGTTGTATGTTTAATATTCATCAACAGTGTGGGCAAAGTGCTTTATAAATTCTTACATGTAATTGTTTATCTGTCCACCAATTTAAAAATGATTAAAAAAAGAAATAAACTAAAGGTTATATTTTTAAAAGCACTAACTTTGAAACATATATTTTTCTCTATAACTGTCAAAAACATTCACACAGTATTATACATATCTATATCCATAGTCCCACAAAAATCGTAAGTTCCTGTAAACGCATTATGGGGCGCTCCTTTCTCCTTTCCTTTCGTAAAGGATGGTCCAGTGTTTCCTAAGCTAAAGGAGATAATAAAGGAAGCAACGAACTTTCTTTCCCGAACTTTAAAGAATTCGAACAGCTCTTATCATGGCCGATGCTGAAATGCTTCTGGGTCATTCCTTCAGTTAGGAAGCTTCATGACCAAAAAGGACTTTTCGACTGCACCCAGAGTAGGGATGGAAATCTCCATCCCCAGGACAATACGATATGCATCTCTATATGTAGGCCACGGTACGATACACTAACGATTCTCATGAAGCATCTACAAATTCGGAACGATACGATTTATCTTCCTACCACGATGCGATCACAATGCAATAACGATGCAAATCTGTGCAGTTCAACTCAACTTTATTGTTCCTTCAAGAACATAAGCAGTATCATACTTTTCATCATTAAGAAGCTTTTAACAAATGAAGACAGATCACTTAGAGAAGGCTACTTAAGCAGTGAGGACTCGTGAGAATTTAATGGCTGAGAGATAATTATGGAAGTGAGTTGACTGAAAATAATAATTTAAAAATATACATAGAATAACATGACATCGGATTTTACCGATGCAAAGCTTGTACAAGGCGATGCATCGTGGTTTCAGCCCAGTTTCTAATCCGATGCACACCACTCCAACCGATGCAATTTACCATAGACCCTTGCCACGATTCACTGATTGCGCATCGGATAAAATGCCCATCCCTAACCCAGAGAGAGCCAACCAGCCAGTCACGCCTTCTTCACCAAAATTTCTGAGAAAGAAAAAGGGAGGAGGGAAAAAAACAAACAGCACAGGAAAAAAAAAAAAAACACAAAACAGAAGCAAAACACCAGACCATATCAGGCTGAGCGGTGTCACCATATCATTATTAGATTTTTAAGACAGTCATACTGGTATAATGCGACAGCCCTTCAGTTCTATGGAGAGACAGTGATGCCCTCTTGACAAAGTGAAGAGGCAAGAAAAGAACAAATTAAGTTGGTCGTAGTGCAGCCTCGACCTTTAACATGACCTCTAAGTGCTGGTCACCTGAACTCAATTTAGAGTCCTCCCCTTCAGCCTTAATATCGACCCTGAAATGAACTTCACAAAGAAAAGACTGATCATAGAGCTTTACCATCAGCAGATTCATGGTGTGTGTGAGTGCACAAAGCTCAGAAATTCAGGACACTCTGTCCTTGATCAAACTTTTTCACACTTCAGTTTTATAAAGGAGCTTTCAGAACAGGCTATCATCACAGGACAGCCACATAGCTGTGCACAATTTTCATGTATTTACAGATGGTAAACATTTCCTCACAGAGGTCTCCTGCAGATGGGGAAATCTTAAAAAAGGTACAGAAGTGGAAAATTAGTTTTTTCATGCATCGAAAAGTTTTGAATATCAATTTTAAGAGAGAGCCATGAGGCCTTGATATGATGCTGAAGATGACAAATCAGAAATAAAATGAAAGTAAGAACATGAAACGTGGATTTATTGCTGCTTCTCTGCAAATTTGCAGAGGGGTTATGAGTCTTTTATGGAAATGCTTTGACCAACATTTTAGACGAGTTATAAAACAAGTCTTTCTTCCTGTCCTCTGTACATCGAGTTGTGCAGAGGATGACCCAGCATGTTGAATTTATTCCCTCATTCATGTCTCATTCAGTCCCCGTCCTCTGCCTCAGCTGATTCAGGAGTCATAAATGTCAAACCCTCAGATGTCCTTCACTTTTCTACAGAGAGAAATAATGACTCATTATGGTGCAGGTCGCTCTGGGAATTATATTCAGACTGTTTCCCTCTCTGTTCAGACTCACACCTACACGAAAGAAATGCTCTGTATGTTACTGACGTCAGAGCCGGCCTGAGCCATTTTATGATTTAGTTATTAAAAAAATGAGCAGTTTCTCCTTTGTTGTGAAACTCTTGTTACGACCCTGGTCGTATTGTTGCTTTGTATTGTGTTTTCTTTATTTGTTTGACTGTATTGGGAGGGTTCTCCTGTGCCCTCGGTGCGTCAGTGTGCGTGTTTGATCAGGTGTGCCGCCGCTGCCTCCACCTGGACTGAGATCATCACCTGTGATCGGCTGTGGAGGAGGGAATCCCCGGCTCGTTCGTATTCCAACTGGCCACGTCAGCCGAAACGCTTAGACAGATTTTCATGTTGTTATATTTTGTTTCAGGTTAAGTAGAGATGGGTGTCTCGAGGTGATTTGAGTTGTTGATCTTGCTGTTGTAAATATTTAAATTGTAAAATAAATTGTACCGATTGCTCGGTTAAACCTGCTGACTGACTCCAGTGGCTGCTTGGGACTCGGTGGATAGGGGATGTTATGTCTTGGCCACCCCTTGACGGGGCATAACACTTTGTACACAGAAATCCAAACTCATGATCAGTTAATTCTACATTTATGGTGTGTTAAGATCAGATCTGGCTGGCCCATCAGTCAAGATAGGCAAATGCTAAGGGCGCTGTGGCCTCCAGGGGGAGCCACAAAATTGGAAGAAAATTCACTTTCAATATAATTTATTAATAATAACTCCTAAAATGGAAAGGCTCACATTGATTCGAACGTAAAGCAATGCCAAATTAGTATCACTACAAATGATAACACAATACAAAACAATAAAACTTTATAAAGTGCTTTTAAAACAACCTCAGTGAGCCAAAGGGCTGTGCAGGTAAAGTAAGAGAATGTAAAATCAATAAAAATACATAAAATAAATTAAAATACATAGAAGGAATTTAAAAAATTAGAATGAAAATAAAATAACAATAAAATACAATGCTGACATCTCATGCAGTGCCAAAGGTCAAAGAAAACAGGGGAGTTTTTAGGAGGGATTTAAAAACAGGTAAGGACGAAGCCTGCCTGATGAGGAGCTGCAAATCCATCCATAACTTTAGAGCTGCAACTGCAAAAGCATGATCCCCCCTGAGCGTGAGCCTGTTTTTTCGGTATAATACCATATAAATTATAATTTATTCATTTATTTACAGGATTTCTATCTTGTAGTAAGGGTAGTTATATTGTATTTCAGACTTTTATATTTTCATTTTTAATTTGTCAAACATGTAAATTGGGTGACTGACAAGATAATGGCAAAAACAAGCTATTTGATTTCTTTTGTAAGCATAGTGTATGTAAATCGCAGATGGAGGGGGCACCATATAAAATCTCACCTAGGGCGTCACATTGGGTAGGGCCAGCTCTGGCTAAGATGTGTTTGAGCCTTTAAGGGGATTCATTTTGAATAACATACATGTATTTTGTGAGCCCCATTTAGTTTAAATGAAGGTTTTTTTTTCCAGTTTAGCGGGCCTGCTATCATTAACGTACTGATGAGTTTTGGAGAAAAAAGTGATGCAGTTACTTCATCGATGCATTAAAACCTAGGCCATAATTATAAAAAATGTCCTCACTATCACAGACATTTTCAGGCAGCCCACAGTTTTGGTCTTCTGATCCCTGCCGTCTCACTAAATTCTTTACCTGCAGCAGGTTGTCTCTATAAAACACAGGAGGATTATCTGTGTGGTTAATGATAACTGCACTCAAAATGATCCTACCTGAATGTTCTTAAAGGAAACCAAGCTTCACTTAATCAGCCTTTGTAGAGGCATTTAGACTATCCATCCATCCATTATCTAGAAACTTCTAGAAGCCTCTGACATTTGGCGAGAGGTGAGGTACACCCAGAACCGGTAGCCAGCCAATCACAGGGCCACATAGAGAGACAAACAACCACTCATGCTCACACTCATACCTCAGGGCAATTTACCACCAGTTAACCTAATGAGCATGCTTTTGGTCTGTGTGAGGAAGCTAGAGTGCCCAGAGAGAACCCACACATGCATGGGGAGAACATGCAAACTCCACACATTAAGGCCCTGACCGACACAGGGTTTAAACCAGCAACCTTCTTGCTGCAAGGCACGCACACTACCTGCTGTGCCATTGTTTTGCTGCATTTAGAGTATCTTATTGAAAAAAACTGTTCAAGATGTTTTCTTGAACTTATTCTCAAGACTAAACAATTAAAAAAAAGAATTTATGGCCCTGAAAAAATGGGCCCAATGTATTTAACATCCTATATGAGTGAATAATGTGATAATCAATGAATCGTGTGATTTTAAAGGTGCAGAGTTAATACAATTTAGCAGAAAAAGGAGAACAGCAGGTTTGAGTTGGCCATAAAAGCTGTTCACTTTGGTCTGAAATCCAGCTTCAAAACAAGAGACTTTCTTGATTTGGCAGCTGATGTGCAGCGAGGGGAAACGCCCTCAGTGAATTGTCTGACAGCAGCAGATCTGTCCTAGATTTTTTAGCTTCATTTCAGACAATAATCAGGCAATGAGGGAATTCAAACGAACTATTCAGCAGAAAAGTGCACATCAAAGATGTTGGACTGACAGTCGGAGTTTTAGTTAAAGGTATCACTCCAAGCTCGCCTCCAGGGACTTTTGCTTTTTGGGTTTCATTTTGTCAGACTGACTCCAGAAGTTTTCTTCTCCTGAGAACGACAGACTGATTCCTGCCAGGTGAGAAATGTATATATATCAGAAAATTATTATGTATCTGGAACAGTCTGTGATAACACCTGACTGAAGCTTTCTCTATCAAACACTGGTTTAATTAATCAGGTGCTGAAGGTCCCTCTTTAAAATAATAAGTTTGGGATCTCTGACTGTTGATATGACATAAATAAAACTGAAATCCCTCATCTGATTTGATCTTTCTGTGGAGCCAGACTTTGGCAAATCTCTACTCTTCCAATCCTTCGACTATTCTCTGAGTACTAAAGGCTCTATTGGACACCCGGCACAAAGTGTTTCGGTGTGAAGCGCGTCTTGCCCAACATCCACCTACACATGTGTCATTTATATGGTTGCACTTACGATAAAATAGTAAGTGATCCTGTGCTTCCTCTTGCACCCTGGTGTGTGTTTGTCTGAAAATAAGGTGTGGTCAGGAGCAAAGCTGATATGTTCCTAACTTGAGGATGTGGAAGCTGACTGTGCTATAAACTCATACCTGGCCTAAAGTCTAAAGTCTGTGGCACAGAGTGTGTCTGCTATTTTGAGGATGTATTTGAGAGACTGGCACAAATCTGCGAGATAAAAACACACACAACACATAACATTGCCTCTTTGTCTGTCATGATATAAATACTCTTGGCACAAAAGAACTCAATAATGCAGACAAAGCAAGTCCGTGAGGCAAAAAACAAGGTTTATTGTTGGTCCAAAATCCGGGACACAATTGGCAGGCAGAATTAGGCAGAGGTATCCAAAAACACTGGGCAAAAAAGGCAAGGTAAAATGGGTCGTGATCAATCTATGGCTACGAGAAGAACGCTGGAAAGTGACACTGTGGCACAAACAGTCTGGCAACAACACAGTGGAAAATACATGAGGTGATTGGGGGTGATGAGACACAGCTGGGGAAACACAATCAGGGATCAGGTGTGCCAATGCCAGACAGGAGGCAAAACCTACTGAAACAAGGAAAGACGACAGTGAATTTTCAAATAAAACAGGAAACACAAGACAAGACATGAAACATGAACAAAACAGGTAACTTAACTAAGGGATCAGGACGGACCATGACATTGTCATGTCTCAGAAGTTATCAACAATTCAATAAGTTGTCTCAGTTAGCTTCAAAAGGCTGTAAAAAGTTGTTATTAATGTAAAACTGTCTTTCCGAAATGTGTGCTTCTTTGGAAAAAAGCATGGAGACAGGCAGATTCCAATGCAACAACGGTTATTAGAGATTCATCAGAGTGAATGCAATAACAAACCAGAAAGCACTCAGTGAGCGCAAACCTAGGCCAAAGTAGTTCACATATTACTGTTACATCTATAAGCAATAGTTCCATGATAAAGTTACCATCATAATATGATTTGTGAGCCTGAAAACCCACACTTAGCACTCAGAATCATGTTGATATGGTTATAATTTAGACAGTTATTGAGCAAAAATGGTGGTTGTCTGGATCACCATCTAAAGTTGGGCCATTCTCAACATCTCCTGAAAATTTCAGCAAAATCCATCCAGTAGTTTTTGCGTAATCCTGCTAAAAAACAAACAAACAAACAAACGTCAGCAAATGCATAACCTTGGCAGAGGTAATGAGTGAGTTCTGTCTGCTAGCAGCCAAAGATTGAGTTGTTATCCAAAATGCTCCACCTTAAATACATTAAATCATGAAGCTCCTCCCTGTTTCTTGAAAAAGTTCTGTCCCCTGTTTTAAAAACCCATTTTAGATCGCTTCTAATTTTAATGGTGTAATTTCTTCTCACTTGTTGTCTTTTCCTCTTTCTAATAGTGTCTATTTTTATCCATCGTTCTCTATGTATGCATACATACGTGCAGCTATATGGCTTTTCTTCATCATTTCAAAATATGTCCAACACGTCCCGTTATGACATCATGCTTTTTCTGTTTTTTCTGGTCCGATACTTACCCCATAAATCATGTTGGTCCTTGGAGCTTCAGCTCATTACATAATTATTTCTGCCTGTAACATATGTATCTAAAAAATTAAACACTTTAACTAACTAAATTTTCAGGATTACAACTCTTAGTGATACAAAGACTACATTTTGTGTGATTATCATGATTATTTTGTGAGGGTTTATACAGCTTTAAGTGTCTAACGTCAAAACGTCTTTCCTTCTCAAACCTTCATGAGGCATTGATTCTATCAGTGTTTGTGTTTACTAAAAATAGTGATTAATATATAGATCACAGTCATCACATGATCAACACGAACTAATACATTATCAATACACATTTTTCCACCACATCCTCCAAAGAAAGCAGATGGTTCTGAAGTGAAGCAAGAGTGAGGAGTTGGTCTTCTTGTGGTCTTGTCTCCCTCATATGCCAACTTCATAGTCTGTCTCACAGAGCTTGGACCTAAGTCTAGAAAATGGTACCAAGGCCGACACCAAAAAAATACCAGAACACCAACCTCCAGTTACAGGAGAGTTTTGAACATTTTTTGTTCACTACCCAAACCTTTAGCCGTTGCTCATTCCACAAATGCACAATCCTCACAGGTTGTACCCCGTTGTAAAGACGACTAATCAGGCTTTTCAACTATATATAAAACAAGACCAGTCGGTTTGATTAGAAGGGAGAATAACTGACAATTTTCTGAGTATAGATTTATTTCCCACCATCACAGCTCTTCTTTAGACGCTTCCTGTTTGTACCTGATCAGATTTTTAATTCCCTGAACCCTCCTCCACCTGCTCGACATTTATGAGAGTTGGACCTGCTCCTCGAGCCGTCAGGGGAAATTCATTCACAAAACCACCACCTGTTTGGAAAGCACAACTCCATTTATCATCCAGATTTTCCTTTTTGTCATTTCCTGATGTCTTTTCAGGTTGTTGAGATTCAAACACTGACCTTGTGTTGAGGTGACCACGTCTTCCTTATGGACCAGAGTTACATGGATGTGTTTCTGAAAAGCTTGTTTCCTTCTAACTGATGCACTATTTTTTACATATTTGTCATCAGGTTGCAGTTTGCAACAACTCATCCATTGAATATCAGAGCAGCTGTAACTGTTTGAGCTTAGACTTCTGTCATCATGGTACTAAGTGAAACCAATGACATGACAGGCTTGATAAATCTCTACTGACCATTTGCACATCGCATTCCAGTCCATCTCCAGCTTGTACCTTAACAGACATTGATGCTAAATAAATAAAAATGTCCTCTAAGTGAATTTTAACCTACACATCCAACTATAAACATCTCCTGCTGTGTAGTGGACCTTTCTAACAAGGCTTTAAATGTCAGTTTTATATCTGTGAGTCACTTTATGAAGCTTAAACTATCATATGCAGAACAGAAACACTTGAGCTAATGCTAGCAATATCAAGTAAATTCATCATTAAAAACATGGCTGTGTCTTTATCCAGTAATCAATCAGTGTAAGCCAAATACTTACTTTGAAGATAAACTGTCATTCTGTCCTTCTAGTTTGTCTTTCAAGTTTGAAAACCATTGATTTGTGTCTGTTCAAGTATAAATGTTCATTACAGCAAAGAGGATCTACATGGCGAGAGCTGCAGACTGCAGATTTACACACATCAGCTGCTGCTGTCCTCTGATCCTGAGACATCCTGAAGCATCCTGAAGTGTTTTTACCAAGTCACTCTGGTATTTCACCAGATTTGACAACATAAGCCCAAAATTTAAACATGTGCATCCACAGGTAACCATGATGTTCTAATGTGTTTTCATTGAGGTTTCTGCCATTTATCTTTCAAACCTGTCAGCAGATGCTTCCTCTGTGTGTGCTCCATGTCCAAGTCTTCTCATGTATCCAATACAAACAATGGTCATAATCCTTGGAAAGATTGACAAATTATCTTGCTGGGCAGTGGTTGTTTTCCTCTTTTGAGCCTCCCTGTAAACAGACAATCCACACGCTGTCTGACTGCTGTGCAGCAGCTATTTCAGTCCAGTCTACACTTTTTTTTTTTCTGTTTGTGAGTCTTCTTAAGGTGACCAGACTCATCTGACAGACTCAATTACCTTTCTGTTCTGTATTAATGATACTTTCTGTTTCTTTTGTGGCTCAGAAATGCATCTCTGCGGTATTTGTTGGCTAAAATTCATTATAGTCTGTTGACAACAGCGGCACTTCCACCATCCACAGAACTTGTCTGCAAAAAAATTGACAACCATTCACACTCACACTCATAACTAAGAGTGATTTAGAGTATAATGCACAGGGAGAACAAACTCCACACAGAAAGGCCTTGACCGACATGAGAATCGAACCAGCAACCTTCTTGCTGTGTGACATGTAATCAGAACAATACAATATTAATTCATGCATAGGAAGAGCGTTTTTTCATGTCCTCAAAAGTGGCAGTTTTGGAGATAGGAGGTTTTTGCCTGACAGCAGTTGTGGAGTAGGTGTTGTTTTTCACCCTCATACCCGCAGCTCTTTAAATAAACCTGGATGCAGCACACTAAGATGCGGTGTCACGTCACGTCTGACCTCCGCCTGAGAAATCAATCTTTGTTTTGACAGTTTGACAGACGGAGTTTGTAAATCCTGTGAGTTCTGGTGAGGAGGCATTGAAACAAAAGCCCGTCTCTCTCCTGATCTCTCTAACCCTGGCGCTTAATCAGAAGACTGGCCCGTAGGCAAGGGGGATCGAAGGGTTCGTTTGAACCCCCCCCCCCCCGCCGCCTCGGTGAAGGTTTTCTGTCATGTCCTATAAATAAATATAAATGGCTGTCACCTTTTCAATAACTATTCCAAATCATTCTAACCTGATCAAAAAAGGAAAGGTAATTAAGCAGATCGAAGCCCTAGCACCTAGTCTGGGGACCTTGGGGCATGAGTTGACAGACAACTGTAACGTTGCAAAAACAAACGTCCATTTCTCCTGTGCTCCTGTTCACACTCCAGTCCAGAGGGTGGCGGTAATGCCCCTATAACCGCAGAAGACAAAGAAGAGGAAACGAGAAAATGGTTAAAGAGGAAGATAAAGAAAGAAAACCAAAGAAAACTGTGGCTATTATGTCCCAAAAAAAATTCTGATAATGGCCACTTTTCAAATGTATAATTCCCCATTTTCAGCCCTCTCAGTGCCAGTGTTTCTGTGGCTTTCTCCTTGTCTGTCTCTCTGTTGCTCACCTCTGCTGTCTGTTGTCTGTCTCTGCTTCTCTCTTCTGCTGCATGTCTCTGTCAACATGCATTAATTCACTGAATGAATAAACATGAATGAATTTAATGGAAATGCACCATCTCTATTATCATCCAAACATTCCTTTTACTGTGAATCAATGAATTGAATTAAATTTAGGTGTACTATTTCTCTACTATGGGACAGTTATCTTTCTCTTAGTTGTAGCTCTCCTTGTGTCTCTGTTGCTCTCTTTTGTTGTCTGTCCATCTCTGTTGCTCTCTTTTGTTGTCTGTCCATCTCTGTTGCTCTCTTTTGTTGTCTGTCCATCTCTGTTGCTCTCTTTTGTTGTCTGTCCATATCTGTTGCTCACCTTGCTCATTTCAAAATTAATTTGAAATTAAATTAATTAATTTTAATTTCAAAATTAAAATTAATTTCACACACATACATATGGTAAACACACAGAGAATTATAATGAAGTTGTTTTAAAATGTTATATCTTAATGTGTGTGTGTATATATAATAGACATCTTCAGCTATTACATAACATCTATCCTACTGATGTATACATATCCAGATTTTCTGGTATCGATGACAGCTGTACCTTCTGTAAAAAAGATCAAGAAAGCATCATCCATTTTTTTTTTTTATAAATGTCCATTTTGCATCACCTTTTGAAAGATTTGGGACACTTTCTTTTCGTTAAAACTACAGTCAAGTATCACTTTTATAAGACAAAAATAATTTTTGGCTCCTTCTCTCAAAGTAATAAATTTAACATAATTAATCTCTTCATATTACTTGATAAATTACATTTACATAAAGTCAGAATATCCAAGGCAACCCCCTCGTTTCCATTATTTTTAATTGAATTAAAAATTTAATTTGAGTGTGTCACATATCAAATCCAACAAAAAATAAACAGCTATTCAATTTTATTTGTTTATAAAATTACATTAAGTGAAGTTGTCTGTCATGTTAATTTGCCCGTGTTTAATTTACATTTCTTTCTCTAAATTTATTTACATTTACTTTTTTATGTACAAATATATATTTTACCATTTCTATATTATCTATATTAGTTATCAGTAATTGTACATTATTAACTTATTCATCTGCCCCCTGGTTGTGCGCGGACTTTAGTGATGACGTTGGACAGAAACCCGTCTACTGATAATAAAGTTAAAAAAAAATTATGCTAACAGAGCTAACGAAGCTAACGACTGCTAATCGATACACGTCAGTCGGTGCCTGGACTTAGCACCTTACCCAATTTTGCCCTTTTTTCGGAAATTCTTGCCAATATTTTGGGACATAATAACCGCAGTTTTCTTTGGTTTTCTTTCTTTATCTTCCTCTTTAACCATTTTCTCGTTTCCTCTTCTTCTTCTTCTTTGTCTTCCGCGGTTATAGGGGCATTACCGCCACCCACTGGACTGGAGTGTGAACAGGAGCACAGGAGAAATGGACGTTTGTTTTTGCAACGTTACAATTGTCCGTCAACTCATGCCCCAAGGTCCCCAGACTCGGTGCTAGGGCTTCGATCTGCTTAATTACCTTTCCTTTTTTGATCAGGTTAGAATGATTTGGAATAGTTATTTAAAAGGTGACAGCCATTTATATTTATTTATATGACATGACAGAAAACCTTCACCGAGGAGGCGAAGGGGGGGGGTTGAAGGGTTCAAATGAACCCTTCGATCCCCTTGCCTGCGGGCCAGGGTGCTAAGTCCAGGCACCGATCCGGTTGCCTTGCATTGTGGGATTGGAGCTGTGAAAAGTCCCCTCAAGTTACGAGTGGAGCGGGTACATGGACCAAACTTGTGTCGATGCGGACTTAGTATTGGAACAGGACTTCGGCTGTGGTTGATGACGTATCACGAGTGCGCAAGTCCGGAAGTTTGCTGAAGTCCAAATATTGAGAAACACCCCTTATAAAGTATGAGGCTCCTGATGGGGCTGCAGGTACACACATAGGGACGTAACGGTATGAGAATGTCATATCACGGTTATTGTGACCAAAATGATCACGGTTATTATTATGATCGTGGTATTGTTGCAGTGTGCTGAAAATGTTGTTTGCTCTTTTTTTATGAGAAATAAAAGCAAACAATTCTGGCAGGCATTTATCATGATTATGTTATAAATGCTTAAATAGTGTGAAATTACAAGAAAAGAAAAGAAAAAAAACAGATTTAAACTTCAAACAGGATTGTCTTCATAAACAATTGTAAATGAACATGTTCAAAGTTTTGAGATGACCAACAATAAGCTTAACCTGTTTTACATACACTCACACATTTCTGTTTGCTCGCTGCATTAGTGTCCATGTTACAGCTTGTTATATCAGACCATGTCCAGGCGTTTTTTTTTTTTTGTTGTTGTTTTTTACTGATGTTACGGCCTCCATATCACCAGAAAAATACCTGGCTCAATGTTAACCAAAGGAGACCAGAAACATATTAAAAAGGACACCACACAGAGGACAAAGTTGATTGTCTTTATTGAAGTAAAAACACTCAAATGGGAAACAAGCTAAATGAAACAAAAGGGGCTGGAGTTGTCTGCAAAAATGGACAAAACAGGAGAAAATGACCAGGTCAACCCATAAGGGGCCGTCGCACCCAACACCTCTCCATACGCTGCCTGACCAAAAACTAAGTAAACCAAGGTATAATCAAAACTGAGCAAACAGGACCACCGACAATCTCCAGCCCAAACTAAAACAACAAAACCCAGCAACCTAGTGCTGCTGAGGAACAAAAGAGGGAAAAGGAGAAACAAAAATACCTGTAAATCCAGAAAACAAAGGAGTACAAAGAAACCTCCTGCTCCCCAGGTCTGTGTGTGTGCCCAACCATTGCTCCTCTCTCAGCTCCTCCAAACAGCCCTCCCCTCCCTGACCACAGATTACTCTCAGGTGCGCAGCAGAGGAGAGGAAGGAGGAGAACCAGGGAGAAACAGAGAGAGAAACAGGGCCGCACAATAGTCCCTGAGGCAATTCATGTCCAGTTAGCCCCTTTCCACGACTCTCCTCTGGTCTCTCCTCTCCCGGGCAGATGTTCTCCACCAATGCTGCTTGCAGCTTGAATTTTATTGAGATTTTTGTACTGATGTGTCGTCATATTTATCTACTTGATTGTTTTCTTGCTGCTCAGAACCTAAACCATCTAGCAGAAGCCTTTATGAGATTAAACAAGTATTGATAGTCTTTGCATCCAAACATCTTCATCTACAGGTGCTTCATGACGCATCATTTACGAGATTATTTTCAACATCCCTTTTTGGTTGGTCTCTGAGGTGGAGTCTCTGGCAGAGAGCAACACACCCCTGACTCGTGGTTGGCCTTGCTTGGTATTATCAGTGTTACAGACTTTGTGTCACATTGTGAATTTAAGAGAAGATACACTGATCTGTTATATTGAAGTGAACCAAGATGAAAATGTCTCCAGCGTTCCTCTGCACAGACAGAGGAGTAGTACAACGGCCTGAGCAATGTGTTGACAAAGCCTGGAAGACTGACAGTCCCAAAGAAGGTGAAACCACGAGTCAAGTGGATTGCTGTCTGCCAGAGACTCCACCTAATATTTCTCTCTATAATCAGAGCGGGCAGAGGGCCGAGCTGGTCCCCGTCCCGGGTGCTCGTGCCGGCCCTCTGATCAACGAGAAGGGGGAGCAAGAGAAGGACTTTGGCATGACTTGAAATTGATGTTGAAATAAAAGCGAGGAGGAGCTGGGTAGGAGGAAGCAACTCAGTAGCTGAAAGTGAAGTAGTTTAGTACTGTTATGGCGAAAGCTGAATACTTCAGATGGACGAGAGGATAAATTGTTTAAAATGAATCAAAAGAGAGATTGGAAAACTGGGGTAAGTCAGGTATTCCGGTATGGTGGTTCCCTTCGCTGGTTTTCAAAACACTTTGGTCCTAGCTGAAATAATTCCTCAATTCTTGGCACATCATAGACCTTTATCCAGAATCAATCAATATATCACATGACTCAGCGTTATATAGAGCAATAGGATATTGAGTGATACGATGAAACCATATGGAAGATATGATATGATTTTATAAGAACGATATGATTCAGTATCAATATGACGTGATATGATGAGTAAGGGTACGATATGACGCGGAGTGATAGGATTTGATTGGATATACCTGAGTAGAGTACAGAAACGTGCGATGACATTGTGGTAGACAGTTGGCCCTGTGATTAAATGATTGTGATATTGATTCATGATGTGTAGGAATGAGGAAGTGTAGACCTGAGGGCGGACTTTTATACTGTTGAGGATGTGGCTTGGCCACGATTGACAAGAAATGGACAAGAAATCAGCACCCTAAGTCAGGAAATCATCCAAAATGTGTTTAGGAAATCAAAGGAAGAGGGCCGGCACGAGCACCCGGGACGGGGACCAGCTGCCCGCTCCGATTACAGAGAGAAATATCAGGTGGAGTCTCTGGCAGACAGCAATCCACTTGACTCGTGGTTTCACCTTCTTTGGGACTGTCAGTCTTCCAGGCTTTGTCAACACATTGCTCAGGCCGTTGTACAACTCCTCTGTCTGTGCAGAGGAACGCTGGAGACATTTTTATCTTGGTTCACTTCAATATAACAGATCAGTGTATCTTCTCTTAAATTCACAATGTGACACAAAGTCTGTAACACTGATAATACCAAGCAAGGCCAACCACGAGTCAGGGGTGTGTTGCTCTCTGCCAGAGACTCCACCTCAGAGACCAACCAAAAAGGGATGTTGAAAATAATCTCGTAAATGATGCGTCATGAAGCACATGTAGATGAAGATGTTTGGATGCAAAGACTGTCAATACTTGTTTAATCTCATAAAGGCTTCTGCTTGATGGTTTAGGTTCTGAGCAGCAAGAAAACAATCAAGTAGATAAATATGACGACACATCAGTACAAAAATCTCAATAAAATTCAAGCTGCAAGCAGCATTGGTGGAGGACATCTGCCAGGGAGAGGAGAGACCAGAGGAGAGTCGTGGAAAGGGGCTAACTGGACATGAATTGCCTCAGGGACTATTGTGCAGCCCTGTTTCTCTCTCTGTTTCTCGCTGGTACTCCTCCTTCCTCTCCTCTGCTGCGCACCTGAGAGTAATCTGCACTCAGGGAGGGGAGGGCTATTTGGAGGAGCTGAGAGAGGAGCAATGGTTGGGCACCCACACAGACCTGGGGAGCAGGAGGTTTCTTTGTACTCCTTTGTTTTCTGGATTTACAGGTATTTTTGTTTCTCCTTTTCCCTCTTTTGTTCCTCAGCAGCACTAGGTTGCTGGGTTTTGTTGTTTTAGTTTGGGCTGGAGATTGTCGCTGGTCCTGTTTGCTCAGTTTTGATTATACCTTGGTTTACTTAGTTTTTGGTCAGGCAGCGTATGGAGAGGTGTTGGGTGCGACGGCCCCTTATGGGTTGACCTGGTCATTTTCTCCTGTTTTGTCCATTTTTGCAGACAACTCCAGCCCCTTTTGTTTCATTTAGCTTGTTTCCCATTTGAGTGTTTTTACTTCAACAAAGACAATCAACTTTGTCCTCTGTGTGGTGTCCTTTTTAATATGTTTCTGATCTCCTTTGGTTAACATTGAGCCAGGTATTTTTCTGGTGATATGGAGGCCGTAACATCAGTAAAAAACAACAACAAAAAAACAAAAACGCCTGGACATGGTCTGATATCACAAGCTGTAACATGGACACTAATGCTGCGAGCAAACAGAAATGTGTGAGTGTATGTAAAACAGGTTAAGCTTATTGTTGGTCATCTCAAAACTTTGAACATGTTCATTTACAATTGCTTATGAAGACAATCCTGTTTGAAGTTTAAATCTGTTTTTTTTCTTTTCTTTTCTTGTAATTTCACACTATTTAAGCATTTATAACATAATCATGATAAATGCCTGCCAGAATTGTTTACTTTTATTTCTCATAAAAAAAGAGCAAACAACATTTTCAGCACACTGCAACAATACCACGATCATAATAATAACCGTGATCATTTTGGTCACAATAACCGTGATATGACATTCTCATACCGTTACATCCCTATGTGTGTACCTGCAGCCCCATCAGGAGCCTCATTCTTTATAAGGGGTGTTTCTCAATATTTGTACTTCAGCAAACTTCCGGACTTGCGCACTCGTGATATGTCATTAACCACAGCCGAAGTCCTGTTCCAATACTAAGTCCACATCGACACAAGTTTGGTCCATGTACCCGCTCCGCTCGTAACTTGAGGGGACTTTTCACAGCTCCAATCCCACAATGCAAGGCAACCGGATCGGTGCCTGGACTTAGCACCCTGGCCCGTAGGTAAGGGGATCGAAGGGTTCGTTTGAACCCTTCAACCCCCCCCCTTCGCCTCCTCGGTGAAGGTTTTCTGTCATGTCATATAAATAAATATAAATGGCTGTCACCTTTTAAATAACTATTCCAAATCATTCTAACCTGATCAAAAAAGGAAAGGTAATTAAGCAGATCGAAGCCCTAGCACCGAGTCTGGGGACCTTGGGGCATGAGTTGACGGACAACTGTAACGTTGCAAAAACAAACGTCCATTTCTCCTGTGCTCCTGTTCACACTCCAGTCCAGAGGGTGGCGGTAATGCCCCTATAACCGCGGAAGACAAAGAAGAAGAAGAAGAGGAAACGAGAAAATGGTTAAAGAGGAAGATAAAGAAAGAAAACCAAAGAAAACTGCGGCTATTATGTCCCAAAATATCGGCAAGAATTTCCGAAAAAAGGGCAAAAATGGGTAAGGTGCTAAATCCAGGCACCGACTGACGTGTATCGATTAGCAGTCGTTAGCTTCGTTAGCTCTGTTAGCATCATTTTTTTTTAACTTTATTATCAGTAGACGGGTTTCTGTCCAACGTCATCACTAAGATCCGCGCACAACCAGGGGGCAGATGAATAAATTAATAATGTACAATTATTGATAACTAATATAGATAATATAGAAATGGTAAAATATATATTTGTACATAAAAAAGTAAATGTAAATAAATTTAGAGAAAGAAATGTAAATTAAACACGGGCAAATTAACATGACAGACGACTTCACTTAATGTAATTGGAATAAAATTGAATAGCTGATCATTTTTTGTTGGATTTGATATGTGACACACTCAAATTAGATTTTTAATTCAATTAAAAATAATGGGAACGAGGGGGTTGCCTTGGATATTCTAAATTTATGTATATGTAATTTATCAAGTAATATGAAGAGATTAATTATGTTAAATTTATTACTTTGAGAGAAGGAGCCAAAAATTTTTTTTTTCTTATAAAAGTGATACTTGACTGTAGTTTTAACAAAAAGAAAATGTCCCAAATCTTTCAAAAGGTGATGCAAAATGGACATTATAAAAAAAAAATGGATGATGCTTTCTTGATCTTTTTTACAGAAGGTACAGCTGTCATCGATATCAGAAAATCTGGATATGTATACATCAGTAGGATAGATGTTATGTAATAGCTGAAGATGTCTATTATATATACACACACACATTAAGATATAACATTTTAAAACAACTTCATTATAATTCTCTGTGTGTTTACCATATGTATGTGTGTGAAATTAATTTTAATTTTGAAATTAAAATTAATTAATTTAATTTCAAATTAATTTGAAATGATCAGAAGAGAGCAACAGATATGGACAGACAACAAAAGAGAGCAACAGAGATGGACAGACAACAAAAGAGAGCAACAGATATGGACAGACAAAAAAAGAGAGCAACAGAGACACAAGGAGAGCTACAACTAAGAGAAAGATAACTGTCCGATAGTAGAGAAATAGTACACCTAAATTTAATTCAACTCATTGATTCACAGTAAAAGGAATGTTTGGATGATAATAGAGATGGTGCATTTCCATTAAATTCATTCATGTTTATTCATTCATTGAATTAATGCATGTTGACAGAGACATGCAGCAGAAGAGAGAAGCAGAGACAGACAACAGACAGCAGAGGTGAGCAACAGAGAGACAGACAAGGAGAAAGCCACAGAAACACTGGCACTGAGAGGGCTGAAAAGGGGGAATTATACATTTGAAAAGTGGCCATTATCAGAATGTTTTTTATTACATGGTGAAAATTGCTGTAATAGGCTGTGTTTGGAATCTGAACATTAATCTAAAAATAATCACCTGTACCAAATGTGATGAGTACCAGCTCATCCACTACCACATTAGAAGAGAAAGTATGCCTATAGTGGCCAAAAATGGTCAAATCACAACATTTGAAGGAAAATTTGAATGATATAGAGACAGTACACTTAAATTTAATTCAATTAATTAATTCATGTTAAAAGAAAGTTTGGATGGTAGTACACTTAAATTAAATTAATTCATATTCATTCATGTCAACAGAGGAGAGCAACAGAGACGTATAGAGGAAAACAGAGAGACAACTGGGGAGAGAAAAGTCATGTGAAAGTGAAGGTGTAATCAATAAAAAGTATAAATTAAAATGTATAAAATGTGCTTGTGTATTTAGGGGGGCGGGTGGTAAAGACCACTTTTTAGAAAAAAAACATCCCCCCCTCCACAAGGCTGGCTACGGGCCTGGAAGATGTATGAAAATAACAGGATTTTCTAACAGTCTCTTGTTCACACATAGGAGAGTAACCTTTGATAAATAGTGATTCAAGGGTCAGGCCACAGGACTTAGACATGATTAAAGACCAGTCTGATTTTCACTTTTGTTTGTTGCATCCCAAGTTTCTCAGCTCCTTCACTGCATCTTCTGTATATGTCTTTGGGTTGTGTTTAAGTTCTTTTTTAAGCCTCTTGTACATATATATTTTTTATATCTACCTAATTCAATTTTTACTATTTCCTACCTATTTTCATACTTTTTTTTATTCTTCCTGATTCTTCATTTCTTTATTCTTCCAATATGTTGATTGATTTTGCATAATTTAGCAAGTCAAATTCCTTGTATGGGCAAATTTACTTGGCAAAAAAGACAAATTCCGGTTCTGATTCTGATTATTTAGAGGCATGGGTCAGCAAAATCAATCAATGGGTTGGTTAAAAATTAAACAAACAAAAAACAAGGCAAAAGACCCAAATGCAGATAAACAAAAAGCTTCAATAAAACTAAAAAAGGATCAAAAATCAAAAACTAATCCTTCACAAAAAAAGGCAAAATGCAGAACAGAAGCTCTTTAAAGTATTAAGTCAAACAAGTCAGCAAAGAACGGAAACACTAGAAGCAACACAACTTAAAGTAACTCGAAAAAGTTCAACACAAAATAAGCTAACAACTAGGGGAAAACACTGGAAACACTTGAGACTTGGGAATGTCACAGGGAAGAAAAACGTGCTGACAAAGACAAGGGGGAACACAGAGGCTAAATACAATAATGGGGGAATAATCAGACACAGGTGAGACAATCACAGGTGGAGGGAATCACAACCAGGGTCCACGCAGAGGGGAGAGCAGGAAACACAACATGAAACGGAGGGACTTCTAAATAAAACAGGAAACATTAGAAAGAAGAGGTCTACACAAATGATTGACAAGAAACATGAGAAACAAGGTTGAAACAAAACATACTAAATAAAATATAACTAACTACAACCATGACATAATCTGGATTTCCACGTTTCTACAGAGAATTTGAAGCGCTGCACATCAGAGTGCCGGCCTGGAAACTTGAAACAGGAGATCACAAAAGAACCAAAACTTCATGAGGTAACTGTGGCTTTACAAGGTAACAGGAGGAGAAGCACATAAATAACAGTTTATGTTTCCTGCCTGATGTTGATTTGCTGATTTTCTTATATTTCTGCTCTATTGTGAAACGACCCGGAAACTCTGAGTGCTTGTTTTCCTGTTGGGTCGATCTGCTTGGCAGAGGTTGACCACACCTGCTGAAAATGGTCTTGCAGCGTATTTATAGCGATCCGGTAGTGCGCTGCTGGCCCACACTGCAGATGGCGTGAGCCACAGGCGGTGGAAACAGACTGATTGAAGAGACTGGGAACATTTTGAGGTGTTGTGCGCAGTGTGTATGTACCGCTGCATGGATGGATTATCTCTTCTTTTAGAGTTAGACTTAGACTTGCTTTATTGCCATTCAATAAACACACTGTCAGTGCACATATTGGATGAAATTTCATTGCCATGGCTCACAGTACTTGCATCAAAAAATATTAGATAAGTTGAAGTATTTTAAAAAATAGATAAATGTAAAAAAATAGAGAGTAACTAACAATGGTATAGCACATTATTGCCCTGATAGAGTGGGCAGAGAGTAACTTTTGTGCGGCATACTAACACAAACAGCGCTCCCGTCATGGTGAGAGGTTTGTGGGCAGGCACGCAGTTATCAGACAGCAGCGATGAGGAGCGCTGGAACTTCAAAACATAGGTTCGATGATGGGTTGGATGTTTCACACGTGGATACCCGACGGGGGTCAAGACTCTGTGCAATGGCACAACATCGAAACACAAGAAGGAGGAGCAAAGTGTGCCTGTGCCAGGCTGTGTGGGCCAGGTTACCTTTTATACATGATAGAGATGCATATAGGAGAGAGATTGTAACTTTAGCATTGATCTCAATGCACTGGTATCGATCAATATCAATACCAACATTGGTATCGATGATATTAATGTTGGAATCGATCAGCCCACCACTAGAAAAGCTACAGCTTAAAAAAACCTGCATACATGTGGACGTACCTTGGATTAATGGCATACAATCTGCAGAGTGTACATTTTAGATTTCTCTTTTTCCAATGATTTATTGAACTGCTTTGTTTATATTTAACTTCTTTAGTTGTCGTGCTGTGACAGTGTCACCTAAAAAGTAAATTAATGTGAGTTATATTAAGGTATGGTAATTAAGGTGTCATGGAAAACAGCAGGGTTTCTTTGATTATTTAAAATGTTAAATTCCCTGTATGGTGCCAAGCTGTTCTTGATGGCAGTGCCCGTGTTTATTTAACTTTTTCATATTTGCTGCTCTCTGTCCTGCCTGTCTCTCATCAGCTGCAGCAACACATAAAAAACACTCAAATCAGCCTGGGAGCCCGGGGCAAATGAAGGTTAAAGAAAATTGTTGCTCGATCATCCATTGCAACATTTTCCAGCCTGATGGGATTAAGCTGGAAGGATATTTACCACAAAGAATGCAATCATTTCACCGAGAATCAAAGAGGCTGGATTAATGCTTCTTATGGGGCTTTGTGTGGCTGCATATGGAGACAAATTCAATTAAAGAAGGAAATTAAAGAGTGCAAATAGAATTCAGTCTTTATAATGGCACCATTGTGTAGTTATGAAAGCAAAGTGGTGTGTTGGCTGTTGAAGCATCAGTGTCTGATGTGAACAGAATATTAAAAAAAATGGGATTTTCTGAGCAGCAGAGGGACTTCTTTGAAATATTGTAGAACCATATCAAAATAACAAATATAACAGATGAGTTTGAACTGAAAGATATCAGTGAATTTACTCTCAGCTTAAATAGGGTGACCATACTCTGAAAGCCCTAAAAGAGGACCCTCAGCAGCGTGTGTTGCATCATGACGCTCAACATCTTAACAGAGAGGTACATTGGAATAATGTCAGTGGTCCAGTGCAGCACTTTATTACAAATATTAACCCTTTTACTCCCATGAATATAAATGGCCGCCTGGTCTTTTTTGCCTTTTTTGTCAATGTGTCAGAAAACATCCATAACACACAAACTATGATGACGATGACAAAAAGATGAACTAGGCAAAAAATACGGCAGAAGAACGGCTAGAAAACACTCCAGAATGATACTCATGTCATTATTTACAATATTCTTATATTGTATACACAGAAAATACTGATAAAACACAGAAAAATTACTCACATTTTTGTCTCTGCACCCTCTCTCTGCTCTCCAGCTCAGTCAGCTCACTTTCCGTACCTCCCCCTCAGGCAATCCAGCCTTTACCGTAATGTACTGTATATCACTGGAAAGCTCTGCCTCTCAGCTTTTAGAATCCATTGGAATTTTTTGGACAGCATGGATACTTGAGGAGTTACGGTAGTTTGAATCATGTATGTCTTTTTCTGTCACTGCTTACAGCTTTGTCTGTAGAACAAGCTGAGCAAAACCCAGACATTTAAGGGACATGTCCGGGCAAAAGAGGACATATAGTCACCCTAACTTAGAAAGAACTGCTGTCAAAAACAAGTGTAAAGATGATGTTTCAGTAAATCAAACCTAGAGGTGTCACTGTACGATCTTTCACTCTGAAATGTTCACTCTGAACTCTACAAAGCACCAGACCTCACAGAAGTCAGCTGGATATCACTCACTGATTGGACGACACAACATACTCTTTAAACTTCACTTAAAACATTATAGTATCACATCAAAGTTAAATTTTCCATTAGTCTTTTTCTGATTCCCCTTTAAAACTAAAAGTGTTTTTTCTTTTCTATTTTCTGTCACAATACTGAACCCAGGAGGACACAAATGCATGACTAGACAAAGTCCAAGATCTCAAACAACCTTTAATCAGACAGGGGTTTGGTACACAGATCAAAATAAAACAGGAATGACAAGACATGAAACAGGAAGAAATGATGATTCTTTTGTCCTTGTAAGAATATTGCCTGGATGTGCACACTATCCCTCTTCCCAGATCCCTAAACCTCCCTTGCACAAACTTGCGATCTCCATTTTTACGTTTTTCTTTTTTTTTTTTTTAAACAGTGCTACTGGTCACCTTCCGCATTGATAAGTGGGTTAATCTTTTAACTTTTTAAATTAAGTTACAAAAATAGCTTGCTAATAACTTGATTACTTTTCAGTGGTTTTTGATGACGTTTTCAGGGAATGTTGGTCATAACAGAAAAAGCAATGATTTCATTTTGGCGATGATCCGAATCTAAATGTGGATCAATTAATTTCTTTAAGGGTCTGTTATAGCAAGAAATAGGGCAGTTTTCCACATTTATCCTAATAAATCAGTAAGTTTTGAAAGGATTTTGATGACATTTTCAGGGAACTTTGATCATGAAACAAGATATAACTGATTTGATTTTGGTGGTGATCCATATTCGTATGAAAATCCAGAATTTTTTATTAGTAATTGGTAAAACAGCAAGATTGGGTTTTCCACATTTTCCCTTATAACTCATTTTTTTATCAACAGATTTTGACATTTTGATGACATTTTTGAGAACTGTTGGTCAGGGCACAAGGGAGAAGGTATTTGATTTTGACCCTTGGCAGAGGTCAGTGCTCTTGGAAAATTTCTAGTTGAAGGTATTTTACCATTACATTGATTTTTAAACCACCATATTAAGTAGACATGTAACACATTGCAGCTTTAAAGAGGTATACTCGTGTTGCCATCCCTCAGAGAATGAAGCTTTAAGTCTGATATCATCCTGTGTCTCTACAATAAAACTTCAGCGGAGGTCTGAGCCACATGCTCATGCATAATGTGATTTATTCATTGTTTTGCTTCCCCCTCCTCCTGGGATTCTTCATATAAAAATGGTAGATGAAGGTAAAAACAGATGGATGGAAACCCACCCAGTGAGGGAGGAAAGGCATCAACAGGGAGAAGGAGAGTCTCTGTTGTCTTGTTTATTAACATTAAAGCTGCCTTTTAAATATAAATCCTTTAGATTACGTCTAAACTGTCCTAACAATGATAAACTAACAGGTGATGTTTAATGTGTGCTACAAGCGGGTGAAGCTTTGCTAAAATAACTCTCTTCTCTCCTTCTTGGCCTCTTAAAGGAGATGTTGTTTGCTAATTAAAACACAAGCTGTTGTTGATTAACTTGTTTTTAATCCTCTTAATGTAAGCACTGGGCTGCTGGAACATTATCTGGACTCTGTTCAGCTTTAACTCACACAAACTCAAACACACACAAAACTGTCTCAGATTTTTCTTTTCACTGATTTTTGTTCTGTCTGCTTTGGAAAACTCAAGTAACTTGGTCAAGGCCTAGGTCCTTGAATATTAAGGAGACATTTTACTCCCACTCGATAACATAAAGGGTTGGTTTGGGTTTTGTCAAGTAGGGTTGCTGAAAGCCCAAGGCACAAGTACACATGAGGGCCAATAAAGAAACTTGAGAGCTTTGTCGGTGGGGGGAGATATCCAGGCACATAGCAGTACATGGGACCACTGAAAGTCTCATAGTTAACCCACTTATAGGTTAAAACTACTCAAAAAGACTATGATGGCTCAACAACATGATACAGTAAGATTCTATACAGCATTTAACTTTTCCTCGACAAAGTCCCTGCCATAGGGCAGTTTTTCACATTTTCCAGATTAACTCAGCTCAGTATGTCAGAAAGGCCACGGCGGAGGTTTATGCTCATGGAGCACTACTTAAAGCGGGGTACACACATAGAGATTATCGGGCTGTTTTTGTCCCGACTTTCCCCCTTCCTGACCAAGGACAGAAAAACGCCAGATTATTTTATGTTTTCTAAGATTATCCTATAGGATTATCCTGTGGTCTGAGGTGTGTTAAGAGTGAATTTGTCCTGAAATGGGTCGGGGCCGACAATCGTAAATATTAAACTTGTTCAGTATTTACGACCAAAAATCTTCACGTGTGGGGAAAGCCGACATCCCCCGAGTCATGACTCCATGAATTGTGACGTGAATGTAGCCAATCAAGAAGCGAGCTGACTGAGGAACAAGGAAGCAGGTGTAAATTAAAACAATCATGGCCGACCTGAAACATAAAGTTTGGTGGACCAGAGAAATGGAGGACCAGCTGCCATGTTTCTTCTTCATTGTTTTTGTTACATCACGTTTGATCAGATTTCTGTCTTGGAGGACTAGATTCTAGATCGGTGGTGGGACAGAATGGTTATGTGTGCGGTGTGCTGTGTTGAGATTATCAGAGCACACCACACACAGTGTGATCAAAACTGTTCAATGTCTGATTTTTTATCTTCATGTTTGGGGTCTCAAACAGATAAAACATCTCTTCAGATCTAGAAAATCCTGATGTGTGGACCTCACTTCATGTAAAAGCCTGAATCCTTTTGCCCAGTTTAGAGCCAGTCTTTTGGCTCCTTAACAGCTCCTCAATTGGTGCCGCTGTGGGTTATTTTATTTCTATTCATGAACAATTTTTTAAAAAAAGGAACAGTCTGTAGTGGTATGACACTGTATTTTGAGGACCCAAAAAGCAGATACCCAAGTCTGTTAAGGTGCAACACGATAAATTTTATAAAAACAAGAATGAGGGAAAGAGGAGAGCAGAGGATAAAGGGGAACAGAGTGTGGCTGGGTGAATGTGGGCACGCAGGGGCACGCAGGTTGTGAGAATCGACTGACACTGTGATGAGTCCACGGTAGGCTTATAGGCCAATCCTACTGCAGTGAAACGGCGTGTCTACTCCCATCTGCTGTCTGAGCAGGTGTCTGACTTTGAGCATAAGCAGCGTCCAACAGCAACAAAACAGACAGAAACACAAACACTGATCCAGTATCATGTCTCACAAGAGCAAGGCTGGAGTCACATATTTCAGTCGAAAATTCACCTGAGTTCAAGACGATAATAAACTGAACCAACCTCAGCCCGAGCTGACCATCCTGTTTCTACAGCCGTCTTTGAACACAGATTACACGACCAGAACTCCAAAATGACTGGAAAAACTCATAATTCCATCTATTTGCTTGCAAGTTGGATAGAATAGATTATTTAGCATGACAATCTGCTTCTTATCTGTCTTTTGTTTTATTTCACACATTAAGCAACCAGTAGCTTCAGTAAACTCCCACTTAGCCCACAGCTTATTAGCTCTGATTAGCAGCTCACAGCCACATATCCTCCAAAACACACAAAACTCTGCATCTTTAATGAACTATGCTTCTCACCCATTGACGATTCTGATCTTCATAACCTGATGAATTCAGCTGCAGCCGCTGTTCACCTTAAACTTTAACATCCAGCCGTGAAAAATGGGTCCTCTGGTTCAGTAATAGTTCAGTGTTGTCCTCCGTTTGTTGGTAGCTAAGTGCTGTCCTTTTGTTGTTTATCCCTCCATCAGATTTACGTCTTCACTGCTGTGAGCCTTTAGCCTTGAGCATGCTAACCACCAGCTCCAACTCCGTGTTCATCTCATGAATATTCAATTAGCCATGTGCTGCTTATGTATTTCAATAACTTTGGCACTGAACAGGAAGGAGTATCGCTACCTGATAGTTACACAAAGAGAGTTGAGAGGATGTTTTTTTACAGTGATAAAACAAAAAAACTTTGATTTTTTGTTGATTCTGCTGATCACTCTCATGCAGACGTATGCTAGTCACAGGAATTTTACCACCGCAGAAATGGCGGCTTGTTAACTTCCGGTATTTGTCAGGATTGGTCTATTAAGCAGGTGGTGATTAGGAGATGAGACCCAGGTGTGCAGCAGACAGAGACCACACCTTATATCTTATAGCTTTAATTTACATGGCCTAAACTTTGAGTTTATTTTTTTCTTGTTGAGTTTAGTTTTTAAGATTACATGTTCCCCCTGTGCATGTGGGGTTTTTCTATGGGTCCAGTGTCCTATCCTGGGGTTCAATATAAACCAAACAAAATATATACTTATATCAGTGTTCCAAACAACCTATAGAAAGTGTTTGGAGATGACAGGACCTTCCAGAAGCATATCCAGCAGGTGATTGGACGATCTTTCTGTCATTACGGGCCAATCAGATAATGAAGTAGGTGGGCGCTACTGTAAAATTCAACACATAAGCCATTTGATAGAGCAAACTCTCCCCAAAAACATGTTGGAAGTGGAGCGAAAATATCCTTCCTATCAAAAAAATGCTTTCAGTGTTATTTTATTTTCATTGAATAACAAAATGCAGTCCAGATCTGATAAAACGTCTACTGAAGCTATTAGCATCTATGCTAATCCCCAGTCACTTCCTGCTGACGTCTCGCTCGTAGTGCCACCTCGTTGTGCTTTAAAGGCGTCTGATTGCTTCGTGCACAATCGTCTTAGACTGCAGCTTGGGTAGATGGATCTGTCTGATTTACAAACATTAAATCAGGCTGATCCAGCTGCACTGCAAGGTTAGCGGTTTCCTCCCACAGACCAAAAACATGCTTATTATGTTAATTGGTGAGCCCAAATCACCTTTTGGTGTGAGTGTGTGTGAATGTTTGTCCGTCAACCGGTCTCAGCTCTCCCGGTTCTCGCCCATAGGCCTCAGCCCCCCCACAGGATAAGTGTATTGATGAGGAATGGACGGATGGTTGGACTCAGGTAGGGGTGAAATCAAAGAAAAAAATCACAATCATTTGTTTCATTCATGCCTTCAGACTTCTACCATGAGACATAATTTTCCTTCTTTCTTTGCCAGCCTCACCCCGGTCCTAACAGCAACCAAGCTTATTTATTCTTCAAATATCCCTTTGAAACTGCCATTTAAATCCAATAAATGGAGGACAAGCTTGAAAGTGATGCAGGATATGAAAGGATAATAACCTCTACTCTTATGATAAAGCCATTTAATCACATCAAAGGGAAGTATAAATTATTTCCCTCCATTTTTCTTGTTAATTTACATGTATATTTGAGTTCTTTCTGCATCTCTGAGGTGCACAAATATATAAGATAGAAAACTGTGAAGGAAACACCCCATGCATATTCAATGCAACATGCTTAATACTCCCAGTAAATGCACACACAGCATTCACTGCACGCCGCCGCCTCGCCCGTACCCCTGTGGTTGTGTGTGTGTGCTGGCACGTAGGGAACACAAGAGGTGCTCTTAAAAAGTATGTAATCCTCGGCAGCATGCTGTGAGGGAGCAGCCTGGAGCTACAGGAGCTCTGCGAGGAGGCAGCTGTGCTCAGATCAGCAGGTTTTAGTTTTTACAGAAGCAGAGGCGAACACGAAGATGGTAATGATGAAACACGGATCTTCAAAGAGGCCCCAGAGGTTCAAGAGAAAGTTTTAAAGGCAGCAGAGAAGAGAAGAAATTCTAAAATGTCTTTCCATGTTCTTTAAATACGTGGAAAGGCAGCACTAAGAGTAAGTGGTAGAGGTTATTGGTAAGGTGACAGGAGTGCCTGAGGCTCCTTTGGGTTGTTCTTCAGATTTTTGGGGGATTAAGGAGACGTGGTTCCCTTACTTTTTTGGTGCCACAGACTGGTTTTATGTAATGCAGTGTAGTCAATGACCAGCTTTCATCAGGGCTCTCAAGTTTGATCTCAGATCAGAGTGAGATTTTTGCTGGTTGTGCACACCTTTGGGTATGATTGTTCACAAAGGATTATAAAAGTTTCTAATTTCAAATAAGTCATCAACCATCTATGTGCATTTATCGTGTTTTAAAATTAAAATTGGGTTAATTAGTAGTCAGGTGCTTTTTTTGCCCCCACAATTACCTAATGGGTCTTATTGTTACATTGTGATGTTAGTATATTATATCAAGTAATGATGCAACATAACAAAACAAATGATTATTGTACTTTTTATCATTATTTACCTCTAAGAGCTATTAACTTAACTAACTTAACATTGATGATTTTGTTTTAATATGATGCCTGGTAACCACAGTTTGTACATCAATGTGGTTAGACTTTGCTTTACTGTTTAATGGTAGGTGTGGAGGAAAAATTAGAATAAGCTCTTGTTGTTTTCCTTTCATACAATAAGTAATTTCATTAATCAGTGCACTAAAAATCAAATGATGAGATATCTTACTGTACTCATGTGATAAGGCACTCCCATCGTGTATGTGCAGTATGCATCCTCTGTGGTCAAAACAACCGTATCTTACCCGGACACCGCATTGCTATTTTCTGATTGGCTGATATGTAGGTCTATGTTATTTTTTTTAATTGGCTGATGGGTAGTTGATCTTATTGATTGGACTGCATCAAGCTCCCGTTGAGCTCTATGATGCTCAGAGCGTCTTGCTACACGTTCCAAGGCATATATAGCGGTGTAACTTAGTGGGCATTACGCGTGAGAAATACCAGGAGTGGTGTGTGAGAGTGTGAAAAGGTTCAAATGCGTAAGACTTGAGAGCCCTGTTTCATGGAGGGCCCGGCAGGGACGACTACGGCTACAATTAACACATGTAATACCCACTATGACGCAGGATCAGGAGAGCCATGGGCTTGTTTCTTAATCCCAAATGAAGAGACATTCACGAGCACTCGCTCTGTTTTCATCAGCTGCTTAAGTTAGCTAAAAGTCACCTGTTGACACAGTAACTAATTCAACCATTACACCTTTTCGTGAACTGTAGTCAAGCTACACAAAGATTCTTTTAGTTTATGTTTTTCTCTCAAGCCAAAGCACAGACTCTTATTCATGCTTTTATCACCTGTAGAAGTGGTTGATGCAATGCCCTCTTTTCTGGTCTTACTGAAAAGAATATTTCACAGCTTCAGCTCCTACAAAACTCAGCTGCACGCATCCTGATGAAGACCAGAATCCCTTAATGGTTTTGGTCCTTCATATCTATCCGATTTGCTTTTACCACATGAGCCCAGTAGAGCCTTCAGGTCTTCAGGTAGTGGTCTTTTAATTGTTCCCACAGTAAAAACCAAATCATACGGTGAATCATCATTTTAATGTTATGGCCCCCATCTGTGGAACAGTCTACCTGCAGACCTGAGAGCACCACCTACTATTTATGTTTTTTAAAGCAAACTCAAGACCTACCTTTTTAGTCTGGCTTTTATCTGATTTTTGTTTTATTCTCTTAATCTGCACTCTGTATTTTTATTCCATTTTAGTTTCAGAGTTTCTATTTTGTGTTTTATTACCTCTTTAATTTATATTCTTTTATTGTTTAGTTTTAATACTGTTTAATTTAATTTATTTATTTTTTTTATTACCTTTATTATATTATTGGTTTTATCTGTTTAGTCTTAGGTCCTGTTTTTCCTCATTTTTAATTCAAGATTGCGTTTCCTCAGTCGTCCATGGCTGTTTGAAGAGTCCTCACTGGGTGTGTGTGTGTGCGTGTGTGTGTGTGGGTGTTGAATGTGGGTTGGGAGGGTTTGGGGGGTTTTGTATTTTATTTTGTATACCCTGACACTTTGTGTTCTTGAATGTACAGCACTTTGTGTTACATTTTTTTAATGAAAAGTGCTTTATAAATAAAGTTTGATTGATTAATTGTTATTCAACATAGCAATTACAATAAGTGTTTTGGTTTCTTTACAGCGATCTCTGGTACTGGTCCACAGTCTGGTGGTTGTGGACCTCTGCTTCAGGGGGTCCTTGGGAATTATAAGTATGATTACTCTAGGGTCTCTCAGGTTTCTTAATGAGGATGTAGTGCCACTGCAGGAACAAGCAGGGACCATTCAATTCCTGCCCATGAGGGATGGATTAACTGGACTAAGCTCCTCTCTTTTACCGAATCCCAGTGGGTTTTCTAATTGCTCTCCCTGTATGATAATTCCTAACACTTCTGTTTTGTACTGTACGTCTCGGTTCAAACCCCCTCCCTCAAATATTTTCCTCCTCTTCTTCAGTATGAGGAAATGAAGGAAGGGTGAGGCACAACCCAGAGTTTTGTCCCTCGAGTCCCTGATTGCTTCGGCCATATCAAACTAAATTTGAGTTTCCTGCCTTAACATCAGGGTACATGGAAGACAAAAGACTCTTGAGGAAATCACGGATCTTCAGCATCACTTGCAGTTTAAAGGACAGCCTCATTAGGGTCACAAAATGCCTTCCAAAACACACAAAAAGGGCATTCAACGGTTTCAAGTGATACACTTAACCAGTTGATCTGAAAAAAATAAAAAAAACCTAATTAAAAGTAAAGTCATAACCATTTTAAATCACTTTGCTTAATTGCGGGTAATGGGGAAAAAAATCTTAAATTTAAGTTTGCACATTTGTTGTAGGTCAAATGCTGTGCTGAAACATAATTTTAGGGGTCACAGGTCAGGAAGTCAAACAGAGGATTGGAGCCACCCGTGATGGTTTACAAAAAAAGGACCCAAATGCAAGAATCAAACTAAGAAGTCATTATTTAACAAAAAGTTGGATCAAATCAAAACCTACTACAATACCAATAAAATCCCTCCCATTCACCTGAGAGGGAAGATGCTGGACATGCAGGTGGATGAGCCCCTGGTGGCATGGACTGTTGAATACTTAACTGGCAGAACTGTGTATCAAGTACACTGGTGAGTAGCGCAGGGGTCCCACAGGGCACTGTCCTAGCTCCTTTTCTGTTCAACCTCTACACCTCTGACTTCACCTACAACTCAGAGTTATGTCACCTCCAGAAGTTCGCGGATGACTCTGTGATTGTTGGATGTGTTAGAGAAGGGGCAGGAGGGGGAGTACAGAGGCCTAGTCACAGACTTTGTGGAGTGGTGCAATCAGGATCATCCGCACCTCAACATACAAAAACGAAGGAGATGATTATTGATTTTAAGACGACTAAAACATCGATCTCCCCAGTGTTGGGGAGAGGATGTGGAGATTGTCCAGTCCTATAAATACTTGGGAGTACACATCAACACCCTGGCCTTATATTAAAAAGGCTAGAGCAAAAGTTGGATTTCCTTAAGGCTCAGATCTTTGGATGTCCATGGCCCTATGCTGAATGCTTTCCACCATTTGGTAGTACAGAGCGCTCTCTTTTTTGGAATATTATTCTGGGGCAGCGGCATGAAAGCTGCAGATGAAAACAGCATTAACAAGCTGCTGAAGAAGGCTGGGTCCGTCCTTGGGACCAGTCTGGAGCATGTGAGTGTGGTGGCTGAGAGAGGGATGTTGAAGAGACTACAGGCCATCATGGACAATCCCTCTCACCCAGTTTATGACACCCTGACCAGGCAGGGCCTGTGGACTTTGACCGTGCACTTTATCATTCATGATACTTTTATTTATGCTCCTTGCACCGTGTTTTTACCTTGTTTTATCTTGTTTTATTGTCTTACTTGTTATACTGTGTCCAGGTGTGGTGATTCTACGTGTTTTTAATTCGTCGTTCTCCTGAAGCTGTCGTGACACTCAAATTTCCCACTTGTTGGATTAAGAAAGTACCATCAAACACAGGTGAGACTGACAAGGCACGGGTGAGACAATCACACAGGTGGACCCAATAAGGGTGTCGAGGCAACCAACACAAGGACCAAGCAGAGAATGAAATGAAACATCAGCAACAACCCCTGTTAAAAAATACAGTTCTGGATCACCACGCACTCCAATTGGACCCACGGGGCTCTGCTCATTTCTGTCCGTGTCCATGTGGAGAGCTCCTCCGCTGGCATTGCAAGGGAAGCTGGGAAATGTAGTGACATAGGCTTGAAAAACGTTGACGTGACTTTTCAAATAAACTACAATTCCCATAATGACGTGCAAGGGGCAGAACCCTCACAGCAGCTGAGGAGAATTTATGGGATTTGCCATTATAAACATCAGTTTCTTTTTTTTTTTGATTGGATCCAGATGAAATTTACCTTGATGATAGAGTTATATTACATATATTATCCTGTAAATTTTGAAGTAAATCCATCAAGTCATGTCAGAGATATGATTCTTTAAAAATACGGCCCAATGTTAAGTTATGGGATTTTCAGAAAATTTTGGGATTTTTTTTTTGCATCCAGACAAATATGCAGATCACCACCAAAATGTAGTGGCTCCTTTCTTGTACCAAATCACCCCTCTGGTAAAATTTTCATGTAAATCCATCCTGTAGTTTTTGTGTGATCTTGCTAACAAACAAACAGACCCTGGCGAAAACACAACCTCAGTGGCGGAGGTAATAAAACAAAAACTAACTACAACCATGACATTAGCATTTCTAAAATACCAATTTAATTTGTCCAGAATCTCTATACCAATGGACAAGACCACAGCCAATGAACTAACCTCACCACAACCGTGCCAGCACTGTTCAGAGGCAGCTGGGGTGAGTGTATATGACAGAAACAGCTCCTCGACTGACACAAAATTCTTTCAATTTGCAGTCAAGAACGTCTTTAGGTCCTCAAGAATAACATTGTTTTAGAATCAATTACAGTTGTAAGTATTCAAAGATGCTAAATCATCCAAACCAAACTCTCCGTTAAACTCAGTAAATGGTTTAACATCTCCATCCCTTACAGTTTGACCAATCAGAGTAATATTTTGTTTTATCCAAACGCTCTTGATCAGTAGGAGGTCTTTACTGCAGATCGCATTTCAACAGCAGCCTCTGAGAGTTCTGATGTTTTACTTGTTCACTAAGACAACAGTATGTCAGTTTTTTGGGGGAAGTTACAAACCAGCTAATGTTAATAATTTAGCAGAATTATTTTTGGGATGATAAAGCAGCATCTTTGCTCAGTCTCAGCCACGCGTCCTCCATGTTTTCACCAGAGGATTCCTGTGGTTCTTGGAAACAGCGTCTATATTTCAAGCTGTGCCGCTTCATTGTGCAGCATTTCTTTTCCTCGGCTCAGGGCTGCTGGTAGTAACACACTGTAAGAAGAATGTGTTTTTTTGCTTGGAACTTTAATGCATTATGAATGGAGCCTGCTGCTTTCAGCTTCTCCTGGGAGAGCAGAACAAGCTGGAGACTGATATCAACTGTGGAGCAACCGAGAGGAGAATAGATGAGAGGCGAATAGAGGAGGGAGTGCGGGAAATAGAAGACAAGGAAACGCACAGATAAAAGAGAAACCAGGAAGAATGAAAGAGGGAAGATCAGGCTTTATTTGTTATGCATGCTCTGGGAGCACAACATTATTCTATCTATTTCTATGTCCGCGCTGCCTCCATAAAGTGGTTACATCCCACCATAGCAGAACTATGCAGCTACTTTGGCTTGAATACAGTTTCATGAGCTCTTCGATTGAACACTGACCTGTTAAAGGAAGTACGACGGGAGTATTTTTACAGCTAAATCCTCCAAACCCCAAAGAACTACAGTTTTTTCTGAGTCGTGCTGTAAAATGTGTTTCAAAAAGTGTTAGAAACTTTTGTTGAACCCTTGCTGCGGACAGATAAAATCTCTGTACTGATCTTTGCTCGGTTTTCTCTGTGCAGACTTCATAGCAGAGGAAAGAAACCAAAGAGATCATGAATAACGAAGCAACAGGAAGAAGAATGTGATCAGTCCAATGCAAAGACAGGAGACATAATTCAACTGGCTTTTTAGTTGTTAGCAAGAGATAAACTGCATCATGCAAAGTTGCAAAAGCATCAAGTTAAGTATGATTTAAAGGGCAATTGCAGATAGAAGGAGACAATAAAAATCCAACCATCCATCTATCATCAATACCACTTATCCCTGTCAGGGTCACAGGCATGGAGCCATCCCAGCTGAGGTTGGGTGAGAGGAGGGGTACACCCTGGACTGCACACCAGAGACAGACAACCATTAACCCTCAAATTCATACATAAGGGCAATTAAGAGTCACCAATCAACCAAAATGAGAGAACCCATGCACAAAGAAAGGCCCTGCTAGACACAGGGATCAAACCAGCAACCTTCTTGCTGTTAGGCATGTAACCAGAACAATACAATATTAATTCACGCAGAGGTAGAGCATAGACACTCATACCTAAGGGAAATTTGGAGTCACAGTTAACCTAACAAGTATATGTATGGCTCGTGGGAAAACCTACGCATGCACAGCATGAACATGCAAACTCCACACAGAAAGGCCCAAACTGACATCGTGATTGAACCAGAAACCTTCTCACTTTGAGTCATGCACACTACCTGCTGTGCCACCATGCTCCCCAACAATAAAAACAAAAACATGCATCAAATTGCAAATTAGGTGAGGAAGAGAGAAAAAGAGGAGAGACAGGGTTCAGGTGGAAAATGGGGGTCGTTGCCTCAAGTGTGGGAGATCAAGAACCTCAGGGTTTAGTGAGTTGCGTTTAAGTTGTTTACTTTAAATTTATTTTACGTAAAATACATAAATTTTTTTAGATGTATTCTTGTGTTCTTGGGACTTTGTTAAAGAAGCTGTAATTGCTCATGTCACCACTAGAGGGAGTACCTCCAAAAGAGCGCCAGTTGAGACTGGACTGCCTGAGGCGTCCTTCCTCAAAAACATTTCGAAAGACTCTTAAGAGTTTTCTGAAGTGAAATTAACAAACATATGTCTGATCTGTGGTACAACTGTAAAGTTGACAGTCTACTGCAGCTAAATTTTGTTAGCTTAAAGGTGTAAAGGATTTAACAAAATGGTGGTCTTACTATTGGTAATGGACTTTCTTTTTGGTTTTTGTTCCTGATCTTTTTTTTTGTTGTTATAATGTGAATGATTTGCAGGGTTTACAGAGAATAAAATGAGTTAAGATGAACATGTTAACGCAATATGTAAGTATTAGAGATAAATGGACTATGCTAACTTTGTTGATGAGTTTCAGTTACATATTGGGAATTTAGAAGTGACCAAAATACGATTATGGCTAACTATATATATTTTTTATTTTATTCAATGTAAAAGGGTTAAAAGTGAGATATATAACAAGTTGACAGTAGTGAAAAATTACTGCTTAAATGCATTTTTGCATTTAAGCAGTTTTGCAATGCAATTTGATTCATTTTACAAAATATGTGCTTTGTTTAATTGAGCATCTGATATTCATAAGACTTACTTTGCAAACAGCTTAAACGACATGTAAACAAAAGGACTAAAGGATGTTACAACAAGAAAATTTAAGTGAACTTGTTAATTAAAAAAACAGAGAATTGCCAGCTCACTGTGAACAACTAATGTCTCGTGATTATTTTTCCTGTAATTTAACAGGACCCAAACACAATGTATCTGCTACAGGTCTTATGTTTGAGGCCTTTAACAGGTTGACCTTCATTTTCCCTTTCTTTGGGGTCTATAATCCATTTCCTCTTTTGTTTTCTCTGATTTTGTCTCTTTGCTGACACTGTCGTAAATGTGGAGGTCCAGCACTATCTAATGTAATCTCTTCTCCCTAAAGTTTATAACATTTCTTTCTCAGAACTTTTACTGGTGAATATTTAAACTTCTATATCTGACCTACAGGCAGGCACTGACAACAGCTGTACAGGAAAATCCATCTCTTATTTGCATCTGAGTCACTGGATGGAGTACATGACAGTAAATATTTGGCTCTGCTGAAATAGGTGGCCACATGTTCTCCATCTTGTTTCTGAAACTTCTTGTCAAGTTCCCACTGGTGTGAACTTCTGTTTATCATTATTCTGAGGTTATCTAGTTTATGTTTTTGGATCTCCCTGGTGGATAAACTTGCGCAGTTACTTTGTTCAAAGAGACCGTGAACTCGCAGATGTGGGCGGAGAAGAGTAAACAGAAGTAAGGCGAGGGCAGAGGAGGATGAAAGTGGGAGGAATTAATTGATGTCCAATGGAGGACAAAGGAAAAAAAGAGAGAGCGAGACAGAGAGGAAGGAGAATGAGAAGTGAGAGGAAAACTGAGGTAATGTTAGGACGGAGATGTGCGGAGGGGGGGAGTCAGAAAAAGATAGGAAAGAAGAGAGGCATAAGAAACTTAAGAGAAAAGAGGGATGATAAAACAGAGGGATGCAAAGAGACTAAAGGAAAAGCAACAAAGACCTAAAAAAACCAAATCTTAACATGATTGTTGCAAGAATCAAACAGTACCAATCCCTGTTTTTACCACAGTGGCAAAAATAGAAGTCCATTACCCCAGTTTTAAGCTTTTCTCTCCATTTTAAACAATTAAAATGTACAGACAGTCCCCTCCAAACTGTTTTAACCATATAAAACCAACTAGTCCACCTGGAAAAAAAGCCCATAAAAAGTGTTTGTGGAGGGTAAAGCCTTTTACAAGCATATCCAGCAGCTGATTGGACAATAATTCTGTCAGTCACATTTATTACAGGCCAATCAGATGAAGTAGTAGGCGGGTGCTACAGCACTACAGAACGTTTGTTAAACAAACTCATCAAAACATGTTGAGAGTGGAGCAAAAATATCCTTACTGTAGAGAAGTTTGTAGTGCTGATATTTGTTTTACATTTAAAAAAAAAAAAGTGGTCCAGATCTGCTACTGAAGCTGTTAGCATCTATGCTAGGTAGCTAGATAGATAGATTATGATAAATAGACACTTTATTCCAGACTCAAAATCCATATCATCACAGTATAAAAGTATAGATATTGGATATAAGACAAAATAATTAAAATACAACGAGACATTTGCTCCAATGTTTCCAGTAACAAGAGAAATATTGAGCATCTCTTAATGGGGGTTGAGTCAGTGACATCAAAATTTAATTTTCTGAAGCAGTTAATCGGCACATAAATAAGTACATTAAATTTCTGAGCACAGCATGAAAAGTGGGGTCATTACAAGTGACAAACAACTCACTCGCACTTGGAAACTATTCTGAGAGCATCATTGTATGCCACCTGCAACTTTTTCATTCTGGCTTTGCGGTCAGATTATGCATTAAGTACTACTCTTAGTCTTAAAATAGAATACTTAACAAACGACGAGTCACAACAAGTACACAGGACTGTTTAGAGTTGCTGAAGAGTTTATCTGATGACTGTAGGCAGAGGCAGGCTAACACTTCCCATTGACTCTTAATGTTTGAGCCAAGCTAGTTTGGTGGGTGAGCTCTGCCTGTCTGTGAATCAAGACACGAAAACAAATAAAATGTTGGTTTATCCCTTTAAAATGCATCAATTAAACTAAAATCCTTTATGTATTGTCCTTATTCAATAAAGAATGAAGCAGTGTCTTTGTCACGCAGGATAATGCATGTAATTATCCCAGATAAACTGCACAATCATATTTAGAAACACAGATACAAGCAGACACATGCAGCACTGTAGTTATAAAGACGTGTGAGGCAGACACACACACTCAGCCAAAGGGTAAATAGGATTAGTGATTGAGGTCTGCAGGGGCCAACAGAGCAGCTATCCGTCGAAACAGTGAGGATAATGGTGCTGCAGCATGTGTGCACGCAAACACACATACCCCGACACACAGTCCTTTCTTGCCTGCAGTACACAGCGGATCAATAAAAAGTCTGTTTCCTGTTAGCGGTAAGTGTGTTCAGAGAGACACCGACTGTGAGTAATAAGCTACACCGCTGCACGCTTTAGTACTGCGCTGCATGCTCTCCAAACCTGGAAGATTTCTGAGCACAGAGAGGTGGCACGGGCTTAATCAACAGAAAGAAAAGAAGGGAAATGTCTTTATTAAATACATGCACACGAGTACAAACACAAGGCACACGAAGAAAGTCTTAATCCTGAGTGGGTGTGATGAAAAGCCTCTAATGGTTCATCATGTGGAGGGAACACCCAGAGGGAAGAACCATTAAGTGCTCCATATATTGTCCATTTAACCCTTTGACTGTCATTGCAACCGTTTGGTTGACTTTTTATTTGCCGCCATATTGCTGTATTTAAAACTCTGAAAACCTATCTATGGCTACTTAATCTCATTCACCTCAGTGAATAGTGTATGTAACATTGCTTGTATATTCAGTGGGTGGTGCTGCCATACATTAACAGCGTTGTCTTAAAAGTGTGGAAAAAATGGAAGTGACCTGGTGCTGCACAGATCCTTGGAAATCTCACAGAATAAGAGCAAAGTACCTAAAAAAAATCTTTTCACATATCGGTTCCCTCTAATGACCAAAATTTAGATGTAGGAAATAGATTTGACCACAAAATATACACCTATGATGCACAGAAAACTGGGTCAACCCCTTGGTTGAGTTGCAAGTCTGTGTAAACAGATTTCTATTCTGTTTTCACAGACTGGCGACTTATTTTGTACATTTTGTAACCATTGCTGCTCATTCAATTTGTAAGCTACACAGACATAGCATACATCAAAATACTTGTCTACTTGAGTTTTTCATAATGTGTAAATATTTAAGCTAAGGCTTTTATACTTCAATGATGAACATTGTTTTTGAACAATGGGGCATAGCTCAAAAAATATACAGTGTATCATATAGCTTTGATATTTATGTAGTGTGAATCCTTACAATTTTACAACTTTAAGCACAAAGACCTGCTCTCTCTAAAAAGGAGGAAGGCAAAGAGTTAAACTGGATGTGTCTGCACTCTAACAACTGCTGCACGTGTTGATTTTCATTTTTGTGTATCTGTTAATTCGTCAAGGCTTTTGGATTGTCTGCATGAATCACAACACCAAGAATCTAGAGAATAGAAGGCTGACAGGTCTCTCTCCAAAGCTTCTGCATCTCTCTCTTTCTGGCAAAATTAACAAGAAAATTATCAATTTAGAGCCATGCTGACTGTATTTTTGGAGCCATAATTACCTAGTTTTGCAGATTACCATGTCCATATCTGTGTAATATGTCCCAGACAGAATTAACACAATGCAGATTTCCTGTTCGTACTTTCAGAGTAAAAGCTTGGCTTGGCATTTTTGTTGATAAACACCTGGTTTGTACAGAACACTCTTTTTCTTACATTTTCAGTTGTTGGTTATACCAGTGGTTCCTGGTCATTTATCCTTGGAGCCCCCCATTGATTTTTGGCTCAGGCAGGTGAAAAGGCTGTTACAACAGTAAAGGCAAAATGAGATATGAGCATTTAAAACTGTAAATAAACATGGTGAAAGTGTTTGTGTCGTGTAAGTAAAAACAATAAAGAGAGACAGGACTGTGACAGCATGGAGACGAAGCCAATGTGTGACACAGTAATGTTTTCAGGAACCAACAAGACTCAAACTCAGAAAACCGGACACAGGATGAAGTTTTTACTGAAGAAAAGATCAGATTTTACAAAGAACAGCAGTCCAAAAACAAATTCAAAGAGAAAGGCAAAATCAGCACGAGGAAAAACTTGAAAGCTAAGTGCTCTCTAAAGCAGGGACAAACTGGCAACTGAGGACAAACTAAGAAATATAATCTGCTGACAAATGAGCTGATCAGAAACAGGTGAGTAACATGACCAGGTGCCGATAATCAAGATGCTGAGAGTCATCACTGAACAAGAACTGGCTCGTCTGTTGCACACGGCCACTGCAAACTTAACCGTTTCAAGAGTTCATTTGTTCCAACCTCCATCAAACTCCTAAACAATGCTTCTTGAGGCCGAAGATTGTGCAATATGTGTAGTGTTTATATTAAAATGAACTTTTAGAATGCATTAATTCTGTATCGTAATGTTATGTGTTTGCTGGTGTTGTTGTGCCTGATGATGTGTTGTTGTGTCACTGTGGCTGTGGGGGCATCTGTGGAGCAGCTCCTGAGTCCAGGACAAATTTCTTTGAGCGGGACAATAAAGTTTATTTGGTTGTCCATGCCATTAGATGCAGTTTCTTTGGTATTTAGCGACGACTATTCAACAAATTATCATCTTTGTGGCATGCTCTTGGCTTCCTGCCATCCAGTCTTACCTGCCCATCTATACCCATATCACCCTGTGCCAAAACAAGAAAGAAAGAAAGAAAGACATCCTTTATCCGTCCCTCACAGGGAAATTCAGGTCTTTACAATCTGTTGTTGAAACATGCTACACACACATAGGCTGAAATACACATGTACATGTACATTAACACTCCTACCATCTGGCAGACGCTACAGGTGTGTGAAAACGAGGACCACAAGACTCAACAACAGCTTTTACACCCAGGCCATCAGGCTTCTGATCCAAGGACTCTATCTTAACTCCTGGACAGTAACCTAATCAATATCCTCATCTACCGCTGTAGTTGCAAAATACAGTTGCTGACATTTGCCCATTTAAACTGTCCTTTTTTATTGTATGTGTGCACTTTATATTTCATAATTTTTATTTCATAGGTCAGGTGTTTATACTCTATTTTATATTTTAGGTTTTTATATTTTATTAATATGTTTGGGTTATGTGGTGGTGGTGGGAGAGTTTCATTGCCCATTAATCACCATTGTGTTTAGTGTGCATATGACAATACTGCCCTACAAAAAAGGCAAAGTGCAGTATCTGCAAAAATGCCAAATGGAGAAAAACAGCTTTTTGTGTTTTTTTTTTTCACCAAATGAAAGTATGAGATCATATTTAACTACCAAGTGTATGATTTATTAGATTGAAGGGAGTTTAATGCGTATTGTATATTGACATTCATGCTAAATTTGGCAGTTTTATAGGCTATACTGCACTTTGCCTTTGTTATACTGCAGTATAATTATGTGACCATACAATGATGTACTGCAGTATGTGCAGTAAGTAAAGCCATTTCACTTAGTTTTTTTTAAATAATAGTTGGCATATTGATTTCCAATATTGATATATTATTTTTTGCTTCACTCACCACTTCTGCCAACATGAATGTGTTATTATTTCCTCTTTAGTGGTGATAAAAAGTAACAGAATGATAGAGTTATCTATGAATGTATTTTCTGTTTTTGTTATCAGAACAGTGTTTATTTCTCAAGCATTTCATGTGTGATTTCACACTAACACAAAATAAAACAAAAAATTAGACCACCCGACATTATAACAACATTCTACATTGGGCTCCAATACATATAATGCAGAGCTGATCAACAAACGAACACTATAATGTAAATGTTCTACAGCAACAGGTTCACTTTTAACTCAAGTCTCAGTGGAGATGGCCTAAATCTGAAATCCTGAAACCAGGGCAAACTGCAGTGAGTGCAGTTACTGCAGTTTGCCTTGGTTTCACAGTGCATTTTTGCAGTTACTGCAAAGTAGCAAATGGCAATATCTCAGAGAAATTAAGCAGGAGCCCTATGAAACATTAAGAGATCGAAGAGCAGATTCTGCACTTTTGATTAGTGCAAAAAAAAATTGAAAAACTGCAGATACACAGCACTGCGCTTTGCCTTTGTAGGGCAGAATAAGCATCTTGAATCTTGAAACAGATCCTATGATCATGCATTAATGGAGAGATGTCAGAGTGATGGCTTGCTGCTCCTGAAGAGGCGCAACTGAGCAGTTTTGGGGTTTAGTGCCTTGCTCAAGGGCACTTTGGCAGTGCCCAGGAAGTCAGCTGGGACCTCTCCAGCTACCAAACCAACTTCCAAGCATGGTTCAGTCAGGACTTGAACTAGCCACCCTTCAGTCCCCAACCCAGGTCCTTACAGACTGAGCTACTGTCGCTCCACACAGCTACCAATCCTATCAAAATAAAAGCCCAAATATCCTACATAATAAAACAAGCAATAACTGAATTCTTCACCATTGTCAAACAGGAAAACAATAGTTGAATAAATAACTAAATTTGAATTACCAAATTAGGCAAAATGCCGTGAATAGCCCCAGCAGGAGCACTTAAATGAATTTTGTTTTTGTTAATACCACACACAGAGAAATAAAGTACCCAATAAACATCACATCCGCATGAAGTACTTCTGAAGTGCTGGGAAAAGTACTGATTTGGTGTTTTTAAGGACAGAGGAAGAGCACATACTCAAAAACACACTCAAGTCCCTTCATTTTGTGCCTGCTGTGACTTCCCTGCTGAGCTGTTTCCTCTTTATTCAATTAGAGCCGGAAACTCATTTGAGCTTCTGCCGCAGAAAAAAACCTGCAGGAGCCTCCGTGAGCATCGCAGGAGTGTCTCCGAGTGTGTGTTTGACTTCCCAAAAAACAGTGTGAACGTGACAAACTGAGTTGAAGCAGGCATGAAAAATGTGTTTGTGTGTTTTCTGCAGCTTGGTGTGTGTTGGAGTGTGTGTGGTAACTATGAAATGGTTCCCTAAATGTGTGTGTGAGCAGCCCCCCCACCCCGCTCTTCCTCTGGGTTGTTAAGCAGGTTGACTGATGGTGGTGCGAATCATTTGACGTCCCATGATTCATTTCAGGAGGCGGCGGAGGGAGAGAGAGTGAGTGTTTGTGCCAGATACACCACATGAGGGTGGAGAAACTGTGTGTGTGTGTGTGTTTGTGTGTCTCCAGGTGTGTGTGTGCCGGTGTGTGTGCTTGTGTTTTGGACCCCGGGGACAGAAGGATGGAGAAAATGGGGGATTATTTTTCTCTGCTTAGCAGCATATTACATGATGGATAACCACATCCATGTGGACACATGATGGATAGATATCACGAGTTGCACACACACACATGCACAGATTATCCTCACAAAACTAACACAAATTCTGCTTTCCCCCAAAGACCTGTTTTTCTCCATGGTTGTGAGGAACTGTAAACATTTTTACATCAGTACAGGGCAGAAGTTTTCGAACTTTATTCGCCCAAAGCTCAGCAAAGATCGAGCCAAAACCTCAAGGCATACCATAAAGAGCAATTAAGTTTAGCCTCGGGTCAGATTTTTCAAAGTCACTTTATGCTGGGACAGAACATTACCCTAACCCTTGTTTTTCCAAAATAAAGACTTTTAGGTGATTTTGTCTCTAAAAGCATTAAATAATGTATAAAGGAGAGAGAGAGAGAGTGACTGAGAGAATAAGAAACAAAAAACATGTTACATACATCATTAAGCTGTTTTATTATGATATCTGATAAACTTAGTTTATTAACGCAGCATCAAGATCTTTAATGGGATTTATCAGTTTGAAATAACAGCTTTTCAGACATGAAAAGTAATTTGTTTTTATTAGTTTATTAGCTTTTAAAAGTCAAACACTTTAATTCAACTGAAAAGCTTTAAGTTATTAGCTGCTAGTATTTAATAATGTTCATTATATTTTCATGCTTGTAGCTGACATAAAACCTAAAGAAGTCCAATTACACTGGCTGGATTGGCCAAAAGAAAAAAAAGTCTTTAAACAAAGTTAAGTCCACAAATTTAACACAAGTTGATGAAATAATTAGATAGATGTGACTTCCATTTTGCCAATTATTGATGCTCTTCGAAAGCATCCAACCCAACATTAAAAATTAAAGGGCTTAAACAACAGTTTAATGGAGGAAATGATGGATCTCCACAGGGTTTTATCCTATAAGTGAGGCTTATAAATTTTGTATTTCAACCAACACTCCATGGCTCCAAAGTTTAATTTCTTCATATTTAACATAATCAGACTAAAATCTAAACTATTTAATTACACAGTCTGTTCATTCATGTTGTAAAAAGAGCCAACGTTAAGGCAAGATTTCTATATTTCACACTTTTGATGGTAAAAGGAAAAACAGGATCATGATAAAGTCACGAAACCTGTCCGTTATCCCCCTCTCACTCGGCACAAAGCATTTACCGTAAAGATTCAAATACCTGAGCACTTCAAATTCAGCAGTGGCTGATTTTACCACGAAAAACAGAGGAGCTAGACTGCAGTCTCTCTCATCTGTCTCTCCCTGTACCAGCGCCCCCTGCAGGCTTGGAGCACTTCTGTTGTTGTACTTGCTGCGTTGCTGTTCCCCCTTATTAAACTGCACCAAGCTTTTGTGGGCTGTTTGATTATCACCGTAGATTTTTGTCATTAGTTGCATGTCTACTCTGAAGTAGGAGTTAAATGGCTACAAGGCTACATTGATGATGTAACAACTGGTGAAATACTTGAAATGATAAAAGTCAATACTTCAGGTGCTTAGAGCCCAAAGTATTGATGGATCAGTGAACATTTGTATATACACCTTGCATTTTTTTGCTTCAAGGCTTAAAATTTTAAACAAGCAAAATCATTTGGATTAATCTTAAACATAGAATCACAGGAGGCCTTTCACCAAAGTATAATCTAAAGGTAAAACCTTTTTCATATCACTGGTGAAGATGAAAATCAAGACTATTTCATTACTCACCCAAATAATTTTGTGACATCAACGTCTTGGACCGCCTTTGTGATAAAAAAAATAAACCACCCAAAATCTAGAAGGTGGTGAATATGGTCATAAAGTGTACTTTTTAATCTATATTTCTACACCCAAACATGCTGGCACCAGAGCTTTAGACAGAGATTTTCAGAAAAAGACAGGTATTGATGACCTCCATGTGTAGACCCTGACACACAGAGAAAGTTATGTTTTTCAGGGATGAATTATTTTTGGTTTTTGATCAGTGACGGTTAATAAATTCCAGGTTATAACATTTTTCCTGAAATAGATTGAAACAGATTGATTCTGACAGCTGCTTAAGCCTGAATGAACCTTGACTACTGTTAAAGAAATAAGACCTTGATTGAGAAACAATCAGAATCTAAAAATAACCAAACTAAACTTTGGTACTTTTGTTCCAGATAAAACACTTCTGGGTTCGATTTGGCTCTACTGATGAGTTTATACCGAAATACATTTTGGTTATTTGGAGTTCAGAGTGACAACTTTGTGCCATTTTGTTCAAAGGTCTTGACTTTAGTGTGGTGACCCAGTTCAGTGAACTATTTTGGTGCTCTGGCTGTCATATTTTATTATCCGTACACTAATTTCAAACATGACTGTATTATTTGGGAAGACATGAAATATTTAGCATGTTTGGCTCCACCTGGACTAAAACTGCAACACTGGCTGCAAAGTTTTGTACAGATGCTGCTTGAAACTCAGATTTAGCCGGTACACAGCAGAGGCCACCTGAGGTAATGCCTAATAATTCAGGAAGGATTTCACGGTAACAAACAGAGCATGTACTACATTGAAATGCAAAGAAAGCTACTATCAGCTGCAGCACAGTCTGGTAAGTTGATTTTAGGGGGAACATATGAGCAAAAACAACACATATATTTAGATATTTGCTGGATAAACCAACACAGAAAACATGAAATAACCCAAACAAGTCTTTTGTGTGTGGCCCACCTTTGTCTGAAAACATGTAATTTGACCATATGTTCAGAATCTGCCTCATTGTGACATCACAGTGGGATAATTCAGTAAAGCCCATCCCTCATCTAGTATCTCCACCCATGGAAATTCACCCATAGCCATGGAGGATACCAAGAAAAAAACTGCCTCTGGAGGTAAATCCATGTGTGTACCAGTGTTAATTTTGACAGCACTTTTTAATGTAGTTTTAGTCTTTTGCCTCAAATATCTTTTAGTTTTAGTCATAATTTAGTCATCTGAATTGTTTTAATTTTAGTCTAGTTTTAGTTGATGAAATTTCACAACATTTTAGTCGATGAAATCTACTGTAAATTTAGTCGACTAAAATATGAAGTGTAAAGGGTAAGGCATTTTTTATGTTTCCTTGAATTTCTGAAGTCATGTTTTACGCTTGGATAAAATGAAACATCTAATAACCCTTTACTGAATGCTAGTAAACTTTGAATGTATAAATTAAACTTTAGACTTGGTAGACTTGATAGCACAAAGGACATTGCCTAAGAGTCTGTGACATGCCCTAACAGGGATTCAAACCTCTGACATCCTGCGTGGGTAAGCAGCACTGAACTATCCAGTGCTTTGCTTTAGAGTTGCTGCCTTGGACGCTAAAGTTAAGTTTGGACAGAGAAATCCTTCAACCATCTGCATTATATGGAAATTTATGAATTTACATAAGCAAAGAGTTGAAAAAGTATTTCCCAAATTTAACCTTCAGTCAACACTTTGAGTTTCTTTCCGTGGAAAGCAAAACAGATGTAACTTGAGGGGATCGTGGCGTCCTTGGTGCAACATCAGCGAGGAGATAAGTTGTTATGTAACATTAAAAGCCTGTCATTTTGTTACCTTGGGCTTTTTAAACTGTCCTCATTTGCTGTTTGCCTCAGATATTTTTGTCTTCTTTTATTCAGAGCAGCACTTATGAAGACACTTATCTCAGAGCTGCCTCGGTGCAGATGAAGAGATGCTTATTTTTCCTCCTCATTAACAAAAACTCCTTGTTTGTCTTCAGTGTTGTTCACCGCTGCTGTTTAAATTAACTTTCGATCTCGACTTTGTCAGGAAGCCACTTTTTACGCAGACGACAGCTTTAACCTTGAACGCCCACTCTCTCATTGATCCTCGCTCTGTCTCGATCCTCGGCAGAGAAGAGAGAGAGAAAAGTTTCTGTCTTTGTTTAATCTTTGTGGCAATAAGGACAGAAATGCTCAAATTAAGAGTGTGATGTATAACCTAGGAGACTCTGAGTATTTTATTTTACTGTTTCAGTTTTAGGATTTAAATGATGTTTATGTGTCGATAAATTGCAAACAAGACAAGCAAAGCTGTCTGATTAACTGGATATACACCAATCAGGTCTAACAACATGATAATGTCGTGCTGGTCCCACTTGTGCTGCCAAAACTCCCCTGACCCATCGAGGCATGGACTCCACCAGACCCCAGAAGGTGTGCTGTGGCAAAGGCACCAAGATCTTAGCAGCAGATCCTTTAAGCCCTGTAAGTTGCGAGCTGGGGTCTCCCTGGATCAGACTTGTTTGTCCAGCACATCCCACAGATGCTCGATTGGATTGAGATCTTGGGAATATGGAGGCCAAGTCAACACCTCAAACCATTTTTGCTTTCTGGCATGGCCCATTGTCCAACCAAAAGAGGCCACAGCCATCTGAGTTTTCTGTTTAATGGAACCAAATGAAGGATTCTGGGTCAATCACTTGTCTTTGTGACTTTTATTCTGTCTTGTAATACAGAGGAACAGTTTCACAGAGTATCAAAACAATCTGTAAAAGAGCTCAGTGTGGGACAGTCCTGCTCTGAATTATATACACAGAAAGGAGAGGGTTGATTACATTATTGATTATTGAGACGAGGACAAAACAGGGCAACAGCTGCAGTGGCTACATGGTCTTAATCTTAGCTTCTGAGGATAAACAAATACTTGTAGGCACAAGTATAGAAAACATGGAAGGACCATAATTTCTTGTTTATAACACACATTTTTTTGCTCTTAAATAAGGTCTAATTTTCAGGTATGTATTATACATAAGCACAAGAAAAATATGAAAAATATTTCCTTTCGCCAACATCACTATTACAACACATCTGATACAGAAAGCAGAAACATTCTTTCTCTCTCTGCAAAATATTACCACCAAACTTGTGAAATTTTTATTAAACTGACTGTTAAACTGTTCTAATCCAATATTTTGGGTCTTAATTAGTTTACCTTTGTGTAATGATTGTGTAATTCTCAAGCGTTAAGGAGCCACTCACGTGCAAACACAGGGCGCTGCCATCTTGTGAGCAAGGGGACCAAAATAGCCGTGCTGTGATTGGTCGAAGACATCAGCATGTTGATAGCTGCTCTCTGATTGGTTGGTATACTCTGACTGAGTATGCTTGGGCAGAAATCAAGTATTTGCACATGCGTGAAGCAAAAGGTGTTTCCGCATCCAGTTAAGAGTGAAAATCGTGTACGGTATTTGTTGTGAAAATACTGAAATTTCATTGATTAAAACTTTGAATAAAAGTAATTTTTGAGTTTAAGGTTTGGGCAAAATGCAGGTACATGTTTTATTCGAATTCAGCGTTTTTCCTGAAAAAAAAAAAAGCATGAAAAAAATGCGATGCATGTTATATAAACTTGTTATATTCAAGAAATTACGATACTTCGCACATCTATTTCAAGACAAAGGTTTCATAGGAGAAAATAACTCCATTTAAACATGAAGATAGTCCTGCACACTGTCTAACTTGCAAGAAATTAATCAGTTTGCAACGTTTCAGTCTCAGACCTTCATCAGGCCAATTGTCATGATGATAAGTGGCCACAAGTGTGGTAGCCACTTCCAGGAACGAGTATAGAAATTTTGTTTTTTATTTTAGTGCACGATTTCCTGAGCAAACCGGGGTTTTCCTTTGAGGAGTATGCAACTGCCTTGGTTCTCTCTGGACACTCCGGCTCCCTCCCACAGACAAAAAACATGCTCCTTGGGTTAACTTATGACTCTAAATTGCTGATAGTTGTGAGTAAATAGCTGTCTGTCTATTTATGTGGCCCTGTGATTTCCTGGTAACCAGTTCAGGGTGCCTCTTATGTCAGCTGCGCCAAACCCAAGCCATGGATAATTTTATTTTGATGGTCACTGAGCCAAAGGCCAGGTCATATTACACATTTTTTACCCCTTTAATTTTAAATGTGATTTCTCTAGAACTCCCTGAGGAGTTTTTTTCAGACTTTAAACAGAAGCTCACTCTTATATTATGAAGAAGGTCCTATTTTTAAGTTCAAGGTCAAAGGTTTTTGGGCTCATGCTTATCCCCTGCTTGTTAGTACAGTTATTTTCATCATGACCAGGGGTGGGTCCAGTGGAGGCCAGAGCCTCTAGAAGACTGACTGTTTAACCCTTTCATGCATGAATCATTAAATCACAAAGGAAAAATATTTTTAACATGATTCTTTACTTTCAAACAACTTCAAAATCAGGAACATTTTTTTTTTTTAAGGAGTTATGCATCTGACCACTACATCGGATGCCAAGCATCAACGGTATAAAGACTAATTTAATGGAACTTAATATAGATCCATATACATATCTTACAACTTTTATGAAGAGTAAATGATATGAATATGACAAACATGATGTCAATATGACAAAAATATATATATATTTATATCACATGACGCCGCCAATCTCTTCTGGAATTTTCTCAGTCACCCTGCAGGTCTCGCTGGCCTTAAGTTTCTGATATTTTAGAGGAATAAGTCATTACAGTGAGTGTAATTATACTGTAATAACCCAAACTTTAGACAAAGTTTAGAACAAATACACAAAAATGCACCATCCCCCTACACTCAAAAACTTTCGATTCCCACAAGGGATAGCATTGAAATAAATTGCAAAATCTGAAGTTTATTTAATATTTCTGTTTAATTAAAATATTTTCTTGTAAATTACACCATCATTTTAAATAAAAAATGCAAAGTTGGGTGAGATCTGAATACAGGCATAATATGCAGAATATACCCTCTAGTGCAAAACATCCGCTGGAGTGAACAGATCATTTTTGGCCACAGAAAACAAATTCAAGAAAAGTATTTTTAAAATACATAAAAGTGTTCCTAACATCTTATTTAATTAGATTTTTTTTACTGGTCTGATTCTTTGAGAGAAGGTTTTAACAGTTATTCCTAAAGGGCGTGGTGCATTTCCCCTTCGTCCACCATTTTAGATTTATGACGTAATACCTTAATATGACAATAATTTGGGAGTTCACTACCTTATAGTTTGGACATGTTACAACAACCTAAATGGTATAAAATGTATTTCAAATATCCATCCACTGTAGTCCACATTATGCATGAAAGGATTAACATGAGTCTAGTAACACAAAATATGCCCCCATTTGACTTTCTTGCAAGAAAAACATTTTTGTCTGTTTGTTTTTTGTAAGTAAAGAGTAAATACATCTTAAAACATCTATGGCAAAATGCTGCTGATATGGATATACTTTTAGGTGCCCCTATCAGCTAGGGGCCCCTAACTGTTCACAGCCCCTAATGTTCCTAACTTTTCTCCCCTTCATGGCCCCCCAGTTCCCACTGGAGTGGGCTGTGGGCTGAACAAACACCTGGAGAGGGGAGTTTCTCATTAGGGGGATATCATGTCCCATAATGACATCATAATGGGGTCTTTTCAATCAGAATGTTTGAGCACACAGTTTCTGAAAGATGGAGCGAGACAAAGAGGACAGATTTTCTCATGTTAGGGCTGTGTGGGCAGAGCATGGCACGACTTTTTGGAATAAAAAACATTTAAGGTGGTATTTGCACACTTTAATAATCTCTACTTGGGTAATTTGCTCTCACATTTTAGTCCTGAATACTGTGAGAGATGATAGTCTCTGAGGTTTTCTGGGTCTACAGCTGTTTAGTTCACTGTAAATCTGTTCTCTCTCTCTACCTTCTGTTAAAAAAACAGCCTTTTTAACATTTGTGCCCAAAGAAAAAAAGATGTTTTCTCTATTTGTGACCTCGATCTCGGCTGTCCTTCAAGACGAATCAAACACACCTCCTCACAGACAAAGGGAGCGTCAGCCTGCGGCGGTGCACACTCCTTCAGTCAGCCTTGAAGAGGCGAACAGTCACCGAAACACAATACAAGTCGAGCTCATTGCCAATCCAGTCCCCCCCCCCGGCCCGGCTGACTCACACCACCTGTCTGCTCTCCTGCACCATGTGGACATGTGTGTTTGTGACTGTGTTGGATCATCTTTGTTTGTCACCATGGTTTTAGTTTGATACCAGGCCAGTTGTTTTTATTCAGCATTAGACGCCACCTTTGTTTTGTGTCTTTCATTTGATGGAAGTCAGCAAACCTCAAGTTCAAGGGAAGTTTACTTTTTAATAAAATGTGTTATGAGCAGCCTGGTGAAAATCCAACAATGAAAAAGCTTTTGCCTGAAAGTTTGTAAGGTGGTTATACCCTCACTTTACAGTTTTTGGGAACTTTGTGCTGATTTTGGCTCCTGCTGTGAACAAAAACAAACCTCTTTGTGCCTCACTGATCCTGTACTGCATGACTAAGTGTTTACTCATAAAAAATTAATATTTTTAATGTTTGCACTTCAATTAGGCCAAGTGTTACTGAGTCATTCCTATACATACAAAACCTTACAGACAGGGAAGCTTTGCACTTTTGGAGGTTGAATTCTTTTACGTTCTTGCTTCATGTTCGACTTCAGTTGCTCAACAGTTTGGATGTCCGTTGTTGTATTTTACTCTTCATTGTGCGCCACACATTTTCAATAGGAGACAGGTGTGGACTGCAGCAGGTCAGTCTAGTACCTGCACTCTTTCACTCTGAAGCCACACTGTTGTAACATGAGCAGAATGTGACTCAGCGTTATCTTGCTGAAAGAAGAGGGGATGTCCCTGAAAAAGATGGATGGCAGCATCTGTTTCTCCAAAACCTGTATGTACCTTTCAGCATCAATGGTGCAAGTTACCCATGCCATGGGCACTAACACACCTCCATACCATCACAGATGCTGTCTTTTGACCTTTGCTCTAATAACAGTCTAGATGGTCTTTTTCCTCTCTATCCTGGAGGACACCACGTCCATGATGTCCAAAAACAGTCTGAAATGTGGACTCAGACCACAGCAGACTTTTCCACTTTGCCTCAGTCCATCTCAGATAAGCTCGGCCTCAGAGAAGCCGGCGGTGTTTCTGGGTGTTATTGATATTTGTCTTGGCATGGTAGAGTTTGACCTTGACCTTGTAGATGTAGAGATGAACTGTGTTAACTGACAATGGTTTTCTGAAGAGTTCCTGAGCCCACGTGCTGATATCCTTGACAGAATGATGCTGGTTTTTAATGCAGTGGGATCAAAGGTCACAGGCATTCAATGTTGTTATTGGGCCTTGCAGCTTATGCGCAGAGATTTCTCCAGATTCTCTGAATCTTGTGATGATAATATGGACTGTAGATGATGAAATCCCTCAAATCCTTGCAACTGTATGTTGAGAATCATTGTTCTTAAACTGTTTGACTATGTGCTCCACATCCTTGCTTGTGAACCACTGAGCCTTACAGGGATGCTCTTTTATACCCAATCATGACACTCACCTGTTTCCAATTTACCTGTTCACATCTGGATTGTTCCAAACAGGTGTTCTCAGTCTTTTTTTTTGGCCTTGTCCTAGCTCTTTTGTAATGTGTTAAAGTGGGCCACACATAATTCAAAATGAGTGAATATGTGCTAAAAAAAACCCAATAAAGTTTATCAGTTTGAACATTATATCTTGTCGTGGCAGTGTGTTGAGTTGAATATAAGCTGACAAGGATTTGCGAAGTATCTGTTTACATATTACACAGTGTCCCAGCTTCATTTGCATTAGCATTTGTAGGTCTTCACAGAGTCTTAGTTCTGTCTTTAAATGTTTGGTAAGTGCGACTGTAACTGTTACATTGATTTATGATCCCATTGGTCATGCAGTACACCGTTATATAAATGCATCTCTTCTTGAATTTAGTCAAGTGTGCACATGCCTCACAGCAAAAAGGTTGCTGGTTCGAATCCCGATGCCTCCCTGTTATTATATATAATATATAATTGATGGATGATTAGTCAAACTTACAGCCCACTTAAAAATACATGAGTGATTTGAGAAGAAGTTTCTAAATTTCCTGAGTTGATTTTTACGTCCAAGCACCCACCTTTTTTTTCTTTTTGTGTGTTTTCTCATTTCTCTGAATTTCTTGCTAATAATGTTTCCCCATCGTCTGATTAATCACTACAAAAGCTTCTTGTTTTGTTGTTTTGAGCATGTATCTAACATTTTTCTGGCCTCATTAGAGCAGGCTTGGCTCTGCTTTGCTGGTTTTCTTGGTGTTTGTTTGTCTCTCAGGTGAAGCGGCTCCACGAGAGGAATGGGAGGAGTTTGGCCAAAATGTTTTCGGGTGTTTCACTGCAGCAGAAAGTAGGTTACCAAGTTGGACTGTTTGTTCCAGGCGGTCTAAAAGTTTACAGAAGAATTACACATAGACACAATGCTTTCCTGCAGTCTGTAAAAGGCATACAATACAGTACTGCTATATGATATTATGTGTTACACTGAGTCTCTACACCATGATGGAGCTTTTATATGAGCTGGGCCCCTTAAATCTGTTAACCTAACGTGTTATCTCACAGTTCAGCCTGTTGTTCTCCTTACCTGTGTGTCCTCTTTATGCTCCTTTTAATGAGCTGATCTAAATTTCTGTGTGTACTGCAGGCTGCAGGAGCAAGCATCAATGATAGTCAGAGATTAGTGGCTAAATACTTCGTCAGTAATGACGTCTGTACTTGAGAGTGTGTACATAATGAAGAGTCCTCATGGGCAGTTCATAGATCTCATTAATGTAGCTTTAAATCATCAAATTTCAGAACGTGGGGGATTTTTGCCTCATGCAAGTTACGTATGTTAGATTTGTTTTATCCATTTATGATCTTCTGCTGCACTTTCCTCCCATCAGTTTTAAATATTCATTTATTTAATGTCATTTTAATTTAATCTAATTTTATTCTCTATTTTTGTATTTATTTATTTTTTTTTCTTTCTTTTGTACTAGAGAAAACAACTGCCAGAGTCAAATTCCTTGTATGTGTCGCATACTTGGCAATAAAAAACGATTCTGGTTCTGTTTCCAGCGTGTAAACTGTAATCAGACCAACTATGTCTGAGCAACATGCAGTATTCTAATGCCCCAGTCACACATTCCTGTTTCTCATAGCGAGTGTGCACGACTGTACACAATTGGCAAGGCTGGTTTGATCAGCATGATACGGGAAGAAATGACCGTCTACCCCTGGACACACACCGTCAGCATCTTCTACGGTGCTTCTACAGTGCATCGGTTTGTGTCACGTAAGCCCCGATTGAGTTGCGTTCACTTCCCGTACGAGATACATAAGAACAACGCTGTGAAATCACCTTGAACGGTACACAGTCGGCACACAATCGGATACATCCTTGTCAATCGTCCTCATAAAGCTTTCTTTCGCCTTAGGACTGCATTAGGCTTCCACCCTGCTATACTGAGAGCGCCGATTCTCCATGACTGTTTTGAACAGTTCAAAACAATCAGGACCCTTCCTCGTTCCCCAGCATTCGTCCACGACTATACAACGTTGATCCAGATCAAGTAGCGCATGCACCACAACCGAGGCATGTTTCATCAGGATTATGACAATCGTGCACAATCGCCACGAGAAATGGGAATGTGTGACTGGGGCATGTCTCCAGATTTTTGGTACACTCTGAAGAGGTGCTGGATTCATCAAACTGACCCTTAAATGTGTAGCTAAAAGTGCTGCAGTCTGTTCACTGGTCACAAAAATTGTCAATTTCCATGAAAATGAAAGTACATACCTCACACTATGTCCTAATAAGCTGTGGATTTAGAGTGATTTGCATAATGCTCCATGGAGATCCTCCATCATTCCTCCTGCATCAGACTGCTTCAACTGTGTTGCGCAGGTGTGCCTTCACACATTTACGAAGCCGTTGCAACCCCACATTTACTGGCGTTTCCACTGTTTGATAAGAAGAAAAGGTGCCCAAATAAAAAACAAGCTGGTGCAACCCCCTCCTCCTGGCTCACATCCCTGCCCTCAAGTGAAGAGTTAAGGCAGTTCTGAAGGAAAAGAAGTCCAACTCAGAAGTAGAAAGCTGTACCTAATGAAGTGGCCAGCAAGCATCTAAATAAGTTGCCTTTACAAAGATGATGTGCTTGACTAGGCTGAAAAACTCCAAACAAGCATAACATTAATTCGACTTAATAATGTTACATAATGGTTCCACTTTTCAAAGACTCCTTTTTCATCATCAGCTGCAGTTATGAAAGTTTTATGGAGGTAAACTAACAGCTCAGGTTGTTACAGTAATTGCATCACTTGAATGATTGTGAACAGATTATTTATTTTCTTAACAGATCCAGTTCAGTTCCTTCTTCTTCTCCATGTTTTTGATTAAGCGTGCGCTCCATGAACAAGCGTGCAGAGACTGTGATTGGTCGAGACGTGCCTACAGTCGTTCCTCTGAGGGACAAAATCTGACTCAGTGAGTGTGTGTGCTGAATAAAGAGGAGCAGAGTTTCTCCACGACTCATTAATAAACTGGCCTTAATTGCATGTGAGCGTCCTCAGAGTAAAAAGATATTTTTGTGTCTCATTTCAAAGACAAATTACCAAACCTGTCATCAATAATCTAGCTTAGCGGGGAGATGAGGAGTGTGTGTGTGGTGAGGGGGGTTGGTGTGTGTGTTCATTTCTTTTCCAAACCAGAGATGATTAAAAGGCAGGGCATGTCTGAGAAAGGCTGTTTTAAATATGCAGGATTTTTTCAAGCCTTTTTCAAGCTCTGTGAGGATGAATTTGAGATGCTTCCTATCCTTTCCTTTGTTTGGAAGGGTTCATTTGAATATCCATGAACACGGCAATCAGTCCTGTTTCTGTACGAACAACTACACAAAGCTCACCTGAAAGAGGTGGATTCAGCCCACTTCCAGTCAACCCCTGAAAATGTGTCAGGGAGAGATCCAGCCCCAGATAGGCGGAAGAAGGTGGATGGATGTTCTTTGTGCCACCCCTTGAAACAGTTTCTGTCTGGAACAAGACATCGCCTTCACTTGTAGGTGATGTTGGTGTTTATTTTGTTGTTTTCTTTAATCATGATTATCGTAATTGTTGCCCTTGTTAAGCTGATTTCTCACACAACAGGTGTTTGCATACAGCCTGAGGTCTTTTTGTGCTCTCTGGTGCACGGGGTTCTAAAGTGGTGTGGCAGGACACACAGGCAAGTCAAGATGTGCCCTGAAAATTTTTACAGCCATGAATTCTCATGGATCTGAATTTCACCAATTACTCAGTGAGTTCTCAACAGATTTTCATGATAGTTTCAGGGAATGTTGGTCATGGCTCAAGGCATGTTTTAAAGTAGTGGGTCTCAACCTTTTAGGGGTCCTGGGGTAACTGTGCACAGATGAAATGGACATCAGTGGATCATCAGCGATCTGTTAATTATAAAAACTGTGGCGTCCCCCAGGGTTCAACTTTAGGTCCAACACTTTTTAATATTTATATGTTATCGTTAGGCGATGTCATCAGGAGACACGGCATCAACTTTAACCCTCTTAATATGTTTTATTTCTCAATTTCAGCTCAGATTTATTGTTCGGAATTTTATTATCTGTTCATTGATTTTCTTTCCATTGTCTTACTTCAGTACATTTTATCTCATTTTACCATATTATTACTTAAAATTGTATTTTATTTACCTATTTATTTCCCCATAGTATGCTTATTTTTTTATTTTGATCATATTTCTTGTCAGGATTTTTTATTGTTATTTTAGTCTTAGCTCCAGTGTTTCCTCACTTTTAATTAAAGATGGCATTTCCTCAGTCCTCTTATTATGTTTTCTGTTAGAATCTCTTCCTCATGTCTTTGTATGTGAGTGTGTAAGTGAGTGCTGTATGTGGATTGTGAAGGTGGAGGGTGGGGCGGGGGTGGGTTGTATTTTTCCATTGTATCTAATTTTCTACTTTTTATTTATTTTAATTTATTTTATTTCTTCATTTCCATGTAAAGCACTTTGTGATACAAAATTTGGTATGAAAAGTGCAGTACAAATAAATTAGAATGATTGATTGATTGATAAAAAGCTCAGGAACACGCCTGTATGAACCTTCACTGTAAATTATTTGTCTCTTTTTTTATATAGAGCTGTTGAAAGCCACCTTCATCATGAGTTTCCCTCAATATTGCAAAAAATTCTCAAAAACATATGACTTTCCTTATCCTGAAAACTGTTATTCCCGTCTGATAAATCCCATTAAAGATGTTGGTGCAGTGATAATAAACTAATTTCATCAGATATCATAATACAAACAGCGTAAAGACATTGATTCATGTTTTTGTCACTTATCCTGCGCGGAGTAGACAACAAGTGTCCATCGCCCCAGCGCTCTCTCCCTCTTTCTCTCTCTCTCAAACATTATTTAATGCTTGTAGAGACAAAATCAACTAACAGTCTTTATTATAGGAAAACAAGGGTAGCATTTCTTAATAATTATCTCTATAGACCCACTAAAACAGTAGAGGGCTCATGATTTGAAAAGCATTCAGATTGTGTTAAGTTAGTCTTAACATCCTTGTGCAGTAACTTTAAACAATGCAACCAGAAGTGAGATTTCTTATCAAAATACAATAAATTACACTTGTTTAACATATGTAATTAAAGAAAAAAAGTCATGCTACCCTCTGTAGTTTAGTTAGATAAAGGTCTCCCTGTTTCAAAGGATTTCTTAACAGTGTGAGATTTACCACATTTTTGACAATACCTGCCAAACAGTTTTGGAAATGCCTCGGTGGAGGTTTGTGCTCTGGGCACACTTCTAGTTTTAATATAAATTTGCCTTTGTCGACTGAAAAAGAGTCAAAACATTATGCAGAGAAAGATCTTTGCAGTAAGACTTACAGTATAAAGGTGTGTGTGTGTGAGAGAGAGAGAGAGGAAGTGCACATATTTAATGAGAGCCTCATATTAATGTGAAGCAGGGATGAGAAATTATTCAAAACCAAACCAGTGAAGAGAGAGTCATGCAAACCAGCAGGTTGACAGTACGCACAGACACACAGTCACGCCACAATCTGCTACGGTGAAACTGCACACTGGGCCTCATTCTCCAGATCTTCTTTGGATCTGGTTTGAAAAGGAAAAATGGTGGATAGTAATAACAAACCAATGAGTAACTGGTAATAGCATTAGCATCAAGCTAGCATGTCCTTTAATGACACTTGGATAAACAAACAAATGCAGTGCAGTCAGTACAGACTGTTTGTTTGCAGGCTTTATTGTGGATGTCATTTAGCCCTGCCCCTCCTCATTTCAACGTCTTTGTGTCCACTGTGATGATTGGTCAGGTACCACAGTGCAGTTGTTGATTGGTCGAATCAGGGCACAGATTCACGGCTCTGTGATTGGCCAGTCCATCACAGTGGACATCTTAACAGACATAAAAAACAGCAGTGCATCTTTTTAAGCAGCTACAGACAGTTTTGCGTCGTCAACCCCAGTTTCAATGAAGTTGGGAAGTTTTGTAAAACAGGATACAATGATTTGCTAATCCTAATTGGACTGTATTCAATTAAAAACACGACAAAGAAAAGATATTTAGTGTTCAAACTGATAAACGTAATTGCTTTGTTCCAATATTCACTCATTTTGCATTTGATGCAGAGTGCTCAAAAAACACCAGTTTGGAACATTTATCAGGTGAACAGGTTAATTGCAAACAGCTCAGTGTCATGATTGAGATGGGAACAACTGCGTGAGCAAATAGTCCACTAGTGATCCTACTGGTGAAGCTCGCGTCAGTGTCACATTAAATCACACATAAATGACATGATTAATCAATGCAGGGGAGGGGTGGTGGCCATCATGCTTCTGCATCAGGGGGACCTGCCAGAATCTCTTCAACAGATCAAGTTTGGTCACAAATTTAGCACCAACGTGGTCAACACAGTCCTCCATACTTAGAGAAAGATATGATTTGGGCTTTGTTTCTTTGTTTGTGATGTTTAACACTGGACTCTGTGTGCAAAGAGCTTTAAGCAATTTAAATTTCATCTTAAACCAGGTCGACAACCATTTTGAAGATGTGCATATTGTCTCTAAATTGTCATAAATTATGGTTTGGCCTGGTCTCTCCCTTAGCAAAGAACAGTTAAGACAAAATGAGATGTATGAATATAAACATACTGTGTCTGCGGGTCCATGAATATATGATATAATTAAAATCAGAAAGTCTCCTCTCCCTGCTCTTGGCCTGCAACTATCATTCATCTGTCATCTTCATCATCTCTAACTGCCATATTTATCCAGAGTTAATTATGATAAACACGTTCCTTCAGGCTTTATCATCATAGAAACATGACATGGTGGAGCAGAGGCCATGGAGAGCAGATCTTCTTTCCTTTTAATTTGAGCCTTGTCTGTAGGTGGATTCACAGATAATGAGCGAGGAGAGAATTTACAGTATGTTCGATAACGTCTCGCTCTGTGAGGCCGTAAAGTGTCCTGCAGCAGAACATCGATACCTGAGGACAGAGTGTGTGGGCGAATCTGAAGAGAGGAAGAAAGTAAAAATAATGAAACTCTGAGGTTTGTGTGGACCTGGAGGTCATTGAGTTAGAGATGAAATATAAAGTCAGAAACAAGAGATAAACATGAGGTCTGTGAGCACATGGGCAGATCTGTTAGTGCTTATCTATGATTCCCAGTTAGGACATAATAATAATGTTTATTTAAACTATGTCCATCATAATCTGCATTTGTACTGGGTAATAACAGTTTTGGATTAATCATTTGTATATTTGAGTTATTCACTGTTTCAGTGTTTTCCTTTATTTTTTCTTTTATTGCTTTTAGTTTTGTTGAGTGATCATTTTTTTGGGAAAGTGTTTTAAGTAAGTTAGTAAAGTTTATTTGGTAAAGCACCACAGATCAAAGACATAATTGATTTTGTAAAATATCATGACAGTAAAAACACGTAAAAAGATGAACAAAAGATGAAAAATAAGACAATAAAAAGAGAAACAGTTCAATAAAATAATCACATGATAATAACATCACATGACTACCCTCTGATTAAATGTAGTCAAAAGCAAATTTAAACAGATGTGTCTTGAAGGAGTAACTTCCAAAGTGTTGGAGCCACATATTCAGAAAGACACAATCATGTACTTCATGATGTTCATCATCATACAGAAATGTCCAGAATGTTTTTCTTATCCTTCCTGATGTTGTGGGAATGCATCAGTAAAATATCACTTAAGTCTAAGCATCACCATACAATGGAGGATTAGAGACATGTTAAAAAAAATAAATAAAAAAGTAATCTTAGGAGAATAATCTCATAAAGTTACAAGAATAAAGTCAAAAAGTTACAAGAATAATCTCATAAAGTTGCGAAAATAAAGTCATGAAGAAGGCTATTTGTCAAAACATTAGATCAATATAAGCATACCTTAATGACTTTATTCCCGTAACTTTATGACTTTATTCTCATAACTTCACTTTTTTTTAAGTCCTTTTTTTCTTTTAAACATGGCCCTAATCCTCCGTCGTATCGCCATACTTTGCACTGTGCCCTGTGTGTGTTCTGTGTCTTCATCACACTATGAATTAAGATGATATAAATGATCCAACCAGAGTTTAGATCAAACTGCGAGATCCACCATGTAAATGAAACACAAACTTGCAGGTGGACACTGCTTTTGAAAAGGAAATGAGAGCTGACGCCTGATTGGTTTGGTCCATGTTTACCCAGAAAACACAGCTGAACACTGTTTGATTAATGTTAACACTCAAAGTTAAGTGTTTTTTTTTCTTTCGAGGCATCCAGAGCAAACGAAACAATCTAAAGGACAAGTCTAAAACCTTATTAATTCATAAAATCCATTTAAATCCAACAGCATCAGGCTTCTTTATGTCTTTGATCGACCCGTTTACAGCACATCAAATTACTGTTGGCTTTAAGCAACATATTTTCAGTTTTATCCAAAGGAATCCTTGGCTCAGTTCTCTATTACGTGTGTCGAGCAGTGCTGCAAAAAAAAGGCACACGGTCTCTCAGCTCTCTGTCCTGTTATGGACTTCAAAGTGAATTTTTAAACAAATTTTCTGATATTGAACAGCAGAGATGTGCTGCTGTGCATCCTGTGTGAGTGAAACAAGCTCAGCAAAGTGTGTTTGACCTTGTGGATGCGTGCTGATCTATAATGCGTCCTCAACAGTCTGACCACAGACTTTAGACTTTGGACCAGGTATGAGGAGGTTAAAAGTGCAGTCAATTTATGCATCCTCAAGTTAGGAACATGCCATCTCTGCACCTGACCACACTTGTCCATGACAAGCAGATAGACCCCATTCTTGTGACTGTGCGTGCAGTAATAAGGAAGAGACAGACAGATCTTTTTTACCGCATCATGTTATGTTATCGATATTTAGACTGCGATGAGCACTTTATGTAATTTTAAAAAGGAATATATATACCAGACTAAACCGTAGGGTGCAAGCACAAACCACTGCGCAAGCGCTTGTTGACATGCTTACAAGTGCGTCCTCGTTGGTTTGCAAATACATAGTTTCATATGTTTTTCTTTCTTGGGAGTGAGGCAAGACACAAAAAGAAAAAAAAATGTTGGCATATCCCTTTAAACAGCCTGCGCACATGGTGTATAAATAACATGCATCAGGAGAAAATTAGGGTTGATGTCCGTGCTTCATGCCAAAACACTCTGCACCGCTCATAAACTAGGGCCCTATGGGTGCTACTCACTTTAAGACAATATGTCTCTCATTGTCAAACAGGACCAAACTTTTTATTTGAGGCAAACAGACTCCGTGTGCAGAAGCTGTTGCCCTCACTTTACCTTCTTTCAAAGCTTTGTCTCTTTCACTTTGAGGACTTGACCCTTTTTGCTGCGTCTTCTTCCACCCACTGTCTCTCAGATTTATGTCCCATGTCAATAGCATTTCTTTGATGCCTAATTCACATCCCATATCTTTTGATTTTCCTTTTTTTTCCCATTTCTTTTAACTCATTTCTGTCTCTACTCTCCTACTCTTAAATTCCCAGACTGACACACATGCAACACACGTATTCACACTCTCACACATGCAAACACACTCAGTGAGTCCTGCAGTAGCCATAAGAGGCTCCATTACAGCAGCACGGGAACCATCTGCAGGTCAGAATTGAATCCTGCTCAATTAGCATCTCGTTAGCATCTGATTAGCATCTCATTAATGGAGCACTTTGCAGAGTAATGTGATTGCTAAACGCGTTCTGCTTCCCCCGCTGAGTAAAAACCTCTGTTCTGCTAATCGCTGCTGGCTCGCCCTCGCCAACTGTTGAGGAAAAGAGGGAGTGCGAGTGTGTTTGAGCATATGCACAAATGGATGTGGTTGTAAAAGTCTGGTAATACATGCATGCCTGTTGGCGAACTTTTGTACTTGAGATTTTGTTCCCATTTTCCCTCTTTCTGCTCATGGAGTGTGTACATGTGTGTGTTTTGGGTGGTTTTATTCATGCAGTCAGAGCAGAAACAACGTGTGGCAGGGGCTTTTGACAAAAAATAAATATTATTCAAGTAAGAAAATGTGGAAAACTTGAATGTTGTCTTTTATAAAGGTTCAAATTGACTTCTACTGATTGAATAATCTTAATTTTTTACTCAAAAACAGAAGACATTCCCTAACCCAAATGTTAACTTCTGTTTTTACCTCTGCCAATGAGGTTATGCTTTTGCTGGCTTTTGTTTGTTTGTTTTTTAGCAAGATAACACAAAAACTACTGGATGGATTTTGCTGAAACTTTCAGGAGATGTTGGTAATGGCCCAGAATAAAAATAATTAGATTTTGGTGGTGATCCAGATAAATTCCATTAGGGAACAATCGCTTTTGCTCAATACATGTCTAACTAATAATAATATCAACATGATTCTGAGTACTAGGTGTGGGTTTTCAGGGTCAAGGTTCCAGGTTCATCATGGAAGTATTGCTTATAGATTCATTTCAATTCAATTTAAAAAACTTCATTTGTCCACGGGGGATAATTAAAGGCACATAGGGCAGCCAGTGAATGAAATGACACACAAATGTTAAAAATGCTGAGATCAAGTTAAGGAAAAATAGGAAAAAACAGGCAAAATAAACAGTCATTTGAACATAATATATACACAAAAATTAAAAAAAAAAAATGAAAGAAGGAAGAAATAAAAATACAAGAAAATGTACAACCCTGAGTTCTGGGGTGCAAATGACATTCTGGAGAACAGTGAAAACAGTGAAAAAGATCAAACAGCAATATGGGGAGCTACCTTGGCGGAGGTTTGCGCTCTGAGTGTTTTCTAGTTTTTTTTTTTTTTAATATCATTTACTTCATTAGATACACCCATTCAACAGCTCATTGACACTAATAAGTAGTCAGCCAATCTTCTGGCAGCAAATCAGTGCATTTGAGCATGTTGCCATGTTTAAAACAAACTGCTGAAGTTCAAACTGAACATCAGAATGGAGAAGAAAAGTGATTAAAGTGACTTTTGCAACTTCAGAAACTGTTGATCTATTAGGATATTCCCAACCATCTCAAGGGGTTATGGAAGATGGTCCAAAAAAGTAAGAAGAAGTTATGTGGGAGAAAATGCCCTGTTGATGTCAGAGGTCAAAGGAGAATGGTTCAAGATGATGGAGAGTCAACAAGAACTCAGATAATCACTTGTTACAGCCAAGGCAGATGCACAAGACCATTTCTGAACATACAACACATCCAGTCTGGAAGCAGATGAGCTACAGCAGTAGAAGACCACACTGGGTGCCACTTCTGTCAGCTAAGAACAGGACACTGAGGCCACAGCTCACACAAGCTCACTAAACCTGTAACGTGACATGCCAGACAGTTTCATATATCCAACACGGAAATATTTCACCAGTTCATCTGGAGAAGAGCCCATAGAAAATGTTTTCAGAGGCAGAACCTTCAAAAACAACTGCAGCTGGTGATTGGACGATCGTTCTGCCAGTCACACTCATCACAGGCCAATTCATATCAAGCCACAGTATGACGTAGCAGCTAGACCCTGTTGTTAGCCATTAGCTTAAACTACGGTTCAGTCCTTAGACTATGACAATGAGTTTACTGAACTCCAGTGACCTCCACAGTCAATTCATTAGAGCACCTTTGGGATGTGGAACAGAAGTTTTACACCGTTGATGTGCAGCCAGCAGATCTGCAGTGGTTGGGTGATGCTATCATGTCAAAATGGACCAACATCTATGAGGAATATTTCCAGCACCTTGTTGAGTCAATGACAGTCCCCCTCAGATACCCCCGGTGCAGGGCTCTGGACACGGTCACACTCGTGCTGTTGTTTTTGTGTGCACAGTTTTCACAGCATTTTCCGCCCTGCTCGGACAAAACATTCTGCTGTTTAGCTGGTGACTTTTCGGTGGTGTTGGGGTTAGAGTGTGTTTTTGTGAGTGTATGTTGGATTCTGCCAAAATACAAAGACTCACATTAATTGTCTGGAGGGTCGTTGGCTCCTCACCTTTATTTAAATGCTTTTTCAGCTCATTACAGACAAAGACGGCTCGATATATTTACAGTATATGGGCAGTTTGCCCTTCACACTCTTTGCCTTATTTACAGACTTTTCATTGACTTTGAACCAGCTTGGAAATCTTTGCAGCCTCAGACCGTTTAATCATTAGTAAAACCTGCCTCATTAGGGGCAGCTATACCTTCAAACCGGCAGCTGACCAATCACACTTCTGGTTATTTGAGCCTCAAGGGGTCAGGTGTGTCAGCTGGTGGCTTTTAATTGGTCATCATGAGGAAACGTTTGGAAGAAGAACAGAAATTTTAAATTTCTTTCTCCCTGTGAAGTAAGGAAGCCTCTTCTGCTTTATCAGGCAATGAGACAGTGTGCTGGCATTTCACTGTTTTTGTATCACGTCCCTGAAAAGGGGAGAAAGAATCACAAGAGTCATACAGTGATGTTTTCTCATCAAGAGCTTTTAGTAGAATCTGCATCTATTACACATTTACATGTTTTTACTGTGCAACATGTGATAATATACATTGTTTCACTGCAATAATCAATTTTTCTCACATTTGTTTGCTAAGCGATGAACACTTAAGGTTTACATTCTTACCAAACTCTTTATCAGTGCTTGAGTAAAAATACACATACTTATTTTGACATGCTTCTGTGCAATTTCACATGCAACCCTTGTAGTTCAGTTTATCTGACTGACGTGTTTCGGCTCGTGGCCTTCATCAGGGTCATCCAATTTCACATGTAAAACAGAAGAATACACAGACCAGGCTTCACTTGATGCACTTACAGGTTGTACAGATGCAGCCACTTCAGTTTTCCCCTCCCAGCCAAACGCCAGCCAAATTCCAACCAGTAACCAGCCAAATTCCAGCCAATGAAAGTATAAGCAAAGATGTTTGTTTTTGTTCTCAATTTCTGTACATTATGGCATTTTTTCATGCAAAGCAGCATTTCCATTCATATATCCTATAAATTATGGGGGGTAAGGGTTACATGTTTGCCACGTAATTGAGTGGGATCTCATAACAACCATTAAGGTTTGGGGACTTTCCTGTCATGGACCAGCCAAGCCTGTGCCAAGGAAATTGGGGAAAATTTAACTGACTCCATCTGCACCACAACGCTGAGCAGGGGTTTGCTTGCTAGCAGCTTTAATGTGCACAAAAGTGTATTTAATTCACTCAAACTTCATCAAAAACATCATCATGAATCTCTTTACATGTTAGAGACATATCTTTGGACTTGTAACCTGTTTAGAACCATAAAAACATAACTGAAAAGGTAAGATAAGATAAGATAACATATTCCTTTATTAGTCCCACAGGGGGAAATTCCAAAATATACAGCAGCTGCAGGAAAAGGGGAGAAATTATCACAAGAGTGATGCAGTGATGTTTCCTAATCAAGAGCATTTAGCAGAATTTACTTTGTAAATATGTAAATAATTCTAATTGTGTAGTTTTTATTCATATAATCTCGTTTTTATATTTATAATAATGCACATACTGTTTTTTATACATAGTCTTTTTTTATTTATCATTGCTGCCCCCCTTTGCTGCTGTAACACTGCAAATTTCCCCATGTGGGATGATTATAGGTTTATTCGATTCTAGAATAAGGAAAAAAAATCACAAGTTCCCAAACTGAGGCAAAAGCAATCAATCCCTCATGATCTAGCGCTGCCTGCTTAATGGAGCACAAATAAACACAACTAAATCTAAACTTTTATCATAATTATGAAGTAAGTAAGACACTTATTAATAAATCTTTAAGCATTTTAAACATTACTTTCAACAGGTAACTGTTTTGAAAGTAATATAAATGTATTTATGATTTAATTAACCTTGCGCAGCAGCTGGATCAGCCTGATTCAGTGTCTGTACTCTGGCAGATCCATCTTGCCAAGCTCTAATCTTCCCAAAGTGGGACGGCCCATCAGCATCCTTACAGCAGGAAGAGGTGGGATATAAGAGCTAGACGCCAGCAGGAAGTGACTGCACATACAGAGATTACAGAATACAGATTCAGTGGCAGTTTTATTAGATCTGGACCACATTTCTTTATTTAATGATAAAGAAAAAACGTCTCTATAGTAGGGATATTTTCGCTCCACTTGAGACATGTTTGGCTAGAATTTGTCTCACATTTTGTGGCGCAGTATAGCCCGCCTAGTACATTCTCTGATTGGACTGTAATGATCGTGATTGACAGATCAATCATCCAATCAGCTGCCGGATATGCTGCTGAAAGTTTCTGCCCTCCCAAACACTTTCTATGGGCTTTTTCTCAAATGGACTGGTGAAATATTCTGAAGAACCACCTGATGTGTCAGGTTATGATCTAATGACTCTAAATAAATTTAGATCATGGACAAACAAAACTTTTCTTTAATTGATTTTTAAGATTACTAATTTAAGACCAGGTTTTGAGCTTAAATTCAGATTCTTATGCTTGATAAAGGTGACTTACTGGGACAGATTTTTATTTCACAGCATCACACCATCAAGTTGATCCTTTTTTTCATGAAAAATTCTGAAGAATTATATGGTTTGAAAATTCCTCTTCACCACGGAGCCAAACACAAAGTCATCATACATGGACTGCTTTTGGCAGAGATTTGGAGAGCGTCCTCCACATGTGGCTCCCTGCTGTCAATGTCACCTCCTCCAGCTGTTCAGCGATTCAGTTTGGAGGGTGAAACCGTCAGCAGAGTTTAAAATGACCAAGAGAGCACCTTGACTTCGATCATGTGTTAAATTCTTTTTTCCCATCTTACTCTGCCTCTTTCTTCATTCCTTCATATTTCTTACTGCATCCCTTGGGAGCATCTGAGATCAACATTTTGCTCTTTCCTGCATTTTCTTTTTGAGATGAGGCTCTGTGGACGTATACTTCTGACTTATCCTCTTAGTGATCAGTGCATCCAATTGAAAAACAGCTAGACATTCAAGAAAATAGGAATTGAACCGTACAATTCTCTGGTAGTTATGTTCACAACCCCATATACAAAGACTGTTGCACTCCTTATGGGAAGCATGGCTTTAACATGACCTGAGGCATCTTCTCCTGAGTGTCATTCCCCAGTCTCCCTACACTCTTCTCCAACCCTGTCCACCGCACTCTTTATCAATTAAAGCCAACAAGTAAAGAAAGACCACAACTACCATACTAACTCTTGGGTACAACATTGAAAAGTAAAAACAGCAGTGTTGTGATGATTAGCAGACTAGGACCCAAAAGCGAGGCTCAGACTAAAGAAGTTTTTTGATGATTTTTTTTTTTCACAAGAGGCAGGCTGGCTTTAGAGAGTGAGCCTGGACAGTGTGGTTGGCACTGTGTCTGGCAGGTAGAGGCACTAAAAACAAAGCAGGAAAAACACAAATTAGCAATATGCCCAAAAAACACTTGACAATCTCGAAAGTTTCCTGAGCATGCGAACAAGCAGCCGATACACCACAGAGAAGCTGATTCAATCTGGCAGCCTGCAGGAGAATCAGGAGTGCTCTTCAGGCTGCCATTGATTAGTGACAATGAGCTGCAGCTGCGTCACCAGGAGAAGCCCCAGCACCGGATACATCACCTCTGCTCGAGAAAGGAGAAACTAAAGGGTACACACATAAAGATTATCAGGCTGTTTTTGTCCCGACTTTCCTCCTTCTCGACCAAGGACGGCAAACGCCAGATTATCTTATGTTTTATAAGATTATCCTATAACATTATCCTGTGGTCTGAGGTGTGTTAAGAGTGAATTTGTCCCGATAATTGTCCCAGCTCCAAAATGGGTCGAGGCTGACAATCGTAAATATTAAACTTGTTCAGTATTGTGTGGGGAAAGTCGAGGAATGCCAAGTCCAGAATTGTGATGTGGAATGGAAAGTAGCCAATCAAGAAGCGAGCTGCTTGAGGAACAAGGAAGCGGGCGTAAATAAAAAACAAGCATGGCCAACCTGAAACATAAAGTTCACTGGACCTCAGAAATGGAGGACCAGCTCACATGTTCACGTTGTATCCAGGATTTTTTCCACAGTCTTTTCTATTTTTAAGTTCTGGATTTTTCCATCAAAAATAGACCACCATCATTCCCTCTTCTCACATGTCCTCTTCCATGTTGCATGTTGTGTTTTCGATTGTTGCTCTGTTTCTTCTTCTTCATTTTTGTTCGATCACATTTGATCATGTGAAACTTCTCGCTTGGAGGACTAGATTCTAGATCAAAACTGTTCAATGCATTTTTTTATCTTCATGTGTGGGGTCTCTGACAGATAAAAAAGAAAATCCTTTTGTGTGTACCCTGCTTAAAGAACACAGGGGCCAGCAGTTAAAAACAACAAAAATACTATAATAACTAAAATCAAAACCAAGACAAGCACGCCAAGCACCTGGCATTGAAGTCATATTGCTGAATTATCAGGCTAAGATGTCAGTTCTCTACTTCGTCTGCATGTGTTTAAGAGGTGGCGTAATCGTCTGCCGTCATTTTTCTAACCAGTCCTTCATTTATGAGGCCTAAAAGCATCTCTCATGGACCCTCTTGGGATTAAAAGCTGTGCCTTTTCTTTCCTCTAAATGTTACCTTTCACCATCTCTGCTTTCCCATCATTTATGAGGTTAAAAGCTTTGGACCTCACTCAATTTATTTTCTTTGTCTCGTGTGTTTTTCACTCGCATCATCTCCCTTTGCCTTTCTCCTCCCCCAGTGTGCCATTTAGGGGATGAAATGTTATTTCTCTCATTGAACTCTGTCTTATTTTTCTTGATGTTGATTGCATGTAATACTGAGTTCATCTTTAAGTCGTTCTTAAGGTTAAAAACCTCATCCTTTTCAGCCCTCTGCTTCGATATGTCATCAGTGAACAGTCCTGTCTTTTAGTCTTATTTCTGTCCCTTCATTGTGTTTGATAACTCATCCAACATCATCACTGCTAACAAGACTTTGACCTGCTTCCCACAGATGTCCTCTTATTAACTTAACTATTAAACATACAAAATTCTATCAGACAAAGTCCGTATGAGCCAGGCACTCCGCAGCACATCGCCCTAGTCTCTCTGATCCTGCGCCTCGACCTGTCGGAGGAGCAGGAGTGGTAGTTCGTTGGAAATACACAGCAAGTCTGTTTCCAGGGGGTGCCACTTCAACTTTACATCAATCTCTGTCAAGCAGATCGATTCAACATAGGCAAACAAATGGTAAATGGACTTTTCATGTCTCAAAGCAGATCAGTTCTACAAATTCACACCCATTCATCCTCACATTCACTCACTGATGGTGATGAGTGAGTCAACAGTAGGAAGTGACTGCCTGTACAGAGATTAGCATAGATGCTAACAGCTTCTGGTTTTACCAAATCTGGACCACATTTCTTTATCAAATGAAAAACAAATATCAGCATGACAATTTTCTCTACAGTGATGATGCTTTTGCTCCACATTTGACATGTTTTGTTTAACAAAGTGGTTGCCGTTCTGCTGTGGCAATAGCACCAGCCTACATCATCATCTGATTGGCTCGTTTTGAATGTGATTGACGGAACGATTGTCCAATCACCTGCCGGAAATGCTTCGGAAAGGCTCTGCCATCTTCCAAACACGTTCTGCCGAATGGTCCATCTGGTGGGTCAGGTTATATCAAGAGTGTCATGGTTCAGTTAGTTCTGTTATTTAGTATGTTTTTTCCTTGTGTTCTTTGTTAAGACCTCTTGTTTCCCTTGTGTTTCCTGTTTTATTTTGAAATCCCTCTGTTTCATGTGGTGTTTCCTGCCTCCTCTTCTGTGTGCCTCTGATTGTGACTCCCCAGTGTATTTAGTCTCTGTGTTCCCCCTTGTCTTTGTCGGCTCATTCATCTTCCATGTCACACTTTGTGCACAAGTCTCCAGCGTCTCCATTGTTTCCTTGTGTTTGTACTTAGTCTGTTTTTTGTTGAACTTTTTCAGTGACTTTGTTTTGTACTTTGCTTTGAGCTCCAAGGGTTTTCTTTCTTTGTTCACCGTTTCAACTTTTGTCAGAGATTTTGTTTTGTATTTTGGACTTTTTTGTAAAGGATTAGTTTTTGTTTTTGCTTAGTTTATTTATGTTACATATCCTGACAAAGAGCCACATTAATTTTATGACAACTCTAAACGTATCAATTATGAAATTCTGATTATTTACAGAAAGAAGTGATTGTGGAAGGTTCAAAAGAAGCTACTTTATTGGCAATCAAATGCAAATAGCATTACGTTATCTAACAAGCCGTAAACAGATTTCAAACCAGCTTCAGTCACTTTTCAATGCAAGTTTCAGAGTATGTTTGACCTAATTTTTACTTTATTTTTGCAAATGCATTTTGTAGTTAAAAAGGGAGTTTCATGGATGTAATTACAGCCAATTTTGGCTCCAGTTGCTTTGAAAAACTGCCATTTGTAAAGTTGTCATGGCAGATCCTGTCATGCTTTCTTCATGTATGTACATTTTCTTGTACTTTAAATTGATAGGCCACAATGAGGGTTCAGAAGGGCCGTATGTGGCCCCTGGACTACCAGTTACCCATCCCTGACCTAATGTTTTCTATCTTTGCCCTTTCCAATTCTTTCTGGAAGGTACCATTTTAGTCACTACTCTAGTTTATCTAAAAATATCACACTGAATTCTGAATTCTTCTATCACTTAATCTTTGACTTAATTCTGTAGAGTATGTGGTAATATTACGGAAATGTCCAAAACAAAACTGAAAATATTAATGATCAGAAAATGAAGAACTGCATGTGAGATTTCGAACATGTTCAAAGAAGTTTAAGGTTCTGAATTTAACATTTAAAGTACTTTTTGGGCACAGACGACATCCATCTCTGTGTTTTATGGTGCCCTGTATTTTCACAGCCTGAAAACTTCGTCCCTATCTCTACCTTAAGTCACCTTTCAAAGTTTCTCAATCATTTTCCTGATGTGTCTGCAGCGAGGTGGCACAAAGCATCATGAACTTTTAAAAAGACAACAAACATCCCTCATCTGCTGCTCCCATCATCTGACCCATGTGGACGTCTCTCCATCATCCTTTTCATTTACTCTGTTTGCTTCTTTCAGTCCATTTATCTCTGATTTATCAGCTCGCTGCTCTTAAATCATCAGACCTTTGTTGTCGCCGCTTCGCTCCTCATGACTCCTCTGACACGACTCCATCATCTGACCGCGGTTTATATTTAATCATCTGTTCTTTTACTCCAAGTCTATCATCTATTTGCTGTCTGTGCTGATCCATCCCGCTTGTTTATCTATTTCATGTTGTCATCAGTACTTTCTTGTTCTTATTACTCAAATTATTCTGAATTCCTCTAATGACCCTTTTTGTCTCTAATTTTGTCACTCTTGGCTTTCTTTTTGTGACTCATTTTTGGTCTCAGTGACACAAAAAAACAACAAAAAAAACCACCAAGATTTAGGTCGTGTTTGTGAGTATTTATAGGGGAGATTGGAAACTTGCTGCAACCCATTTTGTCCAAATAATCCTCAAGTGAATGAAACATGAATATAATTATTTAACTGCTCCAAATTTGGCCAGAACTTCGATTTTCTAGAATCATATACAGTCACAGGACCCTTTATTGGTACATCTGTTCATCTAGACTTTACCACAAAAAGCTAGGCGGCCAATCACACGATAGCAACTCAGTTCATTAAGGCGTTTAAACATGGTTGAGACATCCTGATGAAGCATCAGAGTGGGGTAGAAAGGTGATTTAATGAATGTGGAATGGCTGTTGGCACAAGACGTAAGTCAGACTACTCGTGCTTTTTTTTAACCACGTTATGTTATCTTCTACTATTATCGTATTATCGTCTTCTTCTCATAAACAGAGACTTTGTTTTGTTGACCTACTTACAAGCACATCCGCGGTGGTTTGCACATGAACCCTGCAGTTTACTTTCATGTGTATTTCTTCCAAAAATTACATAAAGTGCTAATCTTAGTCTAAAAACAGATAATGTAACATAACTGGGTAAAAAACCAAGCACACAGTATCACGTAAAGTTGCCTAAGAGTTTATCTGATGACTGTAGGTAGATGCAGGCTAACGCTACCCACTGACTCCCAGTGTTTGAGCTAAGCTAACTAGCAGTGGGTGAGCTCTGCCCGTCTCTTCCTTGTTACTGCACGCACAGTCAAAAGCACGGAGTCTATCTTCTTGTCATGAACTCGGGAGTGAGGCAAGACACGAAAACATTTGAATATGTTGGCATATCCGTTTAAAGTTTACTAAAATCCCTTCACCACAAAAACGCCCCAGCTCTTCTTCATGGACCCCTCGCTGCTGTACCTAAAGAAACTGAATCCCACATGGAAGCAGAAAAAAACACCCGACTGTAGCTTGAGTTTTACCTCAAACTTGGAAAATAAAATAAATTCTAGGTGACAGCAGGTGCAGCACTGTCCAAAATAACAGTCTTTCATCTCGTGAACTCTTCCAGGGTTTATGCAGCTTTCTCCACATTACTGTTGGCATCCACTTATTGAAACTCTCTTCACCTCACCCTCACCTCTTCCTCTGGAGTCTGAGTTTCCCCTCCTCATCCTCATTGCTCTCTTTCAGCTCCTCCTGCAGGTTTACTTTCTCTTCCGGCTCCTCCTGCAGGTTCACTCTCTCTGTTTCCGCCAGATCTCTCCCCTGAGCAGCCGTCTCATTCATCTGAACACCGCCTCCCTTTGGACTTCCTCTTACATCCATCTGCACTGGGCTGCTGGAGAGAGAGGGAGAGGAAGAAGAAGAGAGAAATAAGAGATTACCTTTTTATCCTCATCTCCTGAGGGTCTTCATATGTACCCCTGCATTAAGTGCAGAGTGAGTATGACTGGTTCTGACAGACACGATGAATAATCAATGGATTAACTGAGAGCCTATGTGTTTAAGAGTCATCTACATTGAAGACGGGACTCAGCTCGTTGGATTAATTATATATACATTTACTTTTGAAAGTGTGGGGCTTCCATTGGACTGGTTGTTGTATAGTGTCACATCACTTTCTAGCTGACAGGACGTTGAGGTAAAACATCTACAGTTTAAGGAAGCCATGCCCTAAAGCAAAACTTAACTTTATTTACATAGCACTTTTCATATATAAAAAAAATGCAGCCCGAGTTCTTAAAGGGATACACCAACTTTTATTTTATTTTTTGTGTCTTGCCTCACTCCTGAGTCCATGACAAGCGGGTAGATACCATTCTTTTGACTGTGTGTGCAGTAACAAGGAAGAGACAGGCAGAGCTTGCCCACTGCTAATTAGCTTAGCTCAAACAGTGGGATTCAATGAGAAGTGCTAGCCTGCTGCCTACAGTCATCAGATAAACACTTCAGCAACTCTAAATGGTCCTGTGTGACTTGTTTTTTACTGCATAATGTTCCGCTATCTTCTACTATCGTCGTATTATCTTCCTCTACTCATAAACAGAGGCTTTAATTTGTTGACCTACTTCTGCGGTGATTTGTCCTTGAGATGTGATGTTTGCAAATGAGTCAAGTGTTTTGAACAGCTCTATTAAGTGAATGATGAGAACCAATTCACATCTGTGAGTGAGCCATTCGTTTGCAAGCCATTCTTAAATTTGCAGGCAATTATCATTTAACAATGGTGTCTGTCTGCTTGTCATGGACTCGGGAGTGAAGCAAGACACGAAAACAAAAGAAAAGTTGACGTATCCTTTAACAAAGGAATGACAGAAAATAAAAACAGAGATAAACTGTTGTTAACTAAAAAAGACAGGAAGGAAATGAATGAAAATGAATCATTAAAATGGAAAAAATGCAATAAAAATGAGTAAAACAAAATAGCCCAATTCATACTGCCGTCTCCAGAGGTAGTAACAGAAGCCTGATATTGGAGAGAGGGTGGCACGAGGACTCAGGGGGAGACAGGAGCGCCACAAGTGATCGTCCCTGTCTTTCTTTCTCTGCACCATATCGCACGCATCCAGGCTGTATTGCAGAATTGACACAGATGTTATGGCCTCTCAGATTTAACGTGAATGTCTCAAAGTATAATGGGAGGTGGGGTACACCCTGAAATGGTCTCCTGCCAACTCCAGAGCCACATAGAGAGACAGAAGACCATTCATGCTCACACTCATACCTAAGGGCAATTTGGATTCACTAATCAACCTAACGAGCATGTTTTTTGTCTGTGGGAGGAAGCCTGAGCCTGCACATGCAAACTCCACACAGAAAGGCCCCGCCCAACAAGAGGATCTAACCAGCAACCTTCTTGCTGTGAGGTGCATGCACTACCCGCAAGATGTGTTAAAAATAAATAAATAAATAAAACCAAAGATCAAGATATAAGATATAAGATATAAATATAAATAACTAATGCTTTTGAATCAAACCAAATTAAAAGTGAGATGGAAAATGGGGTTTATTTTTAAAAATACAGTTTATAGTTTAGGGACAAAAAACAAAAAGCTCTCTCTTCTGTGTTTGTGGGAAACATGACGAACAGTTAAAAGAGAAGCTTTCAAGGACCTCAGGGATCAGAGAGGAACATTAATGAGGGGTCAAGTCCACTGGGGCCAAACAAAATCATCTGTTTTGGTTTCATTAAACTTTAAAAAGCTCCTCCATGAAAGTATTAACAGAGCTGTTCTCATGCTCCTTTAAAGGCAGTAGATGTGTTTATCATCTGCGTATAGATGATGGGGCACCCTAAGGTCTGGTGCCCCGTCGTAGGAGCATGCATTTGGAGTGAAGTCAGTAAAGACTGATTGACTGAATCTATATTCAGCAGAGATAAATGTGATGAGGACAGATCTGGGCATCCAGGAGTTTGTCTCTATCATAAATTCTTATTGTTAGTCCCTTTGTCTCTGCCTGGATGGATACATCTCTGGATGTATGTATGAGTACATACAAATATATTTATTATATGTATTTGCATGCATGAATATATGTGTCTATAAAATGTGGAGTTTGGCTTCAGCTCTCTTGTAAAGTGCCTTGAGATAACACTTGTTATGAACTGGGGCTATACAAATAAAGATTGACTGATAGATTGAAGTGCGGGTACTTGGACAGGGCACAAGAGTCAAAGACTTTGACCTTTGACCTCCAAAGTCTAATCAGGTCATCCCTGAATCTAGCTAGAAATTTGGTCAAAGGTTAAAGTATAAATATAGATATTTAATATATATAGATACAGTTGAAAGGTAGGTGCTCATATGTACAGGTCCATCACCACATCTTTTGTATATATTGTTGGTTTGTGTTTTTGTTCTCTTTTGTACCTTTTGTATATTTTGTATATGTTTGATGAATACTAAGTCAATTTGTTTTTATTTTTATTCTAAGAAAATGTTGATTGTTTTTGCACCAATTTACAAAATCAGATTCCTTGTATATGCAAATCTTCTTGGCAATAAATACAAATTCTGATTCTGATTCTCAAGAAAATCCAGTAAAGATTTTTTTTTAAGATTTGACCTGTAGGGATGGGCCAAATGGACCAAAGGCTGTCGCTGGCACATGGGTATAAAACAAAACATCGCCAAATTGACACTCACAAAAACAACAATATCCCTCAGAGCATAGGGTCGGGTCATCCTTGACATCCTGGCCCCTGGCTGCTTGATGAGGTCCAGGAGATAGATAAGTGTTAATAATAAAAGACATAAGCTGATATCGACGGTCCCTCGCTTGTTTCCCCCCTCTGCATCAAGGCGACTTTATGTCCCAACTGCTTATTTATTATTTATTTGTGTTCCAGCCTCAATCTGAGCTCTTTCATGTCATTTAACATCTTTTTCCTGATTCTCTTTCTATTTTCCCCCGCTCCCATTTGTGGAGCGATGTTTCACTCTTCAGAAGTTTCTCAAATACTTTAAATTCATTATATTTTCTTCTGTTTGTATTTTATTGATATTCAAAACCACTGAACCCTCAGTTTCTCCAGCCCTGACTTTTATCATGATCCCTCTTCCTTCGCCCTCTGCAGACTCTACATCCATCGTGCCAGCCCAAGCCCTACATCCTCATGCAATATGTATCAGTGCATGTCCTGCAGCATGCATACTCTGAGCATTTACCACAGAACTGGATTTACCTATAGATCAGGACAGAATGACGTATGCTGCATGTTTCCAGAGCGTGTGGAGGCAAATGGAAGAGGTTTAAAGGAGCTGTGGGTGAGGCAGTGAAGGGAGAACTTACTAAAACTGAAATATGAAGTAAATGTTGTGAAAATAGTTCTGCTGTAAGTAGATTAATGCATAATGTATAATTCCCACATATGTTACTGATTAATATTTTATTTGTTACCTGTGAGGGAACAAAAAGCTCAATTTTCCCAATGACTTTGAACACATCATGAGTTTAAAAAGTGGAACACTTCTACATTTTCTCCTTATATTTTCATATGAACTTCTCTTTTTATGTACTTTTTCGCTTTGCAGTTTGAGTTTTAATGATGGAGCAGAGCTTAACGGTGCTCCTACCCTTCTGGCAGCATTTCACTCATTAATATGTGTTGTCATGGCAACAATTACCAAACTGTGGCCATCATGGCTGCACTCATCATGGTAGGTACATCCTGGTTGAATGTAAAACTGTACATATTGTTTCTTTAGTTCAACTCAAAGAAATAATTAACAAAAATGTGCAATCTATGATGAGGCTGTTCAGTAAGCTGATGATGAAATGACACTAGCATGAATGCCACTAGCCATTAGTGTAACATTTTTATCTCTTTGTTTCTTTTTTACCTGTGTGACCAAGTATGGCCAAGATGTGGAGGCCTTAACACTTATAACACATTTAAGTTGTTGTGAATGTTGAAAACAGCATGCAATCATTGTACGTTGTTTTAAGTTCTGCCTCTTCCCTCTGCACGGAAGCAGAGCTGATCAAAAACCTGCCAGCCTGTCCTATTTGTGATAATTTACCGTCCTCCAGGCCCTTATTCTGAATTCTTATCAGAATTTTCTGAGTTCGTATCAAACTTGGTTCTTAGCTCTGATAAAATACTTATTGTAGGTGATTTTAATATTCATGTTGACAAAGAAAGTGATAGCCTTAGCTCAGCTTTTATGTCCTTAATAGACTCTGTTGGTTTTATTCAGGCTGTTCGCGAAGCTACTCATCATTTCAATCACACTCTTGATTTGGTTCTAGCATATGGCCTTGATGTTGGTAGACTAAAAGTTTTTCCTGAGAATCCTTTATTATCCGATCACTTCTTAGTAACTTTTAGCATCTTCTTAGAGGATTTTGTGTTTTGTAACAAAATTGTGAAGAGTAGAAATCTGTCCAATGGTGCCGTGGCTAAATTTAAAGAAGCGATTCCTGCTGCCTTAAACTCAATAACTTGGCCAACTGATAACTGTGATATTAGCTATAGCCCCTCTCAGCTGGATCAGCTTGTTGACGACTCTGCCAGTCTACTAAGATCCACTTTGGACTCAATTGCGCCACTGAGACAAAAAACTATTAAACGTCAGAGGGCAGCTCCTTGGTTTACTCCTGAAACTCGTGAACTTAAACAAGCATCCTGTAAATTAGAGAGAATATGGCGCTCCAATAAGAGGGAGGAGTCACGTATACTTTGGCGGGAAAGTCACAATAACTACATGACAGCCTTACGACATGCTCGAGCTGCCTACTACTCCTCACTAATTGAAGAAAATAAAAACAACCCTAGGTACCTTTTCAGCACTGTAGCCAGGCTGACACAGAGTCAGAGCTCTGTGGAGACTGTGATTCCTCTAGCTCTTAGCTGTGAGGACTTTATGAGCTTTTTTAATGATAAAATTCTTAAAATTAGAGATAAAATTAGCAACTCCCTGCTTTCACCTGAACCTACCGTACCATTACTTGTAGTCAGAGCTGCGTTAGATCATTTTTCTACAATTAGCCTTCAGGAGCTAAATTCTCTTGTCTCCTCCTCCAAACCATCTACCTGCCTTTTAGACCCGATCCCAACTAAACTGTTCAAGGAGGTCTTTCCCCTAGTTTGTCCATCCCTGCTGGAGACAATAAATATATCTCTATCAACAGGCTACATGCCACAGTCTTTTAAAGTAGCTGTAATCAAACCTCTCCTTAAAAAACCTAACCTCGATTCGGGAACATTGGCTAACTACAGGCCTATATCAAACCTTCCATTTACTTCAAAGATCCTGGAGAAAGTAGTGGCTACTCAGCTATGTGACGTCCTTCAAGACAACAGCCTTTTTGAGGCCTTTCAGTCAGGATTTAGAGCTCATCACAGCACAGAGACTGCTCTAGTTAAAGTAACTAACGACCTACTCTCAGCTTCAGATGAGGGACTTCTCTCAGTACTTGTTTTATTAGATCTTAGTGCGGTTTTTGACACCATTGATCATGATGTTCTTATACAGAGATTAGAGGTATTACTCGGGTTTACAGGGACTGCCTTAAATTGGTTTAAGTCCTACTTATCTGATAGATACCAGTTTGTACACGTGAACAACAAGTCCTCTGTGTACACTAAAGTAAGTTACGGAGTTCCTCAAGGCTCTGTGCTAGGTCCAATTCTCTTCTCCATTTATATGCTTCCCCTCGGTGATATCATGAGGAAATACTCCGTTAATTTTCATTGCTATGCTGATGATACTCAGCTGTATGTATCGATGAAGCCAGGTGAGACAAATCAGTTATCTAAACTAGATGCGTGTCTAAAGGACATTAGGACATGGATGGCCCAAAATTTTCTTCTCCTTAACTCAGACAAGACAGAGATCATTGTGCTGGGCCCTCGACACCTTAGAGAAACCTTTTCTAATGATTTAACTGCCCTAGATGGCATAAGCCTGACGCCAAGCACAACTGTTAGAAATCTTGGGGTTCTATTCGATCAGGATCTATCCTTTAACTGTCACATAAAGCAAATCTCAAAAACAGCCTTTTTTCATCTTCGTAACATCGCTAAAATTAGGCCTATCCTGTCCCAGAGCGATGCTGAAAAGCTTGTCCATGCTTTTGTTACCTCTAGACTGGACTACTGTAATTCTATTCTTTCAGGCTGTCCCAGTAAGTCGCTTAAGACGCTTCAGCTGGTCCAAAATGCTGCAGCACGTGTGCTGACTAGAACTAGGAGAAGAGACCATATTACTCCAGTATTAGCCTCTCTGCACTGGCTTCCCATTAAATATAGAATAGAATTCAAGATTCTTCTTCTCACCTATAAAGCTCTCAGTGGACAGGCACCAGTTTACCTCAAAGAGCTTGTAGTGCCGTACAACCCCTCTAGAACATTACGCTCCCAAAATGCTGGCCTGCTCGTGGTTCCATCAGTCTCTAGAAGTAGTCTGGGAGGTAGAGCCTTCAGTTATCAGGCTCCTCTTCTCTGGAACCATTTACCGACCACGGTTCGGGAGGCAGACACCCTCTCTACCTTTAAGGCTAGACTTAAAACATTCCTCTTTGATAAAGCTTTCAGTTAGGGACCAGCTCATAGTCCATAGTTTAGACACATAGTTAAGATGCAATAGGCTTAGACTGCCGGGGGGATCTGGCACACTGGGCTCTATCCCTCTCTCTCTCACACTCTCTCTCCATATCTGCCTCTGCCCCTTTCTGTTTGCTCCTGTACTCGTCTCTGGCTCTTGTCTTTTAGGTTGCCTGGGATCATGGGTGGAGACTGCCTGCTGCTGTGGAGTCACGAAGCCTCAATAACTACAATTACAGACATAACACATATTTGGCCATCTCATTCCAGTTCATAATCATTATAGCTGTTAATGTAGATATTAACATGATCTTTCTATCCATGGTTGATACATCTATAGTAACTATCTCTAGCTCCACATGGACATGAGATCCCTCCTGAGAATGAGGTGTCACATCTCAAGAGGTCTACCATTAATACATTTATACTTAACGGAGACAAATATGGTAGGGATGCACTTGTGGTCTGGGCACCCATGAGTTCATCACTACCATAAATTCTTACTTCCAGTAAGACTTTTATTGATTATACTTCTATAAATTTTTTCACCACAACCACACAGACATGAGGACCCTCCTCTAATAAATTTGTTTGCAGCAGAAACAAATTTGACGACGACAGGTCTATGATTGGTCCATTGATCTGTCACTAGCTTTAGTTCTTACTTTAGTCCACTTGTCTCCACTTACCTCCCTCCCTTTGCCCACACACCCAACACAGCATCGTGTGGATTTGCTGTTCATCATGAGACTGGGGTCCACATTCAAGATTTCCTGCTGCTTAACAGAAGGTTTTTTCTTGCCGCCATGATGGAGGGATTCATGATTGGCTATATGGATTCATGTTGGGTGTTGGATGTATATATTTGTATATATATGTATATGTGTATTTTTATATGTATATATGTATCTATGCATATATGTGTATCCATAATATGAAGAGCTTTGTGCTCTATTTTAAAGTGTCTTGAGATAACACTTGTTATGAATTGGCGCTATACAAATAAAGATTGATTGATTGATTGATTGATCTCCATCACTGTGCCTAATGTTCAGGCTACTGCCATGGACCTCATACATCTCCATAACCTTGCAGTGCAGCTGCATCCACTTGAATTAATGTTTGTAATTAGGTAGATCCACCTTGCCAAACTCTGCTGCTCATTGTAAATAAGGCTTTCCAACGATATAAAATACAATACCTGTTGATATTATTAAAGGAGAGAAACAATAGACTGAAAAAACCTTTTCAAAAACATTTTGAGGAGTATATATTGAATGATCCCTCTGGTATGTCAGGTTAACATCTCCACCCCAGAGATCCTGAACGATCCCTTTAAGGCTTTTGTTCATTAAATAAGTTTATAACTCAGGGTTCCCACTCTTTTCGAGAAATCATTTTCCAGGACTTTTCCAGGACATTTTCACCCATTACAATATTAGTGTGGGCAATTCTCAGGTTATTCTAGTCTTCTAAAAAAACAACATTAAAGGTTGATGACCAATTTCTCTAGCAAGCTCCACCATATCATACTGAACTTAAGATTCATGCATTTCTAACTCTCGGGCATGAACATTGTCTGCTAACTTTCTTTTTAGCCTGGCTTTTATGTAGTGTTTTACTATTAAAAATTTATGGTTTATTCTTATTTTCTATCTTTATTTGCTCTGCCTTTTTAAAAATAGATTTTATTGATTTACTGTTTAATTAGCCTAAATTTTATTTTGCCATTTTTATTATTTATTTTTGTCACCATTGTTTTGAGTTTTTATATTTTAACGTAGACTCTTAACTTCCACTATTTTATCTACTCATATTTTATGTCTCAGTGTCCATTTGTTACCAAGTACATTTTTACTTCATTTCCTATGTTTGATTTTTGGTCACTGACAAGATAGAAGGAAGACAAATAATTTTCCAGGACAATTCAATCTTTTCCAGAACATTTTACGTTTTCCCTCATTTTCCATATGTTTTGCATGACAGGAAAATTGGTGAATCATTTTCCAGGTTTTCCAGGTTTTCCAGGACGTGTGGGAACCCTGTAAATGATAAAAATGTTTGGGTTTTTTTACCTCTGAGGATAAAACACATGACTCTGTATTGAACCTTTTGGACTTTTGAATTGCTTTAAAGTTTTCCCCTTTGTCCTCTACCAGGAGTTTATAATCCATCCATCCATCCATCCATCCATCCATCCATCCACTTCAGGGTTGCGGGGGACTGAAGTCTATCCCAGCTAACATTAGGCGAGAAGCGGGTACACCCTGAACCAGTCGCTAGCCAATCGCAGGGCCATATAGAAAGACAGAAGACCATTCACGCTCACACTAATACCTAAGGGCAATTTAGAGTTACCAGTTAACCTAACAAACATTTTTTTGGTCTATGGGAGGAAGCTGGAGTGCTTGGAGAGAACCCACACATGCACGGGGAGAACATGCAAACTCCACACAGAAAGGCCCCGACCAACGCAGGGACTGAACCCTCTTACTGTGAGGCATGTGCACCACCAGCTGCGCCACAGTGTCTCCTCAGCTTACAATCACAGTATTGTAAATTATATTTCCTTCATTCATGAGGTATTAATGTTGGATAAAGAAATAATTTACTTTAGCAGGCTTGGGTTTGTGCTGCTCTTTTCCTGGTAACATCACAATTCTCCATCCCACCTGACATTTATCAAACATCTAACATGCCTCAGAGCCTTTCCATGTACAAAACCATGTCCAAGATTCAATCTCAGATTGCTTTAACACTCAGACGAACAGTAAACCTGTGAGATTATTGTTATCAAACAGCAAGGCCTCGACATTCTCACACACGTGTTCACATGAGTGAGGTCTGTAGATGGAGCAGACAACGACATGACAGCTGACGTTCTGTTCCTCGTGTCCTTTCTGTGGCTCCACGTCTCCTGTAGTTTGGACATAAAAATCTGAACGTGTAAACATCGCTCTGTTATTCTGTCCATGTCTAATTTCTCTCTCTCTGGAGGACAGAGCAGAGGGGTCCGCAGGGGAACCCGTCCTAACCTGAGGATTTCACATCAAAGAGAAACCTGACTGACAACACGCAGCTCTGACCACCAGCGTCCTGCTCTCCCAGGTGACGCCAGCTGCTGCCTCTGCACGCGTGTGTTTATCAGCATGTATGATGTGTGCAGTGAGATTCGGTCATTCGGGGATTCTCTTTTTAGCTACACAGAAACCTACAGAATTTATTTTAACGTCAATGCTGAAGTTTGTAGGCTAGTTGAAAACAAAATGTGAAACACTTTTAATGAACTTAAACAAATTTACATTTTGAGAAACAAAATGAAATTGGTAAAAAAAAAAAAATCACTTAATTCACTGCAGAAAACAATTTTACAAAAATTAAATCACTTTCATAAAACCCAAACAAATGTACATATCTGGATACGAAATCACCTTAGCAATCATTTTTACTGAACTCAAAACATAATTACATTCTTGGAAACAAAGATTGTGAACAAAACTTTTACATTCACAGAAAAACTGACATTTCAATAAACAACTTTACATTTCAGAAAACATTCTAAAACAAGAAAAACTTCAGAACTGAAATAAATTTATGTTTTGGGAACAAAATTATATCAGCAAAAAAGTTTTTTAAACATTAAACTTAAATTTACAACAAAGAGAACACTATTCCAGACTCTAACATATAAAACCCATATATAAATCTGATATATATTTTCATTCATTCATTTTCTATAACCACTTATCCCTATCTGTGTCGCAGTGGGGCTGGAGCCTATCCCATGTCATTGAGCGAGAGGCAGGGTATACCCTAAATACCAAGGGCTCAAAGAAGAGCTAGAGAAAGCCTGGAAGGAGTAGGCAGCAGTAGTATCGTGGTCACAGGAGCACTCAGGGCAGTGACCCCCACACTGGAGAAGTGGCTCTACCTGGAGAAACATCAGACATCTCACTCCAGAAGATTGCAGTCCTCGATGCTTTTTATTGTTTTTTTCTGCCTTAGCTCTTCTGCTTCAGCTTCTGTCTCTTTGTCAAAGCACTCTGTAAACTTCTGTGCTGTACAATTAAAGGTATTACCATCATCATTGATAGGAAGGTTTATTGTTGTGTAATTGGATTTCCACAGACTATATTTCTTCTCTATTTCTCCACTCAGGTCTTCCTCATTGAGCACTTTCCTCTGTTTTCTTTGTTGATGTTTTTCTGGACACAGCAGTCCACCTATCTCTCAGTTCCCACTCCCTCCGATAAGAGCTTGTTTCCTCTCTCGTCCTCTCAGCTCTTTCATTAGCAGCCGTGTCTTCGATCTGAGTGAAGAGGCTCTAAATCTACCGTCTCACAGGCTGATACGACTCTGGCCAAACACACACACTCTCGGAGTGGCACAGAAACACACACAGCAGACGTCAGTAAAAGAACACATTGATTCAGACAGGATGATATTTCCCATCATACACCTCTGCCTACCCTGTGTGTAAACAGTGCAGGAGGATTTTCTCGAGGGACAGAGGAGATTTATCATTGCTTTGAGCTGTAAACAAAGTGGAAACAGAACATCTCTGTAACTTCTGGAACATGGAGAGCAGAAACTAACCTGATGTGACCCTTTGAATGTAAAAAGTTGGACAAACTAGTTCAACCTGGATTATTACTTCATAATGAGAGGTTATTTTTCATGGTATGCAGAATAATCCTAACTGTGGGACATCTTTATCCCCTCATTTACCATGGACACATTCACCCTGGAAAAAGCAAGCTAAACCACAGCAGCAGTAAGTGGCAGTGTAGCTCAGTCTGTAAGGACTTGAGCTGGAAACAGGAGGACGGACGGTTTAAGTCCTAATCGAATTATGATTGGAGGCTGGTTTGGTAGCTGGGCAGAAGCCAGCTGTCCTCCTGGGACGCTGTGACAGTTGCTCACACAGCTGAAAGGGGTTAGTTGGGATTTCCTCTGACTGGACCAGCCTGATTCAATGCCTGTAATCAGGCTGGTCCATCTTTTCAAGCTCCAATCGATCACCATTGTGTTTGGCCCGAAGCAGCATGGCCCAATCAGCTTCCTTCAGAGCAGGAAGAGACTGCACTTATAGAGATTAGCATAGATGCTAACAGCATCAGTAGCAGTTTTATCAGATTGTGAACACATTTCTTTATTAAATGAAAACAACACAACAAACTTCTCTGTATTAAGGCCATTTTAGCTCCTCTTCCAACATGTTTTGAGGAGAGCTTGATATGCAAAGTGGGTCACGCTCTGTAACATAGTAGCACTCGCCTACCACATTATCTGATTGGCCTGTCTGAATGTTGATTGATGGAACAATTGTTCAGTCCCCTGCCGGATTTGCTTCTGAAAGGTTCTGCCCTCCCCAAATACTTTCCTGCACCCATAAATTTGATCACACATAAACACAAAAAATGAAGTTGCTGGTCGTGCAGAAGTGCCATATTTGCAAATTGCCAACCTGGTCAGTGTTCCCATACCTTACCTGACCTGATGCATATATAAATAATCATGATGAAAGAATCAACTAGAAAAGCACTCAGAGAGTGCAGACCTCCACCAAGCAGCTTCAGTCCACTTTGGCGAAAATGGTCCTATCTGGCAATGTTACAGAATCCTTTAAAAAATTCCTGGATCCAGACGGTGATCCGGATCACCCCCAAAATTTAATCAGTTCTTCCATATCCCATTTCCGACAATTCTTGAAAATTTCATCCAAATCCGTTCAAAACTTTTTAAGTTATTTTGAATACAAACAAACAAACAAACAGACAGATAAACGCCGGCAAAAACATAACCTCCTTGGCGGAGGTAATAAAATTGAAGTAATAATAATAATAATTTTGATATTACTGTTAATTAACACAAGCTAACCCAAACCGGAAGTGTGAATTCAATAGAAGAGACAGATTCGAAAAACAAGGGAGTGATTTTCATGACAGGAAGAAAAAGAAGTGGGATAAGCTCAACGCCACAATGTTCTGTTGGGCCTGTGGTTGGCAGTGGGGTGAGAAGCAAGATAAGTTGTCTTCTTTCAGTTTGGTTTTTATTTTTGGCTAGATTTAAAACAAAACTAAACACTGGCTTTTGTACTTTGTCCTCTGCCCCATACAGTTTATTACACAGGAACTCTGCAAACCTACGTCACCCCCTACAGTATTAAAAAAATATAACCGCTCAGCAGCAGATGTATCTTGGGATTGTGAAATATGGTAGGCATCTGTATCATGCTATTTTCTACAAAACAGCCTCTTGGACCCATGTTGTAACTTCAACAGGGAGTCAGACAGTTGGAATTTTCCAGAAAATTTAGGACAATGACTTAAAAATACTTGGTTGCTATTCTAATGAGCTCGTCCTACAACTTTTATTCGATTGACTTCACCTTTGAAGCATTCAAGTCCATCAAACACAGCTAAAAGCCACATTTTATTCCAAACATGAAAATCATTGTGCTTTTTGTTGGTCTTATTCTGCTTGAGCGCTTGTGCTTTGTCTTCTGAATATAAATTACAAAGCATTCTGCAAACCTACGTCATCCCCTACAGTATTAAAAATATCAGCCCTAGCAGCACGATCTTCTTAGGATTTCATAATTTGATAGGCCTCTGTATCATGCTATTATCTATAAAAAAGCCTCTAGGACCCATGTTGTAACTCCAACAGGAAGTCGGTCATTTTGAATTTTCCAGAAAAGTTGGTACAATGATTTACAAACACTTGGCTGCTATTCTAACCAACATGTCTTTAAGCTTTTATCTGACTGACGTCACCTTTTAAGCATTGAAGTCCATCAGACAATCCACTCTCAACACAGCTTAAACCCACACTTTATCTTCAACATAAAAAAAACAGTCAAAAGTCACTTAGGAAACAGATTAGAAAGAACCCAAGACAAGAAGAGGAACCACCAAATGGATTTTTTTACTGCAGAATAGCTTCAATGTAAATAATGACTTTGGTGCTAAATAAGGGTGAATTTATAAGAAGCAACCTGCTAACGCTAACACACGAACAACATGCCGACCCCGGCCTGGCTTCGAACAGGGTCCCTCATTTTACAGATATCAGAGATTCAGGACAGGGTCCATGTCGCGGAGCAGCAGATTGACCTCCTGCAGAGGTGTGCATGCTGAGATGTGGAAATAATCTGAAGTACAGTGAAGTGCGACTTCAAGAGAGGAGGTCAAGTGAGTTGAAGAGATGAGCAGTAGAAGAGAAGAGCTGAAAATCTCGGTTTCACGCTTTGTACTCGACAGCGAGGCTTCACTTGTGGGAGTAATTAGCACCACAGCTTTTCTTTTGAAGTGAACTCGAAGAAACCGTCGAGGAGAAAGCTGCTGCGGCATGCAAGGGCCACACAGTCATCCAAGATGAAGAGACGGGGATAAAGAGCAAACCTGGAGGTGATGGTTGGTCTCTGAATCGTATAAGCTCACACAAGGCAGGACATTAAAAAAGGATGAATCTGATTCTGTGCAGCTGGAGCAGAGAGAGTCAAAGAAGTCATGATAATATATTCCAAAAGAGTTTTAGTGAGATGAAACAGAGCAGCTGAATTATGACAAAAGAGAGAAACTGCCAATAATTCACAAACTTGATCTACATTTTTAATAAGGAGGACCTCTGATCAGAAGTATTTACATCGTTCTGATGCAAATCCCAATCTGAGTGTTACCATAAAGGAGTTCAAGTCAGTTTAAAAATTATCTGGAGATGTGAGGCCAAACATTTTATAATGTAGTCTCATTAATCATGCTCATTATGGCAAGAAAAGTAGTTCTGTTTTAAGATAAGATAAGATAAGATAAAATAAGATAAGATAAGACAGAACTTAATTTATTCCTTGTAAGGACTCCTTCAGGGAAACTGAATTCCAGCAGCATTGTACAGTACACAGTCATAAAAGAACACAGGATATCAAGAAGTGATAAAAGAGAAAAAAACAATAAGCAGATTATATACATATATATATATGTATATATATATATATATATATATATGTGTGTGTGTGTGTGTGTGTGTGTGTGTGTGTGTTTAGATGTATTAATTAATCTAAATAATAAACACATAATAAAAATTAAAAAATAAAGTATAAGCCATTATAAACTTCAATGTTTTTTTGTGACACCAGTCTAGATCAGATCAGCACCAAAATGTAATGGCTTCTTCCTTGGACCAAACCACACCTCTGGTAAAATTTTCATGTAAATCTATCCAGTAGTTTTTGAGAAATCTTGCTAACAGACAAACAGACAACAGACAGACCCTGGTGAAAACATAACCTCCTTGGTGGAGGTAAAAACACGGCTACTGACTGTAGTACTACTACTATAAACAACTAAAATCTAGGAAAAGACACCCCTGATTTCCACATTGTCCAACCATTAGCCTGTAAGCACCATGCACTCCGCAGCAAATTGCCTGTTTCTTCAGTTAGTCCGTTTCCACAGCCTGTGCCTCACTCCATCTGCAGTAAATTAGTGACAAAGTAGTAACAAGACAAAGAAGCTTGCAAATGGAAAAGTAAGTTATTGTAAATGTCCTGAATATAATGTGTAATCATCCATCGATCCATCGATCCATCATCTATCCAGCTTGTCCCTTCCAGGGTCACGGGGGGGGCTGAAGCCTGTCCCAGCTGACAAAGGGCAAGAGGCAGAGTACACTCTTTAAGTGCAGCCAATCATAGGGCCTTATAGAGAGACAGACAACCATTCATGTTCACACTCACACCTGATTCCAGGTGACTGAATGAGCATGCGTTTGGTCTGTGGGAGGAAGCTAGAGAGCCCGGAGAGAACCCGCATATGCACGGGGAAAACAAAACTCCCCACAGAGAGGCCCTGACCCAGACGGAGATCACCAGTCATAGCTTAGAGCTGGCTGTCACTGTGTCTGAAACCCTGAACTATCCCTTTAATGTTCATTCATGGAAGCTTGTCTACGCTGGCTCTTATTTACACTCGGCTCCGGGCGTCTTTCCTTTTTTCAGATTTCGCTTTTACTAATCTAACTGTTGGTTTTTAAAAGTCTCTTCACTTCACCTGGAGGGTTCAAATCTAATCATACTGTAACGGATTTCATGTTTTAAGTGTTTCTAAAAGCCCGACATGTCCCCCAGTTACCCTCCCACGCTGACGTGGATTCTGTCCAGGTCATTGTTTAGGTTTAATTAGACTGAGTGGAGTCACGTCCAGGTCTGGAGGTGTTTCTGTTGAGAGGAAAGAGAAGAAATTGGTGCTAATTTGCATATTTTGCTCCCAAATACATTTAGTTGGTCTCATCTGTTCATGTTTGTGGAAATAACAGACTGCACAGATGACAATGATGGCCTGAAGATGCCAACTAATCAGGACATGGGCCTTTCAAGTCCTCCACAAAGAGCAGAAACACAATTTGTTTGTTTCCCAACAGGCTCAGACTCCCGATTGTGATTCTGGCACTTTTTAAACTTCCATGTTTTGTCTGAAAATGACCAGAGGAAACTTTGTCTTTCCTGAAATCTATTCAAACTGTGCTTTGAGTAATAACCTTTTTCTCTTGATGCAGAAACAACTAAATTTAAAAAGAGACCCAAACCAAAAATGAAATTATTCTACTCTAAGGATTTATCTCTGAATCTATGCAGAAATGTATTATTTTTCTGAAGAATTAACTCAATAACAAAAACTAGAACAATTGTATATCTGTTTCTACCCCCTCCTCCCTTCTATATCTGTGGAGTCATGATCTGCCATGGACGTGCTATTTACCTTTTCATTTCATCTAACAGCATTTCAAAAACATCTTGTAATACAGCTAAAAGTGACTGACAGGGGTGCATCTTAAAGGGATATTTCAGTATTTTTAAAGTTGGGCGGTATCAGGTACTTGACAATAGTCAGTGAAGAGGCAGAAATTACTACCATTTTAAGTTTTTCTGCCAAAATCTTCTGCAATATTTGCTGCACAGATTTTACTGTACAGAAAGAAATGTTTATAATCACTGTGGGCCCTAATTTCCTGGCGCAACTCAGGGTGGCGCAGCCTGCCGAGATGGGTGTGGCGGCAGGTGCGCTGAAAGCTCACCAGCTCCAACGTGGTCTATTCTCGGCGCAGGCGAGGCGCACCCCATGCAGTGGTAATTTAGCTGACAGGTGCACAGTGCGCACACGTCACCAAAACCTCAAAGGCAGGTATCCAGAGTGTCAGGCACATTTCAATGCAATAAACAATCACAGCAACCGCTATTTCATGTAACTGTCTGAACCAGCACATACATTTGTATCGATATTATTTGTCCCGTCACATCTGATGTCAGATCAGAGACGTTTGTCATAATGGAAACTCAACCTGACGGCAGCTGGAAGAGTGACGCAAACTAACGAGTTCACATCTCTCAGCCAACCACAAACAGCCACATCATCCGATACGGAGTATCCGTTTTCTCTCATCTCATGAAACTCAAAAGAAAAGAAAAAAGAGAGAGACGCTCGCTGAATAAATGTAAGTCACTCGGTGTCTTCAGGACTTACCTGTGATTGCATCGTGGCCTCCGATGCGCAGCCCGGTGGCTCCTGCGCTCTCCCAGTTGCTGCAAAAGTGACAGCAGCGCTGACCTTCTTCGCCACCGAGGTGAAATTGTCACTGTGCCTCGCCTGCAGCGATTTTAAAGGCGAGGAGAGGCGTTCATTTGATTGGTGAAGATCACACTCGGCTGTGTTAAACCCACTCACGCCTCCTCTCTTCCCTCTCTGCTACTTGCGCCAGTGGGAGGGACGGAGGCGTGGGTGCGCCTCCCTGCGCCGGACTGCGCCGTGCACGAAACTTGCAAAATGCCCTGGACACACCCCGTTGGCGTGGTGCAGGCGCGGCGCAGGGCAGGTGCGCCCCGCCTGCACCTGGTCTACGAAATTAGAGCCCTGTATCTCAATTGTCATATACAAGCAAACAAATATGCTCAAAGCTCATACCATTCACCATTAAGACTCAACTCGTTTGCAAACGTCACATCTCTAGTGCAAACCACCACGGAAGTAGGTCAACAAAATAAAGCCTCAGTTTAGAAGCAGAAGAAGATAATCAGATGATAGTCGAAGATACAGTAACTTAGCATAGCGCAGTACAAAAACGAGTAACAACAAGCGCACAGGACTGTTTGGAGTTGCTGAAGAGTTTATCTGATGACTGTAGGCAGAGGCAGGCTAACACTACCCACTGACTCCCAGTGTTTGAGCTAAGCTAATTAGCGGTGGGCGAGTTTGCCCGTCTCTTCCTTGTTACTGCTCGAAAGAATGGTGTCTATCTGCTTGACATAGATTCATGTGTGAGGCAACCATGAAAATAAGTGTTGGCGTATCCCTTTTATGTCAGAACTTAAAATTCAAAATATTAATTTGTTTTTTACTTTTATTTATTTGTTTTTTTCCCCCGTTTTTCCCTGCTCTTGCTCACTTGATATCGGATAAGAAAACCTACCTCCCCAGTTGTGCATTACATCAACCACAATCTATTGAAACCTTTCCTATATGTGTCTATATTTTGTCTGTCTGTAACTATTAATTACTCTTTTGTTTTATTTTTCTTTATCTGTTGTCTCTCTCGTATCACTGTTAATGTTCTTATTTCACAAATGCAATTAAAAAAAAAGAAGAACTGAAGCGGGAAAAGAAAAATAGAAAGTTTGAAGGTGGAGTAACAAATTGTCTGTCTTTTACCCCTCGGTTGTGTGTGCAGTGTTGGTTTGTCGTGTGTGCATCCTGACATGAGGCTCTCTCTGGATAAGCAGCACTGATGCCTGCAGAGCAGATTTTCCTCTGAGGGTTTGACGGTCACATTCAGGCTGAAGATGAAAGTAAATGAAATAAATTACAGCCTGATCACATTATAACTGCAGCCAAACTGAGCCCAGGCTACCGTGTGTGTGAGACAGCGAGGGAGAGGGAGAGCTGGCAGCTTTCGGGCATCTGGTTGGCACAGCTCGTGCCCAGCTGGTGACAGGTGCGCCTTGTTAGCGCTCACACACACAAATTACAATCCTGGCTGACCATCATCACGGTTCAGTCTGCTCGGAGGATGGATGCTGTGGCTGCTGGAGGGATGTAAAGATGTGTGTTGGTCACTGAAGTGAGAAGATAAATGTGTGTATTTCTGAGCCAGCGCTCCTTTAGATGTCCTGAGGAAAAGCATCAAGTCAAGGTCAGACTTTGTGAGCATGATGATAGACATGTGTAAGGTACGTAGGGTCTTGAGACCTGTAGACCCCCAAAATTGATGGTTTTGCCCTGTCTTACTTTGACTCACGTGAGATTTCAGGCTTGGAGGACTAGATTCTAGATCAGTGGTGGGACAGAATGGTTATGTGTGTGGTGTACAGTGTTGAGATTATCGGAGCACACCACACAGAGTACAATCAAAAATGTTTAATACCTGATTTTTTATCTTCATGTGTGGGGTCTCTAACAGATGAAAAAATCTCTTCAGATTCAGAAAATCCATGTGTGGACTCCACTTAACTTGTCTCAGATTGGCTTAGGGCTGTTTCAAACTGGAAGCGTTTTACTCGGCGTGCATGTTATCAAGTCAGAGCTTTCAGACAGCGAATCTCGGCTCTCACGCGGAAGATCTCGAGAGCAGGAGATTCGTCAATTTTTTCTCTGCCAGCCACCCTCATTTCTCGGGCCAAAACAAACAAAATAGTAAATTTAGAGCATAGTTATACCTTAATGTAGGTGGTATAAGTCAACAGGGGTAGCATATATCACAGAAAAGATAAAAACCATCAAATAACTCTTCTTGTCAGAGGTCAAGCTTCAGTTTGCCTCTGTGGAGCAACTCCCCTTGTTCTTCAGAATGCTTTCATTCTGCAGGTTTCAGGTCAGTTATGCAATGAATCAGGTTCCTTGTAGGGAGATTTATTGTGGTTCTTCCTAAACTCTCAAACAAAACTCATTATTGAGTTTATATATATGGGTAGATAGAGTTGTGACAGCAAGGAGACAAGCTGAGGGTGTCAGATGTTATTGCTGTGGCAGCACTTGCAAGAGCTTCCAGTGTGAAACGGGTAGAAGGAGCATCAAATGTGACACTTTTGGACAATTTGTGACATTTCATTGGTCGTTAATCCTTCTGAAGCTGTCACATCAGATGGACCTTTCAATATATTTCACTTGTCCATGGACAGAACCTTTCAAAAGCATATCCGGCAGGTGATTGGACAATTGATCTGTCAATCAGTCATTACAGGCCAATCAGATAATGTTGTAGGCAGTGCTACTGCTGCTGTGTACAGTACAAAACGTGAGTTACTTTGTAGGACAAATCTGCAAAAACATGTCAGAAGTGGAGTGAACAAAAATATTGAGAAACGCTTTAAGTGTTGAATTTTGTTCTTCGTTGAAAAAAGAAATGTGGTCCAGTTCTGATAAAACTGCTACTGAAGCTGTTAGCATCTATGCTAATCTCTGTCGTCACGCTTGTAGCTCCCACCTCTTTCTGCTCTGAAGGACTCTGATTGGGCCGTGCAGCACAATCGTTGTAGACTGGAGTTTAGCAAGATGGATCTGCCTGATTACAGATGTTGTATCTGGCGGATCCAGCTTCACTGCAACGTTAGATCATAAAGCTCCTTCTTCGCCTCAAAATCGCGTTTACAAAAGCCTCTCTCTAGCCGCTTTTCAGGCTCTCCCTCAAAACGCGCTGATTCGGACCGAGTACACGTGAGAACCGAGACCACGTGTGCTCTGTCCTCTGATTAGCCAGTTCTGTGAGGGCTGAGCCGGAGAGGGGGCGGAGGGGGTGCCGAGGCCGAGTGGAGGCGTGACATATGGAAGTGCATTGTTTCCTCGCCCCGGCTGTCCCCGGATCGTTGTATAGACTTTGCAGTTAACATTAAACTTTTGTTTGGCCTTTATTACATGTTTAAATTGGCTACTTATGAGATTCGCCAATCGATCATGCACATCTCCATGAATACAGAGGAGTTTTTAAGTAGAGAAAAGCCCACATTAGTTATGTGATTACACACAACAGTGAGTCAAACCGCTAACAATAGCTTCCCATGACTTTCAGCAGCTGAGGGGGATGTGCAGACCTTTTCAAAGACATGTTCATCATAATAATTAAAAGATAGATACTTAAGTAACAAAGGATGAAGCGTCGTTTGTGAGTTCTGCTTTTCGAGCAACTGTGTGGTCGTAAGAGAGCCCCACAGGTCTGAATTTACACAACACAGCTGACGCTAACGCTAACGAGCTTAGCATTGGCTCAACAATATATCATATATTTATTTATGAGTTTAAGTAACAGAGGATGAAGCACCGTTTGTGAGTTTTGCATTATTAAGGTACCCTGTGGTCTTAAAAGAGCTCTACAAGTCTGAATTTACACAACACAGCTGACGCTATAGCTCGACATTACATCATGGCTTTATTTACATTACTTCCTCTGATTACATTACTTACCGCTTGTGGTTCCGGGTCTCTGTGGACAGTCTTTATGGAGGGAACTGCTCCTTGTTTGAGCAGCAGTTAAGATGCAAATCCTGCATCAAACTGCCCTCTGGGGTAAAATGATGAGCACACAGAAACAGCTGAGATAGCGCCTGAACCTGCCCACTGCTTTCTGGTGTCTTCTTTCTTTGGAAGTGAAGATAGTTGTGATTTTGATCCACAACCAAAAAAACACAGATGAAGACCCTTCCCGGACATGTCTTCTCTCAAGTATATAGCTCAGGGAAACAACAGAAAACAAACACTGAAACTAGAACTGAAACTGCTGGTCTTGGAGAGAATATAAACGGCTTGGCTTGGTGGGCATGTCCTAGCTGCAGCTCGGTGGTTCAGGCATTACCGGGGAGGAGCTGCTTTCTCAGGCTCGTCCAGTGAGAAGAGACTGAAAATACCTGATGTCAGGTTGCAGGAAATCTTGCAAAGATCTCGCTATGAGACGTTTTCAGGGGCGGAAATCTCGCTCCCGGATATCGGGGACAGGAGTAGATCTCATGTTGTGGGATTGTGCCGGAAAAGTGGGAACACACAGATCTTTTGAAGATGAAGGGCAGTGATTGTTTTAGCATTTTTAATTTTCTGCAGATTCCATGAGTGATTCTGGCAATAAAACCTGTGCACACTGTCTCCAAATGAATGATCTGACCTGCTGCGAGGACATGTAGAGAAAAAGAAGAGCCATTAAGATGACAGTTTAGGAGTAAAACAACACATCAATGAAGAAAATGTTAATGTAAGGACTGCAGAGGAAAAGGGAAAAACAGATGATGAGATAAAATATTTCGGAAAAGACTCGGACTAATTGATGAGTCCAAGCTTCCATTTTTCTCTGAGAAAATGTGTCTTTTTGGAAAAACACTTTAGACAGAGAGAGGGAAAGAAAAAGAGGAACAGAGAGAGATTTACGAGTGAGAGGAAGCTCCTGATAACACAAACACATAAGCCAATTTAGCACAGTGATAGTGCTGAGGGACTTAAATAAAAGCTCTCCTTAAATGTGACGGATGGGGACGAACTGAGAGGAGAGAGAGAGGGGAGATGACGCACAGAGGAGGTTCAAGAGGAGAGACAGACAACAAGAAAAAGAAAATTCTTAGTTGTTTTGGGTGCTCTAAACTCAACAAATAATCAGCCAGGCAGGCCAAGAAATGAAGAAGGGTCATTTTCCTTTGCTTTACTTGAGTATGAGGTAATGTTTTTGCTGGCGTTTGTCCGTTTGTTAGCAAGATAACTCCTAAATTTATGAAGATGATGATGAAATTTTCGGGAAATATCGATCATGGCACAAGGAACAAGTGATGAGATTTTGGTGGTGATTTAAATCTGGATGTGGATCCAGGAATTTTTGAATATTTTTTTAACATTGCAAAATAGGGCAGTTTTCTGCATTTTCATGTACAACTTAATAAGCTCTCCATGGATTTTCACAGCATTTTCAGGGAATGTTGGTCATGGCACAAGAAAGAAGTGATATGATTTTGGTGGTGATCTGAATCCAGATGCGAATTTTATAAGGATTTGTTGGGACTGCAGGATTTGACAAGTCTCTACATTTTTGTTTGTCCATCTGTTTATGTATCCCTGGGATCTGCTGGTGACCAGTTCAGGGTGTATCCTGCCTCTTTCCCAATGTCAGCTAGGAAAGGCTCCAGCCCCCCATGTCCTAGAAAGGGAAAAGCAGTATAAATAATGGATGGATTTTTTGTGGTTAGGAACAAATGTCTCAGTTTTTGTGTTGCTTAGCCACTTTATGACCTTTCACAGCAGCTGGATCCACCTGATTCAGTGTCTGTAATCAGGCAGGTTCATACTGTTAAGCAATAATCTTCAATTGTGAGTGGTCCAAAGTGAGATGGTCTAATCAGAATTCTTCAGCGCAGGAAGTCATGAAAGATACAAATGTGAAGACGGAAGGAAGTGGCTGTTCGTGCAGAGATAAGCATAGATGCTAACAGCTTCACTAGCAGATTGTGACCACATTTCTTTATTAAATGAAAAACAAATATCAGAACTACAAACTTCTTTATAGTAAGGGCATTCTTGCTCCACTTCTGACATGTTTTGAAGAGAGTTTGTTTTACGAAGTGGCTCACGTTCTGTAGTAATGCAGTGTCTGCCCACTACATTATCTGTAATGAAAGGTTCTGGCCTCCCCAAACACTTTCTATGGGCTCTTTCCCAGATGGTCTAGTGAAATATATTGAACAGTCCATCTGGTGTGCCAGGTTAGCTGCTTAAGGCTAATTTAAGGTAACTAGGATCACAATTCTAAAATTTTTAACATGTTATTTTGATAAATGTCTTTTAGCTTTTCCTCCTTGGGAAACAGGGACAACAGATGGAACTGGCACGGTCCCCTCTGAAATAAAGTTAACTTTAAAAAAGGATGTCCTCTGGCACAGTTGGGCTATATTCATTCAACCCAACCAAAATGGCTTGAAAATTAAAAAATAATAGATAGCACAAAATGTCCCTGGGATCTCTTAAGAGTTTAACAGAAGCTGTGTTCGAAACTGTTCCCTATCACAGAAATAGTGCACTATACAGTGTGTTCGCCATTTTTTAGTGTTGTTTGAATTCTCAGCGGTTAATTTCATTCACTATATAGTGCACTATTAAATACCCACAATGCACAGCAAATGTGAGTGTATGTACGATTGCAATGCAGTCATGTTTTTCCAGAGGAGAAGAGGAAGAGAAAGAAGGCTGCTACGGCACAAATTGGCGCTGCTTTCGTTTATAAATGTAAGAAATGTTGAAGTATCTTTAACACACACACAGCGTAGCTTTTAGCGCTTTTAACGGTTGTAAACAGCTGCAAAATTTTCTACTTATCCTCCTGAGTACACAGTTTGTTTACGTGATGCCTGGCGCATCCACTCCCATCACACGAATATTCGGCTCATCTACTGACGCAATGATTTTCAGAAAATTTCAGTGTAGTGTTCAAAATTTCGTTCGGTCATTCCCTATGTACTTCACTATTTCATTAACACTACATAGGGAATAGTGAGTGAGTGGATGAGTGAACGGTTTCAAATACAGCTAATGACTCATTTTGTAGATAGCTTAGCCTGCAAGCTTCCCTCCATAATGCAGAGTGCGACTCGTAGCCATAGCAATGCTGGCTGTGACGTAATAACATAAACCAAGCCTTGGCTTTCTGTGTGATTTGGTCGGCTTTAAAATATGACTGTGTGAACATGAAACAATCTGAAGGAAATATGCACATTTGTAGTGGTTTTTTAATTCAATTTTAAGAAAATTTAAAATAAATTTTCAAGTTATCTTGTATTGTCTTGTGAAATTCATGCAAATAATAAGAGGATCCTCTCCTTGGAGGAAGAGATCTTAAATTCTTTTACATGCTGGGAGCTGCTGTGAAGATCTGAAGGAGCAGCAGAGTAAAGGGTTAATCCAGGGTCTTATTCTTCTTATTTATTCTCCATGAGAAGGGAAAGAAACTTGAGGGGGTCAGCAGAATCCTCAGGCTGAGGAGAACATGTGGGAGGAAGAAGAAGGATAATGAAGGTGAGCTGAGATGTTTCAGTGTCAGAAGAGGACAGAGAGGAAAGAAGACGAGGAGGAGGGAAGCAGGACTGATTAAAAGAGGATTTGGTGTTTGGTGTTCCAGGTTTAGACCAAAGTGATGACCATGTAGTCTCTTTAGGAGCCCTGAGTTCTTATTCCATCACTGATAGGCTTGAAACACTGAAGGCAGCAGTTTGACTTCTTCCTGAGATGATCTGTTGGCTGTTAGCGATGCCAAAGCCTCATCCTGACCCACATATGACACGGATTCTCACCCAGTCAGCGAATAATTAAATGTGCAGTGTGTAAAATCTGCCACCAGGGGGATCTTATCCAAAACAAATACAGAAGACTGTAGAAAATATGGGATAAACCAGCTGTCATTCTTTCTTTCTCTCTGGAATTTTCACAATCATCTCTAGGATCTACAGAGAATGGTCTTAAAAAATGAAAATATCCAGTTAGTGGCAGCACCCTGAGTGAAAATGCCTCATTGATGCCAGAGGTCAGAAGTGAATAGACAGAGTGGTTTGAGATGATAGAAGGACAACAGGAACTCAAACCTTGAAGAATGGAAAACTGAGGCTACAGGTGAGAAAGATTCACCAAAATTGGACAAAAGAAGTTCAGGAAATATTGCCTGGTCTGATGAGTCTAATTTTCTGCTGCCACATTGAGGTCACCAGAAACGGAATGGTTTTTCCTTTGCGTTTTCAAAAGCGCTCCAGATTCATATAGAGACGGTGTGATGACGATGTGCATTCACACAGATCCGCAAGAAACACTAAAAATGTGGTAGCGGACATCCCAGGTCAAGGTTGGTGATGTAGGTTTGTAGTGAAACAGCGGTGTCACAACACCAGCTGTGCACTAACGCTTTCTGGTAAGGACAAACTTTTCAGTTCTATTCACCAAGAACTGAGTCCTTAGCGAATATAACAAATGCATCTCTGCTGGTCAGAGTGTTGTCGCAGCAAATCCACATTTTGTTGGAGGAGCGATAACAAACTGAGCACAGTTAGCAGCACACATGTTGCTCGGAAATCGGCCATAGCTGCTGTTGCTGTTGTTCATGGGTGCGCGCGCTACCTTTATCTGAAAGAGTACTGTACGTGGGCCACGTGTCACCGTTTTCCCTGACAACGCTGATTCCTGTTTAGACGGATCTGAAAACGTTTTCAAAACTTTTCACTTTGGACCCCGGATTCAAAAGTTTGCAATTTCAGGCACATGGCACTAAGAAGGTGCAAACGTAATGAAAACTCTCATTTTTCAGCCGTTTTCATTGCCATGTTAATGGGCCCTCAGATGGTAGGGTCAGAATCTGGTGTAAATATCATCAAAGCATGGATCCATCCTGACTTGTATCAACAGTTCATTTTGGTTCAGGCTTGTCTTGGCAAACTTCTGGCCTCTTAGCATCACCTGACAATTGTTAAAATGCCAAAGCCTCCCTGAGTATTGTTGCTGACCATGTCCATCCCTTTATGACCAAAGAGTTCCCACACTTCCAGCAGGAAAACACAAATCATCTCAAACTGGTCTCTTGAACATGGCAATGAGTTCTCTGTATCCAGTGGTCTCCACAGTCACCAGATCTCAATCCAATAGAGCACCTTTTGGAAGTGGCAAGATGGAAGATGCACATCATTGATGTGCAGCCGACAAATCTGATCATCTTTCCAGAGCCTTGCTGAATCAGGGTCCAACCTGGGACATGCAAGGTGTACCTAATGAAGTGGCAGGTTGGCGTATATTTACATACAGCAGCATCTTCAGCTTGTTCTTTGTTTCTCCGCCTGCTCGCCCTGCCGTGGACCTCCCTCAGTGTGCAGGCTGTAATCGCTGGGAGATTTATGATCCACAAAACCTCTAGAGGCTGCTGTCATCTTGTTATATACATCCACTTCCTGTCGTGATCCCGGTCCAGCGTGTCATGAAAAATATGTATTTTACATGAGAGTGAAAATGGGCCGAGGAGAAGACGGCGTTTAGTCTTCATCCTCAGGGGAAATCGTGAAATGCCACTCTGTTCGGCTTTTATTTTCTCCTGGGCACACGAGAACACACTCGCAGTGATTCTGCTTTCAACCTCTTTGACTTTATTATTATGCATTTCCCTTAAAGCCCATATTAAATAAGGCAGATGCGATACTTGTTGCTTTGGGTCCATTTGTGGGATTTTTCGGTGTAACTGAAAATGATCCTCTTGGCCAATCAGAGAGCAGAACCTGCAGTATTATCTGACCCCCTGCAGGGGTCCTTTTGACCTCTACATCCTGCTGCTTTGGAGAGTGAAAACAATTTTACAAAGGGTCAAAAAGTGCCTCATTATAAACAAATAACCTCCACTTATAATGATCTCCTCTGTGGTCAACACATGCCCTCACTTTGCTCCTGTTTTTATACGGATCTTAAATAGTTTAGTTTCACTGTGCAGGCAGAAATTGATGAATTATACGTGTGGTTTCTTGTCTTAGCAATCAAAGTAGTCACATACATTCACTGGCCACTTCATTAGTTACATCCATTAAACAGCTTTTTAGCACAAATAGCTAATAGGCTAATTGCAGTGCAGCAACGTAATGTATTTAAGCATGTAGACAGAGTACAGATGACCTCAAAGCAAACATCAGAAAAGGGAAGGAAAGCGATTTTTTGAAAATGGGTTCATGGTACCAGACAAGCTGGTCTGAGTATTTCAGCTGATTTACTGGGATTTTTCCACACAACCATCTCTAGGGTTTAAAGAGAAAGGTCTGAAAAAGGGAAATATCCAGGTAGAGGCTGTTGTTTCTGTGAAAATGCCTAGATGATCGAGGTTAGAGGAGAATCACAGGTATGCAGAAGATTTCTGAGCATACAACACGTCAAATCTTGTAGTAGATGGGCTACAGCAGCAGAAGGCCACACCTGGTGCCACTTTTGACTGCTAAGACCAGGAAATCGAGGCTACAGCTTGCACAGGCTCACCAAATTGAACAAAAGAAGATTTGAAATGTGTTTTCTGGTCTGATCAGTCTTGTTTTCTGCTGCAACATTGGGATGGGAGGGTCAGAATTTGGCCTAAGCATCGTGAAAGCATGGATCTATCCTGCCTTGTATCAGTGGGTCAGGCTGGCACACTTTTCTTGGCACACTTTGGACCTCTTTTGTGCCAATTGAACTTAATTTGAATGCTGCAGCCCACCTGCGTGTTGTTGCTGACCATGTCCATCCTTTTATAACCATCTCCTGATGGCTACTACCAGCATGATAGCAATGACACAAAGCTATAATCATCTCACACTGGTCTCTTGAGCTTGACAGTCAGTTAACTCTTCTCCAATGGCCTCCACAGTCACCAGATCTTAATCCAATAGACCGTCTTTAAGAAGGAAGTGGAATGGGAGATTGACATTATGGATGCCCAGCCCATAAATCTGCAGCAGCCACTTGTTGCTATCACGCCAACCTGTACCAGAGTCTCTGGTAATGTTTCCAGCACCTTGTTGAATCTATTTAATTTAGAATTAAGGCAGCTCTGAAGGCAATAGGGTATCCAATCAAGATCAAGTGAGGTGCACCTAATAAAGTGGCCAATGGCAAAGACACAAACTTTTATGATCAAGCTTAGAGCAGAGAACAAAAGCTGAATATGTTGTGCATCGTCTCAAAGTTGTTTCCTATAATCAAACATCGTCTGGTACATCCTTTGAGTCCCAGGGAGCACCGTGACACAATAATCTTAATTAACCTTGTGACAGGGGAGGTTGTGTTCAATAAGCAGGAAGGACAGTTTAAATGAACAAGATAATTAGATTTAATCATGTCCCTGCTGCTGTGTTGTCATTGTCTGACATGTTCCTCACGCTCTTTTTTTTGTTCGAGGCTGCCCGAGTATTATCCTGACAATATCAGGGTTGCATGAGTGAAAACTAAATTTCCCCATGGGGATTATTTCAGTTTTTTTTAACTGAGAGTTTGTTCACCGAAGTTGCTCATGTTCTGTTCTTTAAACCATTGCAGTAGCACCCAGACACATTATCTGTATGGCCCATAATGAATGTGATTTTGTTTTGTTGTTTGTTTTGTTTGTTTGTTTAACATTATTTGCAACAGAAGTGACTGAAAAGGCACAGACAGAAACATAATGCTAATATTTATGCCTGTCTTAATTAGCAAATCAAGCTACCCTCCACATATTTATATTATAAATGGAAAAGAAACAAAAAACAAAACCACAACTAATACGGTATAATATAAATGATTAAATATAAAACAAAACAAAAATCTGAAATAATTTCAAAATAATTTACATTTGTAATCCTCAAAAATTAGTTAAAATTATTCTTTTGAATAACAAAAGTGCACTATACATTCTCAAATTATTTCGGCATCATTCTAAAATCTAAGTTATACAACAAATAAACGTGTTAATTGCGTTTTTGCTTTTGTACCCTGAATTTACAGACATCTCGTAAATCATACTTGGACTCTCACAATGAAAAAAAGAGCAATATTTATTCATATTATCTGCAAAAATAACACATTTTAACAGTTATGTGACATTACAAATGTCATTTATATAAAATAAAAAGAGTTTTGGGCCAATCACGGATCCCTGTGGGACACCACAGGTGACTTTCCTAAATCCTGACACATTGTTTTTAATTTGTACACATTGCTGTCTATTGTCCAAATAACTCTTAACATTGACAAGGTTGACAAGGTTTGAAATCCAGGGATAGCAAAACAAAGAAAAAGACTTGATAGAAAGCTACACATTAGGTGTTATAAAGATAATCAATCAACTAAGGAGGGCAAACCAGGGAGTATCTAAATCTGGCTGGTTAATGGAATAATCACAGAGAAATAAGTTATCAAATGTGTTTTTCAAACAAGTGATGCTAACAGCTTCAGTAGCAGTTTTATCAGATCTTGATTGCATTTCTTTATTAAATGAAAAACAAATATCAACACTACAAACGTCTCAATAGAAATGATATTTTTGCTCCACTTCCGACATGTTTTGAGGAGTTTTTGCTTAATGAAGTGGCTCACGTTCGGTAGTGCAGCAGCTCTCACCTGATTGGCCTGTTATGAATGTGGTTGATGGAACGATCGTCCAATCACCTGAGGATATGCTTCTGCAAGGTTCTGCCCATTCCCAAACACTTTCTATGGGCTCTTTCCTAGGTGGAATAATGAAATGTATTGAACAGTCCATCTGGTGTGACAGGTTAGAGCACAGGTGGAACACATAAGTCCAAGGTTTGACCCCGAGTTCATCTGAAGTTGTACTTTTTCATTCATCACAGCTGTGACAGAGTAAGTGGACCTGTTTGTACATTATAGTCTGTACAGTCAAGCTACACAGGCAGTCATCCTTTCACAATAAACATCCTTCAGTATTTCAAAAACAGTTCAGTATAGTATTTTTTATAGTGAAAGTGATTTAGCAATAATCTTCCTGTCTTACTGTTTTTTGGACTAGCTCCAGTAAAATCAGACAACCACAACAAAGACCAGGCAGAACGTTAATCACTGTACTAAAACAGCCTTGTGATGCTGGTCTATAAATATTATGTGCTGGAACAAACCCTCAGAGAGTTCACTCCAGTTTCTGTGAGCCCCAGAGGGAGAGTTGGTTAGACACTTTAAGTTCTTCCTCTTCCTGTTAAAGATGAAGACTCACTTTGAAAAAAGTAAACTTCTATCCAGCGTTTTCTGAACTCCAAAGGAGATCAGTGTTTTATTCTAGTCTAACTCTGCAGGTCTCACCAACCAATTACAGTAATTCTGAGGCTGCTCCCTCTTGATTTAGCCTCAATATTCTAAGTTCCAATAACAATTTGGGTGAGGAATGCTTTTTTCAGAGAAGTCAATCAGCTCCAGTAAACAGAATCAGGTTGGAAAAGTTATTGTCACACAGACAACAGTCAATACCAAAAACCCCCATTAGTTTTTTTGCTGTTATACCAGCCATCTTGAATGAGACTGTGAGCGGGTATGTTTAAAAACTGAGCTTTTTCTGTGCGTTTGTACTTCTATCCACATGTAAAAGGAACTAAAAACACATATTTTGGAAAACTCTGGCCATGTTGTTTAGGGTGGCTCAGCTGGACAGGGAAAACGCCGTTCTGGGCCTGAAATGTCACCAATCTAAAGGTAAGGTACACACATAAAGACAATCGGGCTGTTTTTGTCATGACATTCCCCCTCCCCGACCAAGGATGGCAAACGCCAGATTATTTTATGTTTTATAAGATTGTCTTGTGGTCTGAGGTGAGTTAAGAGTGACTTTGTCCTGATAATCAGTTCTGAAACAGGTCAGGGCTAACGATCGTAACTAGAAAAAATGCATTTCCTTGCAGCAAATGGGTTGAAATGCTGAGCCTGAATGCAGAAAATGTGAAATGAAATAGCTAAAAGCAGTAAAGCAAAGCTGAAAATGTGGAACATGAGGAATAAAAATGTTTCAAGTAGTGAAACAAAGCTTAAAATGAAGAGAAAAAAAGTAGAAAGCTGCTCAAATTTTTGCCCACCCTGAAGAAGTTATAATCAATGGTTAAAAGAGTTAAATTTGTAAGGGCTAAAATTACAAAGATTATAATCAGTAGCATAAGTCTTAAACATGTTAGCAAATATTTCATTATAAAGAAACAATCCAAAAGTTGGATGGAAGTGAAACGATGAATAAATGACAACCCTTTAGTTCAGTTTTGTCAATATGTGTGAAAGTATGAAGGAGATGGATCAGCTCTGTAAAAATAATGTTGAATTGCATAGTATTTGGTTCTTGTAATGCAAATATATGTATATATATATATATATATATATATATATATATATATATATATATATATATGTATATAACTGTTGTGAAAAGTACAAGCACAATTCTCTTATACATGCCTAATTGTTCTAAAATTTTTGATGTATAAATCATGTCTGTGGAGCGAAGTTTGAGGATTTTTAAGGCAGTTTGTTGGAGAGATTTCTTTTCTGTCAGAAGCTGCTGCAGCACTGCCCTGCTTGCTTCTGATTGGCTGCTCAACTCCGCGTGGTCCCAGTTCTCCGCTGCATGTGTGTAGAGACCACTAATGTGGAGCTGGAGCTTTAGGTTCAACAAGGCTCTGAATAAGCTGTCGCTGTGCCAAAACTGTGATAGCTAGAAGAAGAAGAAGAAGAAGAAAGTAGAACAATATAAAGTTGTTCAATATGTACAACCATAAATCTTCGTGTGTGGGGAAAGCCGACAACTCCCATGTCATGACCCCATGAATTGTGACGTGAATGTAGCCAATCAAGAAGCGAGCTGACTGAGGAACATGAAACAGGCATAAATAAAAACAAGCATGGCTGACCTGAAACATAAAGTTCAGTGGACCTCAGAAATGGAGGACCAGCTCACATGTTCACGCTGTCTCTGTGACTTTTTGGAGTCTTTCCTTTTCCATTAGTTCCCTATTTTTCTGTCAAAAATAGTCCAAGACCAAATTTAAGTTAAGAAAATCCTAATGCGTGTACCCCACTTACTCATCCCCAGTTCTTCAGCTGTTTCCCCCTCCCGTGTGTGTGTGTGTGTGTGTGTGTGTGTGTGTGTGTGTGTGGGTGTGTGTGTGTGTGTGTGTGTGTGTGGGGGTGTGTGAGGCTCCCAGTCACACTCCTGCAGCCGATCCTGCTGCACACCTGAGGCTGATCCACTCATCAAGCCCCTGCTCTGTATACCTGCTTCTTCTCTTGATTGTTCAGTCATCTCAGTGGTTTAGTGCTGCATCTCAAACCAATTCCTAAACTTTGGTTGCCTCACCCCGCCGTACTCTCCGCCTCTGCCTTAACACATCGATCTCCATTGTCATCTTTATACAGCTTTCACTGATGAACTGTGGGAAACCAAAGTCATCTAGTTATTTTGGGTCCCATACCTACTCAACCTAACACTCTGTGCAACATTCTCATAGTCGGAAGGTTCTGGTCTGAAAGAGCACATTCGGAAAGACATTTCATCTTTTTCCTGGTTCCCTCTCTCTCCTCTTCTCTCTAAACTGAACATACTCAGAGCTGCTCAAGCATGCTCAATTAAGGAGAGGGTTGTGCAGACTGCATCAATGGCTACCGAGCCTCATCTTTGTCTTTATAACCACAGCAATTCAGTTTCCCTAAAGAGAGCAGGAGAAATTCTTGCAGAGCATTATTTAGGTTAATTTCAGAACAGAAAATCGACAAATCCAGAGTCACCAATGGCAGAAGGGGAATAAATTAGAGTTTGTTTGTCTTTAAGTACATATAATTATTTAACCTTTATTTAACCAAGTTCGTCCCATTGAGATCAGCAGATCTCTTCTTCAAGGGAGACTGACCACGAATGGCAGCAAAACACAGTTTCATTAAACAGTTACACAAGCTCATGCAGCACAAATGAAGTGAGGAAACAATTGTAAGTCATCATTTAAATCAGTGAAATGAAGAAAGTCTGTTTTCCAAAGTTTTCACTGCAGATTTAAAACATTCAGAGACACCAAGTTTTGCAGCTTAAATTCAGCCTGCAGATTATTCTAATCAAAAGGTGCTGAGAACCTAAAGGTGTTCTTTTCCATTTCAGTTCAGACGAACAACAAACTGCACAAAGCCCAATGATCTCAGAATGTGATCCAACTTTTTAAAGATTAATAAAGAGGAGAGATAGTCAGGAATTTTGCCAAGAATGGTTTTGTAAATGAACACATTCCAGTGTCCAAGATGACATGTACTTTAAGAAGTCCAGCTGACTTTAGAGTATAAAGTAGAGTGATGAGTCAGAAATCCACAGTTTGTGGTAAAAAGTTTGTTTATAACAGGGGAGGAGTCTGTAGCGTTCACATACAAGCACAGACTTAAGTATTAACAGTTTAAACACAATGAGGAACCTTATTTATAATTGATTTGGCCCTCATCACAGAGAAAATCACTGTGAACATGCACTCATTAGCGGAATCACACACGTCTCATTCATGTAATTCATGCCTGCTATTTTAATTTTTTGTCAGCAGGTGACCACATGAGCATGTTTTTGATCTGTGGGAGGAAGCCGTAGAGAACCCACTCATGCACGGGGAGAACATGTAAGCTCCCCACAGAAAGGCCCCGGCCGACCCGGGGATCAAACCCTCTCACTGTGAGGCATGTAAACTACCTGCTGCACCACTGTGCCACCGTTCCATGTACACAGTCAATCTGAAAACTCTAATCAGAGAGATTTAATCTGATTGAAGAAAAGGTGTAAACATGACTGGTGTCTCCAAACACTCAACAAGTCACAGCAAATTCTCTCTACAAGGCAGATCTGTCTCAAAAGTACACTCTGAAGGAAGCAGCCCCTGAATTGAGACACAGCTGAGCACCAATGCCACTTCCTTGATTAGATTACTTGGTACTTTTCTGTGGAGTTGGATATGATGTCTGTTGTCTTCTTAGTTCGTAACGATGTTGTTGTCATTGTTAACAGATACGTTATTGTTGTCTCAGGTGCTGCTGAAATATAAAGGTGACAGCTTACCGAACAAACATAAGAGCCACAAGGCCATGATATAAATCTGGTGAATGTTTTTAAAGCACATGTATCAACTCTGGTGCTCATGCCATCACATATATCAGTATATCATTATGGTAACATGACAGCCTGCTGACAAGGTGTCAATCTGACCTGCTCTCTCAGGTTTATCTTTAGCTCCCTCAGCAGTCAGTCGAGGTTCGATGGGCCCCTGGAGGCTGATGGTTGTGGACCTGCAGCAGCTTGTTAAAATGAAAGTACAGACACGTGTAAGAGCCTCTGATTCAGACTCTGGAGTGGAAATGGGCCCACCGGCTGGGAGGGCTGAGGTGGTCATCGGTTTTAAAATTCATGCTGGCCTTTGTTGCGTTATTGGAAAGTGTCTCCATTTCATTTTCCAGTTGAGCGGCTTTGTTTACGGGCTTAATGTCTTGTTGTCTGCACTTGCAAATGAACAGTTTGGAGGCGCGGCTTGCTGAGCTTGTTAGAGTAAATCTGTGCCCTGAAGACAAATTTGAACAGCTCCTCATTCACACACGTCTTCTGTCGTCTTTCTGAAACACCAGTCGCCTTTTCATCGTGTGATGTTTAAGAGCTTTGTCACAGCTGCAAGTTTTCCCTGATAACACTGTTTTGTTTTGTTTTTCTCTAAATGTGACTAATAGGGCTGGACCTACCGATGCTTTTTTCTGTTGTGATAAAGATATAATTATTCAAAGATATCAGTGTCAATGAATCATAGGTCCACATCATGACAAAAATTATCTCAGGACATTTTGAAAAAGAGTAATCAATGCCACACTGCTTATTTTATAAATATTTTAATCTGCTTTTCTTTACTCATTTATTTATTTTCTATCACCCAACATGATTTCACCCTGAGTGCAGCACTAACAAAAGGGTAGGAGAATTTATGTTGAATTATGTTGCTTCTGTTGATTGTTGATGTAGAAAAAAAGCACTTTGAGTCAAGCAGGTCCACAGCAACAGCTGCTGTTCTATGTCAGCAGTCAAGGCTACAATAATATATGTCTGATATTTGCAGGAACCACCGTGCATTTAACTGATTGATCACTCTGAGGTAGGAATTGTGATGGTAAGGGAATGGTGTTTAAGGAAAGGCCAAGTATTTGTAGAGATTGGGCTATCTGATTGGTTAATAGACTGACAGGAAGTTGCAGCATTATATAAAATTCTAAATGGAGGTCTAATAACACCACTGCTACCTTTTTTCATAAGGAAAATGTTATTAAAAAACACTGATTAGAAATTTATCCCTGTGGGTCCACAAAACAAAACAAAACAAGCAAAAAAAGAACTAAAAAAAAATGTACTTCATCGAAACTTTCTGGAGGGGATATATTTGATCTGGAGCCCTTATGGAGCTGATCACGTGGAGATAGGAGGGTTAAGCCTTCACTTTAAGTTTAGGAAATCTTTCATTGCATTTTTTAGATATCCTAGTTCACAAGAATCAGACTGAAGGACAGATGGACCACCAAGAAACATGAATTCCTCAGCTGGAGATGGAGCCAAAGTGGAGAGAGCTATTTAACGGCAAATATATCAATATGTTAACACTATGAATGATGCAAGCTCCCTTTTATTTATTATTTTACATTCACTTGTTTGTCATTTTTAATTGTTGCATTGCATTTTAAGTTTGCTCAAATAAAGAGCTTCATCGGTTAGAGTGTAAATCTGACGTGGTAGATTTCAAACTTTCTTGCTGACAAAAGATAATCACATAAAGATAATTTTAGGTGTTCATGAATTTATATCTACCTTCATATGTCAGACAGACTTAAACTATACTCCAAGCGGCTGTATATCCACACCTCCATCAACAGTCCACACGAGCGTTTGTTGATCTCTGCATCATTTATTTTTTTACTCTCTCTCCTCTTAACCAACCGTCTGCCATCCGACCGTTCATCCATAACGCTGACAGTCTCTGGAGTGGAGCTGTATTAATCCTCACCTTCCTCACCCTCTAATTATCCACACAGAGGCCCCGAGCACAAAGCTGCTTGTTAGAAAACGCGTTCAGAATCAGAGCATTTGGGAGATGTTTCCTGGTATGTCGTCAGTACAGGAGAATATTAGGGGCAGGCGTGAGAAAAATGATGAGGGGAGGATGTTTTTTTCACGATGCTCTAAATGTTGAGATTTATGTTGAAATGTTGAGATAAATGTGGGAATACATTATTAACATAAAAGTCAAAATCTCAAGAAAAGCTTTGAATTAAAAATTTTAGAAAGAAGTTGAAATATTTCAACTTTATTCTTGACATTTTGATGTATTTTTTAAAGGGATACACCAACATTCTTTGTTTTCATGTCTTACCTCACTCCTGAGTCCATGCCAAGCAGATAGACACCGTTCTTGTGACTGTGCATGCAGTAACAAGGCAGAGACGGGCAGAGCTCGCCTACCGCTAATTAGCTTAGCTCAAACACTGGGAGTCAGTGGGTAGTGTTAGCCTGCCTCTGCCTACAGCCATCAGATAAACTCCTCTAAACGGCCCTGTGTGCTTGTTGTGACTAACTTTTTTACCCCGTTATGTTACGTTATCTATTTTTAGACTAAGATTAGCGCTTTGTCATTTTCAAAAGAAATACGAAACTAAACCACAGGGCGCATGCGCAAACCACCGCAGACATGCTTGTAAGTAGGTCAGTAAAACAAAGCATAGGCCCTGTGACCCCAAAAGAGATAAGCAGTATAGTGGATGGATGTTTAATGCATTCAGTCTTTTATTGTGGAAACTCCGTTGAAATCCCTCATGGCAAATTTCAGCATATTTTTTCTTCAACTTCTGTTTTTTTGAATATTATTGAGATTGACCTGGGGGAGACATTACAAGAGGTGGAGGGCTGCATGTGGCCTGCTTGCATTACCCATTCCTAGTGTATGGGGTATACTCTACAAGATTGTTTTGGGACATAGTTGTTTACTTTAACGCCACAAGAAAACCATTCATTAGCTAGAAGATCAGTTTACATTCATTTTAATGGACAATGTGTAGCATTTTAAGTAATTTATGAGCTAAAAACAATGTCTACATTCATAAATATGTCCCCATTTGTGTCAAATTGACTCTGCCAACAATTTGACTTGTCCTCCTGAGCAAAGAATTTCTTATCTGTGTTTACATAGAAAGGGTAAGTCCTATAGAGGCTTCCATGTCCTTCTGGTCTATAAAAACTATGAACAGCTGAGAGGGACATAAAGCACTACATAGAGGCTAAAATGTGGCTAAATGTGTTTCAGCTCAGAGCCAGCGTGGCTGAAACGGAGAAGATGTGCTTGTCACTGCCCCGGCAAATTTGAAAGCCTAACACTAATGATTCAACACAGTTTGCAGTTTGTTTGAAATAACGTAACTCTTCACCAGAAAGAAAACTCGATGAAGTGTTGGATGACATGCTGAAATAGCTAGGCACATAGCAGCTACCGTAGAGTTCAGCGGTTGCAACACACATTTGAAAAAGCCTCTCAGAAACTCAATCACACAGGGATTATTACAGTGATATAGCATTCCAGTATTAATACTTGTTGATTTGCAAGTAGACAAACAATCAAACACCACACACTTCCAAGCTCACGGTGGCTTTGTTCTTTAAGCAGACACGGTGTGACATTATTAAAACATGATTTACTCGACATGTGCTTCTGTGTTTTCAATATTCAATACGTCCTCTAGGTGCTCCTGATGTTTCCCTCTGAGATCCCGGCTCATCAATACATTATTCTCCAACAGCACTACAATAACAACAACATTCCCCCTGTGGAGAGGCTTTAAAGACAAACAATACAGCACCATGTCTTTATGAATGTTACATCAGTATTTTGAAGGCATCTGGTTAACAGGTGAGGAATGAGAAAAAATGAAAAATGGCAAAAATGATGTTTTCCACCAAAAAGAAATCTGTTTTCACCATGACAAAGCTGCAGAGGATCAACATAAACTTAAATAAAAGCCTGACTATGTTAGGTTAGACAGACTGTTTAGTGATAGTAGAGTCATAAATAACAGAGGCCCCTCCCTTCACTTCTGTATAAAGAAAAGGATGTTCCACCTCCAAACAAAAGGATGCTTAATAAGTAAATTAAGAGCCAAATAAGAAAAATGTAATGTAATGAAAAAGGAATATACATCATATTAGAAACAAAAAAACAGAGGTTTTCTTGTTTTAGGCTTGTTTTTATCGGCTGGTTGCTTACTTCAGTCAAAAAATCTGGCAACACTGTTAGGAATTATAAAGCCAAGAGAAGTGGAAGTGTGACTAAAGAGATAAACAGAATAAGGCATCAACTATGAGATGAAGAATCCATGTATTTGTTTGATTGGATCTTTCAATGGGCTCTGATTATCCCGACAGAAATAATCAAGTATAAATCTAGAGTGACAGCTTTGTTTAACAAGTACTTTAATATGAATGACACATTCATATTCATGCAGGCAGGACTAAACAAGTGAACATTTCTGCCCTCGTTGGGCCCCAGAGCTGCGTCTCATTCAGCTTTTAGAGGATTTAATATTTTGTCTGATTAGTCAAGTGTTTACCGGCAGACTCTGATCGCTCGCAGAGACACGACATCCGTCCACATATCCGATTTAATTAACACTTCATCACAATTAGCTTTGTGATCAGACACAAAAGGCTGAGGTCAACACACACTCATCCTCGCACACACTCCTGAAAATGACCGAGGAGCCCGCAGAGATGGCGAGCGTGTGAGAGGACATTTCGATGGCAGTGCCCCGGGGTAAAACATGAAAACGTAATGGAGGTCAACTGACCCCTCTGCTGTCTATAAAAGAATAATGTGTTACCTCTGTGCTGCAGCTGTGAGACTAATTTTACACCCAGTTTGAGTTTCTCTGAGCCTCCTGAGTGAGAGTGAGAAATGAAAGACAAGCAGGGGAGAGCAGGGGTCAAAGGTCAAACTGGACAGGAAGAAGAGAAGGGCTTGAAAAAGCCTCAAGGAAGGAATCAAAAGAAAACGTGGTCTCTTCTGCTGGTGGTCCTTCTCTGACTGGTTTGATTAAAATACGAGATGTGGACTTGAGTTTGAGACTGATAGTATGAGATGTAGTTAAAGGAAAAAGAAGTCTTAATACAAGACTGGGAGATTATCTTAGCAGTTTATTACAGCTGGTTCAGTGGGTAAACTATAGGCTGATGCATGTTTACAATTTTCATGTTAATCCATGTAGTGTCCATGTGTGGTAAGCATGGATACATACATCACTCACGTGGACTTAACCCTTTAAAGCCTGAAAACACAAATGATAGCCAGAATCTAATTCTAATGTTTTGGAGCTGAAATGTTTAATTTCACTTTCTACCGAAATCCAAAAAAAATCAAAATTTCCATAAAATTTAACATAAATAGTTTTTGTATCTCATTTGATACATTAGGTGTTTTTGGAAACTGGTAATCCATTTGAGGACATTTTTATCATTTATCTGATTGTATTCAGATGTTTTTTTTTTAGTAATTTGTTGATCATATTGATTAGATAGAGGTATCACAAAAGTATGTATCAAATATGATACAACAGGCTTCAAGGGGTTAATACATGGATAATTTAAAAGATAATTGGTAGGATGGTCGAAGACAAAGACATGGATAGCAAAAATAAAAGATAAAATTCATCCTTACAGAGACTCAGACTCCAGTTCCGCTTAAAGGGATATGTCAACTTTTTTTGTTTCTGTGTCTTGCCTCACTCCTGAGTCCATGACAAGCAGATAGACACTTTTCTTTTGACTGTGCGTGCAGTAACAAGGAGGAAACAGACAGAATTAGCCAACCGCTAATTAGCTTAGCTCAAACACTGGGAGTCAATGGGTAGTGGTAGCCTGTCTCTGGCTACTGTCGTCAGATAAACTCTTTTGCACCTCTAAACAGTCCTGTGTGCTTGTTGTTACTTATTTTTTTTACCAGGTGCTTTGTTTTGTTAATCTATTTACAAGCACTTCCATGGTGGTTTGCGCATGCGCCAGTGTTAATTTTGTAATAACTAATTATTCTCGTCATAGTTTTCATCAACAACCCTTTTTCCCCTGACAAAAACTAGACTATAATTTAAAAAAAAAGTGTACATTGACAAAAACTAAATTAACTGACATTTTGTGGAAAGGTTGGATGAGTTAAAAGGGACATCCAGTCACAACTGCATTAACTTCATGGTGGCAGGATCCAAGTGTCAAACATGACTTCAGAAATTCAAGGAAACATAAAAAATGCTTTATCCTTTACACTTCATATTTTAGTAGACTAAATTTACAGTAGATTTCGTCAACTAAAATGTTGTGAAATTTCATCAACTAAAACTAGACTAAAATGAAAACAATTTAGATGACTAAATAATGACTAAGACTAAAATATATTTTAGGCAAAAGACTAAAACTAAATTTAAAAGTGCTGTCAAAATTAACACTGGCATGCACCTTGTGGTTTAGTTTCGTATGAAGAGCTTATCTTATTGTAAAAAAAGATAACGTAAGATAAGTCAGTAAAAATGAGTGAAGGATTTGTGCCTTCCTTTTAGAGACTGAACTAGCACTAGGTGACTTGTGCCCATCTCTCTTAAAAAAGAGGTGATACTTGTACCAGTGCATCCCAAAAATGTATTTTAAATAGTTATCCCAGGTCATGAATCCATCCCACTTTCTTTTGTTGGTCTGTGTACTGATTTATATTTAAGTACACATTTTCATCATTTGTTCATTAAACCCTCAAGTCTCCCCAAACAACATCTTCACCACATGATCCCCACAACAAAACAGAGCACTGCAATCACAATTTATTCAGGAGAAGAGCTCATTTTTTCTACCCAATCAGGCCAAGAGGAGCCAACTCTGATACAAACATCTGGAGAGACTTCTTAGAGAGGACGAGGGCTGATGAGCAGATGGGCTTTTAATTTTCCTGTGAAGCGTTGAGTTTTGTGCAGCCACTTCAAAATGTAACAGGATTGAATAAACATAAAGGCATCCCCAATAAAGGACCAGTAACCCGATGAACCTTTACCTTTTCATACACAGTATATTCAGCTATTACATTGCCTTTTAAATAGATGTAACTTATTGGTTTACTTTTTCATTCAATACCATGAAATCTTAAGAATAAGACGCATTTGCTGATGGGCACAATCCTCCATCTCCAAATAGTTGCTTTTCATGAAATAAAGAGAGCAGTTTTACTACTGAATAAATGCAAACTGTATTATTCTGATTACACATTATTTTTTGGTATTTTAATTTGGTTAAAATTTTATAAAACTCACTCACTAGCATGGAAGGCAACCAGTCCTCTGTTAAGAAAAAACATTCATAAAAAATGAAGATAGGAGGTTTATGACTGACAGCAAAAATTTTAGTACAAGGTATTTCCAAGTAATCTTGCACAGCAGCTTGTCAAACTCCAGTCTACAATGATTACGAGCGGCCCAAAGCTGCACGGCCCAATCAGAGTCCTTTAAGGACATGACCACTCCTTCAGATATTAGCACAGATGCTAACAGCTTCAATAGCAGTTTTGTCATATAAGGATATTTTCGCTCCACTTCTGACATGTTTTGCTGATAGTTTGTTTTACTAAGTGTTTTACTAAGTGTCCTTTACACAACATACATTATCTGATTGGACCAGAATGAATGTTGATTGACAGAACAATCATCCAATCAACTGCCCAATATGCTTTTGAAAGGTTCTTTCTATGGGCTCTTTCCCAGATGGATTAGTTACATATTGAACGGTCCATCTGGTGTTCCTGATGGAAATTCGGCTAAATAGCATAATACTGTTACTTTTGAGATGTCGGGTCATCCAGAAAGACGTTTTTATGTGTCTATGCAGTAGGTAGGCATTAGGTTAGCATGAGCTAACCTGTGTCACCTGGCCATCTCCTGATCTACAGAGGCTGGTCCCTGTTCCTGCCTTGTCCTTGGCTCTTGCTGTCCCTGACTGAGGTTCTGATTGAGATTCTGTGTAAGCACATTGATGAGGCTTTGTGCAGCTGCAGCCACTGTTAAGTTGTCAACTTTCTGGCAAAAACACAAATGTTGACAGAGACAACTGAAGACCGAAGTTTTAGCTGAACGCTTTAAGGACTACAACATGAGCAACAGCTAGCTGCCTACCTACTGCTTAGACACATAAAAACATCTTTCTGGATGACCCGACGTCTCAAAAGTGACACAGTATTATGCTATTTAGCCCAATTTCCACTGCAGCTTATCTGTAGAGAGCATTTCTTACCTGTGTGCCTGCACCTGCAGGTTGCCCCGGTGAAGAGGACGCCGTTGTGTTAATTCATGCCGCGATGCTGCGCTGCATTCATGGTCTTGTGTGGATTTGGGACACATCGTTTCTTTAGTTGTAGGTGTTAAACTCAACAATCTGGCATATTTTCCAGTTTTTATTTATCAAAAATGACCAAGAGTTGTCTAGAATTACTTGTAAAAGGTATATTTGTCCTGAGCATCGCTTTATTTACAGGTATCAACAAAATAAAGTGTAGAGAAAGTGTTGAGTCATAACCTATCAAAGTGCCCACGTTTCCTGAAGGCAACATCATTTGAGGATGCTTTGCTAGGCTGTCACTCACAATCCCACGCCCCTCTCAGTCAAGGCCACGCCCCCCACGCCAGAACACGGCCAAAAGTTTGAAACTGAAAAAATAAGATCTGAAAATAAAAAAAAACATTTTTTGATCTACTAGTAGTACTAGTGACACTTTTTGCTTCACTAGTAAAGTCTACTCTTGCACTAGTTGACCAAAATTGAGTACATGTTCTTCACATTTGAGTACTAGTAGGGCTGAACTATGGTTGATGTCTCTGATATCAATTTTATGCTCAAACGGCTCTTCATACATGAAGAATTACATACATACAAGCACAAACCTACAAAGACGGAGGAGCATTGAGGAAAGGCAGAGAGCTGGTGATATATCTCACACCTACAGAACTCGATTACACTGTCGGCCTGCAATTAGAGTCAAAGTGATGGAGCACACACACACTCTCAGTGATCAGTCTGTCAGTGGCTTAGTTAACCTCATTTGCTTTGCAGAGAGAACTCTCTTAGGTCCTTTCTCAATCAGGGAGCATTGATCTGCTGCTGACCCTGCATACATGACATAAAAGCCGACGTGTTTGTGTGTTCATGTGAACCAGTGATGCTTTATGTGCCAGTCAGGGATCCCCTTATTAAAACTGTTGCGTATCACGGTGTCAGTGATTCCTCTTGTCATCATATACATCAGGTTCACTCCTTTGATCGTGCTAATAGTGTTCATCATGTGTTCTGGTGAGTTTCCCTCAGCAGTAGTAGTCTATGTAAAATGAGAGTTCACAGTTTTTTTAAAGTCACTTTAAGTCAGGCCAGAACATAATCAGAGGTTAATATATAGAAATGATTATTATAAAAAATACTACCCTCGTTTTTCTAAAATAAAGATTTTTAGTTGATTTTGCCTCTTCAAGTGTTAAATAATTTATAAAGGGGAGCGAGTGCTGGGGTGATCGACACTTGGTGTGTCCATTAAAAAACATGAATCATACATTTTTATGCTGTTTGTATTACGATACCTGAGTTTATTAATATTGCACCAACATCATTAATGAATATTGAGGAAAATTCATGCTGAAAGCGGCTTTTAACAGCTCTCCATATCAATCAATCGATCTAACTTTATTTATGTAGCACCTTTCATACAAGAAAATGTAGCTCAAAGTGCTTTGCAAACAGACAGATAAATCCAAAGAGGATAACAGGAAGTATGACCCAAACATCATTTGCCTACTGCCATAGCGTCGGCGCTATATTTTCTATGTCTGGAGTATTATTACCGTAACTCCGTCAAAGTTTATTACGGTAGTCTCAACCCTATGATGTAGGCATCCGTCGGAAAACACCAGAAATATCACGAGATATATTCAGTACCGTAAAACCTCAGAGGTTTGCTCAATCAGGAAAATTCCAGCACTGTCAGAGAGCTGAAAAACTGTGCTTTCTGTCAATATATGATGTGTATGGTATTTATTACGGTAATGTGAAACAGCACTGCCGAAACTGCCGCTTTGACAGAAGGCGCGGGACAAAAAGAGAGTGAAGGAAGAGAGGAAAAGGAGATAGATCCAAAGAGTGGTGTTTTACTCAAAATATTAGATACGCTAGGTTGATGCCTTTGTGTGTGTCTGTGCATGTCTGAGTGTGTCTGTGTGTGCCATTTTTAGCCCCAGAGGGTAAAGGGTTAAATAAAGGACACTGTTAGAACAGGACAATGTATGTACCCTGTACACACAGAGGAGGACATAAAAAAGCAGCCAAACACTTCACAGTGAAGGTTCATCCAGACATGTTCCTGAGCTTTTTATAATGAACAGATCACTGATGATCCACAGCTGAACATCTCATCACCCTATGTTTCTACGAGACAGTGTCAGTCGGTGAACAGTCTGCTCCTGTCTGATCTGCTCTCAGATGAACTCAGAAACATCAGAACAGATGATTAAACAAAGTTTTTGTCTCTTTTTTCTCCTGTTCTGCTCTATGGCTCACTCCATGTGTTATGGCTCTATGCTGTTTTATTTCTCTTCTGCAGCAATCTCTCATCGGGAAAGAGCATCCACCTTGACATTCATAAGAAATAAAATATACCATAGTGACTTTAATAAGGGCTCACTCAAAGTATGGAGCAGGTCAGTCTGTGCTTTGTTATCTTGATGATGCACAGTCCTGGTGCAGAGACAAGCATACACTGAAACTAAAGTATCAGTCTCATTATGCTGGCAAATAAAAGGTCTAAAAGTTTAGTTTGTGTTGTTGTCTGGGCAAAGCCGTTTCAGCATTAAGTCTAAGTTTTAGACCCTCCCTCTGCACGCTGTTCAAACCGAGTTCATCTTATCAGCACTGAGCCATTCTGCCTGTGTGTGTTCACTGTCATTACCGCTGATGCTAATTGCCAGCAGAGAGAATAATGAAGTAGTTTGAGTTTGTGTGTGTGTGCACATGTGCTCTCCATCTTTTTGCTGTCGTTAGCACTGATGCTAATTGCTGGTACACAGAGTAATTAAGTGCTTTGTGTGTGTATGTGTGCCCCATCAGTCACTGTCCTGTCCTTAGCTCTCCTGCTAATTGCTAACAGACGGTGTAATGGAGAGCTCCCTCGAGACTGTTCGACAACTTCAATATTTTCGACACAAACCATTTTCTCTGAGAGCGTGTAAGTGTTAGTCTGGGGATCCTGATAAGAGGATTAACGGAGGAGGCAGGTGAGCTATGGGCGCTCAACAGTTTGTGTTTCAGAGCCCTGTTTCGTGAAGCCTTAAAGGTTCTTTAATTTACGACTTACCAACAAGTGTACCCCAGGTCCCACCTGTTCCCAGAAAATACTTTTCAAGTTGCTTTTGCCAAAAGTTCCACTCAGATTCAGGACTTTGGCATGCTTATGAACCACTCTGTTTCAGCCCTGCTCAGAACAGGCTGTTTTAAGCTGGAGATTAATTGCAGTTTGTCTTCACATCCGTTGGCGTCATGCTCATTTTAGTTTATATACTTGCCTGTATGGGATGCATGTTACTGAAAGTAACCACTAGATGGTGCAAAAAGGCCTTCGGCTGTCTTCAACTACCTGTTTATTTCATGGCAACTGATGACCAGTTTTCAGACCTCACCATCAGCACCATCTGAACTCCATTTCTACAACATTTTCCTCTGTGAACTCTAGTAATTGTCTTGGTGTTATGGTCTATTGAGTGACCATGTTAACTGGTGACTTTTGGCTGGCTGTGCTGTAAGATGTTGTAGTTAGCACTGTCAAAAACAGAAGGCATGCCCTTCAATGCTTCCTTGTATCAAAAATAGCAATCAGTAGTTTTTATGTGAGAAAATTAAGCCAAAGAAACTAAGCTAACAAATAACATCTTCTGACAAAGTCAACCATGGTGTCAACTTAAAGTCACCAATTTGCACAGTCACACATTGAAGTAATACACCAATGATTCTTAATTTGAAGATTAAAACAGGTTACCATGTGCTCTTGCAGGTGCTCCTGAAGAGGAAAGCATCAATTCTTCAAATCTAACAGGACTGGCTCCAGGCACACTCTGTAGAGTCAAGGGTTATTGTAAAAAGCTTTCATTGAGTCAGGGCATAATTAAGGAATAACTTTTAAAATCAGGAAAAGCCATCCAGCTTCAACCTACACAGGTTCATCAGAGCTTGTTGAAAAACGTACACATGTGGGGTTGAGTTTAAAGCAGTCACATGACAGGGAAGCTGTAATCTAATACTGACATATCTGAGAATTGGTGGACTATTGATTGAAAGTATATCACAGCTCTGTAGTAGATAGTAAAACAGACCTAACATGTGCATATAGATACATCCACATATATTTACAGAAATATAGCAAAATAACAATGACAAAGAAAAATGAATAAATCAACTCAGTCCTGTGAATAAGGTAAGAGAGAGGAAAACCCAAGAGATCGATAGGTAGGTAGCAATATATAAATATATACATATACACAAAACTCAAACATGTATATATAAATACACACAGCCTGTCCTAGCCGACACTGGGCATGAGGTGGGGTACACCCTGAGCCAATCACAGGGCCACATAGAGAGGTAGACAACCCTTCACTCTCACACTCATACCTAAGGGCAATTTGGAGTCACCAATCAACCTAATAGACATGTTTTTGGTCTGTGGGAGGTGCCCAGAGAGAAGATATGCATGTACGGGGAAAACATGCAAACTCCTCACAGAAAGGCCCTGACCAACAAGGATCAAACCAGCAGCCTTCACACACACACACACACCCGTATGTATATCTATATCTATCTATCTATCTCTATCTATATATCTATATCTATCTATCTATCTATCTCTATCTATATCTATATATGTATATATGTATATATGTATATATATATACATATACATATATATGTATATATGTGTGTATATATATATGTGTGTGTGTGTGTGTATATGTATATATATACATATATACATATACATGTATATATGTATATATATATATACATATATATAGATAGATAGATAGATAGATAGATAGATAGATAGAAATATATATATATATATATATATATATATATATATATATATATATATATATATATATATATATAGATAGATAGAGATAGATAGATAGATAGATATAGATATACATGTGTGTGTGTGTGTGTGTGTGTGTGTGTATATGTATATATATATATATATATATATATATATATTTATATATATATATACATATACATGTATATATGTATATATATATATACATATATAGAGATAGATAGAGATAGATATATATAGATATAGATATATATATATAGATAGATAGAGATAGATAGATATATATAGATAGATAGATAGAGATAGATATATATATATATAGATATATATATAGATAGATAGATAGATAGATAGATAGATAGATAGAGATAGATAGATAGATAGATATAGATATACATATGGGTGTGTGTGTGTGTGTGTGTGAAGGCTGCTGGTTTGATCCTTGTTGGTCAGGGCCTTTCTGTGAGGAGTTTGCATGTTTTCCCCGTACATGCATATCTTCTCTCTGGGCACCTCCCACAGACCAAGGGACCGGCCTCCTGCTGGTGCCCAGAGTCAGGACTAAACATGGGGTATCAGGGTTCCAGTTTTATGCAGCTAAAATCCGGAACAGTCTTTCTGAAAATGTGAGACAGGCCTCTACACTGACAATGTTCAAATCTAGGCTCAAAACAGTTCTGTTTAACTGTGCATATGACTGAAAGGATCTTATCTGCACATTTCTCTTTTAAAGTTCATTTTATAATGATTATTTTTGTTTTTATCTTGTATTGTGACTTTAATGCATTTTTCTTGTTCTGTAAAGCACTTTGAATTACCTTGTGTACGAATTGTGCTCTACAAATAAACTTGCCTTGCCTGCCTAGATATATAGATATGTATACAGTTTAACAGTTTACCATTTCCAGATATGCCAGTGTTAGATTTCAGCTTCACGGTCACATAATTGCTTTAAAATCAATGATGGCTTTCTACCTTTTTCCTTGACTCAAGCAGGTGTGCCTGAAGACAGCTGTCGGCTTTTCTTTTTATTTTAATTTTGACTACTTTGTTGGTATTTCTGCTGACTGCCTCTGAAGTACAATGTCCTTGATTTCTTGATTTGAAAGCTTGCAGAGCAAAGTGGACGGAATTTATAGGGGCACTGTTAAGCCTAGAGTCTAAAGATATCAATTCCTTTATTTGTAATCGATTCTCCACTTGAATTAGTTTTTCAATCCCTAGTCTGGGGAGGACAGCCCTAAATGAATCGGCATGGAAGTGTAATGGAGCATCACTCCTCAAAGAAAAATAAAGATAAAAGGTAAAGACACCCAGTGAAACTTGCTCCTGTCCCAACTATTTTGAAGCATGTCACAGAATGACAGTATTTGAAAAATTAAGAGCTGTCAGCATCTTGAACATAACATATTTTGTCTTTCTTCTGTTTTAGATTCAATAGAGTTTGGCAAGTGTTTGTAAATCACTCTACTCAGTTTTTGTTCATATTTAACAGAACATTTTCACTTTTTTGATGTTGGGGTCTGTATAATCTTTTTTCTCTGGTGGCACTTTTACATCAGTTTGGTTGTTTTCTTTGTCTTTGAGCCTTTGTTGTGTTCATTTTTTAGCAGGGAGTTTTTTTTATCATTTGCTGGCTGCAAGCTGCAAATGATAACAAAATTTAGTTTATAAATCATGTGTGTGTTAAAGCGCTGAGCTCACTGGCTTCCCTGCAGTTTGGACACATAAACAGAGCTTTTGTCCCCAAAATGTCTAAAATGTCTGCCTGCACAATGACTTGAAAAATAAATGTAATGTAGCCTGGAGCCTGTTTTCTTTTCTCTGATTAAAATGCCCTTTAAAATGTCCCGGGTTTAAAATGTCTCACATGGTTATTCCATGATGAACCTATAATCATTCAGATCAGCATTTCAGGGAAAAATAATAAAACTCAAACCAGCAATCAAAGCTTTTGTGCTGAATGAATGAGAGTCATGATAGCAAACACTGAGCTGATTATCAGAAATGTCAGAGCACTGTGTTGAAGGGAGGCAGGCTCAGTTTACAGAGATTAAAAAAAAACAGGAACAAATGAGGGCTAAGGTAGGACCTTATGAATGATCCAAAACATGCAATGTACCTGCTTTATTGACTATTCTTATTCATTTAAATTCACTGTAAGAGAGCTCTGAGTCTCTACAGGGTGACTCCGGCTAGAGAATCACAGAGGCAGTTCAGGAGCTATATGGGCTGTACTTGGGAGAATGTGGTTCTGTAAACAATACAATACAACAGTATATAGCATATTAGGAAATTAACACACACACAAAGCATGATAAAAGTGCTCAACACAAAAGCTAACACTCATACAGTATGATACCCCAATTAGCAAGAGGAAATAATAACAACATAAATCAGGACATAAATCTCTTCAGTGCATGCCAACAGCAATGTAAATCCAGTGCACATAGCTAGCTTAGCCAGAATGCATGAGTTAACAAACAATTTGAACAACTATGACAGAGGAATATTTACATATATAAACAAAATAATAATCTCCAAACTGCATTAACGTTGGTTATGACATAAATCAGCCACTTCTTATATTTCTCATGTACACACGTCTTCTGCGCAATAATACCGACTGTTTTATATCCTTGGAAAGCCTGATTAGTCATCTTTACAAGCCCTGGGACCATTTCCAAACTAAGGGTGGCTAAGGGGTACAACTGGGACGGAGCCTTGCAAAACAATGGTTTTACACCTTATGCCTTGGTTTTTGCTTTCACGTCTAGTGAAGGGGTATCTCAATTTTCCGTAAGGTTAAGGGGAAGGGCTACACAGCCCTTGAAAGGAAGACAAACCGGGTCTTCACTTGAAAGGAAGGGGTATAAGAAACTTCCCATAATACTGCTGACAAGATGGCAAATTATAAGGTAAATATTAATCATGGTTTGAATTGTTGGTTATATTTTAAAATTGTTCGTTATAACAAGCTAGCTTTCGCAGCTTTAGCTACAGCTATTGTTGCATCTGCTTACGACACAGCTAGTGAGCGTCTCTGGGTGAGGACATACTGGGAATCGAGTGGCGTCTCGTTTCTTCGGGGCATGTTTTCACCCCTTCCTCTCGGCCCTCTGTTTTGAGGGCCAAGAGGAAGGGGTAGACAAATGAGTAAGACGAAGGGGGAGGGCTAAGGGGTGCAGGCGAGATTGACCCATAGACTGGTGAAGTCAAAGAGAAACCCCGAAATGGGTGTCCCAGGAAGACAACACCCCAAGAAGACCAGTTCCTCACCCTCACTTCACTGAGGAACTGTAGGCTTTCTTTCAGGGGAGGAGAGGATTTTGGCACATTTTTGGGGGGCACTTCTGTGTTGTTCATTCCATGAATGCTCGACCCACTCAAGCCGATGCCCTTGTAAAGGTTACTCAACCTGACACACCAAAGTCCATCCAGGAAACAGCCTTCAGAAAGTGTTTGGAGAAGGCAGAACATTTCAGAAGTATATCTGGCAGGTGATTGGACCATTGTTCCATCAATCAACATTCATTACAGGTCAATCAGATAGGCAGGAAGTACTGCGCTACAGAATGTGAGCCACTTCGTAAAACAAAATCTTGTCAAAACATGTCAGAAGTGGAGCAAATACATCCTTACTATAGAGAAGTGTGTAGGGTTGATATTTGTTTTTCTTTTAATAAGGAAATATGGTTCAGATCTGATAAAACTGCCACTGAAGCTGTTAGCATCTATGCTAATCCCTGAACGAGCAGTCCCTTCCTGTTGTCTCTCACTCGTAGCTCCACCTCTTCCTGCTCTAAAGAGCTCTGATTGGGTCGTCCTGCTTTAGGCCGCTCATGGATCTGCCTGATTACAGACATTGATTCAGGTGGATCCATCTGCACTGCAAGGTTAGCTCATTATAGGCAGTAATCCAAAAAATCCTATTTGTTGGAAATGCCTGGGTGGAGTTTTGTGCTCTGGGAGCTCTTCTGTGTTTCAATAGATCATGGTCATGGCGTAATCAAATGATGAAATAAATAAACAAAAACAAAGAGTGAGAGGTGAGGATTTGAGCAGCTTCACAGGAGCCTGATTTGCAGCCACTACATGACTTTCACCCTTCATATTCTTGCATGAATATACAAACCAGAGTTAAGAAAAATACAGGCTCATTAAGACAGGCATATTTGATTTATTTTTCCACAAAGTTGTGGCAACAAGACAGTATGATGATGCCTGTTAGAGAGAGAGAGTGAAATAAATACAGCATCTCTTCAAGTAAAGAGTAAAAAGCAAACTGTGATCAATCAAAGAGGCATAAATGAATGAGAGGAAATTAAGAGGAGAATTAAAGAGGAAGGAGGATGTTTTTTCATGATGAAGTGTATGTGTCCCTCAGAGACCTCCTGAGAGAATGGTGTGTGGATGTGTTTAGCTCCTCTGGTCTGATTGCACCGTCAGCTCTGCATCAATCACCTGTGAACACGTCAAAACACACGCACACTTTATCACCCTCTGATTTCACTTTTTTATTATTTTTTTATTAACGTCTGTTTGATCAGTTGTAGAATGTAAATGAGGGTTTATAAATGTTTTAATACAGACTGCTGGAGTCCTTGGTCACGGTAAAGATGATTATTGATGATTCATCACACACGAAGTTGATTAGTCAGCATATTTGGATAAGTTGCATCACTCTTTAACCTTGCAGCGCAGCTGGATCAGCCTGATTACATATCTGTAATCAGGCTGATCCATCTTGCCAAGCTCCAATCTACAATGATTGAGAGTGGCCCAAGAACGGCAGAATCAGAGTCCTTAGAGCAGGAAAAGCATTTTAATTGAACGTGTTTGTCAAACTCTGAGAAAAACTCTTCTTCCTCCAGACCTCTCACTCTCCTGGTAGGGTTGAGTCAACAGATGTCACACTCGGATATTATGAAGCTCTGGCTGTGCTTCTCGTCATAGTTGAATCATTTCCTCTGCTACATGTGCAGCTGTGTGAGTGCCAGGTCACATTAATGTGAAGATTTCAAAGTTCAGTCATAAAGCTCTCATCAAGCTCCTATTTTGTAGCATTCTGGGAAAAGTTTTGTAAGTACTGTTCTTAACATTGTTTAGTCCTGTAACTCTGCTTCAACATGTCATCATGAATGAATGAATGAATCTTTGAGTTCAGTTACATAAACATTAAGAACAAACAGAATACAATCATTTAACACAAATTTATCAATAACCGAAAAAGGTATAGGGCTGAAGCTTGTGGCTTTTTTTTTGCTTCTCCTGTATAATCCAAGATAAATTTGACATGTAAGGAAAAAAACATATAAGACATCCTTCTTTTTATCATAATACTGTAAAATCATTATTCCTTACAAGCATTAATGAATTTATGCTTTAAGGTCTTTCTGTACTTTAAGATAGTTTTACGTAATTTCAATTCATCCCTGAACTCATTCCAAAATAATCCCTAAAACCGAATTACATCTGTATTTAAGATGTAGTCTAACTTTTCTTGTTTCAATCATAACACCTTGTAAATTATATTTTCCTGCTCTTAGTTTAAAAAATGCCTGAAAACAAGCACGCAGAGTTTTATTTACTGCACAAAAACTTATCTCCAGTGTTTTAAATGAATAATGTCTTTAAGATCCAATGAAAAACTGATTAGTGGGTTCCAGATATCCAACTTTATTGATTATTCTGGTCACTCTTTTCTTTAGTTTGATAATTGGTCTAAATTTGTTTTATATGTATTCCCCCAGGCTTTGACACAGTATGACATATAAGGCATTACAAGTGAATTGTACCAAATCTTAGAGCAGTTCTTATTTAATAAATCCTTAGTTTTACAAAGAATTGCAAAAGATTTGGAAAATTTACGTTAAATCTGTTCTTCCAAAAATTAAACCAAAATGACAAAAAAATATTTGGATGCTAAGAAGTTATGAAAATGTTAAAAGGTTTGATATTATGTGTACAATAAAAAGCAAAACAGCCACAAAAACACAATTTTACTGAAACTTGATGAACATTAGCTTTCTCCATGACTTTGGAACAACCTGCCGGATGAGATCAGTCACTTCTGTTAAATCACTTTTAAACACTCACTTTTACATCCCACATACATTTATCTTTAATATAACTCTGTTTTACTTTGTTTATTATTCTTATCACTTAAGCTACTTTTACTTTTAGCTCCTTCCCTTGCTGTTGGGTTTGTATGTGTTTATTCTTCATATTCACATTCACATTTTAATCACATAAAATATTAAGTTATCACTTAACAATTTATTTTATGCTGCACTGATTTATTTTCTACATTTTATTTCATCTGTTTGTCTTATGTTGTACTTTCAATCTTTTTATAACTTACATTTTGGATTTTTTTATTGTGTTATCTGCTCTTAATGTTTATAGTTCTGCTGTTTATTAACTTTTACCTCATTTTATAGCTTTATTTAGTTTTATTGTTTTCTTGTCTTGTTGCTTGTGTTGCTTATTTCTCTTTTATTTCACTTCTCTGCTATTATCCTTTTTATTGCCTCTTCTTATTATGATTTTGTCTTTTATTTTGGTCTTATTTTATGATGCTGGGATCTTGGATTGTCTTGGTTCTTACTGTAAGGAGGATGGAGGGGACTTGGAGCATCACATTTAGAAAGGACACGATGTTGGTCTGGTGTATAGTAGACTCGACTTAACGATGTTGGTTATGGATTCAAACCCAGTCCCTGCTGTCAAATGTCAGCGTGTCCTTGGGCAAGACACTTAACCCAAAGTTTCTCCCACTGCTGCATCAGGGTAAGGATAAGTTAGAAAATGCTGATGGACAAAGTTCATAGAGACTTTATCAATAAGTGAATAGGTAGATGTTGGGTCTGTCACTTTTCTCAAAAATTGAAAAAGCAATAACATACAAACTGTAAATTTCTGGTTATTATTGTGTGTATGCACACTGCTGTGGTACTTTTGCATACAGGCTCTGTGTATTGGGCATATAGTAGGAGCTGGGGTGGGGGAGGGTTGCAAGGCAGCTTGTCGCAGGAGCAGTGTAGAGCAGGCAGGTGGTCTGAGTGCAATAAGCCAGTGGCAGCTTAGACGTAATCAGCTGGCGGGCTAGCGTTGGATTAGCTTTTCAGCAAAGGACTGCTGGCATGTTTGCAATCTTGGCTCTGTGTCCTGCCAGAACTAACGCTATGCTCCATCTCAAAATGAAAATTAAAAGTATGTAAAATAAATTTTAATAGCCAGTAAATGCTTTGTTACTTGGATAAAAAAGTAGCTGATATTAGCATTACTTCTGTGTTTTGCCCATCAGATTAAGCATTGATTATTGCATTTGAGTTTAAATGTTTATATAGTAACTTCTCATGACAGTTATATATCTCCTACCCTTTAATAAGTTCAATCAATGCAAAAATCTGGCCCTCAGCCACTAAGGATAATTTCAATATTGCTTTTTGAGGAATAAGTCAGCACAACACAAACACCTGCCACCACCATCACTCCCTGCACATGTTCCTGTAATCCCCGTACTTCAGAACTTGGAGCGTCTTCATGTGGTTAACTGTTTTTGGTGATGTTGAGGTAAATAATGAGTTTAATTTCCAGCTGTTTCTGTAGTCATGCTCAGCAGCTCTCACTGCAAATATAAATAAAACCGCAGGAGCCTGAAGCAGAACAGAGCCGACAAAGAGAAAAAACATGACGAGTTCTACATTTCTCAGCTTTAAAAAATTAAACACAGCACATCGAGATGGGCCTAAAGACATCGCAAGTCGACCATTCAAAGCTGAAGAGATTTGCTTACTCTCCCGCTTTACAATTTATCCACAAGTATGCAAACTTTCTCTTACTCCTCACCCCCCACAGTTTTGGAAAAGGCTGTTTACATTGGAGCAACTAAATAAAAACTAAGAGCTGAGTTTCATGTTCTTAAACCTCCTACAGTTTTGCTCAAGGGCATCTAAAGTTGTAACCCAATTACGGATGTTACAGGAACCAGAAAGTTCTTCAGGAGCTGTTTAGATTTTCTTTAAATATACATTTGAAGAAAATATATATACAACAACATTCACCACTGAGTCAAGCATATTTATGCTTGACTCATTGGTGAAGACTCTGGTTCTGCAGTCATGCTCACTAATAACTCAGGCCAGGTGGTGCACATGCCTCACAGTGAGAAGGTTGCTGGTTCAAGCCCGTGTCAGTCAGGGTCTTTCCTTGTGGAGTTTGCGTTCTTCCCGTAAAGTGTGGAATTTCCGAGCTCTTCAGCTTCCTCACACAGACCAAAAAACATACTTGTTAAGTTTATTGGTGACTCTAAATTGCCCTTAGGTGTGGGTGTGAATGGTTGTCTTTCTCACTATGTGGCCCTGTGATTGGCTGGCAAATGGGCCAGAAAGTACCCCACCTCTCGCTGAATGTCAGCTGGGATAGGCTCCAGCCCCCCTGTGACCCCAAAAAGGATTTCTAATGGTTGAACGGATGTTTAAAAACAAAGTTTTGCATAAACCAAGGACGACATCTTAACCCCTTAATCCAGGGGTGGGCAACTGGCGGCCCTTCATGCAGCCCGCAATCATTTCCAAAGAAAACAAAAGACAAATTGGAAATATGAAGAAAACAGAACAATGACTGCTAAAGGATAGGATAGGTGATCAAATACTTTTACTAGCCTTAGATTGCTGGTACACACTTTGTTTTTTACAAGTCATTAAAGAACTTACTTTGCTATGATTGTATCTCCAAATATCTTTTATGAGGCATTAAAATATAAAATACTATATAGTATTAGTAAAAACTATATTTGGAAACAATGATAAAGAAAATATATTTGTGCTTTAAAAACTGGAAAACGTTCATTCTTTTATTGCATTAAAAAAAAAATCTTGAAATGGCTTTAGTAATTTGTCATACTCATTGAATTGTAAATTTTTAATTGTGTTTGAATTAAATATATATGTTTTGGTATAATGGTTTTATGGTTTAGGACTTTATTTCATTCTGTTAATATATAAAACATTCAAGACAAACAAAGAAAAATCTCAAACATGTGAATGAAAAGATATTAATTTACTAAACACATAATACAAATAAACAAGAGCTGCAGGCCAACATGCCTTTTTACAGTTCATTATTCTTTTTATAAAAAACAACCAACAAAACAAACAGACAAAAAGGACCACATGTTAATTCACATTTTTCAACAAAACAAACATAGTAAGACTAAGATTAAAACATTTCCCTGTATTTACTCAACATACTGGCTTTGATACTGTTTTGAGGATAGAATTTGATTTAGCATCTTTAGTTTCTTTGTTAAGATTGGTCCATAAACTGATTCCTCTCACTGTAACGCAGCGCTCCCTCAGTTTAGTTCTGAATCTTAGTTTTTAAAATATTTTTATCAAATCGGTTCTGGGTGTTGATTGGTAAAATTTTCAATTTTTTTAAGCTTTATATTTGCTATTTTTTGTTTATTTATATATACATTTTTTTCCTCATTGAGAGACAATATGCAACAGACTGACTCTCAGGCCAGAAAAAACAAATATGCAGCCCTCTTGCTGATCAAAGTTGCCCACCCCTGCCCTTAAACAAGGGACAGTTTAGCAAACAGCTCATGAGTGCTCTTGAGCCACCAAACACAGTTGTCCTATAAAGATCTGTTATTGGGCTCCAGAGTCATCTGATGGAGTCAAATTGAAAAAGTGCCTCTGGATCCCCCTGGAGGAACTAGAAAGTGTTGCAGAGGAAGGGATGCCTTGGTTTAACTGCTCGTCCTGCCTGCAGTGGCTGAACTTATCTGTGAGGAGGGTCGGCTATAGGAGCTGTGTGGCCTGGGAGCACCTCTGGATCCCCCTGGAGGAACAACAAAGTGCTGCAGAGGAGAGCGACGTCTGGGTTGAACCCGACCCCAGCTAAACAGAAGATGGACGGATGGACCCAGCCAAAACATCTTACAAAACATAAGTGCAATTTGTTCTCTTGAGATTTAAGATGAGACTTTAGGACTGGAGAATATAATCTTCACAAACAGAGACACTAACTTTGATGAAAAGGCCGTGTGGTTTTCTTGGACGTGAACGTTGGTGGCAGCTTGTCTGCTCTCCTCTCCTCACCTTGTCACCACACCTTGTCCGTCAATTCTCCGTCCTCGCTCCGTCTCTCTTTGTCTGCCTGTCACATCCTCTCTCGTCCCTCCCCTCTTCTTTGGTTGTTCAGGAGCAGCGGTCTGCCTTTTATTTAACCTCTCTCTCTCTATTGGAGTCTGTGTAGTCTACGTAAATGCAGGAAAAGCTTACTCACTGACTGCTGTAAGGACTGCAGAATGGAAAAGTCTCTTTTTGTGATTTAGTTCTGTTATTTGAGATCATTTTGCTTATTCAGGAGCACAAGTCAGTTCTTTAGCTCCCAAATGGCTCTTTATTGTACAATTTAAAACCACAAATAGTTAACTTGTGTGCGCTTATTTTATTTGAATTATTCATTTTAATTACCAAAACCATAAAATTCCCAGAACAACACTATTTAATGCGTTTGGTATAAAACATTTACAGAGTAGCACCAAGCAAGAGGTGTTCGGTGGCTAAAGATCAATCCTTATTTTCTGTATTAAGAGGCAACATTAAGGGGAAAATGACACTATAACTGATCCAACTCTGGCTGTTAACATAAAAGAACTGGCATATATAGAGGCGTCTTGTTTGCCATGAACACATCTCTAGTAAAGACAAAATTGGTATATTAATCTCTTTCTTTTACTTGGTCAAACTTATGTTCGTTTTTGAGGAGCTGAAAGTGTTTAAATATCATTAATACACATATATTGTATAATTTACAGTATAAATATAATCAATATACACTTTGGCACACAAACACAAGCCCTGAAAATGTCCCTACTTTAAAGGCCCTGAGATCACAAACCAACAAAACTTTCTTTATATGATATATATGATCATTTATGCTCTATTAACTATCTCAAACTCTCCGGACCGACAGTTGCACGTTTTTTTAAAAAATGTCAGCAGGAAAGTTTTTAGGGTGATCAGAGATTGGATGTAAAGTGGGTGGGCTTTAGACAATCATTTATGACTTCAAAACTAAATTAACCATAAATTAATTAAAGCAAGTCCTGCCCACTCAAAGTCAACCTCTCCACATCTGAGCGAAAAACTTTCTATTACTATACATATATAACTATCTATGTTATTTTGAGCTCAGCAAATTAACCATCCGAACCTGTTACCTAGAATTTAAAAAAGAAGCGACAGTCAAAGTTTTGATCCCTGAATACAGCCAATCGCATTGTGCAACAACATCACTGAAAAGTCTAGTGGATCAAATTGCGATCTTTTACTATCAGGCCCAGAACAACACAGCACTGCACTGGTAAACTTTAGCATTGGCACTGAGGTAAGGAAATAAGTTGTATAAATTTTTCGTCTGCCCCACATTACAAACACTGACTTCCACCTCATATGTTTGATGTCGCCTTATTTCAGTGATACAAGTTCAAAAATGTACCAGTAGCATCAACTAAAGAGTTGAGAGGAGCGCTGAGGCAACAGGAGTGAATATGAAGCAGTATCACTACATGCACAACGATTACAGCTGAGAAAGAAAGCTGCAGTGTTCTAGCTCCATATCCAACAACAACTCTGAATACTCAACATGTTCAGCAACTAAATGAGGCTGATATAATATTTTTAGGGGCCCCTAGCGATCATAGGCCCTTACAATCTTCCAAATTTCCCCCTTCCCACTTTTTATTATATGTAAAATTTCAGGATACTTCAGGTGCAGCATTGTAAAGTTGTTTTTAATATTAATAAATGAAAAATCACCTGTCCCTCCACCTGTCTGTCCTTCGCATATTTGACAGTCTTTTCATCATATTGCAACAAACACCTATCATATACATAAATAGATGTTTCTTAAGTAACAAAATCATGTTATGCGTCATATTTTTCCTCGACTGCTTCCCTCGCTCCCACTCCATCTGAAAGATCAATAAGTGAATTAAATAAGTGATTGACTTGCAGGTTTGTCTGGTTTCACACGGAGCCGTCTGCTGCTCCTTCCTTCATCCTAAGGGATTATGTTGAGAGCTGGGAGGTCATTTATTTCCACAGTAACAGCTCCTGCTTCTGCTCAACATAAAGGACTGAGAGGAAAATTATTCAGCTGAGCAGTCATGGATGGAAATGACTGCATTTATCTGTGTGGAGGGTTGGCTATAGGGATGGGAGTGTGAAGAGGACCAAGAGGGAGAAAACAAAGGAGTAAAACTTCAACCCTAAGAGCAAACTACAAAATAAAACATTCCCCTCATGCCAAAATTAGAGCATGGAGTTTTGAGGGCTTGGTAATTGTGTTGTTAATTTGTAATTTTAAGCACACTTTAATCAGTCTGTCATGACAGGGTAGCCACCAGGTGCCTCCTACATCGTCCTACTATTATATTAACGCTAAATAAGGACATCGCTACTCCTTTGAATGCCCCATTCCAGCTCAGATGACTCACAAACAGGCTTGTATCTTGCCTGCACACAGAACTGTTTTGAGTATCTGATAACTGTAGGCAGAGGCCGGCTAACGCTACCCATTGACTCCCAGTGTTTGAGCTAAGCTACTTGGCGATGGGCGAGCTCTGCCTGTCACTTCCTTGTTACTGCACACACAGTCGAAAGAATGGAGTCTATCTGCTTGTCATGGAGTTGGGAGTGAGACAAGACACAAAAAGAAAAATGTTGGAGTATCCCTTTAATAAAGCTTACCACAGATGTGATGTTTAGAGTCCTCACCCTTTATCGGACATGAAACAGATGGGACTTTGTTTGTGGTTCTTCTTGAAGGGGATTAGATTTCCAAGACGCTGCTAAAAGTAAAAGCATGAACAAGTTTCTCTTCTTTAGTCATAAATCCTCTGTTTCTTGCTCTATTTTAAGGCTGAGGACAAAATTCTTTATAAATATCCCCACTGATCTCTTAATGTCCATGAATTTAACTCTGCATGTAAACGATCTGACTGCTGTGACCTCATTTCTCTTTCAGTTGACCTCACCTCGTTGAGCCTATCAGTAATTTCCTCGTGCCCATTTATCAATGCTTTTCACTGCTTAATAACATCATCAGATCACTGATCAATAACCACTGCTGTTGTATCAAATTAGAGCTCTTTGTTATTGATACCAAGGACCTCATGTCCCAAGGAATGTGTGGATTCAATTAGAGAGGAGGGCGGATCGATGATCAGCAGAAACGCGGATGGATCAATAGGTTGTGCTGATGGTAAAGATGCAGCGTCCAGCTGTCAGCAGGAAGGAACATTTTCACAGATACCGTCCTGAAAATTTTAGACAACTTCTGGCAGGCTGTCACTGATAATGCTGTCACTTCCATGGTCATACCTGCACCTTAAATATGTTGGGAGATAGGGATGCCCCAATCAGGCTTTTCTTAGCCAATGCCTATCATGTGTCATGTTTTTTTTTTTTTTTTAAATATTTGGTTGAAATGTTTGCTCAACAAAGAAAAACAAAAAGATCTGAAGAATCAATGCAACAAATATCCTACAGTAAGGACATGTGAGTTACACAGCCCATGGGAGGAGGGTCCCATGGGTGCCATGCCAGACCCCATGGGTGTAGGCTAAGACACCAGGTCTGGCTTCAGGGGGTGGGCCCTGGTATTTAATATTTACGGTTGTCGGCCCTGACCCATTTTGGAGCCGATTATCAGGACAAATTCACTCTGAACACAGATCACATACCACAGGATAATCCTACAGGGTAATCTTATAAAACATGAGATAATCTGTCTTTGCCATCCTTGGTAAGGATGGGGGAAAGTCGGGACAAAAACAACCTGATACTTTTTATATGTAGGGTGACCTTATTCTGAAAACCCAAAAACAGGACCCTCAGCAACATGTGTTGCGTCATGCTGCATGTGCATGCATGCTCAATACCTTGACAGGTAGGTACATTGGAATAATGCCAGTGGTCCAGTGCAGCGCTTTATTATAACTATTGTTACATCCCTTTTGTAAAACAAAAGGATGATAACACAAAAACCAAAATAAATTGACAGGAGTCAGAGTGAAAGTGAAAAAAACAAAGGTCCTTTTATTTTCCAACTCAAATTAACAACCAAGGTTCTCACACTGTGGGGGGAGGATAGGGCAGAGAGGTCGTGGCAAACAAAAAACAAAAGTACAATAAAACTTAGCCTATTTTAATCTAATCTTAAATTCAAAACAACAAACAAAAAGCCTAAGGATTAAACTAATAAAAAGGCTTAAAACAATATAAGTACAGGGGGTGGCACAAACCTAATTGCCTCGTGTGTCTAACATTTGTTTTACTGAGTGCAGAATGTACAGGGTACCCCTTACCCATATGCCTCCAGCTCCCACCACATACTTCGAGCATAGGAGCAAAAAGATCTCAGCTCAGGCTTAGCTCAGCGTCAGGACAAACAGGAAGAGAGAGAAGCTGCAGGAAACTGCTCCTTTTGTAGCCACTTTGACCAATCGGCAGTCAGCTCCTGCATCTTAGCCTCCTAATCAGCAGCAGAGCAAGAGCCTCTCAGGTGTGGCTCAATCAGCTGTCTACCTGGAGAAACAAGAAGGAAGGGGAGAGAATGTGCAGGCAGGAACAGGAGAACACAGTGCAGTCTGCTTCATGCCTGGCATGTAACATTAACCATTTTAAAGCTGTGAATATAAATGGCCGCCTGGTCTTTTTTGTCAATAAATGTGTCAAGAAAATGCCCTTTGTGTTGTTTATTTTGTACCTTTTTCAGGTAAAATAAAACGTTCGAACAAGTATTTGTCATTCTTAAGTTGTAAATGCTCAAACCAGTGTGTAATTACAAGAAAAGAAAAAGAGATTTGAATTTTCAACAGGTTCCTCTTTATAAACAATTCTAAATGAACACGTACAACACTTTTGAGAAGACAAAACCGAAACTCAACCTATTTAATATTACTTATTATTATTATTATTTAATATTATTTATATTAACTATTTATGAAATCCATAAAACATGAAGTATGGTAAAAGAAAGATGACAAAAAAGATTAACTAGGCAGAAATACAGCGAAAATATGGCAAAATTCAACAAAAACACAGCAAAAGAACAGCAAGAAAACACTCCAGAATGATACTAATGTCATTATTTACAATTTGTTGACATTATTCACACAGAAAAATAAGCCACGTTTGTCTCTGAATCCTCTCTCTGCTCTTCACCTCAGTCAGCTCATTTCCCGTACCTCCCCCTCAGGCAATCCAGCCTTTACTGTAATTTATGTAATCCTTTGGAATTATCTGGATAGCGTGGATACTCCAGGAGTTACAGTATCTTGAATCATGTGTGTCTTTTTCTGTCACCATCAACAGCTTGATCTGTAGAACAAGCTTAGCAAAACCCTGGAATTTTAGGGAATTTTATAAAATCCCCCTGGACATAATCTTATGACCAAAAAGGAGGACATGTCCTGGCAAAAGACGACCTGTGGTCAGCCTATGTTTATGTGTGTACACTGTTTTAGGTGTGCAGCAGGCAGAGGGAGGAGGGATACCGGTGAGAGACGGAGAGCAGCAAGGCAGCACGTAACACCACACCAGCATCAACTCTGATGACACACAGGGTTATAAAAGAGATGTCGAAGGTGCAGGTGAATATTTTAGCTCTGATATGGACAAACAGGTCTCTGACTCACTTATGTGTCATAACAATGTCATTAAACATCAGAATAAGCTCTCAGATCAGGAGGAGTGGACTGGCACATCATAGTTTCACTATTGGTTTGAGTTATTTGCATGTTGTGCCCTGAAACTTCACTCAGAGAGAAAATGGCTTCACAGACGGAGGAGAATCTCACCTGTCCCATCTGCCATGACATATTTAGGGCTCCTGTTGTTCTTTCGTGCAGTCACAGCTTCTGTGAAGAGTGTGTGAAGAGCTGGTGGGGAGAGAAACTGATCCAGCAGTGTCCACTTTGCAAGGAAATATCTCCACAAAGGACTCCCCCTCGTAACCTGGCTTTAAAGAACCTGTGTGAGGCCTTCTAACAGGGGAGAGATCAGCGGGCCCCGGCAGAGTCTGATGCTCTGAGTGATCTGCACTCTGAAAAGTTCAAGCTCTTCTGTCTGAACCATCAGCGGCCCGTGTGCCTCGTCTGTCAGCACTCAGATTCACATGCTGGACACAAATTCAGAGGTTTAAGAGAGGTCACACGCAAGCACAAGGTGGAGCTCCGGAAAACACTGAAACCTGTGAGAGAGAAGCTGAAGACCTTCAAATGTGTTCGAGAAAACTGTGATCAAACTGCAGAGTACATTAGAGTCCAGGGAAGGGACACAGAAAAGAAGATCAGGGAGCAGTTCAGGAGGCTTCACCAGTTTCTAGAGGAGGAAGAGGAGGCCAGGATTATTGCTCTGAAGGAAGAAGAGAAACAAAAGCATCGGACGATGGAGGAGAAGATCAAGGCTCTGAACAGAGAGATAGCAGCTCTGTCAGGTACAATCAGAGCCACAGAGGACCGGCTCAGAGCTGATGATGTTCTGTTCATGCAAAACTACGAAGCTGCAGTGAGCAGAATCAAGCAGCGCCCCCTGCCTGATGATCCAAAGCTGGTCCCAGGAGCTCTGATAGACGAGGCCAAACACCTGGGCAACCTGAGCTTCAAGGTCTGGAACAAGATGATGGGCACGGTCTCCTTCTACTCCGTGATCCTGGACCCAAACTCTGCTCATCCAGAGCTCATCCTGTCTGATGATCTACTCAGAGTCCAATGTGGAGAGAGGCAGGGCCATCCAAACAACCCGGAGAGGTTTGATTCCTGCATCTCGGTCCTGGGGTCCGAGGGGCTCACCTCAGGGACTCACAGCTGGTTTGTTGATGTCGGAGGAAGTCCAGCGTGGATTCTGGGTGTAGCAGCTGAGTCAGTTCAAAGGAAGGGGAACATTCCTTCGCAGTCTGGATTTTGGAGAATTGTGTTTCACAAAGGTGAATGCACAGCGTGGTCACCAAAAGGACCAGAGGCTCAAACTGAAGTTCTTCTCTCCATGAAGAATCTCCGTGGCATTAAGTTACTCTGGACTACGATGGAGGGAAGTTGTCTTTTATGATTTTTGGACCAACGCACACATGCACACCTTTACACACACTTTCAAAGAGAAAATGTTTCCATACTTCAACACAAACACAGAGTTCCCTCTTGTGATACTTTGAATGCTGACTGCAGAGCTCTGAGAGCCGTGTTTTGACGGCATGGAGCGGGTTCTCTAAAAATGCACAATGCACTGCAGTATGGAGCTTGATATTCCTTTGCTGAATGTTCAATCATGTTATTGTTTAACCCATATTACAAACAACAATTCCAATGAAGTTGGTGCATTAAGTTGAGTTGAATGCACAGCAAAGACAAGATACTAAATGTTCAAACTGATACACTTTATTGAAATTGACGCCTCCAAAAAATCTGGGGCAGAGGTTTGTTTACCACCGTTACTTTTAACAACACTGAGGACACTAAATGTTGAAGCTTTGTCGATGGAATTTTTTCACATTCTTGCAGGATGTTTGACTTCTGTTGATTAACAGAAGGCTTGTATGACAACATATTGCTCCAAAACTTGTACCTTCCTTCCAGCATTAATGTTTCCTTCACAGACGGCAGGTTTCCCATGTCATGGACACTAACACCCCCCCATGCCATCACAGATGCTGGGCTTTGACCTTTGGTCTAATAACAGTCTGGATGGTCCTTTTCCTCTTTAGCCCAGAGGACACCACATCCATGATGTCCAAAAACAGTCTGAAATGTGGACTCAGACCACAGCAGACTTTTCCACTTTGCCTCAGTCCATCTCATGTTTCTGGATGTTGTTGATACATGGCTTTGGCTTTGCATGGTGGAGTCTGACCTTGACCTTGTAGATGTAGCGATGAACTGTGTTAACTGACAATGGTTTTCTGAAGTGTTCTTGAGCCCATGTGGTGATATCCTTTACAGAATGATGCTGGTTTATAATGCAGCGCTGCCTGAGGGATCAAAGGTCACAGGCATTCAGTGTTGGTTTTCAGCCTTGTCGCTTGCATGCAAAGATTTCTCCAGATTCTCTAAATCTTTTTATGATGTTCTGGACTGTAGATGATGAAATCCCTAATTTTTTTTTTGCAATTGTACATTGAGAAAAGTTGTTCTAACTGTTGGACTATTTGCTGACACAGTTGTTAACAAAGTGATGAACCTTGTCCCATCCTTGCTTGTGATTGGCTGAGCCTTTTGGGATGCTCCTTTATACCAAATCCTCACACTCACCTGTTTCCAGTTATCCTGTTCACCTGTGGATTGCTCCAAACAGATGCTTTTTGAGCATTCTTCAGCCTTTTATTGGCCTGTCCCAGCTTTTTTGGAACATGTTGCAGGAATCAAATTCGAAATGAGTGAATATTTGCAAAACAACAAGAAGTTTGTTAGTCAGAACATTAAATATCTTGTCTTTGCGGCGTATTTAATTGAATATGAGCAAATCTCTGTATTTTTTATTTAAGAGCACCATTTGAATAGAGGTTTGTAATATGAATTCACTTTTTGATTATTTTCTCTCTCAGTGTTGGTGATACACATGACTTTGAGTGGTGAATGTTATTCTTGGGGCTCCAGGTTAACGCCTCTCATATTGCACACACAACCTGTTTGGGTTTGTTTGTTTTTTAGTGTTTAGGTCGGGCAGGATCACAGCAAGGCAGTGATTGAAACCGTCTCAAAGGATTCACTGGACACTGGTAAGACTCGTCCAGAGACCTTCAGTACATTTCCACTGTTCACACCTTTTTTTTCCTTTAGCTTCACTTGTTAATGATGAAAACTCATTTTCACCTAGCAGAACACATGACTTGTTCTCTGTATGTTAATGACAACCTTTCTCCTGAGATAATAAATTCACAAACCTCATCCCCTCCCTGCTCAGTCTTGATTTCAGTCTCTAAAGGAAAATTTACACAGCAATGCATTTTGATACCTGGATGGCACACATTCCCAGCTCAAAGCCAGGGGCAGAGGACAAAGAGGATGTCTCATGTGCCTTTACATACTAGTCAAACCAGTCTGGGTGTCCAAACAGGATTATTACTGCCTTACAGCCAGGGGCGGATCTGTGGGTGGGTGATTGGCACACCCAATCAGAGTCATGGAAAAAACAGTATATGAAAAAATAACTTAAATGAATAACAAATATTTTTTTTAAATTTATGATTTAGTTTAAGGGTATTTTTTTAATAATGTACAAATTTTAAAAAATGAAGGGCAGCTACTTAAAGTGATTAATATTCAGAACACCCTATCTTAACAAAAAATATATTTTCTGTTATTTTCTGTGAAGAAAAGTATTTCAGCATTTGTTGCAAGCTGATTTTGCTATTATGTTTTACCGGAGATTTGAAAAAGTTAAAAAACAACCTTTTACTGCAATAGATTATTCAGGAAGTGGACAAACTGTTTTGTTACACTTTGATTATATAGTTGGTGAAGACATGTCTAAAGAGTAAAATAATGAAAATGTGGTGATAATAAATTTAAACAAAAAAAAGGCCCATGCAGATATTCTCAGGCCCACCCATTAATAACATTCTGTATCCGCCACCAGGCTACACCCCCTTTTTGCCTCTAGATCTACCTTATGTCTTTGAGGAGTAGATTCAAGAAGATGCTGGAATTTGATCCATATTTACATAATACCATCTCACTATATATAGGGTGACTGTACACTGCATATTAGGAAGAGTTAAAATGTTTGTGTTGGCAAAATTTCAGCAAGTGCAGAGTTAATTATACTCTGGATGGAGTCAAATCTCTGAAATGTTACTCTCAGATGAAAAGGAGTTAGTGTCAAAAACAAGTGTAACAATGGTCTTTTAGTAAATGAAGGGGGCACTGTAGGATCTTTAACTCTAAGCTCTTTATTTCAGCTAATTTTCTCCATCAATATACAGCAGCTAAATACAGTTATGTTTACACTATGCAGCGTTAATATAGATTTAAAAGCTCAAAATTCACAAGTCACAAAGACTTATATTTAAACTCCAAAATGAGTCAGCTGCCTGTATGACACTTGATGAGAGTTAAAGAACCAACTCGAAAGCACTCGGAGAGTGCAGACCTCCGCCAAGCCCCACAGTTCCCCTTATTTGTCATTTGCACCATAAATATTAGTCCCACATTTATTTTTGACTACATTTTTAGATTCCTTGACCATGAAAACATACCATTGGCAACTGGATTCATAATGATATCAATATTAGTTCAGTAGTTATTCACAAAAATTGAATTTTCCTTAATGGCGGTTTTCTTCTGGATCTACCTCCCTAGCTTTTGAAGATACAGCAAATCCGTTGGCATCTTCCAAATTCCACAATGCCTTGGCTATTTAAAGGTGTTTGTTGCATGTTTATAGTTTCATTTGTTCTCTTCCTATGATGAAAATTCCAAAGATGCCCTATTTTTTTCATATTCTGGATCATAGTATCCGGAATTATTCCTTTATCCAGATCAGTCTTTCATATACTGTAGAGCATGTTAGAAACTTGTCCTGTATTTTCTTCCCAAGTGCCCTGACCATTATTTGTGGAGTTCTATGCAGAAATGTCGAAAATGGCCCTATCTCCTGATGTTAAAGAATCCTTTAAAAAATTCCTGGATCCAGACGGAGATCCGGATCGCTTCCAAAATCTAATCATTTGTTCCTTATCCCAATCCGGACATTCCCTGAAAATTTCATCAATATCCGTCCATAAGTTTTTGAGTAATGTTGCTAACTAACTAACAGACGGACAGACAAACAAACCCTCCCAAAAACATAACCTCCTTGGCGGAGGTAACTATCCCTACTGACTGTAAACAGCACCTTGAGGTGTGGACCCATAAAGACACATAAGAAGTGTTCATTTTCACTATGATAGTGTTAATTTATCTATTCATATTTTGCTGTGTAGAGGCCACTGCCATGCGGTAAACTAAATTTCATGCTCAAGAAACCAATTTGAGATGATTTGAGCTCTATGACTTGGTGGAAGACGATGGGTTCACTCTGGTCATAGCAAGACGGACATGGTCTCCATTGAAGGAGAACAAATCAAGGTGGTAGGAAGTTGTTTAACCCATCAGAGTCTTCTGTGTACACCTGGTTAATAAAACATCCATCCATTATCTTTACCGGTATTCCCTTTCTGTGGGGGGAAGTTGGAGTGCCTGGAGAGACCCCATGCATGCACGGGGAGAACATGCAAGGCCCTGACCAACACAGGGCTCAAACCAGCAACCTTCTTGCTGTGAGGCACATATTCTACCTGCTGTGTCACGGTGCTGCCCTAATCTTAAAACAATCCTGACTGGCAATCCCAATCTGTGAGAAAACTGTGCATATTTTTGTCTAACAGACTGAGGATGAAACCTTTTAGTTCTTATCTTGTTGGCGGAGGAGAAAAGAAAAGCTTTTAAACTAAAAAAGGCGGTCATGTTGTGAATCTCTCTCCTCCTCTCCTGGGCTGCTTGTCCCTGTCAGATTGCATTATGGGAAACATGTTGGCTGTTAAAGGTGACGATGGCCTGCAGAGAGCTTCAGGTTCGGTCTGTCGGCAGCTCGGGAGATTTCACCCGCTGCTGTAATCGCTATCGACATCAGCGGCAGCTCCCACCGTCCTGCTGAGCGCCTGAATGTGTAGATGGGACACCTCTGACCAATCACAGTGCTCGTTCTCTTCAGGGGCATAACAAGATGAATTTAAAGAGTTCCTGGGGTGATTTACAGCGCCAGGTAAGGAACCAGATGTACCATACAAATGTGTGATTCCTTTTCATGTTGTTTTCCTCCAAATAAGGCATTTTGTAGTGTGCACGAAAATGCTGATGGACTTTTCTTTACCTAATTTTCCAAAATGTTTGCGTGGTTTGGAAGTTAGCATGCATTTTCTATGGCTATTTCGCTCATCAGTGCTTCCCATCTCTGAGTAGCACAATTTTGGCCATGGTCCACGTAACAGCTATCAAAATTACCTAAATTGCATAATATCGTGTTTACTACAAATGTGTAAAATTATAGTCCTGTGAGCCATATTTTATGGAAGATAGTGATTTGTAAGTTTGACATACAAGATAATGTTTTCCTGTTATCTAGATGCACCAAATGATGCTTATTAACATTTTTTGACCATTTTCAGTTAATATTTAATTGCAAAATGAGATCCAATCATCAATATATTTGTGTATGAGCTTATTTGAAAGGATAATTTTAATCTTATGCTTGGTAGTGTCACTTTTGAGTAGCACTTCTAAAGCCATGGTTCATGTGCCAGCTATCAGAATTACCCAAAATGCTTAATATCGTGTTTTCTACATTTGTATACAATGATAGACCAGTGAGCCATATTTCCTGATAGATAATGAGTTTAAAGTTTGCTGGTACAAAGACCAAACCTCACCTGGTGTACCATCAGTCCAAACAACTTTCTTAACAGGTTTCAGGTGCTGGAAGTACAATATTACACTTCCCTGTTATCTAGATGCACCAAATGATGCTTATTAACATTTTTGACCTTTTTCAGTTTAATATTTTATGCAAAATGAGATCCCAATCATAAAACTATTTGTGTAAGTGCTCATTTAATAGGATACTCATGATCTTATGCTTGAAAGCACCACATTTGAGTGGCAGTACTTAAGCCATGGTTCATGTACCAGATGTCAAAATTACCCCAAACACTTAATATCATGTTTTCTGCATTTGTGTAAAATTATAGACCTGTGAGCCATATTTCATGGAAGATGGTGAGTTTTGTGTTGGCAGGTACAAAGACCAACCCTCATCTGGTGTATCAGTCCAAGGGACTTTCTTAAAGGTTTCAGTTGCCAGACAGCAAAAATCATGCTTCTCTATTACATGGATGCACAAAACGATGAATATTAAAATTCTAACCATTTTCAGTTTAACTATTGTTTTGCAACATGAGATCCCAATCATCAAAATATTTGTGTAAATTATTTTCTGAAAGATAATCATGGTCTCATGCTCATTAGTGCCACCTTTGAGTAGCACTATATTACCATCAGCCTTAAACATTGTGTCATCTACATTAGTGTAAAATTTGAGACCTGTTTATGCAGAATATGAATCTTTATGTTTGTGGTATCACACAATAATCTAAAGACCCTCAATCCAGTGTCTTTAAAATAAAGGACTTCAGGCAGAATATAGGGAATTATGCTTTTTGTGTGCAAGATGCACAAAATTATTCTGACGGACATTTTTGAACCCTCAGGTTGTCTTGAGCGGAGTACACACTACACAATATTCAGCCTTTGCTGACTTTGGCTCAGATCCCCTTTGCCGACCAAAGTCAGCAAAGGCCGAATTATCTGGGAGTCCTAAAAATAATCTGACCTGATTATTCCACGATGTGAGGTGCGTTTAAGAGTCATTTTAACTTCTCAGGAGAGGATCAGGAGTGCCCCAACTTAAATGTGTTAAATCAAGAATTTAAAAAAACATTTCAGATGATCATTGACTCTTTTTCATGATTTTCACTGGTACCTTTGTTGTGTTACTTTCTGTCGGTAACTGTTAACAAAAGAAGTAGAAACCAGTGATGTCTGCTCAGTTAAGGTCAATTTACTGCAACACACAGAAACTTGACCTGAGTTTCTATAAGAGGGGCTCGGGCCAGAACAGAGTCAGTTAGGATGTTTGGATAAGGGTGAAATGTTCAGATGAATAAATTCAAAGCCTGTGTTCATGTTAGCACTTTGTTTGTATTTGAGGTTGGAAGTGAACAACATGTTCGTGCATGTCTTTCTTTTATCTGTGAAGTGATTTAGCCTGCAGCACAGCTTACGTTTGTGTGTGATAAACTGGCCCTGACAGCAGTAATACTCTCTGTAGTGGAAACACAAGGACAGACAGACAGACAGCAGTGAAGACACAGTGAAGCTCTCATTCATTTTGCACTCAGCTCAGGTCCACTTCATGAATGGTGCGTTCAAAGACCAGCTGTCAGCAGTCAGGTCTCGTGTGATCAGAGCCGCTGAGTGAGCGGGGACAGACTGTGCTGAGAGACAAATCTAAAACCCCATCAACACTTGCAAAAAAAAATCTAAAATAATCCAGACTTTACCCAGGTGAGCCGTATGTGAACATAAACAGCCACGTTTTTAACTGTGACTCTGCCCTGGTAATTTCTCGCTCCCTCCTATTATTTTATTCCCTCAAAGGGATACACAAACATTTTTGTTGTTTTTCTGTCTTGTCTCACTCCTAAGTCCATGACAAGTAGATAAACACCATTCTTTCAACTGTGCGTGCAGTAACAAGGCAGAAAGGGCAGAGCTTGCCCACCGTTAATTAGCTTAGCTCAAACACTGGGAGTCTTACAGTCATCAGATAAACTCTTCAGCAACTCTAAATGAAGTTTAAAGAGAATAAGATTAGCACTTTATGTTATTTTCAAAACTAAACCCTGAAGAAATTATCCTCATCCTCTCTTACAAAAGTTGGTTGTAATCCTTAGTACCAATCTTCCTCTACAGAGACTCTGTTTTGTTGACCTACTTGCAAGCACATCCACTGTGGTTTGCGCATGCACCCTGCAGATCAGTTTTGTATGTATTTCCTTTAAAAAATTACATAAAGTGTTAACCTTTGTCTAAAAATAGATAACATGAAATAACATGATATAGAAAAGAACGAGTCACACAAGCACACAGGACTGTTCACAGTTACTGAAGAGTTTATCTGATGACTGTAGGCAGAGGCAGGCTAACACTACCCTTTGACACCCAGTGTTTGAGCTAAGCTAATTAGCGGCGGACAAACTCTGCCAGTCTCTTCCTTGTTACTGCACGCACAGTCAAAAGAATGGAGTCTATCTGCTTGTCATGGACTTGAAAGTGAGGCAAGACACGAGAACAAAAAAAATGTTGTTTTTCACTCAGACTTTACCCAGGTAATTTCCTCATGTCTCCACTAGTATTTTATCCATGTAAAGTCCAAGTGAACTGATGCCTGAATGCTGCAGTGAATAGCTCAGGTAATTTACTGAGGGCGATTGGGGAGGGCTGATGACATCATGTATCTGACTTTCTCCAGTGTAATCCTCGTGCACATAGTGATGCTGCTTCATATTCACTTCTGTGTGCTACTGTGCTCCTCTCAACTCTTTAATTGATGCTGTTGATGCCCTTTTTAACATGTTACACTGAAGTTAGAATATAAATTATTCATCTGCTGCCATACTATGAACACTGACTTCCGCCTCATATCTTTGGCATTGTCTGCTGTTTGGGTTGGGTTGTATCAGGTACCAGGTTGGCCAAAGTTCCCCTAAGTTGAGCACACTACCCATACGTTATATCTACATTGTTGAACATTTCGATCAATCAATCTTATTTGTATAGCACCAGTTATCTCAAGACACTTTGCAAAAGAGCAGGCTGAAGCCGTACTCTTTGTTTTATGGATACAAATACATATAATAAATATACATGTATACATACATCCAGTGATGTATCCATCCAGGCAGAGACAAAGGGACTAAGTCACATTGTCTCTGCCGAATATAGACTCAGTCAATCAGTCTTATTATGTATAGGGACATATTTGTCTTTGTTGAACATAAATTTATTAAAGATAGGCCCCTTGAGATGTGGCATCTCATTTTCAAGAGGGTCCTCAAGTCTGTGTGGTTGTAAAGATAGTTACTATGGAGGTATAATTAATACAACCATGGATAGAGAGATCAATCTAATGTTAACATTAATATCTGTAATTAATATAGTCTGGAGAGGAGTTACGTTAATTAATATAGAAGCATCTAGCTGACCTGCCATTAAAATGGGTTTAACTGGTCTAAAAGTATGAATTTATGCTAAGTGATGTCAATTCTGTTGATGGTTGATGCAGGATAGAGCCAATACATGAAGCTGAGTGGGTCCATGCAGCAGGTCATCCATGATTTAAAATCCATCTACAATGAGTCAGGAGGCTGTCGGGAAACATCACACTCCACCAGTACAACATCTCTCTCTGCTTTAGATATGTCAGCCTGCATTGAACACAGCAAAATTAGCCCTGGGAACTACTTTCACAGAAATATTGATGATTTCTCATTGTCAGCTACCACACATTGAAGTCTGACTGGGTCTTAGAAGACGAAATATGACCAAAACTCTCTGATACATGAGAGCAAATGAGTGTTTGCATCTACATGAGTCACACAGAGAGCACATTTGCAGGAGCACTAATGGAGAGTTTTGTTTATGAAGCAGTTTTTAGCCTTGAAAGTATCTAAGGTTTGAGTAGTGGAAGACATTTCAAAGGAAATATGAGCTGAGGAGGTTGAGAGAGTAGAGGAAAAACTGGAAAAGAGCCTCTGAGAGGATTTACAAGAGAGTAAATGTTAATGTATCAGTGAGATAAATGGAAAAACTAAAAACATCACAATGACATTTCAAACAAAGGTGCCGTCAGATTCATGACAGACGAGTATCTGACCAGAGAGGGGTGCATTAAATCCAGCACTCTAATCCTGTGATGTGCACCATTTTTACTGAATATGTGATATTCATGGGCTTTTTACTGTCTTTACCAGAAGCCCAGAGGAGGCATTTCAGTCCAGAAGAAGGATCACTCTGACACTTACAGAATTTATCAGTCACCACAGGAACAGGCACAGCATTGGCTACAGAAACATACAGATTTTCTTGGTTTTGTGGGAAAAGAACCAACATAAAAAGATCTGACTGTGTCACCAGACAAAACATGGATATTTGTTAAATTTGAAGCTTTTGGACACCCACATATGTTTTGATAAAAAGACAGTCTCAGCAGAAATCCAGACTTATCAGGCCAGGCAACAGTTTCCAATCTTAACTTTGTACTTCCTTAAGCATTTAAAGTGTCTGATTTGGCAGTACGCTAACTGTTCTTAAGATTTATTGGTCCATAAGAAGCACTGTAAAACTGTAACATGCACAAAAACAAAGCAACCCATGAGTTAGGAACAAATCTGTTAGCTAAATGTTAATGTTAATGGGAAAATGCATTGTAAGACTAACGGTTAGCTTGTCAGTGATCACATTGATAACAGGAAGACATTAAAACAGCAGTGGCTTGTAAAACCACAAATATACAGCCGATTCAAACCTAAAACTCACAGGCATATGCCTTCTTGACGTCTTGTGGGGAGTTATTTCTTAATAACTGTTCTTTACCATTTGCCCAAAACTCAGAAACCAGGAAGTGACATGTCCCAAACAGGAAGTGACAACGAGTTCATTAAAGAGGTAAAATTCACCTTGGTAACAAAAGAGGATGAGCAAGGGAAATTAAAATTTCACAGAGTGGTTCTTTGAGTTTGTGTGACCTCTCTATCATCTCAAACTACTCTGGATATTCCTCTGGCATCATCACCCAGAGAGCTGCAGCTCACTGGACATTTTCTCTGTTTCGTACCATTTTCAAACCCTAGAGATGGCTGTGCATAGAAATTCCAGTAGATCAGCAGTTTCTAAAATACTCTCAGGTCAGTGAGGGCATGCGTCAGCACTTCGCCAGTCATCATCAGCACCACCATCAACGTTAGCCCCACTTCTATTGTAGGTGATGAAGTTTAAGGGCAGAAGGGTGCAAACCCTACGCCTTGAGGCTCCGGAGGCAAGAGACACCACCCCTTTCGGCTATGTTGTCAACTGCCATAACCAGCGGCAGTGCCCTAGGAAGTCATTCAGCTTGCATCTCTCCAGCAACCAAACCAACTTCCACATATGTTTTAATTCAGCCACACTGCCATAAAAATTAACACAAATACTGACTCACGTAATCAAGGAATGCGCTCCTTCCTCTTGCCAAAACATTAACATTATTTCCTCCGCCAAGGAGGTTATGTTTTCACCAGGGTCTGTCTGTTTGTCTGTTTGTTTGTCTGTTTGTTTAGCGTACTGCCAAAACTACAGGATGGATTTACATGAAAATTTTACAAGAGGTGTGGTTTGATCCAGGGATGAAGCCATTAAATTTTGGTGGAGATTCAGTTAATGGTCTGGATTCAAAAAATTCCCCAAATTTAAAAAAAACCCATAGGTTATCATTGGGTGGAATTGTAAAAAAAATCATATCTTTGCCATTTCTCAATGGATTTGCTTCCAATTTTACAGGATAATATGGGGTCCATGTCTTTCTCATCAAGGTCAATTTCATCTGGATCCAATCCAGATTGATGTCACAAAAAAACGCTGAACATTATAATGGGAAATCCAATTAAGCAATAATTCATATAAAATCTGAATATTAAGTGACGTTCCCAAAACTTGTTGTGTTCATACAGGATAACAACCTCATTGTATGTGCTGAGTCTGGTTCAGATCCTGGCTCTGTTCTGGATCTGGTGATCCAGAATTGTATCTTTTACAGGGGTTGTGGAAAAACCACTGCCGGAGCTGAGCTGCTAGGTCTGCACTCTCTGAGTGCTTTTCTAGTTAAAAATAAACTAGACACAGGGCCAAATGACACCACCCATCCAACCATCAGGCCATCCACCCAACCATCTACCTAATTTCCTGTCCATTCATGCATCCATCCACCTATTTGTCCATCCATCCATCAGTTCATCCAGCCTGTCTGGCACTAACAATAATGCCATGTTCATCCATCCATCCAATATCTATTACGCTTTTCCCTTTTGGGGTCTCGGGGGGGCTGGAGCCTATCCCAGCTGACTTTGACCGGGAGGTGGGGTACACCCTGAACATTTAGAGATCCTCATCACGCAGGTGCACGCTTCATGACAGAAACGTCCTCCTCGTCAAACAAACATGACAGGCATGACAGTCTCGGCTGGAGCTAATGAATACTTTATCACCTACCTGCTGTCAAACAGCAAACATCCATCTGCACATCCACACACTCCCAACTTCCCTCAGTCAAACACGCTCTGTGTTTTTATCAGAGTTAATATTTCAGACCGTTGATGTCTCTTCTTTCATTATTCAGATTGTGTTTGTTCTGCCGCTCATGTCTCAGAGCTCTCTGCTCTTTGTCCGTCTGAGAGGTTTTGACTTTTTGATGACATAAGGCACAGAGTGTTTTTGTGTTTTTGAAAGATTTAGGATCATTTTTCTCTTTTCCTTGTTTATCCAGACGAGTTTGTGATGGCATCAGAGGGCCAGTCCATCATCACAGTAAAATCTCAAACTTTGGTCCTTTGAAAGTCGTTCCCCTGAATATCTTTAACAAATTTTATTTCATGGCTCCAGATCAAAGTAGAAATTCAAATCAGAGGGACTGAGGAGCTGTACATTTTATTGCCTCAGACCTTTAACTCAGAAAATCTAATTATTCCCTCCAAAACACTTTGAGAGTGTTCATACACATAACGATGATGGTTGCAGAAGTCCTCAAATTCATCTCATCCCCTCATTTAATTGTTATTGTGTTACAAGCTTCAGAATATTTCTGTAAGATTAAAACAGACACAACGCACATGTTTTTGAGTCTTTTAGAAGAATCTGGCAACAAAAATGATGCACATTTGAGGTATGGTTATTAAATACTGAGACTGCTCTTATGAGGATAAACCACGTGTTCACAGTCACACTGAGTGTTACGACCCTGGTCGTATATTGTTTTGTGTTTTTTTGTGTTTGTTTTGCTGTGTCAGGAGGGCCCTCTTAGTGTGTCTTAGATGTAACTGTATGTGTGAGTGAGGTGGGCCTGCCTGATTAGGTGTGCCCGCCGCTGCCTCCTATTGGACTGAGGTAGGGTGACCATATGTCCTCTTTTGTTATGTGAGAAAGTTGCCCCAAAACTTCTGACTCTTGATCAAAAAAGAAAAGGGAAGCAAATATGTGGAGAAATTTTGGAACAAATTGAAAAAAATCCATTTTTAAGAAGTGATTACATGAAATGAAACTTCTGTTATGATCCTGAGGCAAAACAGCAGTCAGAGCTTCGGGAAACATCAATGTCACCAAGGATGAAAAGGCACAACAAAGCAAGTCCAAACTCAAGACCATGTTGATGTTTTCTTTGACATTAAAGGGATAATTTTGGAGGAGTGGGTTCCAAAAGATTTAACTGTGAATTAACGTTACTAACAGGTTCAAGAAAAACTATGAGAATAGTCTGAGGACAGAGATCACAGCTGTGGAGAAATGATTTCATTCTTCATCAAGATGATGCTCCAGTTCATGCTGCGCTCTCGGTAAAGCAGTTTCTGTCCCAAAAACAAATCACCCTCCCTGTTCACCTGATCGAGCACCATGTGACTTTTTCCTTTTTTCCTGAGATCAAATCTGTGCTCAGAGGAACACATTTGGAGTCTGTGTCTGAGACAACTGTCTGAAGAAGACCTGCTGCACTGCTCTGATCAGTGAAGACCTGAATGCAGCAGTGTTGATGCAGAAGGAGGAGACTGAAGAAGGAAGACACTGAACATGTTTATGTTCAATGGAATGACAGTATTTTAGAGCATCAGTCTTTAATACTGTAAAATGCTGTATTGTTCTCTTTTTTAATAGATTAGATTAGATGTAACTTTATTAATCCCCTTGGAAGAACTCCCTCGGGGAAACTGGGATTCCAGTAGCTGTTAAGTACTACAGATAAAGATAAAAAATAGTCATATCTCATATATATATGAATCAAACCATGCAGTCTTTGTTTTTATTAGTGAACTTTTGTTGGCCTTTCAGGTCAATTAATTCAGGAGCTCTCAGCCTTTTGGTTTGCATCTGTGTTTATTTTTTGATGCTTTGCTTCCATCCTCTGGACGATGCAGGAACAACAATTCAAGTTTGTTCTGGAGCATGAACACTGATGATTAAATGTTGAGTCTGACAATATGTCATTTTAAATATATTTTGGAAGCTGCAATCTTTTCTAGGGCTTTAAGATGCCCTCTCAGACATTTTAATTTGTTTTTATTTAACCTTTGTTTAATGGTTAACAGGTATGTCCTGTTGAGGGATCTCTCTTTCAAGGAAGAGCTGACCAAGAATGGTAGCAACTCACAGTTACAATGTGTGAACGTGTTAGTTGATACCGACGAACAACTTTATTCTTTATTCTTTATTCTTATTCAGATCCCCATTAGCTTCCACTGTCGTGGTTGCTAATCTTCCTGGGGTCCACATAAAACATCACAACATAAGCAACATACAATAATCATACAAACAAAAACTGACACATGTCAGTGTAAATCAAAGTAACATCAATAACAAACAAAACAAAACTAAAAACAAAAACAAACACACAAAAAACATTGATTATTCTAATTATTCTAATTGTGTGGTCTCTCCCATTAATATTTGTTTAATAGATTGTTTGAATAAGTATTTGCTTTTGATTCTTTTCATATTTTCAATACCGACGGACAACTGACATGGATACTTCAGTTATCAGTGAGCGAATGGGTGTGAATGTGTCGATGTGACCTGAGTAGTAAAAGAGACTACAAAAGCACAATATAAGTTCAAGTCAAGTCCATTTCAGGGGACCTTTTTGGGCTTGGCTGCCTCTGAACTAAGGGGTGAGTTACACTCTCTGCAGTGATGGGTCATTCCTACATTTGAACACAAAACAAGAACAAACTGCACAAAGCTGACCAACTTTGAGGCAGTGCTGGCCTTCAAGAATAATTGGGTAATACGTTTTGCTGATTGGATTTTGAGATGGAGCTTATAACAGGTGCACAGTTCATGCTGATATGCTGCCACAATGCATTTGTCTAAATTTATCAGGACATTCAGTTTTTGACATCACTTGGTTTTATATTCCATTACCATTCGCTTTAGCCTAGTGATGTAACTAAGAAGTTAAAAACAATCAAGTGCAAAATTAATTTCCTAATATGGGTCATATTTCATTTTATTCTAAGAATTCACCAAGGGTCAGCAACAACACTGACCCTGCAATTAGGCCCCATAGCCAGCCAGTCTTACTGGCCCCTCATAGTTTGGACACCTGCTGTTCTAGTCTGTACTTACAGAGTATAAACTGGAGTCAAGTCCCAAAGCTTTTTCTGGTTCAGAAAAAAATCTACTTTCTTTTGAAATGAGTGGAAAACATCTTTATAATTGCAAAAATATACAAAGTGCAGGGCTTTCTCTTTTAATTCATGACAAGAGTGCTCTTAGCAGACCAACTCCAAAACTGTCTTGTATGCTTGAATCAACCAGGGTCATAATACTCAACAAAAGCAATAAAGTTGATTGATTGTTTGATGGTTTAAATAAAGTTTTGACATTCAAAAGTTATTTAGGGTGAAGGACTGACTGTTAGAAAAACTGCCTCTGTCCTCAAATCTGTGTGAAACAACATATATAAAAGACCTTTAAATAGATGATAGTGACCTTGATTAACTCTTGTGTCAGTCATGACTTACATCAGGTTATTTTTGACTTATAGCCTTCAAGAATTGTCACGATGTAGGTCAAATGTTTTGTAAACCCGCGAAGCAGCCGCTAGATGGAGACTAAAGCCACGTGAGAGTTTTTTTAAAGGCATTTATTTCGTTTCCTAGAGAGTTTATATCTAATGTTTAACATCGACTTTATAGAGGGGCATAATGTCTATTGTTATTTTGTCTTTGTTCATTTACATGTTACAAAACAATGCGGACAAAACGTTGTGTAAATTCAAGTTGTGTAAGTTTGTAAAGTCAGCCACAGTGAGTTCACTCTCCATTTAGTTCCGGTCTTTGGGAGAGAAACTTCAAAATAAGAGCTCTGATTAACGGCAGGGGAAGAATTTTTATAAAAGACCTTCAATAAAGCATGAAATGAAGCACAAATGCATTTTTTATAAGCTGAGTTGTTTAAAAGGAGATGTTTAACGGTATCCCATCCCTTGAAATACTCATGTACTGAGTGTTTTTTTTCTTAATCGCTTAATCAACAGGTCACATTAAACCTGATTTCTCAGCCTGTCAGACACATTTTTTACAGATTTCTGAATACACTAGATTAGTAAGATATATTTATAAATAAACAAAAAGGACAATATAAAGCTGTCATTGAAATTATTTATATCAACATCCATGACTCAGAATTAAAGCCAATTTAGAAAAAATAAAGCCATTTTGAGCTTCTTTTTTCAATGCAAGACAAACAATAATGCCAGTTTTTGAAGCACAAATATTTTACCTTTACCATTTTATAAATATAATATCAAGTAATACTTAATATGATATTCTAATACTTCATTAAAGAAATTTAGAGAAACAATTATGACAATTTTTTTTTATTATAATTAAAAAAAAAACAAAAAAAAACATATACCAACAATCTAGGAAAATATCTATTACATATCCCAGTGTGTTCATGGTGTTGTTTTGGTATTACATTTTGAGGATTCTGTCATTTATGTCTGTGTTAACTATTTGTCACTAGCATTTTCTATTTCATTTTATGTTTAATTCAAAAATAGGAGTTTAACCTTTAAATGACAGGAACAAGTTGGACATGTACTGCTTGACCGCAGACGTATACCATCCTTAAACATAAAAACAGGCTGACTACAGAGTGATATTTCATCTAATTCCTGTGGATGATTACTCCTGAGAGATGTATGATAATTATTGATAGTCATACAGTCAGAGAAAAATTCAGGGGACTTGTTTAAATCATCATTTTATCAGGGTAACCGTCAGTTCAGCTCAAAAACTTATTTATTTTTTGTTAAATTGAAAATCTATTGATAAAAAAAATAATAATCCGGTGAAACATATTTTGAGTTAAGTTTTGTTGATAGTTATGGCTCACATTTGCAACTCAAATTAGGCAAACATGACTGAGGACTTTGCAGTTTAGCCTCCAGACCCCATTTTAAATAAACTGTCAACAATAATTAATAAACTTGTCATTGATTAATATATTCTAGATAAATGTTATACATTTAAGACAACCTTTTAAAATAAACCTTTCTTTTTTTTTTACAGAGGATACTTTATGTTATCTCCTGTAGACTCAAATGGCACCGATTGCAAGGAATGAACAAACGTAGAATTCAAATTAATAAGGTCATTACTTGTAATTATTAATGCAAATAAATCACTTTAACCTAATGGTACTTGCACTGTCTTATTCCAGCACTTATTTCATGCCCTACAGAAGTGCTTGGACTCTGCCTGAGCTGGTTTTATTCTGACAACAGTGACAGGAGGGTCTCTTGTTCATACAACAATGCAGCCCACTTTACAGTATCTGTTTTATTGTGAAGGTCCTGACCGGATGTGCTCAGTGTGTGGTTCGCGCAGGTTCAGGCGGCTCGAGCCTTTCAGCTCAGAGATCTGCTAAGAAGATGGCGGCGTTGCGAGTGGTGGTGTTAACGGGGAGTGGGAGGGCTCTCCTCAGCACACCCAAGACAATTAAAACCCAGACGGTAGGTCGACGGATGATTGACACGTTTATTTATGATTACAGATCATTTTTTTGATAGTTATGAGCGGTTCTGCGGGGTGTCATAGCTCTGAGCTAATGCTAGCCTGGTAGTCAATGGGGTGAGGCAAGGTCACTCGGATTCTCTCTGACTTTTAAGATGTCTGTCACGACTGTGGCCTCTCCTCTTACAATATTGTTCTTATACTTAATCTAGAGTTTGATTCGGCTTTCGAAATTACTACAGTACCACTAAACAGTAGCAGATACAGGGTGCTAAACCTGCATGTAGGAGGCTAGCCGGTTAGCTAACTCATGACTTCGTGTCGACCTGCCGGTAAAGAAGACGGTTTATGAACTATAACATGTGCTGTTTTTAAGACTGGGGTAAAGAGTACACGATGCTCCGGTGATGTCTCGGTAAATATGTTATGATAATGTGGGGATTATTCTGTGAAGAATAACACTGACTGGAGCAGTTGAGGCTATTTCCAGCAAACGGGTTAGCTTTTCAAGGACTGAGAGGACTTCCGGTGACGTCACAACCTGTTTACTGCCCTTCTCGTGTACTGTAGTTAAAGAGCACGTTTAGGGTTGATAATATTGGCTATTTTATGTGCATAATCGGTATTTGGAAAGGCAGTGTCATTCCTACATCGGTGATTCTACTATCGACTGTGATATGTGACGGTCCAGTCACTGTGGAGTGATCAGCACTGAGCAGAAATCAATGTCCTTAACTGTAATCAACGTTTAAAGAGTTATGGATCGCAGACATGCGGTAGCATTTTACTAATGATTGAAAAGGTGTAATAAGACGTGCAGGGGCCAAATAGATATGTAATTTGGTTAATCACTTTGATTTATGGTCAGCCTGGCTAAAATAAGGTCTGTTAATGATGTAAATAAACTGGTGGTGTTGCCCGTAGTGCCTAATTTTTAGGCAACATTTAATTTGAAGTCAGTGGTAGAAGTGCTTGGACTAAATTTTTGTATATTTGAAATGATGAATTGATCTGGTTATTTTCACCTTACTCCCTTTCCTCATGAATCCGAGTCGCTGCCTGCTTCAGGTATTTTATTGAATTTGTGACACCGGGCCACACTGTTGAGAATGGAGGCAGCAAAAACTACCCGAAAGATTTTATGGAAAATTTCAGGAGATGTTGATAATGGCCCATGTGAGAAACAGTTGGAGTTTGGTGGTAATCGAGATGGCTGCCATTAGTGAACGATTGTTTTAGCTCAAAACTGTCTCACTAATAACGATATCAACATGGTTTTGAGTGCTAATGTGGGTTTTCAGGGTCAAGAAATCATATTATGATGGTCACTTTATCATGGAGCTATTTTTTATAGATGTGACAGCAAAATATGAGCAACCCGTGTGGAGGTTTGCACACTTTGAGTGCTTTCTAGTTTGTTAAGCAAAGAGTGTGAATCATATTTTCTTTTTGTGAATAAATTCCAGAAGTGATGCTAGATCTGCGGCTGCTTTTTGTCTGGACTGTGTGTATTAAGCCCACTCAGCAGTGGTCTTGTCGAAGCTTGTAGCCAGTAGAAGTCGTGACAGACCCATCGGTTCAGGCTTTTGGTGAGGTCGTGCAGCTTTTGAGAACCATTGGTTCTCAGTTTATCTAACCTCAGGATCCCCCACCACTTCCTTAATAAAAAAATGTCATTTAAGTGACTGTAGCTGCATTGAGATCTCACACGAGCATGACCAAACATGGAGAAATGAAATTCTCCAGTTGCACACTGGAAGCCTGGACTCCAGGTTTTAAGGGTAACGCAACTTTGCTGTGCAAAACCATGAGGGAGATTGTTGAAAGTAAAACGAGAGAACCGAAGAGCTTTATTTTTCGATTGTGACCCTAGAAAACTGTTTATTTCCCAAAAATTCAAGCATGTGAAATTATAAAATTAGTGAAGTTTCAGTGACAGCCAGAGAGGGAGATATAAGACAAAGCATGCATGAGTAGAATGTGCTGCTGTGCAGCAGACCCCTCCATCCAAGACAAATTTCTCCCAAGGGAGACAATAAAGATGCTTTGACGTTGACTTGTTGGTTTTACTCAGTTCACGATCATATGTGCATTTGGTACAAGATTTCCAAGAGTTGACACAATATCATGGGAAATCTTGTGTAGTGACACTAAGATGACAGGATACAATTTGGAAGTAAAACAAAATTGTGCTCTATTATAATTAAATTTACTTTAAAAATGTTTGGGTTGTTGTCAACAATTAACTGTAATCTGTCATTTTAGCTATTGTTTTGATTACAGTTAGTAGTGATGCATGATATCAGATCAATATCTGTATCAGCAGATATTTGCCTAAAAAGTTGATTATCAATATTGACAAATATTATTTTTTTTGGCAATATTAACAGCTAACATATTGACCACACAAATTGGCCATAATCATCCCATATATTGACTGTACTTTTGGCAATGTACACAATGTCAGGATTTACCACGTCATCACACAATGTCCGCTTTAATGAATCAAAAGTTAAATTTATTGAAGAATAAAATGTTGTGTTTGCTTCACGTCTGTTTCTAATACATAAGGGCTGTAACCATGAAAGATCAATTTTAGTAAATCGGAGGCTTTGTGGTCTTGGAAAAAATGTCATTATCAATATCAGTATTGGCAATAATTTAGAAATATTGGAATATCAGGTATAGGCAAATATCTAATATTAGCATCCCTGACCACTAGAACAGTGTCATTCTGTCTAATGTCCTTTAGTCTCCTGGCTAATAATACTTGCTGTCAGCTTGTACTGCAGTAGAAAATATCATCAGGTACTTAAATTTTTCTGGATGTTTTAGCAAGTATATGTAATCTTCAATTTAAATCCTAAGTACATTGACGACGTCAAGTTCATCTATAGTAGGAATTTGATCAGGTATGCGTCCAAACTGCATATGAACCATGTAAATAATAACTATCTTGATTTCAGACTTGTATGTCTGTCAAGGCTCCCAATAGATGAGCTAAATGTTAAGCTGGGCCGTCAGAATTCCCCATACATTAATGTGTTTTAATACAGTGTTTAAAATATGGTGGTTTTTGTGGAATTGATGACCATTAGGATTAAAAGTCTGAATTCAACATTTTTGTTAAGAAATAGAGTGCGTATTACCAGGTATGGCTGAATTGTCATATTTGTGAAATTAAGACTGTTTGGGTGTTCATCTGAAGTTTTGAATTGAATTGAATGCTTTATTTTGAACATGCAAACACTAATATGGGTAGTCATCATAAACAAAAATATTCATATACCAAAAACAAAAGAAAAAGTAAACTGATAACGACATCCTGCATGTGCAGCAAGTCCATGTGCTGGAAAAGTAGTAGGAAGAAGTCTAAACTTATTTAATCCTGCCCCTTTTATTACCACTTCCTACAGTGGTGTTTTAAATGTCTACATATTTATAATATTTACAAGATTCAACCACTTATTTAGGAGCCAATATTCCTTTTAATATACTGACTATAAAATGTTATAAGCTACTTATACACAATTACAAACATAATATTTCTGCATTTCATTATATTAAGAAATAGATCATTCAAAATACTTATGGGTTTAGACTTGTATTCTGTTGCTGTGGTGTCCAAATGGTTGATGATTGTGTTTAATTCCTTCTTGAAACAAACAAAATCTAGACACGAGAGCTTAATAACAATTCCTCACACATGTGAACCCTTCATGGATGTTTCCTCGGACCGCAGGGTTGGTGTGTGGTGCAGGGATGCTGTTACGTGATATCAGCTGCCCTGTTACAGAAGCTCCAGTGAAGGGCAGTTTCATAAGAACGACCATGATAGCTAAAAGCAAGGGCATGGTGAATAAGTGAAAGAAGCAGGACACATTTATAGATGATAGACATAATTTGTGATCTGTTTTTCCAGTTGAAGTCAGATATGAGAAAATTATCTTTAGATTAGAATAGATTAACTCTTATTGTCACTATATAAAGACTCGTTAGACAGAAACATAGTTTGACATCCTCTTTGGCAGCAAAGAACACACGAAAGAAATAAAAATCTTATAAAATAGATGAGTTACAAATACACAGACTATAGCTAAAAAATCAGGCTTTTTTTCTTTAGTGTTTTAGCTCCCAAACCACTTAAGTGTTATCTATTGTTCTAATTTCCAGATTTTACCCCTAAATTATATTTGTCCCTCATAGATATAAGGTCTTAATCATTGATTTTCTTATGGTTTGAAGTTCTTGATCTTTAGCAATTTGCAACCTGAAATTTTGAACTTTTTTAATAAATGAGGATTAACCTATTATATCATTATTAGACTAAATTAATCAGTTAATTAGTTGTTGTAGGGAAGTCAAAGTGCTGTGGGTTAACATTTTTGTTTGGTCTGTGTAGTCTCACTTATTTAAAAAACAGTTATTATAGAGAGTGTAAAAACTATGGATGCGATATATTGAATTTTTGCTGATATGATATAGCTAAACTTATTTTTGCCAGTACCAATGTCTATACTAATATATTTAAATGTTTGAAAGTATTTTTGAGTTGTTTTTTTTTTTTTTTTTTTTTGATTACTCTTCAAGATCAACATGCAAAAAAAATCCACAATCTTGGAAAAATATATATTATGCAAAAATGTTGGTGGGAAGTATTGGCTGAAATTTTCATATCTGCTGATACTGATATTTAGCTTTTGAGGCAGTTATCTGCATCATATCATACTGATAACATTGTTCATCCCTGGTAAAGACTCAAGTATATAAGATAATACCTGTTTGCGCTTTTTAAATTTGTAAATGTCATCAAAATGGCAAAAACTAAGTAATGTCAGAGAATCCAAGTTTATGTTGAACTTTCTGAACAGAGAGCCACAAACATTCAATTCTTGGCACTTTTACTTAAAGTTACTCATCCAGTTCTTGTTAAACTCTTAAAAATGTATGAAATAGTTTTCTTCCCTCATGTTGGACCAAACATTCGAGGTTAAATGTCTGTTATAATCATTAATAATCATTATCATGACTCAAACTAAATCATGTCTTCTTATTTTGTCTCTGTAGGCCAACATGTCATTCGCCAGCCTGACTAGGAGTAAGAAAGTCGCTCTGTCGACTCTTGGTGTGGTCACAGCTGGAGGGGCTGGCCTTGCTCTGATGCTGCACCAATCCGTGAAGGCCTCAGACCTGGAGCTTCACCCCCCTCAGTACCCCTGGAGTCATGCGGGACCTCTGTCATCGCTGGATCATGCAAGGTATGAAGATACACACTCTGACGTGGTGTTTTTTTATTGATAAAACCAAGATGACCATGTGCTTTTATGTATGCAGTCAGGTCTTTCTCTATGCCATAAAAACATGATTGGTGTAAATGTGACTCTTCCCCTCCCCTCTGTCCCTGCAGTATTCGTCGTGGGTATCAGGTGTATAAGCAGGTGTGTTCGGCGTGTCATAGTATGGAGTATTTGGCCTTCAGAAACCTGGTGGGAGTGTCGCACACAGAGGCTGAAGTTAAAGCCATTGCTGAAGAGGTGAGCTTGTCTTATTATGAGTTTATCACCTTTTCTCTGCAGTTTAATCCCATAAAAGCAAATCAATCAATCAATCAATCAAAATTTATTTATAGAGCACTTTACAACACTCAAAGTGACCAAAGTGCTTTCCAGTTAAAAACAGATAATAAGATAAGAATAAAAAACAGATTAAAAGAAAGCAACAACAGAACACATCAGGGAAATAAAATCAGATAAAATCAGATATTACAAATAAATAAAACAAGACAAAATAAAATAACATGTCACCACGTCACTGTGTATTAAAAGCCAGTCTGAAAAAATATGTTTTGAGCCGGGCTTTGAAAAGGCCAAAGTCAGTAATGGTGCGCATGTCGGGGGGGAGTTTGTTCCAGAGTCTGGGTCCAGCATCTGAGAAGGCTCGATCACCCCAGTGCTTATACCTGGCCCTAGGGACTTCCAAAAGCAACTGATTTGAAGACCTTAATGCCCTGTTGGGCTGTTGATTAATGTTGCTATAGATGTTCCACCCAGCCCCATCTTGGGCAGGGGTGGGAAACTTGTGGCCCACCCCTACCCCAAACTTTATTTTAGTTTTTTCCATATTCCTTTTTTTTGTTTGCTTTTTTTTTGTTTTCATTTTTTGAGAATTCAGTTTTTAGTATTGTATGCAAATTTAACCCCAAGACACTGTATAAAGTAATGAAATATTATCACTCACTCTTCTGGTGATCCTCATGTATCTTTACGGGTCCATTCAACAGTATGTTGACAAAATTGGCAGAACATTTGATCTCCTGACGCATAATAATCGTTGGGAAACTGCTCTGCCCTGTACTTCAGAGTTAGCCGGGAGTTTTGTAGCTTCTTTGCCGACTTAGCCGGTGTCTCAGGCGGCCACTCTGACATCTTTGCATTGTTAAAGGTTAAGTTCGTTTTTTTGACACCTGGACCGTATTTTTAAATACGCTCGTAGACTCACCCAGACAATTTTGGCGGAGCCATTTTCGAGCAATTTAGATCCATCCAAAGGCGTTTTTTCTCATGCCATAGTAGCGGACGGGGCCAGAAATCGAAGCCCCTAAATTAGACATTATCTGCTGCGAAACTCACTCCTCCTCTGCTGCCATTGCCGTGCAATGTCCACAACAACACCACCAGTTAGCCCTCATTCGTGGACGTGCAGTGGTTGCTTGTTCTCTGGCCAGCTGTTCGGCTCTTTCCCTCTGCATCCTCCTTTCAAATAGCTCCTCGTCGGTATATTCTGGCTCAAAACGATACGGGCATCCATTATACTCAAAGTCGTCATCAGACACTTTACATCGTATAAATACTCCCGCCATGTTGCACAAAAATAGCCATGTAGCCTAGCAACAACAGCGGCTCTACTCAGCTGCGCTCTTGTGGCGCATGTCTATGACGTCACCAAAAGTTATCCATCCTTGTAAAGCCCTGGATGACCATAACAATAACAGGAACCCCTCGGAGCATTTTCCTGAGAGATACGTTCCATTTTATTCAGACAAAAAAAACCCGTTTTTGTAAAATGTCGGCCATTTCCGGGACATTCCGCGTTTGGACTGAATTCTGCTATTAATGTCCAATTCCATGATTCCATCCGCTATTCCATGATTGTGGATTTTATAGGACCGAAGTACTACATAATGCACAAATCAGGATAGGTAATAAAATATTTCTATTAACCCTTAAATTGCTGGTACATGCTTTGTCTTTTACAAGTCATTAAAGAACTTCCTTTGCAATAATTGTGTCTCTAAATATCTTTTAGAAGCATTAAAGTATAACATATAGTGTTAGTAAAAACTATTTTTGGAATCAATGGTAAAGGATAATATATTTGTGCTTTAAAAGCTGGTTAATATTCATTCTGTTATTGCATTTAAAGAAAGAGCTTAAATTGGCTTAAGTTGTGTGTCATGCTCATTAAATTATAAATTTTTTATTGTGTTAGGGTTTTTATTTAAATAATTTTTTCTTCATTGAGAGAGCCTGACGGTCTGTAACAGTTCGGCCCTCAGGCCCTCTTGGTAATCTAAGTTGCCCGTCCCCGGTCTTGGGTTATTAATGTCATGTTTTCAGACTTTTTTTAATGTGTTTTTTTTGTACAGGTTGAGGTTGTGGATGGTCCCGATGAGAACGGAGAGATGTTCACCAGGCCAGGAAAGCTCTCCGATTATTTCCCAAAGCCCTACCCCAACCCCGAGGCCGCCAGGGTAGCCAACAACGGGGCCCTGCCTCCTGACCTCAGCTACATCGTCAATGCCAGGTACCAGGGTGATAACACAAACCGATCTGCTGTGAGCTTGTGTTTGATAATCAGGAAGGTGCTAATGACTTGTTGTCTCCCTTTAGACATGGAGGAGAGGACTACGTGTTTAGCCTGCTGACAGGATACTGTGAACCTCCAGCAGGAGTGAGTGTGAGAGAGGGGCTGTACTATAACCCATACTTCCCAGGGACAAGCTATTGGCATGGCTCCGCCCATCTACAACGAGGTGCTGGAGTATGAGGATGGTGAGTGACGATGCACTGCTTTGTTTGATTCCTGATTGAGTACAGACAAAACTGTGCTGGAACTGTTCAGCAAGTTCCTGTTACCTCAGCACTCTTCAAATTGTACGTGACAAAAAGAAGTAATCAGAGATCAAACCTCAGAACAACAATGCCAGCAGGGCATTTGCATCAGGGGAGCAATCATACTAAAGGGTGGCACGGACCAACGTCCTGAACAGCAGCGATATCTCATCAGGAATTTATGGTTGATTTGTGTGGTTGTAATATCAGCTGTAAATATCTGCAAAACTTAATACCAATACAGATGATAATAATAATAATAATAATAATAATAATAATATAATAATAATAATAATAATAATGATCCAATTTTTTAGGTAACTTCCTACCAATACCAGTATTGCTCGTATAATATTGTTATGTATCGTTTCCAGCTACCCTGTATAGACGCTCCAGTTTGCCCTAAATCACCAATTTGGATCTCCATCTCTGACGCCCGTCTAACTTTATGATTCCCCTCTACTTTTGTTGCCTTGGCTACATCAGCCAGCTTGTTCCCTGATGGCATTCTGGTCTGGACAAAACATGGAGTGCACCAAAAATAGCCGAGCATATCCTCTGTGTTTTTATCACATGGACCAGAACAAAGCCAATCAGGGAGCTGTAGCAGGAAGCAAGCGTAGCCACGGCAACGAGAGTCGAGGAGAAGTTAGACGGATGTCAGAATTGAAGACGTGTAGGCTGTCCACAGTGAACTCCAAACACATCAGGATGTCTGATCCAAAATATTAAATAGTTTAGTATTTAAGAATTCAGGTTGGAACATCCCTGATCCTTGAGGCAATAAAATACTCCTGACTCACTTCACACAGGATAATCTTCAGGACCATCAGACAGTCAGGCCTTTGCTGACTTGGGTCTGAAATTGGGATCCGAGCCGAAATTCAGGCCAATCATCTTGTGGTGTGTGCCTGGTTCAAGTTTGGAAATTACCCGAGTTTGGTACCTGGTTACTTTCTGGAAAATGTCAGTGTGAAAAGGGCTCATGATGGCACGCAACCTTATTGTATTATTTTTTTGATAAAAATCCTCTTAAAGAGGTTTTGATGGTTTTATGCATCATTTTTTCGATATATTGTCAATACTTTTTTTAAGTTCGCAGGGAATTCCCTAATATAAAGTCATCGTAGAAAATCAGACAAGGCACATCCTAATATTTTTGGATTGAATCAGGATAGCCCCCATTCTCTTCTGAGTGATTAAATGACTCTTAACACACCTCACACCACAGGATAATCAGGTACAATAATCTTTAGGACTATCAAGCAGGCTTTTGGTGACTTTGGTCTGAAATGGGGATCTGAGCCAAAATTCAGGCGCATCATCTTGTAGTGTGTGCCTCGCTCATGTCATGCCTGGAATTTGTCACTGTGAAAAAGGCTCATGATAGTGCAACCTCATAGAATTATTTCTCTGATAAAAGTTCTCTATAAGAGGTTTTGATGATTTTATACATCAGTTTTTTGGAAATATTGTGACTAAGATTTTTCTTACTTCACAGGGAATCATTTAAAGTCATTAAAGAAAATCAAACATGGTTTTCTGCTCCTGATCTCGGTGTTAAACACATAGTTGTGAACTTTATAAAACATTAATTTTCCAGATGAATGTAATTACTGTGCTGATTGTTGTTGTTTTTTTTGTTTTGTTTTCCATAGGAACTCCTGCCACCATGAGCCAGGTTGCTAAAGATGTGTGTACTTTCTTGAGATGGGCTGCAGAGCCAGAACATGACCAACGCAAACGCATGGGACTGAAGGTAAAACACAAGATATGTGCATGTATTCTCACTGCGTCTGATTGGGTATTTCCTACAATTGCTAAACCTAGCATGGCTTCACCTTGAGAAGCTTCAATAAACCATCAGCCTATTTGTACTTTTTGAATACTTATTTTTTAGACTCTTAACTCTTGCTGATTAACAGTGTAAAGCTTTTAAATGTTTAATGATTCAATCACAGACTTCTTCAGTTCTTCTGTCATTAAATGCCCCGTGTTCGCTGCACTGTAACCTTCTGGTCTGTGTAAACACAAAATCAGGACAAAGAGTGACGACTCAAAGCGTTCAGTGGAGCTTACTTTCTGTTTCTCCTTCCTTCATCTAGCTGCTGATGGGCTCGGCCATCCTCGTCCCGCTGATCTACTACATGAAGAGACACAGATGGTCTGTGTTGAAGAGCAGGAAGATCGCCTACAAACCTCCCAAGTAAACGGAAACAAACGCACCCCTGCCTGGGCCTAAATACTATCAGAGAGGGCTGCGTTCAATGACCCCACAACACTCGGCTCACAGTGAACTTCCAGAACCACACACATGCCTTTCTAATACGGGGTAGAGTAATAAAAGTTTGTTGTTTATTCCTACAGAGAAATGCCTTTATTTTAGTTTTCGGCATGATGGAGCTGGAGAGAGTCGTGGTGTCCTTGAACGCACCCTCCTCAAAGTTTGCTTGTTTTATCTGCTTCGAGTCATCGCTGTCAGCAGTTAACGTCTTGACATTCATCAGAAGTTTTGTCACATTAAACGGATACGGCGACTGGTTACCTGTCTGTAAATTCTCGATAATGATCGGAGCGTCCTCTTAAATTTCTGTAAATCCTCTTTGTCCTCTCTACACTCGATGGATCGAACGCAGCCTCCGAACGTCTGTTTTACTGTACAAAATAAATTATCTTAAAGGAAACTTTTCCGTGTGGGGGTTTGATTTTTGTTTTTAGGAGACGTAGATGTTCCACACATGCCCACATTTTAAATGCTGCCCAAATACTTTGTCTGGCCATCTACACATGTCATGTAAATATTTAATAAACTGGTGAATAAACAAACTCTCCCATGATGTAATAATTTATTTAAAGTCTCACAAATCCTCTGAAAGTTTTGCCATAAGTATGAATCAATCTGTCTAGATTTTACTTGTGTAGGGATGGGCTTAACCAGAAGTGTAAACTCTCAGATTTACTGTCAGAATCTGTGTTCCACAAAATTCTGAAGGCAACCGGTGAGTCAATACCTTGTAAATCCATATCTAACTAGAAAAAACAAAGTAGCACACATTTTGCTGTTGCATCTATAAGCAATAGTTCCATGATAAAGTTACCATTATAATATGATTTCTTGACCCTGAAAACCCAAACCTAGCACTCAGAATCATGTTGGTAACATTATTAGTTTAGACAGTTATTGAGCAAAAATGATGGTCCGCTACTGGCGGTTATCTGGATCACCACCAAAATCTAATCATTTTAAAGTTGGGCCATTACCAACATCTCCTGAACATTTCAGGCAAATCCGTCCTGTAGTTTTTGTGTAATCTTGTGAACAAACAAACATATGCTGGCAAAAACATAACCTCACTGGCAGAGGTAATTTACAATGCCCTCTTTTATACAAACAATGAAAATACTCCGCATTAGGGAAAAGTGGGAAGATCTAAATTTATCAGAGGAATCATGGGGAGAAATTTGAAGCTTCCAGTGGTCCTCAACCAGTTCAATGATTTGGTGGGAACACTGTTGGAAAAGTGTTATAAGATATTTTAAATCTCCACTCCCAGAAAAATATAAAAATATTAACATGTCCTGCTGGAGACGGTGTGGCTCAAAGGAGGCAAACCCCTTTCATGAATTTTGGGGATGCCTCAAATCAGCGTCATACTGGAGGGAAATACAAAGAACATTGAATACTGTGTTAAAACTCCATCTACCTATGAACTTTGACACCCCGTATTTTGGTCGAACCAAACTAATGAATGGAAGGAAGGGGCCTGTAGTGTACATAAAATATTGAGATTATTTTTAGACATTTGGAATAAAACTATGAAGGATTTTTTTTTTTTTTTTTTTTTACATTTTTGTGTGGGTGATTGGATAGGTCGAAGCACATGATAAATTCTCTAAAGTGAGGCTCACTTTCCCACCCCTGATATTCAGTGTATAATCAATACATAGATACTAAATAGGAGTTAAAGAGGGGATGCACCAGTGGAGGCTGTGCTGGTATCTTAAAACATGTAATCCCCTCGAAGGCCTGTAGGGGGCAGTACAAAGACTTCACTGCAAAGTCCAGCAACTGATTCATTCCCTCTGTAAGCATTTTGTCCAGGGTTTGTGGTCTAAAGTAGTGTTTTTTTTCTTTATTAATGCAATATGATTGCACTAATAAAGAGAATAAAGATTAATACAGATGGATAATTTCTCACTAGGAGAAGTAACAGGAAGACTGAAGAAGGCAAGAAGCAGTAGCCAGTCAATATCCATAGTTCGATTTTTATTCTTATTTAAATTTCTTTTTATATCTATCTCTTTTTATATATCTTCTTATCTGCTATAAATCATGCTACTGGAATCTTAATTTCCCCGAGAGGGTCTCCCAACGGCATAAATAAAGTTCTATCCAATCTAATCTAATCTAATGATGTTAATTTAGTATATCAGGGTTGATAAAAGCTGAACAAAACAACATACAGTTGCTTATTAAGTGAAAACAGAGCACCAGAGGGTAGAAGAAGTGTGATTAAGTGGCTCTGATTGGTTCTTGTGCCGGATAGGCATGTCTGAGTACTTCAGAAACTGGTGCTCTACTGGAATTTTCACACACAACCATCTTTCAAGTTTACATAGATTGGTCAGAGAAAGAGAGAATATCCAGTGAAAGGCAAATTTCTATGGGCCTTGTTGAGAAGGTCAGAGTGGTTCAGGATGATAGAAAGAAACTATAACTCAACTTTAGTATATGGAAGGGCTTTTTACTGGAATTTCTTTTCATTTTCTTTGGCGTAAATTTACCACAACTCTACAAATTTGAGTTAACTTTTGTTTTCTTCCTCCCAGAGAATCAAACCATTTCTTTGTTTTGAGAATTCTACCTGTAACAGTAGCAGCCATTTTCTTTGAGCCCTTGTATGTCAAATCTGTTTGGAGTACCTGGGTAATGATGGATGTAAGTCTCCTGGTTCAGATTTAGGCCATCACCTCCTTTTGTATGAAGTCTTTTAGAAACTAGAAACAAACCATTTCCTGACTTTAACCACAGTGATAATGATCACCTCTCAGTCACAGGAAGTCAATCAGTCTTTGACTAAGTATGAGTTTAAATGAACTTCCTTTCTGCCATCATTAAACTCACCCTCCCTTTTTATTCAGCGTTAAATAAACAAGTGTGCTGTTATTCCAAAGCAGCTTCGGGCCCTCATTAGGAGATTATCTTATTCTGAAAAGGTTTTTCCTCCCCGCTGCTCCAACCTGCATTCATTCACTACGAGCTTCATCTGCATCACAACACACACAGATTAGGATAATAGCATTAGTGGATCCTTCTGCTTCATTACTGTGGCAATTATTTCTATTATTGTTATTATTATTAATGTTATTATTAGATTAAACTAGCTCACAGGGCTGCAGCTAGAGGAGGGAGTTTTAATGTGAAAACTAAAGTGATTTTCTACTTTGGTAATCCAGAAGAAAAGGGCACAGTTCGGCTTTGTTTTTGTACGACTCTGGTGACCATTTTAAAAAATTACCTTCATCCTGAAAACAAAAGTGCACTCAACAAATCATTGCATGAGGGAAAACTAAAATACAGAGGCACCTGAGGCTGTTTTTGTCTCCTGCAAAGTTTGCCAACTTGTTGTTTCTTATTGTGAAACTAAATCTATATATTTAACTCTTTTTTCCTAGTGTCCTCATCCATGAGAGCAGAGATTAGCTGTTGTATGGGACCTCAGGGAGTCTCATTCTCATGGAAAACTCACTTCTTCGCTCTAATTGGTGGCCGCTGTAAATCCTCCTCTTCCATTTAAACCAGCAGGACTCGGTTTATCTTCATGTTGCTTCACATGTTCCTCTCACTTCATCATCCTCTCACCTTTCCTGTTGATGTTTGGTCACAGCAGAGACCTCAGATGGGACGTTAGTTTAAAGACACTTGATTTTGGAGCCTTTCTTGGTTTGATTAATCTACTCTGCAGCCTGATTGAGTCTGTTTTAGTTGTTTTAAGTGGATTTGGTGGCTCATTTCGGCCTCTCACCCTTTAATTTAAGTTATCAAGAGTCAGTCAGATGATGGCGTCCTTGCTGGTTCCTGTTAAAGCAGAAAACAGGGCAGTTTTTACCATCGAGAGGATTCTGGGATTAAAGTTTGAAAGACCTGAGAGCTGCCTGAAACTTCACCGACCTTGGACAGGTGAGAGCAAAAGTTGCTTCTTTGTTTAAGAGTTAATGTCTGTCAAGTTGTCTATATAACTGTTGTGCCTCTCAGAATGAGAATCAGAATTTTTATTTATTGCAAATAAAGTAAGTAAGCACATGTTCACATTTAAGGAATTTGACTGGGTAAATTGGTACAAAAGGTAGAATAAAAATAAAGAGTCATTCTCACCAAAAAGTGCAAATAAACAAAGGAAATTAATCATGACAATATTGAGAATAACAGTTTTCCTTCTTAATTTGGATCACACATCAACAAAATCCAACCGAAAATTAAATTGAATATATTTTTATTAGTCTAAAGAGCTGTTTCCATGTTAGGATTCACAAAATGGGACGTCAGGGCTGAGTTTTGCAAAAAAAAAAATTTCTAAAAATGAAATAATCGAGTCATATGTGAATGTATAAAACAGAAAGCACCTCAATATCTGTATTAGCACAACGATTTGAATATACTCAAATCACTCCTTTGGATTAGGTTCAGAAGTGTCACTTAAAATCTCTCTGACTTACTGTCATAATATATGTGGGTAAACAACATTAAAACAGAACTTTCTCTCTTCTTTAAAGAAGATTTCAGCTCCATTTTGTAACTAAATGGGACTGTATTTTGCAGTATTTACTCAAACGTTTCTAAATTGGCTTCTCCACTTTTCACGGCTTTGATAAAATCCCTAAATTTTCTTTTTTTTAATTTCTTACTTTAGACCAGTTAAACCCATTTTAATGGCAGTTTAGCTGGATGCTGCAATATTAATCAACATCAGTCCTCCCCATATTCATTATAGATATTAATGTTTTTTTGTTTTTTAATTTCTTTTTATTGTTTTAACAAAGAACACAAAACAATATTGTGCAATTATAACAGTTAAATAAATTTTGGTGAAATGAAGAAAAAATAATCCCATTCCACCCTCCCCTTTGGTACATTTCCCCAGCACATAACAAAAAAAAAAAGAAGTTGGGAAAAACAAGGCATACATAGACAGAGTTCAAATAAAAAGTTAGATAAACAAAATATTACGTCATAATGTTAAATAAAGAAAAATAAAATACTTTATATAATACTTTATAATGTTACCTTAGCATATCATGTTATATCAATCCATCCAACCAGCAGCTCAGTCTAGTGTGAATGTAAATTGTGTGCAGATATTAATGTTAATTTTAGATTAATCTCTCTATCCATGGTTGTATTGATTATACATCCATAGTAACTATCTTTAGAGCCACATAGACATGAGGACCCTCTTGAAAATGAGATGCTACATCTCAAGGGGCTTACCTTTAATACATTTATATTCCACAAAGACAAATATGGTGTTATACAAATAAAGATTGATTGATTGAATCTATATTCAGCAGAGACAAATGTGATGAGGACAAACTTATGATCTGGGAGTCCATGGGTTTGTCTCTATCATAAGTTCTTATTTTAAGTCTCTTTGTCTCTGCCTGGATGGATCCACCTCTGGATGTATGTACGTATATATACAAATATATTTATTATATGCATTTGCATAAATGCATATATGTATATCTATAAAATGAAGACTATGTATTCAGCCTGCTCTACTGTAAAGTGCCTTTGGATAACACTTGTTATGAACTGGCACTATAGAAATAAAGATTGAATGATTGATTTTTTTGATTGATTGATATAAAACATTTAAACTTACTTACCTGATCTTACAATAATTTCTAATGACCCTTTTTACAACACCTGATCATTCATATAAAATTGATATGTTATTAGTTGTGATTGATCTTGACAAATATGTGCTGTTGTATTCATAATTTCTCCAATATTAGTGTCTTGTTGCCTCATAGATATTATTGTTGTGTTGCTGCTTATTGTTTGTGGCAAACTTTACTACCTGTGCTGTTGCCTGTCACAGCCAGGACACACGGAAATAGTTTTTTACAATTCAATGAATGATTGGGTCGAATAAAATAAACTATAATAATTTACTGTATATCAGAAAATCATCCTATGTTAATTCCTTTGATAATGAATCAGTTATTGGAAATTTTCACAACAGAAGGTGTTTCAAGTTTGATCTCTTTATCCTCATTCTCCTCGTGAATCCAGAAAATGAAGCAGAAAAGGAGAACAGCAGAAACTCTTTCTGCTCAAAACTGCAGCAACAAAACTGCTGTGGACACTCTCAACCTGCTCAGGAGCCGAACTCAGCCAGACCAACTTCAAACTGGTACATCGGACGCAGACCACGCACGGCCTTCACCAACAGTCAGGTAAGTGGTCAAGCATCTGATAGGTGAGATTTTAAAAGTGTGTGCACTGGACTGAATCTGTTGATAAGTGTGATTTGTTTCTCCTGCAGGTGAAAGTTCTGGAGTCGGTGTTTCAGATGAACTGTTACCCAGGGATTCAGCTGAGGGAGCAGCTAGCTGAGAGGCTGGAGCTGGACGAGGACAGGATACAGGTCCAGACCATCCTCAACATTTATAATCTGAACAAGAAAACCTTTTATTTTAAAGGGATACACCAACACGTTTTTTTGTTTTCGTGTCTTGCTTCATTCCTGAGTCCATGGCAACCAGATAGACACCATTCTTTTGACTGTGCGTGCAGTAACAAGGACGAGATGGGCACAGCTCTCCTACTGCTAATTAGCTTAGCTCAAACACTGGGAGTCAATGGGTAGTGTTAGCCTGCCTCTGCCTACAGTCAACAGATAAACTCTTAAGCAACTCCAAACAGACCTGTGTGCTTGTCAGATTAATATGTATTCCACAAAGACAAATATGGTGCTAACCAAATAAAGATTGATTGATTGAATCTATATTCAGCAGAGACAAATGTGATGAGGACAGATTTATGATCTGGGCGTCCATGGGTTTGTGTCTGTCACAAATTCTTATTTTTAGTCCCTTTGTCTCTGCCTGGATGTTTTATGTGTGTATACAAATATATTTATTATATATATACATATATGTGAATCTATAAAATGAGGAGTTTGGCTTCAGCCTGCTCTACTGTAAAGTGTCTTGTCTTGTGTTTGGAAGTAGATCAACATGCACGTCCACGGTGGTTTTTGCATGCGCCTGCAGTTTCATTTTGTGTGTTTTTCTTTTGAAAATTACATAAAGTGCTAATCTTAGTCTAAAAATAGATAATGTAGCATAACGCAGTAAAAAAAAACCAAGTAATAACAAGCATACAGGACTGTTTAGAGTTGCTTAAGAGTTTATTTGATGACTGAAGGCAGAGGCAGGCTAACACTACCCATTACCTCCCAGTGTTTGAGCTAAGCTAACTAGCGGTGGGCAAGCTCTGTCCGTCTCTTCCTTGTTACTGTACACACAGTCGAAAGAATGGAGTCTATCTGCTTGTCATGGACTCAGGAGTGAGGCAAGACACGAAAACAACAAAAAAGTTGGTGTATCCCTTTAACATTAAAAACTCGTTCAGGCTCTGATTTCAAAGCTCCTCTTCTTCTCTCCAATGACTTTTCCTCCTTCTTTCTTTCTCACAGATTTGGTTTCAGAACAGAAGAGCGAAGTTGAGACGTTCCCTCAGAGAGTCTCGCCTGCAGCTTGTTCAGACCGCCATGGCTGACTTTCAGGTCAAACGTGAGATCAGAGGACTGAAGGTCAAGAAAGATGAAGAAGTTGAACCCACCCTGGAGGAGGAAGGGGAGAGCTGCTGATTGTTATTTGGACTGTTTATATGTAAATTTTTTCCTCTCTGCTTACTTTTTTGTTTTGAGGTTTGTCATGCAAGGACAACCAGACATTCAACCCTTTTTAATCTATATAACCCTTTCAATCCCAGCTGTAGTTGGGTTAAGGTTAGGGTTAGCCCTGCCAATCACAGGGCAGACATATAGAAGGAGACAACCTGGCTGTATCATACTTGCACCTAAAGGCAGTTTTATAAGATTCCATCAAGCTGTTCTGTTTCAGTCAGCTCAGTGAGGTACGCCTCTATTCTTAGTCTGTGGAGATGAAGCTGGAGTAACTAGAGAGAACCACACATGCACAGGGAGAACATGACACTCCACACAGTAAGGCCCCTGTCACATTCAAAATCAGGATTGCTATTTATTGCCAAGTATATTTGCACATACGGGGAGTTTGATTTGGGAAATTGGTGCAAAAATAAAAAAAAATCAACATAATTGGAATAAAAATTAAAATGAGAGTTAGGAGGAATAAAATAAAGAATAAAAATAAGTTAAAAAAAACAGCACAAAATTGACTTGGGTATACGTCAAAATATACAAATTTATACAATAGGCACAAAAAGAAAAAAATACAACCCAATAATATATACAAAAGGTGTGGTGAAGGAGCTGTACATATGGGCATCAAATTTTTTAACAGTATAAATGTGATATAAGTATAGATACAGTGTGCGTGTGTATAAAATAAACATTTGGCATGGGTTACAGTCTGTTTTTATGGGGGTGCATCTTTTTTGATGCAGCCCAAGTGCAGCAGGAAAGATGGAAAATAATATGACTGTTTTTTTTTTTCTTAGTATCGAAGCAGAACAAACTCTTCAAATGTGGCTGTTTGAGATCTCTACCTTTTGAAAAAGTTCATCTCTCCTGCTTTCTATTGTAAACAGGGAACTTTATTTTTAAGAACTGCTCTACATTTGCTTGTGAAATGTTTTCTAGTGTTCAAATGTATCTTGTAAATAACTTTCTCCTCTCTGTACCATTGGCTCCCAACATGGAGTCAGTGGAGATGGTAAAATATTAAGGTCGGAGGGGTTGAGGCTCTGTTTTCACTTCATGCTTCATGCTTGAATTTGCACGTATTAAACAAAATCATGATAAGCTCACAAGATACTTAGAAGCTCTTTTGGAGAGAACAGTTGTTCATTGGGCTTATTTGGGTTAGGGTTTTATCAGTGAAACAGTTAAAGTACTGTATGTGATCAATTCTGGTATATGTTTTATTTTTGTTGGTGCCTCAGGGGATCCATCTGCCCATCTGAGGCATAAATAAATGGGTCACCAAGGAAAATAGGTCAGACACCACTGCTCTAAACTGTACAAAGTAAAATTAATGTCATAATATTAGAATCTTGTGTCTGTTTCTGAGCTTTTTAACCACAGAGGTATTTCTGAAATAATTTTTCATACTAAAATTAAAAATAAGCAAAAAACCTCACTAAGAATATATAACAGTTTACAAAAAACTCAAAGTATAATTATAATCAACATATTATTTAATTTATAGATCATATTTTATTCCAGGCAAATTCAATGTGATTTAAATTAAGAATGAACTCAATATTTCATAAATTAAGAATTGTTTATCCATGATGACCCTCAGTTCTAGTTAAATATGATCCTACTCTGAATTTATATTTATTTATTTATGTATTTATTGAACTATTTTTTTTATTTGCCTTATTTCAATCATGATATTGTCTGGTATCATGTATAATAACGAGCCAATTTCACAAGATGCATTACTACGGAAGAGGATTAGGGCCACTGTAAAAATAAAAAGTGAGTTCTGAGTTTAAAGTCAGAATTGAGAGACAGAGAGAGAGAGAGAGAGAGAGACATAAACCAATAATAAATGAATAAATATTAAGGTTTTACTGAAATAAAGCTGATTGTTTTGATAATAAAATACTCAAGACATTTAGATTTGAAATATTTATTCAAAACAGAGTAATAAACTGACTGAGATAATAAAAAAATGTAAACATGAATGAAAATAGGCCATGAAAAGCAAACAAAAACTGAACAGATATATTTACTGTATATCAAGGGTACCAACAAGTGCCCATGAGCACCTGGTAGCCCATAGCCTTTGAGATGACTTAAAATAACTTATTGTAAAATGAAGTCACCATCACAGAGCCTGAAAAAAGCCTTTTCTGTTTTTCCACATAAATCATTCTCACATCGATACAATACAAAAGCAAAACAAAAACAAAACAAAAACAGAAAACATACCATGTGCATTACATTTTACAACTTTGTTCTCTTTTAAACTTTGACCTGCGTGGAATCAAAATATATGTTAAAGAACTTATTCCACACCTCTTTCACCCGTGGTGCAGCCTAAAGCCCTTACAGTGTCTTCTGTAAAAATAAAATCACAGAAGAATCACAGTTGTCAGTTTCAGTGAAATAAAATGAAGGATAAAAGAATGATTAAAGATGACAAGTGACTTATTAAAAGTAGAAAATAAAAATATAGTGAATGTAGCCTATGGAATACATAATAATTACTTGAAAGTATCTATTAAAATTTATATTACTCAGAAGCATTAAATCAAACAGTAGCTCGCCATAATACCCCTTATATTTATTTTATTTCACTCTTGTTTATACATATTAAGGCAGAATAAATATCTACTTTTATTATTATTAATATTTGGGTCTTAAGGTGGTATTTTCTCATTTCTGTCTGTTACTTTTATTATTTTATCAAACAAACCAAACTAAACGGACTGACTGACGCGGCCTCCTCTGATTGGCTGAGGCGCCCTCCGTGCTTTGCGTGTACCGGAAGTGAAAGCACAGGACTGATGAGTCGCTGGAGTGCAGGAATCTGTCGGCAGTATCCGTGCTCCGCGGTGGATTTTAGGTCTTCAACATGGATACTTTGAATAAACTGAAACAGTTTGACGCCTATCCTAAGACTCTGGAGGATTTCCGAGTGAAGACATGGGGAGGAGCGACCGGTGAGAGGATTTATTTTATCAGAGAGAGGCTGCCATTCAGACACACAGGCTGTTAGCTGCTGATGCTAACAACAACCCAGACCACAGCATCTACCTTTTAATAACATTCAGAACATTAAACATAGCAAGTTAGAGGCTTATATGGTTATTTTGATTAATTCAAAGCTTCAATAGCAGCGGTACAGACATATTTAACGTTCATAATCCTCTAAACAAGCATCCTCATGGCAGGGCTGTGGGTGAAATGGGTGTTTTTTACTCATGTTAATGATCTGTTTCATCTTTTTTGTTTTAAATATCTATTTTGTTGTGTATTCATGTCTTTCACTTATCTGTTTAGATCTCAGATTTTATTGGGGGGACACTAGCTGTGACTTTGTTTGTTGTAGCCTAAATGCCACAAACCATAAACACTATGATGAAGCAGTAAAAGCCCCAATAATATTTCCACGCGTCCTAGAAAATCTGGAAAGTGATTGACAAATTTTCCAGTCATGGAAAAATATGTAAAATATCCTGGAGAAGCTTGAATTGTCCTGGAAAATTATTTATCTTCCCTCGACCTTGTCAGTGAACAAAAATCAAACATATGAAAATGAAGTAAAGATGTACTTGGTAACTAATGCATACTAAGCCATAAATATGAGTAGATAAAAATAATGCAAGTTAAGAAATAAAAATATAGACAATCAAAACAATGGTGAAAAAAAGAAATAATAAAAAAATGACCAAAAAACTAAGGCTACTAAAACAGTAAAGCAACAAAATATATTTATAAAAAAGCAGAGTAAATAAAGATTTAATAAAAGCATGAACCATAAATGTATAATAGTAAGACACTACATAAGTCAGACTAAAGAGATAGCTAGCAGACAGTGTTCATGCCCGAGAGTTAGAAATAAATAAATTCAAAGTTCAGTATGATATGATGGAGCTAGTTAGAGATATTGGTCATCAACTTTTAATCTTGTTTTTATAGAAGGCTACATTAACCTGAGAATTGCTTTGATCCATTATAAAATAAATATTTTTTGTGTAAAAAAAATAAAAAAATGTTAAATGTAACTAAACTGGGACTAAGAGGGCTACAATTCTGAAAATGAGTTCACATTTTCTATACATGATGAGGCCTGGAGTTAATAACCAAAATAAATTTAAAAATGCTATTTTTTTTGTGCTAATGACCCCCCAAAATAAGTTTTCATATTTTGGATTATATCCAGTGTCCCAACAGGGCCTGAAGGGGGGGAAGTGTGAGTTTTTTGTAACTGCACTAAAAGCAATAATCTATTGAAATCAATGTTGTTGCTAATCAGTGACATATCCTAGACAGATAATCCCTGCATAAAAAAAAAAAAACACTGCATTAATTTAATAGAAAATAATTTATTTTTGTGTTTAAAAAAAAAAAAAAAAAAAGTTGCATTATTCAAAAAAAACAAACAAACAAAAAAAAATTTACAGGGTTAAAAGTGTGAAAATAAATTCACAATTACTGTACATGATGGGGACTGAAGTTAATGACCAAAAAATGATTTTGAGTTTTTTTCCCCCATATATAATATTTTGTAATATATCCAATGTGTAAAAATGAACTTTTGGGGGACAGGGTATTGTCTTTTTTTTGTCAATGCATAAGCAGTTTTATCATATCTGGACAGCATTTCTTTATTAAAGGGGAGAAAATAAAACTGTAAGCATTTCTTCATAGAAAAGATGTTTTCACTCCACTTCTGGCAGTTTTTTTGTTTTCAAATTACCTCAGTGTTCAATCCCCCCCCCCAAAAAAAAAAGATAGTAACTGCTTATCCAGATCCTGATATTTGAATATATTTCACATATTTTTCCAAAGATCTGAGTTCTAACCCTGCTTTTGTACTTTTGCTATGATTGTAAAGGACATTCATCTGTTTGTCCTTCTGTTCGTCTTTCCCTCCCTCTGTAAATAAAGGGATTTGCTTAGATGTGTGCAGAGCGATCAAACCTTGTGATGGATTTCAAAAAAGCATTATTGCAAACCTCTAGAAACTTTTAATTAATTTATGTCTATTGTTTTTTTTAACTGTTCAAAAATTTCAACTCTACTAAAGAAACATAGGGTTTATTTGGATGAGAGATGGGAATTAAAACACAATTCCAGTGAGAATCCATAACAGATATCTAAAGGAATCAATGTCATTTGTCTTTTTGCTCTTCAATTCCCTTGTCAATTCCTTCCATTTCCAGAAGTGATCAAAAATGGTGGCTCCGTTTTCTACAACGTGACAATAACAGCACAATGTCCAGTGTCTCTGCCTGTGCGATGCTAGACAAGGGTGGAAAAACCTGCTTTTTGCAGAAGCATTCATTCATGCAGCACAGCGTTAAATATCAGGAGTTTAAGTGTTTGACACTGTTGACACAGATAATCTCTGCAGGCCATCTGTGTCTAGAGAATCAGGACTCAGTTCGGTTTTCCAGGAGAACTGATAATGAAATCGGCATCAGTATAATCGTATCGATTCCCATCCCTCATGTAGACCAGTGTTTTCTTCTTTCTGCCAGTTCTCAACTCATTACAATAATATACTGTGATTTGCTGTAATTTGACTAATTCAGTTAGTAAACCTTCATTTGTCTTTTTAAATTAAACTCCCACAGTTTGAAAACATGATCCTAATCAAAGATGATCTTATTTCCAGGAGTTAAATTTCAATAATTTTCCTCAAAACTCAAGTAACAGAAAGCTCAGATATTTTGAGATTCAAATTTTATGAAAACAAACACTATCAGCTTGGTCTGAGTTCAGTGTTGCCAGATTTTTGACCGAAATAAGCAACCAGGTCAATAAAAACAAGCAACCTCCAGCTATTTTCTTTCTAATGTGATATATTACTTTTATCTAAAAGAGAAGTCTACATGAAGCATTTTTTGATTTTCATCTACATTACTTTTCAATTCACAGTCACATTTGGCTCTTAATTTACTTAACATCCTTTTGTTTGGAGGTGGAGCATCCTTTTCTTTATACAGAAGTGAATGGAGGGGCTACTGTAATTTATAACTCTGTTTTCACTGAACAGTCTGTCTAACCTTGATTTTTGTAATCAAACAGACATAGTCAGGCTTTTATTTAAGTTTTATGTTGATCCTCTACAGCTTTATTATGGTGAAAACAGTAATAGCTACATTAGAAATAAATTAAATTCTGGCTATAAGGATTTTTTTTAGTGGAAACATCATTTTTGTCCCTCTTTTTACAGTAAAGTTTACATTTGTGTTTGGAGTGGGAGAAAATAGTTTGTGTAACTTCTGAATTGAGTTTATATTGGTAGTAGAGTGAGCATCAGATCCCTCCTGGGTTTGGGGGCACAACAAGCCCAAATGAGCAAATGCACTTTTGGATTAAGCCCAAAAAACACAACCCAAAACTGCCAATATTTACAAGCAACTTTAAAAAAAAAAAAGAAGCCCAAAGTTGCTTATAATAAGCAGACCTGGCAACCTTGTCCGTTATTTCTTTGTCTTCAAATAGGAATAAAATGAGCATCTGCATCCCCTGGGGCCTGGGCATAGTTTCTTTTATATGATGTTAAAAAATGAATTAAAGAGGCCGTTAGTGAGACTTTTGCCTGCCTGTAACTCCATCCTTCTCTCCTAACAAACGCTCCTCTTGTTTCCTCTGCAGTGACCATCATCAGCGGCATCATCATGTTTATCCTGTTTGTCTCTGAGCTGCAGTACTATCTCACTAAAGAGGTAAGTTCATACACAACCTGATTATTCAGTGTTCCTCTTGGCTGCACAGAAAAGAAGAGCTGATGCAACATTCAGCATGAAGAGAGAGGAACAGGTGGACTGCCAGAAATGAGTTTTGCTTGCTGGCTTAAGCCATAGTGTTTCCTTCTCAGCATAAATCCTCCACACTTTCATTTAGTTATCACACAGGTTATATGACAAAGGGCTGATTGTCATTAACACGATGTCACAATGACTTTTTCACTTTAAGAAACCTTTTGGTGGGGTTTAGAAAAGTGAAAATGTGTTTACTTTTCATTTCTTGGTTCATGTTTTTGGCACTCATAACCAGAACCTGCAATTGGAAAATGAAATGATGTCCAAGAGGCTCTTTAATCCATTTTAGAGAGCCAGTTGGCTAAGACACAACATGAAAAGGTCCCAAATTTCACCTGCTGTTTGAGCTTTATATTTGAACATAAAATGGTTAGGGCTGGACAATATATCGATTAAATCGATTAAATTAAATTCTTTTCTGCAGAAAATTTAAAAATGAAAATTCTAGATTTATTTTCACGAGTTACTCAAATCAAAAGTTGTTGGAGTGTTTGAAAAAATAGTGACGGAAACTGCAGTTGTCATGATGATAGACCTTGTGGGATTTTGCACAAGCACATTTATGGTTTTGTTTGTTTCTTAAATTAGTATTATTTATTATTATTAAATATTAATCAGATGGTTCCATATTACTTCACTCTGAAATTAGCGCAGCCTCCACTGTTTATGTAGACAGGCCTCCCTACATTTGAACCACATAATCAACATTTTATGACAAAATTACAGCATGCACTGTAACTGCACTGTAATTGGGTAATTTATTTTTAGGTCATATTGCCGGCCCTAATCAAAAGTTTAATTTTATTGACAGTGGTCAAATGATTTTTGCATGAACATATATGTAGGAGGACAGCACAGTGGTGCAGCAGGTAGTGCATGTGCCTCAAAGTGAGACGGTTGCTGGTTCGATCCCTGTGATGGTCAGGGCCGTTCTGTGTGGAGTTTCCATGTTCTCCGTGTGTGTGGCTTCCTCCCACAGACCAAAAACATACTTGTTAGCTTGACTGGTGACACCAAATTGCCCTTTGGTGTGAGTGTGAGCGTGAATGGTTGTCTGTCTCTTTATGTGGCCCTGAGATTGGCTGGCGACTGGTTCAGGGTGTACCCCACCTCTTGCCCAGTGTCACCTGGGATAGGCTCCAGCTGCACTGCAACCCTGAAGGGATTAGTGGTATAGGAAATGGATTGATGGAAAAATTAAGGACATGTGGTTCACTGTCTCTCTCTGTCAGTCCTGTGATTGGCTGGTGACCAGTCAAAGGTGTACCCTGCCTCTTACCAAATGTGAGCAGGGATAGACTGTAGCCCCTCTCTACCCCAGGAGGAAAAGCATTTGTTTTTTTAGTAATTATCATACAGTTGCAGAATTCTCTTGAAAAATGCTGAAATCGATTGTATATACCCCCCTGATTAATGACTGCATACGTCTGCCCCTGCCTTTACTGTCTATAGCTCTGAATATTTTACAACACCCAAACATTGTGTTTCATGTAGGGATGCACGATTTTGGAATTTCGTAGATATGTTGGTATTTCCAAACACAATATTCCCAAATCAGATGCCGATATTTTTCGTCAAGAGTCATTGCTTTATGAAAACTGACTTGTTGCTGTAAATGTGAGAGTCTATTTGTATAAGAAACAGATGTAAAATAAGAAAAACAACATTTAAGTCTTGAAAAATGAACATCTTGCTTTTTAAATGGTCCATGGGATATATATTGCCGTTTTTTCAATATTGGCTGTGACTAATATTCAACTTTTTAGGCAAATATCTCCTGATACCAATATCATACCAACAATATCGTGAGTCCCTAGTTTCTTGTGTATTCAATTATACTAACTTTCTACTTAAAATGTCTTATTTTAGATAATTCCTCTTTCAAATTGTCAACTCAGCAGAAGAACTTTACAACTGCATTTACACCATTCCTGTTTTCATGACATTAGACATGTTTAATTTTGAATTCTGTGTGATTAAAAAAGTATTATTTAACCAATTTTAATCTTAATAATAACAGTTAAAATTCATGTGTTAATCCACATGATTTGTTTAAGTTGTCAGAGAAATTCCTGGTTGTTGTTAGTAGAGTTAGTTTCTGGAATGATCAGGGTCACAGGTTGTTGTAAATGTTTAAATGTTCAGCGTTTTTGAGCTTTTTAGGTTTACACTAACCTCAACTTTACGGGCAACGATTGCATAAACCCTAGAAGCTGTTTTCATGACCAAACTTTCTTTCATGTGGTTAAAGAAACAAATTATTCACAGTTAATTTGATGTTGATACTAAAGGCAGCCTGAGGTACAGGAAACAGTTCCTGTCAGACTGGTCTGATTCTGCTTACACAAACATTGACTCTGTCTTCATCACCAAGGCTCGAAGTCAAGCACATAACCGTCACTATCACTTTTATGGTCTTTTCTTGGTGCTCTTACTCCTGATGGCTGTTTAAACATGTTATGTGCATGATTTCACGTTACAACACAGTTTATGTGTTTTATTTTCTAAAGCAGATGAAGAGGTATCAGAAAATGTGGTGTGAAATATTTTCATGATATTTCAAATTAAGCAGATTGAAGAATACAATAACAGAGAGATTTTTTCATGCACTACAAAAACCAAAACCAAAGGGGAAATGAGCTGTTTAATCAAGTCTTAAATGTTACATGTGAGTCACAGGAGAAATTCCCAGTCATATTTCTACTTATCTTATCTACTTTGTGATATTAAGACTTCATCAGGGAGGCAAGCTGATGAGATTTTGCTTTATTTTATGACAGCAAGCCAAACATCATCTTGTATCTGGGCTATTAAATGTAGAAAAGCCACTTTGGGTATTTGGCCATGATTATTTGATTGATATAAACAATAAATGTTAACATACCCTCCTTTTTTACCTTTTAACCTTTGATTTAACCCAGAAAAGAAACTCAATGAGATTAAAAACCTCTCTTTCAAGCGTGTCCTTCATAGCTGAATTTCCATTAATATTTTTTGTGCCATTAAAACTGTTACAAATTGTGAAAATTGTTTTGCAGAGCGTCAGGTTTGACTTTTCAAAACCAGCGTAGTTTCATATGACTGGGGGCACCTGCCTTTTTTTGAGGCTGCATTTTCTGACATCAAGGTTCATGGCTGTCTTTATTATACTTGTGAAGGATAATTTCTTTTGCAGTCTGCTGCAAATTAAACATGCATCAGGCCAACAACAAATTGGATGTGAAAGACCTTCAAATAAGCATTACTGAGCAGTTGTTGGGTTCGGTGCCTTGCTCGACAGCACTTCTGCAGTGCCCGAGAAGTCAGCTGGCACCTCTGCAGCTACCAAACCGACTTCCAAACATGGTTCATTTGGGCCTTGAACCTCCGCCTGAACCCACACCTCTGGAGACTGAACAAACTTCACAGAGGTGTAAATATAGCTTCACACAGCAGCGTGAATGGAGCTTGAAACTCACCTTCTGAACTGATTGGAGGACTTTGGGCTGATCCCTTGTCTCCTCACTTAAATTAATCCGAGAGCTGTTTTGGTAGGAGAGGGGAAGCGGTGTGTTGCGAACAAGGAGAACACATAAACCTCACATGACCAAATCTTTAGACGAAACAAGTGCAACACGGTGTGAAGCACAGTCATTGTTTAATATTTAATATCTCACTCTAGCATTACAGACGGCTAAAACCAAAATTCAGACATGTTTAACTGCCCAGCACTACCTTAAATTACCTTTTTTGAGTTCAGTTGCCCCGTTATTATATACATTTCTACATATATTGCTTTACATTTAGATGTTTGAATAAATGACCAAACTGAGTGCTGTTTGTTCTGCAGGTTCACCCTGAGCTGTATGTCGACACATCAAGAGGAGACAAACTTCAGATAAACATTGATGTGATATTTCCCCACATGCCCTGTGCCTGTAAGTATCATACTTACTTTACTTTACTTTAACTGCATATCATGCTGCTGTCTTTATTGCACATTATGTACTTAGACTCGGATATTGAGTCATTTTTTATTGCTGTTAAATTAATAAGATAGCCTAGAGAATCCTCAAGGGCTGCTGTAAAAAGCAGTATTACATTTATTACTGTTTTTACTGCTCATATCCTTTTACACCAGCTTTATGAACCAGACTTAAAAAGATGGCATGATAATGTTTCCAAGTTTTCTTATGTTTTTCATAAAAAGGGACAAAAGTAGTAATTTTTCATCCTATGGTGCTTTTTGATATGATGCGTGGAGAGTACATCCTTCTGAAACAATACATTTTCTGTTATTTCAGTGATTTTAATTGTCTTAAAGAGCTGAAGCTTTTAAAACAGTGCTTCTCAACTAGTGGGTCAAGACCCAAAAGTGGTTCACAGAGCTTTTGTGTCTCTGACTTGTGCTTTGTTTTGTTGACCTACTTACAAGCATGTCTGCCGTGGTTTACATTTTCATTTTGTATGTATTTATCTTGAAAAATACAAAAAGGGCTAATCTTGGTTTAAAAATAGGTAACGTAACGTAACACAGTAAAAAAAAAACAAAAAAGAAAAGTCACAACAAGCACACAGGACCGTTTAGAGTTGCTGAAGAGTTTATCTGATGACTGTAGGCAGTGGCAGGCTAGCACTACCCATTGACTCCCAGTGTTTGAGCTAAACTAATTAGCAGTGGGTGAGCTCTGGAGTGAGGCAGGACAAGAAAAGAAAATGCTGGTGTATGCCTTTAGAGCCGCATTCACACACTGACTTTTTGGCCAACTTTTGCTGGAAACACTGAGGCTCTTCAAGCCAAATCAGGCCACGAAGAACTAAGTTAATGTCAGTTGGGCAACGCTGATGATTGTAAACCCAGCAAGAGTTGACTTCTACTTCCTTTCACCACCGTCTCTGTTGGCGAACGTTGGGGCTTGTCTGCCTGGAGTTCATCAGCAGAGTAGCGTCACATTAACAGCCAGATCGCGGTTTAAGCAAAATAATTCATCTTGTGAAACGCTCTGACAACTTTCAAAACTGTACACATTAGACCCCTGACTGAGAAGAACTTAAGGTGCGTTCACGCCGAACGCGACTTTGGTGACCGAGATTGCGTTGCCTGTCCATAAATAGCTCATTTTGTCACTGTCGTGTCGCTAAGTGACATCATGCCCGCTTGAGTTTCACCGCGATCATATCATATCATATACCTCATACATTTGTATGTATTAGCTGACATTTTTCCAACTGTATCCTCTTCACTCATCTACCAACCATAAAACTCTGCAGCTGATGCAGATGAGGAAGTACAGGACTGCAGAGAACCGCCACTTCTGTTGAACAAGGCTGAACTAATATTCTCACTAATGTTCCCACGCGGACTTGGATAGTCACTCTAATTGGCTGTCGCTGCACAGCCACACCCAATGTGGCCTGAAAAGTTCAAATTTTTCAACTTTGGCGACCAAAGCAACGTGAGCTGATTGCATGTCCAAAGCGTCTCAGTCACGCAGATTGCGACCTTCACATTGCGGGAGGGCTGGCCCCGCCCCATCACAACCGTACATTGACTTTGCATGGAGAGTGGATGCCCAGGTCACCAAGTTGTGTTCGGTGTGAACGCACCTTTACGTCGACTTAGCACAACATAGATCAACTTTGCATGATTGTTTGTGGATTTTCATTGGCTTCAGTGAACCATTCTGCCGTTTACTGGCATTTAGCAAACATCCAACAGCATCTGGGTGACGTGCTCTTTAAAAGGATGAGAGAAAATGGAGGACCTCGAGAGGATTCAACGAGAGTCTGTAGGGCTGGACGATCAGGCCTGAAAAATAAAATCCCTGATTTTGTTTCCACAATACTCGATTTATGATTTTAATAAATTTTTCCCTCTCAAACAAAAAAACTCTTTCACTTTCACTAATAAAAATGCACGCTGTGATTTTTACATAAAATGTTGATGATGTAGTTCAAATGTAGGCAAGCCTGTCTACACAGACACAAAAAACTGAGCTATTTTCACTGTGTATTAACATGGAGCTCTCTGATCAGTATTTAATCTTATTTTAAAAACAAATACAAACTTTAACATGTGCTTGTGCAAAACCTGACAAAACCTACAGTCATGAAAACTGTACATTTTCAGTATATATCTATTTTCAAACATTACCACAACTCATGACTGGAGTAAGTAGAGAATAAATATCAATTTTTTTATTTTTAAAGTTTCTGCAGATAATAATTCAAATTAATTGATATAATCGATATATTGCTCAGCACAAAGGGTATGAGCTTCAAGTCCTGCGGCACAAACAGCATCGTTACAGCTACGATAACAAAATTAAAAAATCAGTCTATAATAAGTCGGTGGGCCTTCTGGGAACACCAGACTACATCGACCTACATGCTTCTTTAAATTTGTTGCCAAAGTTTAATCAGATTAACAGACTCTCTTTCCTCTTTTTCTCTCAGATCTCAGTATAGATGCGATGGATGTGGCCGGTGAGCAGCAACTGGACGTTGAGCACAATCTTTACAAACAGCGGCTGGACAAAGACCTTAAACCTGTCACGGATGAAGCAGAGAAACACGGTAAACGCGGGCTTCACTTTGACATTTAAAACTGTAAGTTTGATCGTTGTAGGTGGACTTTGTCCATTTTACAGTCCCATAAGCAAAGACAGTAGCAGCTTTGTGTTCCTCTTTATCTCTGTAGCAGTTATTTTGTTGTTTTTTTCTCACATTTTGAATGACGGCAGCTTATGGCGGGCAGTGATTTATGAGCACTGAAACATAATTTCATGCAAAAACTGAAGGTTTTATGTGACTGATGTCTCAAGTAAAAACTAAAGTATTTCTTATTTCTGTGAATGAGCAGTACTTCTATAACTTCCTCCGGATGATGAGTTCCTTTAAGGGGGACGCCCACAATACGCCAGCGCAGAATAGGAAAACAAACTGCTAATGTCAAAACAATGCTGAGAAGCTGTTGGATGCCCATTTAGCACTGTGACATAAAAAATCCATTTCTAGATGTGTTTTAATGAACCGCAGCACAGAATTGTGTGGGAGAACTCCATAACTTCAAGCCATCCACCTGAGGACGTGTTTGGTCATCTGTTGAATCTAACATCCAAACATTTGTGTCTCTGTAATCATTACTTTAGACACTGATATTTGATTTTTAACGCTGCAGTTTCATAGTTAATGTAATTTTTCTGTAATTTAATGCTCTCTATAGTCATAATGCTACCAAAAATTGCTTTTAACTGTGCAAATCAATATTAACTGTTTGAAAATTCATAACTTTTCTTTTATATAGACAATTTTTCATACTTAAAATTGGCCAAAATATCTACAAAGTTAAGGGAGTCATTTATTGTATTTTACATACTAAAAGACAGCAAAAATTATTTAGTAGAAAATATCCATTTTTAAAATACTACTCATTCAGGTAAAGTAATGCTATTTTCACCTTTTCCAACTCTTTTAAGTTGTTTCAGGGCTACCACTACTCTTGGACTAAATTGATATGATGTTCAGTTGATTCATCATGTGTTAGCAAATGTGATACTGTCGCTCAGCAAGCCATTCAAACGGGTGGGAAACCCTTAAGGGCCAATTACACAGAGACACTTCACACGGGGGGGAAAATGCTGGAAGCACTTGTAGACAGGATCTTTGTCCAAACACATGCAGCCAAATGAAATCAGCAGAAAATGAGTTTGAACAAACAAAATGCGTCAGCTTTGCTCACACACGCTGTGCTTGAAGTGGATCATCACTCAGTGGTGAAGGAATATCCATTCACACTCTGAACGATTCCCAGTATTGCCCAAAAAACCCATAGTTGGCTCATCAAGAGCATTAATAATCACCCACACCTGTCTATTTGCCTGTTTACATCCCAATTTGCGTCTGCTGGAAAACCAGTGGCAGAGAAAAATACCTGTTTGAGCCGCTGCAACGGAGGAAATAATAGTTTACTGGAGACACTTATGAAAGACCAGGTGTGATCACACTCTGAAGCAGTGAAGTGAACAAGACAGCTTGTAAGCATTAGCATCAGGGTTTTAGATTCAGTGCTTTCGGTCAAATGTGGTCTACTTTTAAACAGTGCTGTCATGTTGTGTTCACATTGTAAATATTGTTAATATTAATGGTGTAAATTTCTTGGCCTTGTTCATAGTTTCACTTTTACCTATTTTGTTTATTTTTTCCTTTATAAGGAAGTTGATATAGCTTAAAGACTCTGCATGTTGCAACCTGCTTACTTATTTTTTTTATGCTCTCAGCTATTTTAATGTCGTTACTTGATATTTCTACTGCTATACTGTGTAAGAGCAATGAAAACAACAGAATTTCCCCTTGGGGATTTATAAAGTATTTCTGATTTCCTGAGGCCCTGCCCCAGCTATGACTTGGTTCAAGCTGTATCTATGGCCATAGCAGATCTGTAAAGCTGTTGCAAACTGGTATCATAAAACAAAAGAAGATGAAAGCAACATTGACCGGTGGCACAGCTGGGGTACTAAGAAATTAGTTATGCTTCTCTTCAAGAAGCTTCTGTCAATTATTTATTTAAATTTGTGTAAATGATTAATGGAATTGTATGCTCTACTGAGTTATGTCAAGGGAAACAGATTGTTTCTGAAGTTGAAATGACTAGAAAGAAATGTTAAATCAGATAGCCTATCAATGGCAAATTTATTGTTTGTTAGCATCAAGCTAACAAACCTATCTGTAAATCCAGGCACCACTCTTCAGTCTTCAAATGATAGTTCTTAAGACAGAGACTGAGATTTTAGAGCCAAATTTTATCATTTTGTCAACTGATGATAAGCTTGTGGTTTATTGTTTTCTTTTTGCTGTTTTGCATGTGAAGAACTCGGTCAAGCTGACGATGGAGAAAAGTTTGACCCCAGCACTCTGGATCCAAACAGATGTGAGAGCTGCTACGGAGCCGAGACAGAAGATCTCAAGTAAGAAACTCTCTTGATAGTACTCTGTGTTTTTGTTGAAGCTTTCATTAATCTCCCCTCACTCTTGGTTTGTCTGCAGATGCTGTAACACTTGTGATGATGTGAGAGAAGCGTACCGGCGGCGAGGCTGGGCGTTCAAGAGCGCCGACACCATCGAGCAGTGTAAGAGAGAGGGCTTCACGCAGAAGATGCAGGAGCAGAAGAATGAAGGCTGCCAGGTTTATGGCGTTCTGGAGGTCAACAAGGTACTTGAATGATGATCAGTTGATTATTTTTGCCTTCATGAACATTTCTACAAGGTCACAGATATTTCTACAAGGTCATTTGTTTGGCCTTTACACTCAAGAAGCTCAGCTTACAAAGTAAAATCAGGATCAAGCTGCAAAATTACAGTTTAATGGTTTATTTCTGCAATGTACCTTCTAAAACAAATAATTTGGCATCCTCATTTTGCAGTTCTGTAAATTTACTTTGACCATGTGACGAGGCAGCTGGGCCTGGTGTGAATGTGCCTTAAAATATACACAACATATAGATGAAGAAGAAGAAGACATACTTTATTAATCCCTTCATGGGGAAATTTAGTACTTCACACTCTGTTGTTGAAACATGCGCTGAAGTACACATGTACATGCACGAACAGGTTCTAAGATCGAGCTACCAAACCAACTTCCAAACGTGGTTCAGTTGGGACTTGAACCAGCCCCATATATGTTCTTGTTATGCTATAACTTTTCTCTTAAAATACTCTATGTTCCTCCTCTTTGTTTTACAGGTTGCAGGAAATTTTCACTTTGCTCCAGGGAAAAGTTTCCAGCAGTCTCATGTCCACGGTAAGACCATTTTCGTCTGCCCCTGCTCATTGACCAGCACGAGCACTTTCATTTCTGAACACCCTGTTCAAGGTTCTTGGAGCTTATTGACTTGTGTGATTTGGGCATTTTGTCCCTCTTGCTACATCTTCTGACAGGGTTCCTACAGATCCTTAAAAAGAAGGGATGCACAATATTATGGCAGCAGTATTGGTATTTGCAGATAATTTCCTTAAAAGGTGATTATCAGTATATGCCATATTGTAGCTGAACGAATTGGCCATAAATATCAGATATATTGGCTGTTATATTGGCAAAATGTACAAATGTACCATTATAGTTTACCTCATTTTCACTAAAAGTACACTTTTATAAGGCAAAAGCCTTTATTAAAAGATAAGATGTTGTTTTCCTTGCTTCACATTGTAGTGATGCAATATGGTGATCTAGATTGTGAAAAACCAGAATGCACTGGAGGTCTTTTAAAAGCTGAGAGATTGTAGGATCATCTCTAGTGTAAGTGGTGCTGATAGGAGCCAAATGTATTCAATATTAATTTTCAGAATGCAGCTGAATCAATATTTTGTACTTATTTATTTATTTTTTATTAGAGACCTTCACACCCTCTTTATCCAATGGTTCCAACTGAAAGGGCAAAGATCCCACTCCAAAACTCTGTGTATTAGCCAACATGTTGTTACAATGACAAGTTAAAGTTTTAAATAAATTACTTAGATATTATTTCAGTATTTGTACATTTAAAATGATATTTATGGATATAAGCTTAGTTCTCGTTGGTAATTTTCAAAAGTAAGTGTTAAAAATGGAGAACAAAAAGACTTGCCACCATTCACTAGGTCCATCTGGGCAACAGCCATAGAAAATGTTTAGGGAAGGCTGAACCTTTCAGAGGAATATCCAGCAGGTGATTAGACGACCATTCTGTCAGTCACATTTATTACGGGCCTATCAGATAATTTAGTAGGCGGGAACTACTGTGCTACAGAACATGAACCCCTTCATAAAACAAACTCTCCTCAGAACATGTTTGGAGTGGAACAAAAATACCCTTTTCCATGGAGAAGTTTGTAGTGTTGATGTTTGTTTTTCATTTGATAAAGAAATACGGTCCAGATCTGATAAAACTACTACTGAAGGTGTTAGCATCTATGCTAATCCCTGTACATGCAGCCTCTTCCTGCTGTCGTCTGGCTTGTAGCTCCACCTCTTCCTGCTCTAAAGGACTCTGATTGGGCCGTGCCACTTTGGGCTGCTTACAGTTATTGTAGATTACAGACATGAATTAGGTGGATCCAGCTGCTGCGCAAGGTTACCCTTGCTTCACATCTGTTTTTAACTCAAGCAGACTGCTATCATGAGAGGAACAGTTCAGCTTTAGTAAAATGGAGGCTTTCTGCCCTTGACAAAAACATATTGGCGATAGTGAGCTTGGAAATATCGGCATATCAGCAAAAATCCAATATTGTGCATCCTTAGTAAAAACTCTTCAGTCTTAATTTTGTTGTTAAAGGCCTTATGAAGTCTTAATTGTAAGGGGTCTTTGATTTGATGGCACTATGATTGAGAGTGTTTAGTCAAGTCTGTTTGGGGATTTTTTGAAAAATATACAAAATAAAAACTAAGCATTGGCGATCTAAAAAAGGCCTTTGTCCATATTCATGCACATGCTTTCCTATTACTGCATCTATTCCTGCTATTGAGGGAAAATGCGCCTTGACATCCCATTACTAAACAACATTCACCCTGCCACAGTCAGTGTAGTTAAACGACAATCTTACTTTAACAAATTAAAATTTGCAATATAATGCAATATGTGTCAATGCAATATAAAAACACCACAGCATACCTCAATTGTGTGCAAAGATTTGCCTTAATGTGTCTCAGCTCAGGTCTTAGAAACGTTTTTAAGAGTCTTGAATCTGATGTAGAAACTGTGTTGGAACCCTGATTAAAGTTCACTATTAACCACACAATCCTTTAAATAAAGGGTGTTCAGAAATGTCTGATTATGACTGTGAGCATCAGTGTCTTTGCACATTCATCATTCCACACCATGTATTGTTTCCTTTCACCCACAACTCATTTCTTCACTAATTCTGACTCAAGTCTAGTTAAAAACATTTATTTTTGCATGCTGAGCTTTCACATCAATAATAATTGAGTGTAAATTGGTTTAAATGTTATTGGAGCAGCAAAATAACATTTTTAGTACCTGAAGGTTATCTTTGAAAATAAAGCCTGAGGATTTTAGGACAATAAAGTTTGCCACAGGGATTAAGACTGGGCCCAATGTGCCTTTTAATGTGTTTGGCATGTCTCCTTCACGTAAAAGAGTACTTCTGTGAGCCAAAATCTGAGGACTTCCCTCTTCGCCTCTTTATGGCATCAGCAGCAGTCTAAAATGTCCCATTGCCCCAGCCCCCTGGAATAGACCTACCAGTGTAACATCATACAATTGTCGTCACTTTAAGCCCACTGGCTCACAGTAGCAAGCCCATGGCAGAGCTTAGACTTTAGAATGAATGCAGAGTCCTTGACAACATGGAGAGTAGCACTAAACCAACAAAAACCACAGAGTTGACCTGCCAACCGATCCGAGCGGACTGGGCCATCATGGGGAAGAGAGCATGCGTGGGTTCTCTCTGGGCACATTGGCGTCCTCCCACAGACCAAAAACATGCTCATTAGGTTGATTGTGACACTAAATTGAGCATGAATGGTTGTCTGTCTCTCTATGTGACTCTATGATTGGCTGGCGACCAGTTCAGGGTGTGCCCTGCCTCTCTCCCAATGTCCCTTGGAATAGGCTCGAGCCCCTGGTGACTCTGAAAGGGATAAGCAGTAGAGATAATGGATGGATGGATTAATGATTTAAGGCAATGTGAGCTCTTTAAGGGTGTTTCTCTGGATTTTTTTTGTGTCCAAATATGCAAAATATATAGACCTTCTGTTAAATAAGTTTACCGATCTCCAAATAAAGGTACTACATTCTCCAGAAAAAAGTTTGGAATGTTATTTTGGTTGTTTTTTTTTCTCCCCTTTAATTATATCAGTTAGTGTTGCATTTTACTTTGTTGGAAAGCCTGAGTAGTCACCTTTAGAATAAGGGACAACTTGCAAGGACCGTGCAATTCTGGAAAAAAAGTGCCAAAATGCCCGGCTATATTCTTCTGTTGGTTGAAAAAGTGACATTCAGAGGGAGAAACAAATTTTAACCTTTTTTTTAATCATAATCACTGAAATGAAACAAAGTAAAACAAAAGTACAGGGGACACAAAACCTCTGTTATAAGGTAATTATAAGTAAATATGTAAATATAAATCAATATTTATTTGAAAACAAAACTTCTGAACAGTATAGGACGGAGAGACAACAGTGTTCATTTACAGAAGAAAGAATATGTAATTATGTAAAGAATGAGGAAATTAAGATTTAGATTTATTAAATAAACCATTAATTTATAATATTTATTATATTTTCATGCTAAAATCAAAGGAACCCCCAGTTTAGACCTATCTTCACTTGTCAAAATGTCCCAAAATATATAAACTCAAAACATGTGGCTTTATAGCTGGAATGGGCTTTTATTTAGTACACATGCAAGAGGGCAACTACAAGCTGGTGTTCTGGTATGCAGAGTGGCAGCATTATCTGGTGTGAGCCCTGGTACCGTCCCCAAACTTAGGAGCAAGTTCTGTGAGACTGCTGAAGTCAAAGACAGACTGTGAGGTGGTCGTCCCAGGAAGACAACACCTCAAGAAGACGGTTCCTCAGCCTAGCTTAACTGAGGAACCATAGGCTGTTTCCCAGGGTGTGTCTTTAGTAGTGTTGTGCAATTTGCACCTGTAAATCTTTGCTTGGCAGGACTTGAAGCTCAAAATAAGAGCGAATACCAACAGAAGAAGACTGCAGGGGATGGTTTTGGGGGGTGCGCTACAAATGCAGGATCCGTACAAGTTGTACCTCATTGTAAAGGAGACCAATCAGGCTTTCCAACAAAATAAAATAAAACCCCAATTTTTTGAGGAACTTCTTCAAACTAATGGAAACTTAGCTCAGAAGCCTGAAGGCAGATCTGTTGAATAACTCATTGTGCAAGGCCAAAGTGTCATACATGTCAGATCCTTTTAAAGTCGCAAGTTATAAAATCAGGACTAAATGAGCAGCCAAGCAAAGAAAAACCCTCCATGTAAAATGATTTTTATTATTTCATTTCCCACAGTCCCCCTCTCCCTCAATGTGCTAGACATCTTTTATTGGAAAAGAGACACTGTAAAGACTTTCATCTTCAATCTAAAATTCTTCCTTAAGTCCTGGATGCAAAGAAATGACATATAAATGTAGCTTTAAGCTTCAGAGAATGCAGGGTGTTTCGGCTTTTGATGATTATATTTTTCTGTGACCTTAATCCCTGTGAAGATGATGTGATGCAATCAATTCATTCATACAGTGCAGTGAGGTTTGAGGAATGTATGTTTTTAAAGGTCTTTTCAGTATTATCTGATTGTGCCGCACTCTTTGAGTAAAAATTAAAGTGTATTAATGCAGTTGAACAGGGGTATGTACAGGCAAGAATCTGGCAATATGGACCTCCACAGAGGGATGACAATAAGATATATACCAAGATATCACAACTCTTTAAGCAGGGTGTTTTATTATGGTATATTTACTTACCAGTCTATTTTTTAGCATTAAGAACTCACAATACTATGTGCAGAAAAATACAGTTTAGAATCAGTGTTATTGATATCAAGCATGGTCTCAACATGGATCATTTATTTTCCGTCCCAGTTATTGAAATGATAACAATAACGTAACAGAGTGGTACAGTATGAATCCATAAAATGCTGAGCTGAGTTACCATTTCAGCACTTGTGTTTTTCACTGACAGTACATTAGATTTTAGAACAGCTTTTTGGATAAATACCTGAAATATGGTGAACACATGCAAACTAGATTTCAGCGTTTCATTTTGTTATATAAAATGCATGTGATGTTGCCCTGCTTTTGAATTCCAAAGAGTTATTGTTTTTTTAAAAGGATGGATGCTTACAAACTGCTAAGAAGGACTACAAAAATGGCCGTGAATTAAGATTGGTTTTTAAATTAATGATAACATGTTCACCACAGCCACAGCTATGGGCTCCAGCTTGATTAAGAATGAATGAAACTTTTATTACCCCTGAGGGAATTTGTCTTACACAGAGAGCATAAAAAACTCAGACTACTTAGGACATCAACAACCACACAGGACAGCACATAATAACATTTAACAGTTACTCAAGAGTAAAAATGTTAAAATGAGAATACTACTAATAATAAATTAGTAAGTAAAAAAACATCATTAAGGTGTCTTAAAAGTGCAGCGTGCTAAGTTCATGTTGTGAGATCAGAGTTTATTGTGATATAAAAGATGTGATGCCTCTTTTATTCCTCATCCTGGGCATCCTGTGCCCTAAATGGTCCAGACCAACCACTCAGAGGCAGTCTCAAAACATGAGGTTATAACGTGGTGTTATACATTTGAAATATGGCAGCGACCTCTAAGTCGATCCTCCATGTTGTAGCTGCATACTTAATGGCTTAACTGTAGCTTTTTACTCTCCCTGATTACGTTTTTGCTTATTAAGTCCCTCCAGGAAATCGCAATTTCACTATCACAAAAATCCGCACAAATTCAGCGCGGCCTTGCAACTTTGACCAATCATCTCTGCTCTTGGGCGGCCCAGCTCCTTGTCTTTGGTTGAGCGCATTAACCGCTGAAATCACCGCTGAAGCAGCTGCCTAAAGGTCTTACACACCAACAGGGGTTCACTGTTTTCATGACTGATGCAGGAAAGACAGAACAGTAACGTCTTACCTCAGATTAACACGACTCCCTGTCTAAACTTTTAAAATCCTTTCATCAAAAAAACGTCCTTGTCCTGCAGCTGCCTGAAAGAAAGAAGCCTGCAAGGATGTTTAGTTGAACAAGCAGGGGCGAACCAAGTTTGGGTTAAATGGCTGCGTACTGCCCATCCTGCCCTTCCACAAGGACCAGGGCGTGACCTCTTGCAGAAATAGCTGCTTTCTATTTAAAAAAAGGCACCTTTTACTGAATAATCAGGATATATATTTGATATGTATTTTTTGGTTAAGGTTACCTAAAACACTGTGGTATTCATTAAAATAATTAATCCCTAAAACATTGCAATTTTTGTCACAATTTGTTGACAAACCTGCCACAGCATAGGACATTTTTGCCGCAATAAATTCAGAAAAACTTGTGAAATCCTGGATGGTAGTTTTATTTAATAAATCAATTTTTTCTGCAACTTTCTAAAAAAAAACTGCCACAAAATCAGGCTTTTTCTGCAGCAACAATCACAAAAATTTGCTGCAGAATCCTGGAAGAGCTGCTTATTGATCTTATTGTCTATCTGTATTATCGTGGGTTCTGAAATCCACTCCTATATAAAATGTTATTTGCGTCATTTTCATCGTTTAAATGCTTTCCATCTATTTTTGTCTACACTTGACTTTCCTTTGTGTGTTTTGTGGTCAGTGAGTGTCGTCATCTTCAGCTCTGCCTTCATTTGGTGTCCGTCTGTCTGTCCTGTAACAGACTGATTTGACTCTCCTTTCTTCCTGCCTGTTAAAACTTTGATTCGTTTGCTCCTTCAGCCTGATTGAACGAGATTAAAGTTTAAAGAACAGTCAAACTCTCAGAGTAACATATTCTGACAGACCACCTGCTCGGCGGGTGGAGGGTAATCGCATAGTGGCAGAAATAAGAGACAAGAATCACTTCAGTTATAAATGAATTATTCTCATCCTTACTCCAAAAATTCAAGCAGTTATAAGAAACCTTTAAACCAGGGGTGGGCAACTGGCATCTTGGGGGCCCCCACATCATCCAGTGCTACCTCGGGTCAGTATAGAAAAAATCAGTAAATAATAAACATGGAGAAAACGTGCAAGAAAGGGCCTTATCTTCAACTTTCACTGCCAAGACAACCCAGTGCTAAAATGCATTAAAATCTTAAGAAAATAGAAATAATTTCACAAAAATCCTTGATTTAGACATATTTAAGAAATTGGTGGATGTGATTGGCTTCAGCTTCTCTGTAAAACATTTCTGTGTCTTAAAAAGATAAAAATGTAAGTAAAATCTAATTAATTAACTGGCAAATACTGAAAGATTTAATTAGATTAATAAGATTAATAATAACTTTGGCCAATGAGGTGCCCTCAGGGACATTAAAGAAATAACACAAGCTACCATCACAGAACCTGAAATTAATGGACATTTTTTAAATTTCAATTGTATGTTTGCTAATAAATCACACTTAATAAATTCAAAAATAACAAATGAAATATGCATTAGATTTTAAAATCGCCTAGTTTTCCTAAACTTTGACCTGCATGGGGTCAAAGTTTACATTGATGCTGAAACAGAAATATAATAATTGAAGATCCATGTAAGTATGTTATTCTCATTTAATGTAATAATCCTACCATTGTTAGGAATAATTAAAAGTAAAAAAAAAGTAAAGTGTCGTATGGAGCCCATCAAATGCATAATATTTCTTAATTTTCATTAAATTATAACATTTTTATTACCTAAGAATATTAGATAAAGCCCTCCATAATACACATCATCTTTAGGCTAGCTCTCAGGGTCAGAAAGGTTGGTGACCCCTGGTAAAGCTCATTAAATTAATCAATACTATTTGCATCGCTACTGAAAGTTGTTGATTATGAAAAAAACGAATTGATGTATTTCTTCCTTTGACTAATGATTGGGGTGCTGGTTTGGCGGAACGGTGAACAACCAGGCATGTCCCTCTCATACTTTGGATGGTTTGATTCCCGCCTCTAAACCCACGTTCACAAGCCTATCCACTGTCTCTCTCCTCTGACTAATAAAAGCTACAAAACATCCAAAAGATAAACTTCATATAATGATAACTAGAAAAGCACTCAGAGAGCACAGACCTGTGCCAAGCAGCTCAGTTACGGCAGTGGCTTTTTCACAACCCCTGTAAAAGATACAACTCTGGATCTCCAGATCCAGAATAGAGCCAGGATCTGGACCAAACTCAGCACATACATGGAGGCTGTTTACATTAATTGTTGAATGTCATCAATGGGATTTCCCATTATAAAGTTCAATGGGTCTTTGTGACGTCAATCTGGATCAGATCCAGATGAAATTTCTCTTGATGACAGAGACATGGACTCCATATTATCCTGTGACATTGGAAGCGAATCCATTAAAAAATGGCAGAGATATGATTGTTTGAAATTTTGTACAATGTTAACTTATGGGATTTTTGGAAATTTGGCGACTTTTTGCATCCAGACAAATATACATATCACGACCAAAATCTAATCATTTCTAAGATGGGCCATTGTCAACATCTCCGGAAAATTTCAGCAGAATCCGTCCTGTAGTTTTTGTGTAATCTTGCAAACAAACAGACAATCGATCAAACAGACAAACATATGCCGGCAAAAATTGAATGTCCTTGGCAGATGTATTAATAATTATGATCGTCCAATGGAAAGTCTCCTGCAGTTGATTAACAAGACGCTGGCCCTGTGGCTTAGAGAATAAAATTTCACCCTCTTTGTAAACAGAGTTGCCCATCCCTGTTTTAAACCTTAAACACTCCACCATCTGTGTGGGACCTCCCTCACAGAAGTCCTAAACTCTCTAAATCTCTGCTTTTGGAGCAGAACAAAAGGTAATCCTCTTTGATGAGATATTCTGCTGTTATGTAAAAACTCAGGCCTGTAAGTCAGCTTTTAATATTTCGAACCAACAAAATCTGAGCATGAAACTCGTGTCAGATTTTAAAGCCGTATCTCCATCAGTCACTGCTTTGGTACATTTGAAGTAAATGTAAGTCAGTGTTGTGCAGCCCCCTCTCCCCTCCCCACATGAACACATGAACGTGTTTTGTTGTTGACCTGCATCGTTACAGTGACTCTTCTCTCTTCTTTCTGCAGTGCACGCTGTGGAAAGTAAGTCCATCTTTACTTGCGGTTCATTTCTGTATTTTATTAAGTTTTTAAACCATGAACAAACTTTACAGCTGTTTTGTACATTATTCAGTTATGGTCACTTTTTATCGTTTAGCAAGTGTGATGTCAGTTTTGGATTGTTTTGTTGTTTTTATTTGACTCTTCAAAAGGAGATTTGACTGATTATTGGATATAAAGAACTCTTTTTATAAGTCAGAAGAAAACAAACACTGATTATTTTAGATGTAATGAGCTCAGATCCTCCACATTAAACCGTTAAATTCTAGGGATGCACAATATTTTTGCCAATATAATTTGAAGATATTTCTGAACTCTATCGCTGATATCAGTATTTTTGGTCGGGGCACAAAGTCTTTACTTTACAAAAAATGGACTTGTTTCTTTCAGTGTGACAGCCTGTTTGTGTGTGGAACAGATGTAAAACAAGAAAAACAACATTTAACTCCTGAAAAAAATGAAACTACATTTTTGTATTTTGCTGATATTGCAGCTGATATATGGCCAATATATCTGCAAAAATTTCAATATCAGCCAATACCATTATGGTACCGATAATATTGTGCATCCCTAGTTAATCCTTAATGGCAGAGCCGGCTGGCCCTTTAGGAAATATGGGCAAATGCTAAGGGCCCTGTGGCCTCGAGGGGGTGCCACAAAATCTGGAAAAAGATCACCATCAATATAATTATATTAAAACTAGTTATTACTATTAACTCTTCAAATAAAAAAATGCTCACATTGATTCAAATGTAAAGAAATGCCCAATTAATATTACTATGAATGATAATACCAAATAAATGATTATTTATTCACTTATGTACATGATTATTATTTTGTTGTTAGAGTATTTATATTGTATTTCAAATTTTTTTTTTTAGTTATTTGTAATTTCTTAAGCATGTAAATAAGGTTACACGTTATCTTATAAATTAAAGTCAATGGTAAAAACAATGCTATTCCATTTCTTTTGTAAGTGTATGTAAACCGCAGATGGAGGGGGGGTACCATATAAAATCTTACCTAGGGTGCCACATTGGTTAGTGCCAGCTCTGCAAGTGTGCTCACATTTTACTGTTGTGAAAGAAAGCTGTTTGCTCAGTCACAAACGTGCAGATAAGGGAAGATTTCACTGCAGGAGCCTCCAGATAAATACACATAACGTCCATGAAAATCCTTATTTCCACAAACCAAAGGATTATCATGATATTCGTAAAGTTTGTGTTTTAATTGTGTATCTAAAATAATTTTCATATGTCTATCCGGGTGATCACGTTGTAGTGGTTTAGAGTTCTTAGTTCTCCTACAAAGGACTCTGATATTTGACTGAACTTAGCAGCTGTTTTAAAGGTTTGCTTGATACAGGTTTATGACCTTTCAATTTAATATCAGCAGAATATATACAGACAATATTAATAAATGTTTTAATTGTCCAGCTCCAATATACAGTCCAATTTTTCCTGAATTTTTAATAAAAATATTAAATTAATGCCAAAAAATTCTTTGGTTTATACAGTTTTTAACTGCAGATATCCACATTATCTTGCACTGCAGCTGGATCTGCCTGATTCAGCATCTGTAATCATGCTGATCCATTTTGCCAGGCTCCAATCTACTTTTTCACTTTTGTCAGATCTGGACTTCCTTTTCTTTATTAAATGAAAGACAAATAACACCACAAACTTTTCTATAGTAAGGATTTTTTTGCTCCACTTTCGACATGTTTGCTGAAAGTTTGTTTGACAAAATGACTAACGTTCTGTAACCCAGTAGCCCCGCCTACGACATTATCTGATTAGCCTGTAATGAATGTGATTGACAGGACACTCGTCCAATCAGCTGCTTTGGAAAGGTTCTGCCCATTCCCAAACTTTTTCTGTGTGCTCTTTCCCAGATGGACTAGTGAAATATAAAGAACGATCGGTCCAAAGTTGATTTACTTAAAAAGCTGCCACTGTTTTCTGAACAGGAATAAAAAAAAAATGGAAAAAAAATATTTGTGGTCATTTTGAGGCTTTGTATAAAATAAAAAAAACACTACACATAAATTACAATAGAAATTACAGTCTTTGCACCCTTAGTATATACATTATGTTACGTTAAATCACACTAGAAAATACTTTGTTAGATTTAATGTTCCTTCTACCACTTCAGCTTCATAAATAGGAAATAATCACCACAAACTGATCGATCACTCACACTTCTGACTCATCTTTAACCTAATAAACATTTACTTTTCTTTTCCTCTGCTAAATCTGTGTTTGAGGGCACTGTGATGCACAAATTAATTCATGTTTTTGGTCCTTTTTGTTTTTTCCAGTACACGACCTGCAGAGCTTCGGCTTAGACAACGTGAGTAGATGGACTTTTGTTTTTTACATTTTAGACATTTCTGTAACTTTATACAATCATGACTCCTGATTAAATGGTAACAGTACAATGTCAATCTAAATCTTTCTGCTTTCTGCTGTTTACATTCATTAGTTTGATTTTTTTTTTATAAGTTTAGTGTTGCTATTCATCTCTACTGCTGCAATGATTCCAAGTTTAACCAAATATTGTTACACCAGGTGTATTAATAATAAAACATCACATCCCCTTACAGTAGTTAAAGGAAACCAGTGACCAGACAAAAGCAGAGAAATAAACTGGAAGTATTTTTCTTAGGATGATGATAGCCTTCCTGGGATTTTCTTTCACAAATGAAGAAGCTGGAAAAGAATATCTGAACATGTAATCTGCTTCTTTGTTTGAAATGTTGTTTAATTTTGTCTTGTTTAAATCTTGTTTGTCATCCTGCAGATTAACATGACCCACCATATAAAGCACCTGTCGTTTGGGAGAGATTATCCTGGCATTGTTAACCCTCTGGACGGGACGGACGTCATCGCACAACAAGGTGGGTGATAAGAGGTTTTACAGTTTTAATGATGCTCACAGCAATAAAAGAATAAGCAGTGTTTACTTTCATTACGGCAAAGCTTATTTCCTGAGCATCTTTCTACTTCATTTTTTACCGCTTACAGTTAAAAACCCTGTTGATTCCCCTGAAACTAAAGTTGGTCATCCAGCTTTTATCAACTACATCCCTGCCTGTATTTCAGACACATTGGGCCCCTGATGGGACTGGTACAGGGGCCCTCCTCTGATGTCATTTAACATCATCAACATGTAGGAAAAGCCAGTGGCCTCACACTGGATTTGCCAACCTGCTGTACAGGCTGTGGCCATTGTGCCAAAACTCATTACTGCCAACACCAATATCAATACCCACATTTGGTGTCAAGAGCTCCAAGTCTCTACTTAACTAGAATTGACCTGTTCCTTGCACGGTAACAGTCCAATAGTATTCGATACAGATGCGAGGCAAGAAAACAGCGTTCAATCATTTAATAAATTATATTTTTGATCAATTAATGAGGACATTTGGTGATAAAGATGTAAACCATTATGATAAAATTGTACATTTTGCCAATATTATAGCCAATATTTGTGATATTTATGATCAAAATATCTGCTGTGAATACCTCTAATACAATCTAACACCCCCAGACCATAGACGAATCAAATTAAAAAAATAAAAAAGATTTTGAAAAGTATCTTGAGATAACATTTGTTCTGATTTGGCACCATACGAAAAACTGATTTCTTGATTATTTCTTGTTTAAGAACAGTACAATTGTTTTTACTTAAAAAAATCAAAATCAGGGTGAAGGCATGTCGTTCTGAGCATCTGCATTATCAAAAAGTTTCACACTGTGAAGGCCATTGGACAAACTGAACTTTTATTGACAAAACTAGACGGCAGGTTGGGGTAGTGACGGCCCCGAGCAGACAGAGCACTGTGGCTGTAATAACAGGAAGAGTCCCATAGCTGTACAGGTGTGTGGAGGTGGAAGAGGCCTCTCCTCCTCTTCCTCAGCAGCGGATTCCCATCCCGATAGCCATAAATGTGCCGAACGTACCCCCGCTCTGCATCATGGTCTTTCCCACGCCTCCCATCAGCTCCCTGCCACGCATGCCGATCCTGAAGATGAGAGAGATAGTTTATCTGTCAGCTTTATTGAGGAGTTTACAGGCTCAGGTGTTACTCTCTTAGTAAGGTGATTCGAGTCTTCAGCTTCATCTCCAAATTCTGCGTCTTTTTTTTAATTCTTTATTTTTCGGTTCTGAAATACAGACATCAGGACACATCATATACATAGAAAAGTAACGTCTGCAGTTCAGTCTTTTCTTTTTCTTATTTAAGAGAGAGGTGAGGAGTGCACATAAAATCAACCAAAGATACACCATAGTCTCGAGAGGTGGAAAGGTAGGGGAAAAAAACAACCCACAACCACATTGTAGTTTGCTAACATTATATAGCACCATTAATTCCTTAGTTCTTCACCTCCATAAAATCTGTCTGAATGGGATTGACATATTCAACCCAGTTGGCCCACAGTTTAACAAAAACTTCTTTTCACAGATGTAAACAAAAACATATTCTTTCTATAGCATAAATATCATTTACAATTTTAATCCACTCTTGTATTGTGGGGGGTTCAGGAAGCAGCCACCATCTATAGTAGTAATAGCTTTTTTACAGGCAGAGGTCAATATACCAACCATGTATTTATCTCCATTTCTTATCTGAAAATCAACATTTCCTAAAAATGAAGTGGCAAACTGTAGAGGTATGTCTGTTTCAATAATGGATTTTAATGCTTTATGAAACTCTGACCAGATCTCCAAGTTTTAAAGGAAGTTTTAAATCTTTTTTAACAAGCCTGTGATCGTTCAGTGGAGTGTCAATCCAGCAAAAGACTGCAAAAACCATCAGTGTTCCACTTGGCAACTTTGCAAAGGATTCTGCTGTTCGAACAAAATAGTTTTCATGTTGTGGTCAGTAAATCAGGTCCCTGATTTATTTAGCTCTCATTTACAATAAAACAAGTGCTACAGTAGATCTAAATAAAGCTAGCTGTTTTACTTTCTACCATTTAAGGGGCAGAATTTAGACTTTGACAATCTGCGTCAAACTAAACAGCACAATAATCTCCTTTGGTAGCATTGACAAAACCTTGTTGATCATAAATCAAGTCACTATACCCAAAGAAATTAAATAAAAAGCCGTAGGCTATGTCCACATGTAGGTGAGTATTTTTTTTAAAGAAACAGACTTTTCTGTGCGTTTATGTCCTAATACATATTTCAGGAAACTCCGACCATGGGGAAGATTTTGAAACTGCTGTTTTGGGCCTGAAATGTCTCACTCTACTCAGGGTGATGTCTCCACCTGTGACACTGTTACTGTTTGCATGTGCTGCAGCGAATGTCTATCCCTCCCTCACTAACTATATAAATATAGATACAGATACAGTTTGCATGCGCGTAAAATAAAAGTTTGGCTGGGTTGCAGCCTGTTAACACCAATTAACATAGCCACAAATTAAATCATAATACAAGTCAGACTTGTGGTTGGTATAAATACAAAAATAAAACTGCTTTGGCATTGATATTTCAATAAAGGCTGCATATCACAGACATCTTAGTAGGGTATTAAAAAGTGTTTAACTGTGCATTTGTGTTTTTGCATTTCTGTGTGGATTGTTTCTGAAAACAGAAACCCACCTACAGGTGGACAAAGCCTCAGTCTCAAACTAAAAACTAGAGGAGTTTCTGAGTTGTGCCTGATTTTTAACTTTGCAGAGTCAGAAAATGATTTAACTTCGAGTATATAAAAAACAAGAAGGCTTAAAGGGAACATTTAACTGGAAGGTCGGCTTTACAGACCAGTGGCAAGAGCGAGACACTTGATATAATAAATACATTGAAAAAATAAACTCTGTGCATAGACTTACTATCACCAAAACAAAACACCAATGGTACCTTGAGGCCTGTACCCTGCCCAGTCCAAAAACTCCTCCAGCAAATGTTTCAACACAAAGAACAGAACAAATACAGTAAAACAGAAATGTGTGCTCCCTGAACATAACAGATGACCTCAATAAACAACAGCTTTACGTAAAATATCTAAACTACACATCAAGTACTAACTCACCTGAGACAAGAGAACGTGCCAAACATAGCGCCAGCGGCCATGCCGACTGCAAACCCCATCATGAAGCCCATTTTGACCCGGTCAAAACAGCTGGGCTGGGTCTGACCATACGGACCGACTGCCACCGGCATCTAAAGAAGGAGACAGAAGGCAGTCTTTAATTAGGCAGAATTGAGTTAAATTAAATCTCACTAAGGTTCTTTTCCTAAATTAACATGTTAATCCAATCCTTTTTAGACAGGAACAAGGCCTTGCATACAGTAAGTCTGTACTTTTCTTTGTGGTGCATAATCTGGCTTTTAGTCTACAAGCTACCTCCACCATGTTAAACCAAAATGTCAAATCCTATGACTGTCAGCTTGAAAATAAAATAAACTGCCAGTTCCAGTGGTCAAAATATGTAGCCAATGTTTATTTTGGCCATGGATTTCTTATTTTAGTAAACACAGGCGAGTACTCGACCCTTTTTATTTTTATCGACATACATGTGATCACCATTAGTCATTTAGTCAAAATCTTACAGTAATAACAAGCCAAGATTACATCAGATGCAGCTGCTTTTGGAGGATTTTTGACATCCTGCAACCAAAAAACGTTGAAAATCTGTGTGCTCAATTAGGCAAACAGGTTCAAGATCTCCTCAGATAAATAGGTTTTAGGTACACTGAAATATATTCACATCTTATGTGTCCAAATCTAAAATTAAAAAAACTGTTTTAAAATCGTTTTTATTATCATTTCAGGAGTTAAACAGTTGTGTGTTCATCTTTATAAAGCCATAACAAAACAAATAATAATGCTGCCTTTTTGCATTAACAGTAATACAGCGATTATTAAGATTTTGGCTTGATTTTTAGGTGCACCTTGGCCTGAAAAATACCGAAAACTGCCTTAAAGCCTTACATGACAGAATTGCTGTGGACTCCAGTGATCACATGTAAAAATATATACATTTATGCTGAATTTCCCTTTTTATTGCCTTATTTTGTTAAGCCACCAATCCCAAGTAGTACACGTTTCCTTCCCTGAATGCACCTTAAATAACAAATAGGTTTAAAGTTGCGTTCACGGTCCTTTTAATAGTTAATGAAAGATTTAATTGGTGACACACGGGTGGGTGTGTCGTCTTTACAGATAGTGTATAAGCTATGCTAACGCTAGTGGGTTAACTCATGTTTACTACCTGAGAAAATTAAATACTGTTGCCGATAAAACATTAAAAACCTGGTGATCTGCAGTGAGTGTGGACTTTGTAGTTTGTTGTGTTAGCCTAGCATGCTAACTAGCATGCTAACGTCACCCGTGGCCTTGACTGATAAAACATGGAGACGTCAAACCGTCAGTTTTTGCTTTTAATCGATTAAATATCGACATTTATTCTAGACCTGACCTTACCTTGGTCTGTGTTTTAAAGCAGGGCTGCTGTCCCGGTTCCTAACTTGAGTTTTTATCGTATTTTGGGGGCTCTGGGGCGTTTAAATGTCTTTTGGTCAGGCCTCCATAACCGGATACAGGAAGGAGGAGAAGACAGAGGAGACGAATAAAGAGGAGAAACAAAATGGTGGCGGAGAAAACAGCGCCACCCGAGCTTACAGCTAATCACTGAGACTAACTGTTTATCCTCATGACTCCGAAATAAATACTCATGGTTTATGATATTGTCCAACAGATAAGTCGCATTTAAGAGAGGGATATTAATCACGTAGCAGTTAATTCTAAAACCAACCTTTCTTTTTAATTAGAAAGTATTTAAGTCGTATAAACTGCCTTTTAGCAGTTTGCCTTCAGCTCCTCAATTATCTCTGCAGAGTTAACAGCAATTTGTAGTTTATTTTGGTCTAAAATAAACAAGCTGTATAGAAACTGAAACAATCATATTAATAATAATTACATTTAGAAATTAAACAAACCAAATAGACATTGGCCAAAGCTGTTGAGCTTTAATACCCACTTATTTCACAAAGCATATTCTTTTTCAATATTAAAACAAAACACCAGTAAAATAAAATGATTTTTAATTTTGTATGAATGACTGAGTGAAAAGTTCATACAACTAAAATAAATGTGTACCACACAAAAGGAAAAACAGCTGATGAGATTTAATCAAAAAGCAGCAGGCAGAGGTACTTATTTGTTCCACCCTTCTATATAAGTTACTGATAGTTAGATAATCAGTTTTCTTTTTAATATAAACCTGTACAACAATGACTTTCCTCAGACTTCTTCCAAGAAAGTGTCCAGATTACTGGCATTTAATGTCAAAGACAATTTATGAATCAATTCCAAAAATATTTGCTTTAATCCAAAATATAAATTCTCATATTAAAAAAAATCATTTACATTTTTTATATGTATGCAATTAAATACATCTTTAAGTACATACATTTACAAATCAGATGACCATCTCCTCAAATATAATCAAAACAGTCAAAGAAAAAAAATAATAGTTCTGAGGGTCAACAAGAGAGAAACAAATAACAGCAAAGATGAACAAGTGATGACCACTTTGTAATCAGAAACCTTCTTTCCTTCTGTATCTTGTGAAAAGCCTTTTATTATATCTCTTTTTTGAATTGTACTGAAAAAACTAGAATTTCTTCTAAATATGTAGGAATCAGAACAAAACACAACCCTGAGTCCAGCTCCATAAAAATACTCTTTTATACCGTATCTTGACATTATCTCTCACCCTTTTTCAAACATCAGATCTACATATTTGTGAAACTGCTGCAGATTGTTATCGACCATCAGGAATCTGAGTGTGTTCAGTGTGTTTGGATTCATGTTGCAGCTCAACACTTTCCTACTTCTCCCCACAGCATCAATGATGTACCAGTACTTTGTGAAAATTGTTCCAACCATCTACATGAAAACTGATGGAGAGGTGAGACTAAAGATTCACTTTAACATTTTCAGAGACGACATAAGGTGATAGATGTTCCATTGATTTGTTTTTATAAATATACGACTGTATTTTATAGCTTTTTAAGTGTTTTCTGTTTGTGTTGTTTCTTCAGATGGTAAAAACAAACCAGTTTTCAGTCACCAGACACGAGAAAGTGGCAAACGGGTTGATAGGAGACCAGGGGCTGCCGGGCGTGTTTGTTTTATACGAGCTGTCGCCCATGATGGTGAAGTTCACAGAGAAACACAGGTAGGAAACTCTGATTGTAAAGGTGGAAACAATAATAAACATTAATTTTCAGTTAACAAGTGTATTAGAGTCTGGGTCATGAAATAGAGAGGAGGAATATTTTTTTTTTTATTCTGTACTTTGAGAATAATTCAAACCTTTTACTCGACATTTCAAATTTTCCTTAACATTATGACTTTTTAATCTAACATAAACTTTTCTAATGTTTAAATTTTTTCTTCAACATTTACACTTTTTCTCCATGTTTTCTTGACATTTTTTGACTGACATTTTAAATTTTTGACACTTTGAATTTTTCCCATGTTGACTTTTTGCTCTTACATTTCAACTCATCAGAATTTTGACATTTTTTCTGCAAAATTTGAATTTTTTTTTACCAAACTTGTAATTTTCCTAAACTTGTGATTTTCCTGTGACAATTTGACTTTTTCTCAACATTTCTTTATATTTGGATTTCCGAAAACATACTGAATTTCATGACCAACATTTTACCGTTTTTTTTTCTTTAATGTTTCAACGTTTTCTCATTGAGACGTTCTTCCATCTCAACATTTTGGCTTCCTTTTAACCAACATTTGTATTTTATTAATAACATCTGATGATCTTGTTTTTGTCACATCTGGAATTTTTTCAGAACATTTTCATTTTTTCCTAACCAACATTTGGATCTTTGTATTTTTATCATTTCAATGTCTGACTTGTTTTCCTAGATGTAGATTTTTTTTGTCAATAATGCACAATATTTTGGACTTTTTCCCCAACATATTGTCTATATTTTTTTATTAATGTTCAGAATATTTTTCTGTAACAATATTTTGACTTTTTTTTCTCATACATTTCAACTCTTTGTCCAATTGATAACATTTTTCTAGACATTTTGACTACTGTATACAGATATTTTTTAGTTTTTTTGAACATTTCAACTTTTTCATAACATTTGGACATTTGCTCTACTCTTTTAAAAAATATTTGGATTTTTATGACCAACATTTTCCCTTTTTATCCCCAATGTGTCGACATTTAATCAACATTTTAACTTTACTTTCTCAACATTCTGACTTTCTCTGAACCAAAATATTGATTTTTTTTTATTATTTCAATTTCTTTTTCAACATTTTGACAATTTTTAACAAACATTTCGATTTTTTTATTCAACAAGCAACAACATTTTGACCTTATTTTTTCTCAACATTTGTTCGTATTCTATAATCCACATTCAGAATATTTTTTTATTCAGAAACATTTTCCATTTTGCTTATGCATTTCAGGTCTTTGTCAAATTTTGGGATATTTTCCAGACATTTTGACTATATTCACCAATGTTTAATTTTTCGCTTGATTTTACAACTTAATTTTAACCTACCATAGTTTTCTTATAAACTCTTTTTTTTCAATGTACTTTTTAAAAACATTGTGATTTATTTTCTTAAATTTTACCTTTTTTTTTTTTTTTTTACCATAATTTGGATGCCTATTACCATTTTACCCTTCATCACAATTTAGACTATTTTCCTCAACAATTTGACTTGTTTATTGTCATTTTGACTAATTTCATCATTATTTAATTGCATTTTAACTTTTCACCTTTTCTAAACACCTTGACTTGTTTTTAAGACTTTTCGACATTTTTTTAAAGTGTGTAATTCAAAAATATATACTTTGAAAATATATTTAACTAATTTTCTGTATATACATCATCTTTTTTTCTCATTTTAGATCTTAAAGATGTCTTAAAAAGTCTTAAATGTGGTTTGATTTCTTTTAGGAACCCTGTTGTCAATAAAGCATCTTCTAAAACTCTATTAACCCTTTTTGTCTCCCTCCTTCCTTTCTGTTTAGATCATTCACACACTTCCTAACGGGAGTTTGTGCCATTATTGGAGGTGTCTTTACAGGTCAGTCGCTTTTTTTGACTTTGTGTAACTTAATAAAAATATTCAGCAGGTTTTGTTTTGTTATTATTTAAAAGACAGCACCATAACGTACATTTTCTTCATCTGTGATAAAATATGTCCCACAGTTGCCGGTCTGATCGACTCGCTCATCTACCACTCGGCTCGGGTCATCCAGAAGAAAATAGAGCTGGGGAAGACGTCCTAACAGCGCCCCCTGCTGGCTTCAGAGGTGCAACACAGATCAAGACACGGACACAGAGACACAAAGAACAGAGGGACAAGACTGGACACAGCAGAAACAGTTTGTACTTCTGTCTCTAAATCTGACAGAAAACAAAAAGACTGTAGAAAACAAAGATTTTACATCAACATGTTTTTTTATTTGCTGTCTCATTCTTTGCACCATCACGGGACTAATGACTTTTGCTTTCTGATGTTGAAATTGGTGCCAACAGGAGGAATGAAAATGAGACGTCACAAAGAGATTTTTAAGACAAACTTGAGCAAAGAAGGAGACACTTCATGGATTCGGACTGAAAGCTTCCTCATGGTACGATTATCCGTTCCTCGAGCTGCTTCAGTTTGATTGTCTGAGCACTGATAAGAGGATCCGTGGTCGATCTGTGGGTGAAGATGAGAGGTATGAGGGCATGATGGAGCCTCACTACAGGAACAGGTCGCCCAAAGTAAGGCTTGGGAATACGGCAAAATAAATCAACACTCAGAAATGTTGTATGAAATATTGTTTAATTCAAGAATGGTGCGAGTGTGGCTATTATTCACCCAAGCAAATGGAAAATCAGCTGTTTAAAAGCAAAACTCGCTTTGTCCTTAGAGCAGCTGAAATTCATGGGTAATAGTTTGATCAGTTTTCTTCACTTCCCCAAATCAAATTGTTCCACCTCTGTTATTAGAGGCTGAACATCCAAATTGTTCTAGAGAGATGTCCCCCCGAAAATGATGCTTCTCTTCAACAGGAAGTGATCTTAAAGCCCCTAAATTGTCCCCGACTTGCTCTTTCACACATGCTCTCACCTTCACAGGAGGCATTTTTCCCTGTCCCTTGAGAAGGTGATCCCAGGAGGTAAGACGTGATGGGAAAGATCAGATTAGTGAGCAAAAACAGGGTATGAGGCAGCTCCAGGGTTGTGCATAGTGGTGCAGGAATGAATTCAAAAACGCAGACGTGAGTTAGCATTTAGCACTTCGAGAGTAAATGAATTTTAGAATACTGGTTTCAGATAAGTGCCTGAAATAAGGTTTGTGGTAAACACATGCACATCAGGTTTTTAGTGTTTAATGAGAAATATTAAAATGCATCTGATGTTGCCTGCTTTTGAATTTTAAACCATTGTTGTGTGTTTAAAATGATGGTTGCTAACTTACTGCTAACAAGGACTACAAAAATGGCCAGCAAGCATTTCTGATTGTTTATTAATAATCAATAATTCACTCAGTACTGCCACAGCCATGAGGACCAACTTGATCAGGTCACTCGATTAAGAGGAAACTCTCAAACAGTAGGTCCCAATAAGATGTTGTACACTGGAAATATTGTAGTTGCTTCTAAGTCGAACCACCATGTTGTAGTTTTATATTAGCTTACTGATAGCTTTTCACTTCGGCCGATTTAATCTTAAAACATCAGGAAAAGCAGGTTTGTTAGTTCAGATTACCACAAAGAGCAGAACATTCAAGTTTCATCATTTTCTTTTTGTTCTTTACAGAGCTTATTATCAGCAATGTCCAAAACACAGAGAAAAATCCCAGAGGCTCTGAATGGGATAAAGTCGAGGGAACCAGCGAGATGCTAACTTCTCCGTCGGCCTACAAAAACACAAACCCTACACCGCTTGATTGGCAAGAATCTGGCTATACGATATGTATCATGATTCACTAGCGACAGTAGAATATATCAGGATGCACTGTGAATGCATCAAAAAATCAGTGTTATTTTTATAGAGCATTGTATCTGCAACGTTTATTCACTTTACTGTCTCAGTGACAGAAATAATAACAAATGTTACACAGAGCTGAAGAGTCCAATGGATACATATCAGCAGCCAGCCAAAGGCTGAGCTTAAATGCAAAACAATCATCCCAAATTTCTACAAATTGTTGAATAATGTTATGTCAGAAAATTGTACTTAAAATATCAATACAGCATTGCGCCACTATATATTTAGATAAACTGGTGTTTCAATATTTTTTGACACCTCAGAGAGAGATGATTGCGATGTTTGCATGATAGAAGCTATTTCCTGCTTCTACTAGCTTGCGGTGAAATTTCCCAAATATATGATGCTGTGCACAAGGGATGCAACAACACTCTTAGCCCACGTTTTGGTGTGTATCTCTGGTTTTTGTTCATGGTTATTGTTTTGGTGCAGCTTTGACAGCCTTGACACCTGGGTGCTTTTTTTTTTTTCAATTCTTTCAATTCTTTTAATTCAAAGACATTTAAGGCTAATTTTCTAGAACAGCAAGATACTATTGAGTAGAAAAGCTATTTTTTGTTGCTAAATAATGTCTCTATATTTTTCTGTTGAGCCAAAAAAAAAACCCATTTGTCCTAACACAGAAGATGGACTGTTCAATACGTTTCACTTGTCCATACGGGAAAGAGCCCATAGAAAGTGTTTGGGAACCTTTCAGAAGCATATCCAGCAAGTGACTGGATGATTGTTCTGTCAGTGACATTCAGTACAGGCCAATCAGATGATGTTGTAGGCCAGCGCTATTGCCAGAATTTAGAATACAAAATGTAAGCCACTTCGTAAAATAAACTCTCACCAAAAAATGTAAGAAGTGGAGCAAAAATATCTATCGAGAAATGCTTTCAGTGTTTTTCATTTAATAAAGAAATACGGTCCAGAACTGATTAAACTGTTACTGAAGCTGTTAGCGTCTATGCTAATCTCTGTACGTGCAGTCACTTCCTGCTGTCGTCTCACTTGTAGCTCCATCTCTTCCTGCTCTAAAGGACGCTGATTGGTCTGTGCCGCTTTGGACCAAGCACAATCGTTGTAGATTGGAGCTTGGTAAGATGGATCTACCTGATCACAGACATTGACAGACATGGATCCAGCTTCTACGCAAGGTTAAAAAAATGTGAAGAAATCTTAGATGCAGTTTACTGTGTAAAGTAAATATATAGAAAAGCACAAAGCAAACCTAACAGTTGTCAAAAACGGACAAATTTGACCTCCAAATATCTGCAATTATTCCCTATTTTAGACAGAAACAAAATTTTCTTTTTCTTGACTTTATATTTGAACACACCATGATGGCCTTTTGTTTATCATATAAAGTAACGGTGATGTTTAACATTGCAGCGAAAGGCTCCTTAAATTTTGATTGGTCACCCTGCCTACTTCAGCAGAAACTTAGAACTAGATTATTATTGTTTACCAACGCGACCTTTGACAAAGTTTGTGTGCATTTTACAGCTGTTTTGAGCAAATGAGGAGGCATTCTTATACTGTTGGGACCAATCTGTTGTTATTTGAGTTATTTTTTTCAAAGCCACGGTGAAAACAAGGTGGCAATGTAGAAAAGTGCTCTATCTCACAATGGTTACAAATCCTTTAAAAAAATCCTGGATCCACATCTGTATTCAGATCTCCACCAAAGTGTAATAAATTCTTCCTTGTACCTAAAGTTTCGAAAATTTAACAAAGAAGTTGATTTTTGCGAGTTGTAATGTTTAATTTTTCACAATGCTGATGTTCTTAGAGTTTATGTTCCCCCAGCAAAACCTGGTTAATATTTGTGCGTTAGTGGTTTAATGCTCAAATTCTCCACCACAAATGAGCAAATGTGGGTGCATATTGCTACCCATCCTCTTGAAGCAAAACAGTAGTGTGGTATCTAGCGTATTGCTTCTCCTACCTAACTCACGGGCACAAACACAGCAGAAGAAACCGGAATAGAAAAGAGCAAAATAAATGAAAGCTGTTTATACTCAAAACTGTAATAACTTAAATTCACATGTGCGTATTGAGCCACGGACGTCAAATCAAATGGTTTTATTGAGAGTTGTTGCATCCCTATTGCTCACGCATGTAGACCCAATCTGATGATTGACCTAAATATTACAAGGGGACTGGCGAGTAGACAGAGAGAGTGAGTTCAGGGTGAAACATCATCCACACTGAAAAAACTCAGATCTAGGTGAGAGTATTTCTCCAATTTCAGGACAAAAAAATCTCATTAGACTTATTCTAATCCACAATTTCCTTACATGACTGGATTAAGATCTTATTTGAAGATATAAAAACTAATAATAAGGCCCAAGTTGCTTATAATAATAATAAGTAAAATAATCTGCCAATACAACAAGACAAATTTAATGTGAGCAGATATTAAACCTTAATTTAAGACCCTCACTGAGTCAAACTTAACTTGTTTCATTGGCAGATATTTTCTCTTCATTACAAGCAATTCAGTGCCTTATTTTTGCCCTTTATTCCTCAAAGTAATATATTTATCTTGGCTGGTTAAGTGAATGTGGATTAGAATAAGTGTTTTGACTTGAAAATAGACAAACAAGCGTAGTTTTTGCAGTGCAGGGAAAACTTGTCTCGTTAATCACAGAAGCAGCTCATGTGTAAAATTTAGCAGAATTTGAAGGTGTTTTTGACATGTGTGAAAGCAGCTAAAGTAGTGAAATCACCCCTTTTTTGACTTTTTCCTCTGTGCGGTCATGCAGAAGTTATTTCCCCTCGGTGTCATGCATTCAGAGCTGCACAAAAACCTCCTCAGAGGCCTGGTGTCCACATAAAAGCACTCAGAATACACTCAGTACTTTTTAAATCTTTGTTTGATTAGGGAAAGGGCTTCTTCTGTCCTGCTTTTCTTTCCGTCTGGTTTGGGATAACAGAACTGGATCTGCCCGTCAGGACTGCGGTGGAGCCATGTGCTTCTGTTTTGTGTCTTTACGATCCTCTCTGTGGATGTGGGGAACCTTTAAAGCATCATAACACCACCAGGCTCCTCAGCTGCTCTCCCTCTGAGACCTTCAAAGTGTCGGGATCATCCTAAAGCAAATGAAAGGAGCTCAGCAGGAAGCTCCCGACCACAAAAACGTCGCTGAATTTACTCCTGACTCATGTGTCGAGTCACCATATGAGAGCCAGATGTTTCCCTCCAGTTTGATGTCCACCGCTTTGTGTTTATTTTAGACCATCCCGAGTGTTTGGCAAACAGAAACAGACTCAGCGGGGCGACGTTGGGGGTTTAAGGGAGGTCTTTCTGGTGAGAGCAAACTGGTGGTTTCACACCTTTAGGGCTTTTCAGGACAGCACAGTTAATCCTCAGTCTGACCCTCTTTAATTTAATACTTTACAGACAGGTTTGCACCATATTTGGATCAGATAATTATGTGATATTTGTCTTTTTGTGCACACTTGTTAATCATATTTAAAACTTACTCTTAAGAAAATATTTAACCATGAAATTATCCCCCAAGTGGTTTGATTTTGGCTGCAGATCCAGGATATTTTTAAGGATTTGTTGTCCAGCAAGACAGAACAGTTTCCCCAAATTTACACCAATAACTCATTAAACTCTTTACAGATTTTGATGGCATTTTCAGGGAATTTTGGTTGAGGCACAAGGGACAACGGATTTCGATTTTGGTGGTGATTCAAATCCAGATGTGGATCTGGCTTACTTGCTCGGCATTGTAGGATATGCCTTGGTGGAGGATTGTGCTCTCCGAGAACTTCTAGTTATTGCATGGTTTTAATCTTCATAGTTTTGGTGGGATTGCTTTAACTATTTTAGAGATATTCTTAAAGGGACACACCAACATTTTTTTAGGGATGCACAAAATTAATAGTTTGATATCAGCTTAAAATGTTAAGTATCGGTATCGGCCATTATTGAAATTTTTGCAAATATTTACAGCCAATATATCGGCAACACATATCAGCTATATATCGCCTGGAATATCTGCAAATTACACAAATGGGTTCATTTAAAAGTCAAGGGTTTCATTTTTGCAAGAGTTATATGCTGTTTTTCTTGTTTTCCATCTGTTCTTTGCAAAAATATACTGTAACACTGAAGAAAAAAATCAATTTTTGTTAAGTACAGAGCTTGTGCTCTTGAGCAGAAGTATCGGTATCGGCAATAATGGATTAAAAAAATAGCGGCCTATCGGATATCGGCAAAAATCCATTATCGTGCATCCCTAATTTTTTTTGTTTTCGTGTTAAGACTAAGATTAGCACTTATGTAATTTTCAAAAGAAATACATACAAAACTAAATCGCAAGGCGCATGCGCAGACCACCACAGAAATGTGCCCTGCGGTTTAGTTTCGTTTGTATTTCTTTCAAAAACTACATTAAGTGCTAATCTTAGCCGAAAAATCGATAACGTAACATTATACAGTAAAAAAACAAGTCACAACAAGCACGCAGGACGGTTTAGAGTTGCCGAAGAGTATATCTGATGACTGAAGGCAGTGACAAGCTAACACTTCCCATTGACTCCCAGCGTTTAAGCTAAGCTAATTAGCGGTGGGCGAGCTCTGTCCGTCTCTTCTTTGTTATACAGTTGAGAGAATGGTGTCTATTCTGGAGTGAGGCAAGGCACGAAAACCTTCACATAGTACTTCCTCCTCACAGTCTTTGAATTTGACTGTAATCATGGGGCTGGTTGGGAAGATTTGTAGAGCCTGATTGTGGGCCTCGGGCCGCCAGTTGATGATCACTGTTTGGTTGTAATGACAAATCGTTGTCTTATCTCTTCGAAACAGAAACAGCTCAAGGCCCATGGCTCTAGTGAATATGAGTGCCAATAAAAGAACTTGTGCGCTTTGTCCCTGGAGGGAGATATCCAGGGGCGAAGGGAAAGTTAGTTAAGGAAAAGTTAAATGCTGGAAAGAATCTAACTGTAGCTTATTGTTGAGCCAACATAGTTTTGAGTAGTTTTAACCTGTAAGTGGGTTAATTATGAGGCTTTCAGCACCATGCACTGCTATGTAGCAGCTACAGTCTGCCCCCAGATATCATGTTTGCTTAATATGTATTTTTGTGCTTTGTTTTGTCATATTTTACCCAATTTCTGAAACTTTTTGCACTTAAAAAAATCTAAAATTTCATGTAGTTTAGTATTCCCAATTGCTATTTCAATCACAGAAGAATAAACTACAGCAATTAAAAGAACTACACAGTGATATTTAGAGATGGAACAGTCCAAAATAGTTCAATTTCTCTAATTCAATCATGCCTTAAATGTGCAAAACGCCATTTTCACCACAGATCTAGATGAGAGTATTTGTCCAATTTCAAGTCAAAAGTACCTCACCAGATTTATTCTAAGTCACAATTTTCTGATATGTCTGGATTAAGATTTTGTTTGAAGATATAAAAACTAAAAATAAAGCCGGAGTTGCTTGTAATAAGTAAAATAATCTGCCAATGAGATGAGACATTCATATCATTACAAGCCTTATTTTTGCCTTTTATTCTTCGTAGATTATTCTTCAAATTTTTTTAATGATGGAAATCCACATTTATTTTAAATCAATAATCAATAACCAAAGTTAGCAGGACTCTGACATTATTTAATTGGGATGTTTTGAGGTGGTTAAGAAATTCAGATGTTTCCTCGCTCCTGTTTCTGTTTGTCACATAAGGAAATCAGAAACTGATCACTGTTTTTTGCTTCTTTGGAGATTTTTTTCCTATTATCAGTGAACTTTTCAAGAAAAATGTCAAGTTGGTGCTGAAGTAGAACATCTCAACATACAGAAAATCAAACTATCATATATGGAGGCTGTTTTATTGTCTTGACTTATCATGTTCAGGGAGAGGCTTGAGCTCATGTTTTAATTCATCGCAGGTTTACAGAAATATTCTGAGTATTACGGCTGTAAAGAGACACCTTTTGATTTCCTGATCTTTCCTCTGTGTTTGGGAAAACTTCTGAAATCTGAATATTGAAGATGCAGTTTCTGATTATGGAGGTTTCTGATGATTCGGTTGTTGATGGTTGATTGTTGCACCTTTTGACTTCTAAATCAGGGGCCGGGGTCGTGTGTGCGTTTGTGTGCGTGAGGATTCATGTGTGCGAGGGGTTGGTGTGTGCGTGGATGAATGTGAGAGAGATGTATTTATATTTTGATTGTCCTCAAACTGTTTTTAAAATGACAAAATAAATGTTGAATACACCAGCTGTAACTCTCCACCCGCTCATTATTTAAGTCTAAAAGTTCAGTTTGTCTGAATTTGGTGACCTCAGATTAACAGTTGGGTGAATGAGGGGATTTTTGGTGAATAAAATCCCACTAACAAAGGGTTTTATCTCTCCTGAGGCATCTTTGTGAGGAAGATGTTGAAGCTGAGGCATCAGGATCTCTCATCAGTCTTGGCTTGAGTCAAAGTTTGTCACCATCAGGCAGCTGTGACTCAGGAGAGCTGATCTGTGTGATGATTGAAGCTCACTGAAGGCTTCATAACAAGGAAGATTAAGTCACAAAAAACAAACCGTCTCCAGGCACAAGCTTAAATCTGACACCCGGCACAACAGAGACTTAACCCTTTTTGGGTCATATTAGGATCATTTCAGTTAAGCACCGCCCTTCAACACTCCAACAATTAGGATAATAACTTGTAGGAGCGGTGAAGGTTGTCTCACCTTAGCAGCTATATACAGAGAAATAACAGAGAGACTGTCCACTGATCTCTTGGTAATTCACTGAAAATAATTGATTTATTTTTATTATTTTCCTGCCTTCCCAAGACATTTAAAGTGCCTAGTTTGGCAGTTCTTCCCAGAAGCTAGTCTTTTTTAAATGATGTAAGATGTATTGGTCCAATAAGAAGCACTGTAAAACTGTAACATACACAAAAACAAAGCTAACAATGAGTTAGCTCAATGCTAACGTTCATGGGAAAACGCATTGTAAGGCTAATGGCTAGCGATGGTAACACAGACATTTGAACAGCAGTGGCTTGTTAAACCACAAATATACAAAAGATTCAAACTCAAAACCTACAGGCATATGCCTCCTTGACATATTGATGGAAATTATTCTCTTAAAACTGTTCTTAATTTCTTGCTAGAAACTCCAAAAACAGGAAGTGACAAACCCAAAACCAGAAGTGACCAAGAGTACCGTAAAGAAGGAAAGTTCACACACTTAGAGGAACAGAAATTCACTATGGAAACAGAAAATTGTGAGCAAGGGGCAGTTCAATTATACTTAAGTTATCTAGGGCTGACGCTATTGGTGTGTTCATCTCTCTGTCTTGTTTTGGATTGCTGCATTTGTTCGCATCAACAATAATCCTCATCCAAATCCTCTTTGACCTGAATTTACTTTCACTTGATATATTTTAGACACATTCCATCACCTGCTGAAACAAATTATCAGATGTCCACTGATGACCATTGCGAGGAGCATTCTCGCTCATGCATGTGCTTGTGCAAGCGTGCCGTGCCTAAGCATAGGCTACCTACTTAAAATGTGCCAGCCAGGGAAGTGAATCATGCTTGAGCACAGCACGGATGCTCACTTCCCCGAATTTGTTTTCAACTTTGGCAAAGGGTCAAAATTTCTGTCACTTGCATGCCAATTTGAATCATTCCTGTGACAACAACGAGGCACCAACGTTGCCAGATTTTTCTACTGAAATAAGCAAGCAGGTCGATAATAACAAGCCCAAAACTAGCAACCTCAAACAGTATTTTCTAATGTGATTTACTAGTTTGTTTTTTCAAGAGAAATCTACATAAAGGGTGTTTTGATTTTCATCTGCATTACGTTTCAATTTCACAGTGACATTTTTCTTATTTGTCTCTTAATTTACTTATTCAACATCCTTTTGTTTGGAGTGGGACCAAATAGTTTGTGCAACTTCTGAATTGATTTTATACTGGTAGTAGAGTGTGGATCAGGCTTGAGAGCACAACAAGCCCAAATGAGCATAAAATAGGCAACCTGCAACTGCCAATATTTACAAGCAACTTTTCAAAAAAAGAATCCCAAAGTTGCTTATTATAAGTTGACCTGGCAACTATGGGAGGCACCAGAACTGTCTTCTGGACTAGAGAACAGCCCCAGCTTTGACTTAATTTCCTATTTTCATCGACTTATGTTAGTTTATTTAACTATGTCAGAGTTTGGGCCTCATATAGGACTAACCATACTGTTATACAGCTCTGTACATCAGAGCTGTATCACAGTATGAGGCTGTAGGAAGACAAGCACACTTGTAATATAATGTACTTCACACCCTTTGCCAACATTTTAAATTTTTTTCTATAAATCTTCGAAAAACAAAATCTAATTATTATTAAAAGATAGGCTCCATTGTCTTTATATAACAAGAAAAAGAAAATTGTCTAAAAAGTAAGACATCAAAATCAAAATATCACAGGGAAATTCAGTAGAATAAAACATTTGTTTGGATTTATGTCCATCAGAGCTGCACAGTATCCCTCTGGGTACTTCAATGATTTACTTTTCCCAGCTCCTCAGTTTAGAAGCACCGCTCTGAGGCATCATGCTCATTCTTCATCCACATGATTTCAGCAACACTGCCCTGAATGAAACAAAGGGGTCCTTCAACCCATAAGGTCAGATGTGGCTCCTGGCTGATCTCTGACTCCTCTGGCTAAACAAATATCTTTGAGTCTCTGAGGGCCACAAATCAGCAGATAGCATTCTCGCCATTCTTTGGAAGTCATATGCAATGCGGTTTTATTGCATTTCAGAGTTTAAAGGCAAAGTGAAGACTTAATGACCTTTAAAACCATGAAAAAATGTAAAAACATAAAGACGGAGCATAAGGAAGATAAAAAGGATGATTAAATACTCATGAAGAGGTCAAATTAAGTGTATAAATAAAACTATTCTCCTGCTATTTAATGTTTTTTATAGGAATTCCTCAAAACAGGAGCTTAAACTCAAATTCAAAGGAGTAGCAGTTACATTCATCAGCCCCTAGATGGCAACCATGTCCTTCAAACAGTCCAAGCTCCCACTGTTGTCCTCTTAAACTCACTCAGAGACACTGAAAGGAAACAAAGCATCTGAATGAAATTACACCGGGCTTGAGTAACTTCCTGTGTGTGTGTCAGAGCCACGCAGCGCTGAGCCGTCCAGCTTCACGGTCCAAGGAGAATAAACTGATACTGGAAACATAATGACATGTCTGCAGTGTAACGTGTTCGTCTTTGTGTGTGTTGATCATATTACATTTATCCTGAGTCTGCCTTTAATTCCCACAGAAGCAGAGAAACAGCAGCAGCAGCATCATGACGGAGTGCATCGTCACTTCATTTGCAGACAGGGTCGTGGAAAACTTCTAACCCTGAAACGCTGATGTCTGATTTCTTCATGGTGGGGACTGGGATTTAAATCATTTTTCATGTGTAGCTCATCCAAAAGCAAGAAAACAAGGACTCAGTTATGTCATAGTGTCATTCAGATACAAAACTTTGACTCATTATCCCGCACTAAACTCCTACATTTGCCTGCAAAACCTATCTAGCTACCCAACCTATCGTGTTGACCTCAGGTCGACCTTAGCAAAAAGTATACTTGATGTTCATTTTCTTAAGTAAAAGTATAGCAAGTATACTACGGACCATGTTCTTGTAGTGTACTAGAAAGTATACTAATTTAATACTTCTTCGGACTAAACTGGAACATTTTAAGTTAATAATTGTATACTTTAAGTTTACTTTATAAGGTCATTTTAAGTTTACAAAAGTACATTTTCAAGTATACAACAAGTACACTTATCTATATACTACTAGTGTCCTACGTTTATACTTCCAGTCCACATTTTAGGTTACTGAAGTATACTTTAGGTGTACTTTTATGAACAAAAAAAATACTATTTTGCTATTTTACTTGTTATACTTACAGCATACTTGTAAGTTTGCTTAGCATATTACTTGTAACATACTATTTATATAATTTAAATATACTTAAACTATTCTTAAAGTAAACTCATACTGTATGTAGACTGCTATGTATTTACAAAATCACAAGACATAATGTTGAGAAGAAGTTTGATATATTTAAGATTTTTACACATACCGTACAGTGTATTTATAAACACCTGCTTAAATCATTGAAGACGTGCATTTCAAAAACAAAGAGCCTCTATGAAATCAAGCCCTTCTTTGAGAACGTTTTTATTCTGTTAAATTAAATGTAAGCACAATGACTTGACCTTATTATGTACTTGGATCAAGATATACTAAGTATTAGTCATTTGTGGCAGAAATAAGTAAAAAGTATACTAAAGTACAAGTATAAATTTTAGTATTAAAGTATAAGTCTAAGTCTTAGTATTAATGTACTTATACTTTTCATTATACTTTTCAGTATAAACCAAGTATACTTCATTATACTATGCTAAGTATATAAATATAGTACATAAAATGTAAACTTCAAGTATACTGCCACAGTTATAGTATAAAATAAGTATACTTATAGTACACTTGAATGAACTACTTTTTGCTAAGGGCGTACTCACACCTAAATCGCTTGTGAGCAGTGTTGCCAGATTTTTCTTCTGAAATAAGTAACGAGGTCGGTAAAAACAACCCAAAAACTAGCAACCTCCAGATATTTTTATTCTCACAAGATGTATTACTTTTTTCTTTTATTTTTTTGTTAAAGAGAAATCTACTGTACATGAAGCTTGTTTTGATTTTCATCTACATTACATTTCAATTTCACAGTGACATTTTTTCTTATTTGTCTCTTAATTTACTTATTCAACATCCTTTTGTTTGGAGGTGGAGCATCCTTTTCTTTATACAGAAGTGAAGGGAGCGGCTACTGTTATTTATAACTCTGTTATCACTAAACAGTCTGTCTGACTTTGATTTTTGTAACCAAACAGACATAGACAGGCTTTTATCTAAGTTTTATGTTGATCCTCTACATATTTTTATGGTGAAAACAGTTACATTAGAAATAAACTTAATCCATAAGGCTTTCTTTTTGGTGGAAACATCATTTTTATCCTTTCTTTTTACAGTTAGATATACATTTGTGTTTGGAGTAAGAGAAAATAATGTGTGTAACTTCTGAATTGAGTTTATATTGGTAGTGAACATCAGATCCCAAATGAGTACCCGCAACTGCCAATATTTACAAGCAGCTTTTCCAAAAAAGAAGCCCAAAGTCGCTTGTAATAAGCAGACCTGGCAACTATGCTTGTGATTGGCCCCTGTTTCAAGCTTCCCTCAAAGAGGTGGTCCTGGCTCACTTCTAACTGACACCAGGACCATTTAATATAAAGTATTTCACCAGTCCATCTGGGAAGGAGCCCATAAAAAGTGTTTGGGGAAGGCCGAACCTTTCAGAAGTGTATCTCCTTATTTCTCCATTTCAGTTCAGATTTATTGTTTCCGAATTTTATTCTCTGTTGACCGATTTTCTTTTCATCATCCAACTTAAGCAGATTTTAGTATGCATTTAGTGTTTGGCTGTCTCATTTTACCAAATTTATCATTTGAAGTTTTATATTATTTATGTTTTATTTATTTATTTTCCCTGTAGTATTTTTTATCTAATTTTTTTCATGTTTTTTTTGTCATTTTAGTCTTTCTCTCTGTTTGAATTTCTTCTTAATGTCTTTGTGTGTGTGCTGTATGTGGGTGGTGAGGGTGGGTGGGGTCTTGTATTTTCATTGTATTCAATGTACTTTTTATTATTTTCTTTATTTCTTTTTTTGTGTGTGTAAAACAATTTTTGCTACAAGATTTTGTATGAAAAGTTCTACAAATAAAGTTTGATTGACTGATTCAAAGGCAATTTTGAAGGCAAAAGGAGGTTCAACCAAAGTACAAATACTTTAAAAGGAACATCTGAAAATGAGCAGAAATGAGGAAAATGGATGTAATAGGTGTAATGATGAAGTAAACGTAGATCAGATTTAATACTCACTTGCACTTATTTCCTGCCTCTGTTTGTACCTCCAGCCTGCAGTTTATCGTTGAGTAATTTCCTCTAAAATCTCCAAAGACATTTCTGTGAAATGTGGTGAAAATTCAGCCAAGAGCCAGAGGAAGACGTGATGAGTTTTGGTGCAGATCCAGGAACATCTTAACATTATGAAACAGTCATAATTTTTATCTTCTCATGACTAACTGCACCAACAGGGGAGTCGATTCTCACGTCATTTGTCACCGTGTTTCAACTTTTTCTGTTACACCAAACATGATTTACTCATGAGGTCACAAGTTTGGATTTCCATCATTTGTTTTTAAAGTTCCCATGTCCTGCAAAATCAGTTTCCTTGCATTTTATGTTAATATGTGGAACTTTTCGAGCAGAAAAACACTTTTTTTTCCCCACAATCTGTTTATTAATATTTTCAGATAAACATTACAAAAACAAGATAAAGAGAATACAAGACCAAATAAAAAGAGAAAGCACAGGAAAATGTTGCAATTCAAGGAACCAAATACAAGACAGCGACATGAATAAATAAAATAAATTCAAATAAATTAACATAAAAAATAAATGTATTAATAAATAAGTAAACTACTGCTTGTTCGTCCGGGATCCATCACATAAAAATTGGTATCACTGAGATAACTGGGCGGTCCAGCTCAAGGACGTATACCAAATATGGATCCCATGTCTTATTAAATTTCCCAAGGGAACCCCTTAAACCCCCCCTATCTTTTCAAGAAGATTTCCACCAACCCTTTCTCTTGACCTATCACTGCTCCTTCACTGTCTTAATGTTATACCACAGCCAGTAACCAACAAGCTCTATTTACTTTTCTATTTTTTTTAAGTTTAATTTGACCTGATGTGACCTTTACTGCCTAAATTTGTTATTAAAAGATGCTTCTTGTCTACACCAGTAGGCTATGGCCCAGCCTGTGATATCCCAGCTTCAGTGTATTAAAGTTCAGGATTTTGGGATGACCTCTCAGATGTCAGGGGCACTGGTTGGCCCTTGTGACCACTACACTGGCTCCTTGTCAGGATATGAAAAACTCGTCCTGCAGTGGAGGAGATGCCAAAAGATCATCTTCACATTTAGACACCAAACAAGAGCAAACTGCACAAAGCTGCCAAACACTGTAAAAAAGTGTTAATTTTGACCACGTCTTTTAATTTAGTTTTAGTAATAGTCTTTTGCCTAAATTATCTTTTAGTTTTAGTCATTATTTAGTCATCTAAATTGTTTTAATTTTAGTCTAGTTTCAGTTGATGAAATTTCACAACATTTTAGTCGATGAAATCTGTAAATTTAGTCGACTAAACTATGAAGTGTAAAGTGTAAGGCATTTTTTCGTCTCCTTGAATTTCTGAAGTCATGTTTTACACTTGGATAAAATCAAACATCTAATAACCCTTTTCTGAATGCTAAAGTCTGAATGTATAAATGAACAGAAACAAACTGAACTTTTGTGTGAAATGCAGTCACCTTTATTTAGGCTACCTGGCAGAGCATCTCAGTTACAATACCAGAACTGACAACAAACAGTGAACCTGCTCTACATGAATATATCAATTCATAAAGAGAGGAGCTCTGATTGGATCGCTCCACAACTTATCCCACCACCACCAAGCTAAGGCAGCTGTGATTGGATGTCTCTCTTAACTCATCCAACCTTTCCACACAACCAAAGTAGCTATGATTGGATATATTCCTAACTTGTCCCTCCTTTCTACATGACCAAATTAGGTCTGATTGGATCAAGTCTCTGTCAAACATTTTAGTCTAGTTTTTATTTATTGACGAAAATGTCAGTTAATTTAGTTTTAGTCCATGTGCACTTGTTTTTATTAGTTACTGTCTAGTTTTCATCAGGGGAAAAAGTGTTGGTACTGACAGATGACTCAATATCATTTTCAGAATATGATTTTTTAATCTTGATACGGAGCAGAGAGTGAAAAACAACAAGTTAAATTTGATGTCTTGGTGGCCATCATCCATTGTCTTTACTCATCAGTCAAGCTAAAGCTCCAGACTGTAAGAGGGGCTATAAAATTGGAATTTTTGGGAGTTTCCTGCAGGACAATCAAAAGTGTCCCACAGGCTGAAGATGCCCCCTGGTCCATAGTTTTTGACGCCCCTGTTTCACACATTATCCTGCAGCAGAGGTCAGAATGAACCACAGAGCTCCAGCTGTGGACGTTTGGTGCCTTGCTAAAAAGCACGTACAGCTGCTGTCACTGCTGAAGAAAGCCCAGGTTATAATTTCAGGACTGAGAGAGTGAAGGGTTAATGGTTTGTGGGTCAGAATCTCAGCTCTGTAGTCTGGAGTTAGGGTTAGTCCTGAGGTTTGGGAGTGTTTGGGTTTGCAGTGCGGGTTTAAATGTAATTTGAGGTGTTTTGTCTCCAGGGTTATTTTCAGGGTGTCAGATTTACACTCTGGGTTTTGGTTTAGAATAAAGATTTAACTTGAGGTTCAAGCTTGAGGTTTTTACTGTAAAGTAGGTACAGATTTCAACATTTGACCCAGTTATCCTGCATAATGATGACTGGGCAAGGTTACTTAAGCATAATAGACATAAAGTGGACTGAATACTTTGTTAAAAGGGTTCTTGAAATCTTTTAAGTGCTGGAGTTTCAAGCAAGGCTTTTCAAAGTCAGAAAAGATACAAAATGCTTGAAATTGTAAATTGTTTCACAATAAAATCTTTTGTAACTGCCCTCAGTGTCAGTTGGAGAGAAGCTTCAACATCTTCAGTAAAGTACCGAGGGCGGTGCCGTTATCTGCTGCCGTCATTGTTGAGGAGGCTTGATTTATGAACCTTGCAGAGCAGATGGACTATAGAGTTAGATTTGTGTCTTTATTACATACATACATTTTTGATTGAAGTAGTCTTTTTTTGTATTTGAGACAGATTATGGGAAGGACATTTGTATCTTTATCATTCAATCCCAAAAAAATATCACTTCAATCAAAAAAAATATTTTCAATCCCAGAAAAAAAGGCTTCCAATAAGTTTTGTGGAGTTTTGACTGTTTTTGCATTCTACACTCTTTTTCTGAAGGGAAAAAAACTTTGAGTGAAATGATATTTTTGGGGGATTGAATGATAAAGACACAAATGTCCTACCCATAATATGGCTTAAATACAAAAAAATGGCTTCAATCAAAAATGCATATTCAGTCAAATAATAACTCATTTCAATAAAAAACATTCAGTCAAAGAAAAACATTTGGAATTCTTTGGGTCTCAAATGTTTTTTTTGCATTCTTTTGATTTAAAAGTTCTTATATTGAAAATATTTTTTGGGATTAAAGCAACTTTTTGTGATTGTATAATAAAAACACAAATCTAACTCTATAATGGACCTGCCTGATTCATTGTCTCTCCAACCTCCACTTTATCGGCCAAAATCCAGACGGCCCAATCAGGGAAGAGCGGCGGAAGCTGAAGATGTGATGAAGGCGGGAAGTGACTGCATGTTTAAAAACAATAGCGGCGTGGAAGCGGGAATATCTGCAGTTTTATCAGAAATGGACTCAATTTCTTCTTTAAAAGAGGAGCAAAGAACGTCACTTAAAGCTTTTATTATGGGAAATCATGTTTTTGCCCTCCTCCCAACCGGGGATCACTGCGGGGAAACTGGGATAGAACGTGAAAATCCTCTGCAGACGATGCCGTAAGTCTAAGGTAGTCATGGTTACCTGGCGAAATATGCTCTCCTCAGAAGTTTACCGGGAGAACTTGGTGGTGATTGTCATTGACGAGGTTCATGTCACATTTAAGTGGTAAATGTTACATCTGTGTGGTATAATTTAATGTAAGATGATAGTCTAATGGTGCGTTCCAGTTGCTCTGGAAAGTCAGGATTTCCACGTTCCGAGTGGGAGTGTGACTGCAGGGCGGTCATCCAATCAGCAGCTGCAGTTGTTTTTGAAGGTTTTGCCTCTGAAAACATTTTCTATGGGCTCTTCTCCAGATGGACTAGAGAAATATTTCTGCGGTGGATACATGTACATTTAAAAGAACCAATGAAACCAATGTTCTGACCTCACTGACCAAATTCCTCTACAGACCTTTCACACAGACATGTCTTGGTCCTTGAGCAAGCCCTCGCCCTCGGTGCATCATCTCCCAGGATGCCTGATTCCTCTGAAGACCTCCTCATGAGGATTAAATCAGCCTCCAGCTCACAGACTTTTGTTTGAGCAGGAATCTGGGCGGCATTTAAAGATAGGAAGTCTCTAATATACTGTAAATACCCTCACACACAAACTAAGACTTGAATTTCCTCCACCTCTTCTCATTATCACTGAACATTTTTCCAACATCAGAGCAGTTCACCAATCCTGGAAACACCCCTCTGTTCTCCAGTGGGCTGACGTGCACACAGTGCGAGTGAGTAAACACAGCAGATAAGACGTTTCTGTGGAAAAACTCCCTCACTGATCGCACTGACCCTTAAATTTTCTCTATCCACTCATTTTCTCTCCTCCATCCGTCTTCATTAAAAGACTCACAGGGAGGTCTGTCTGAATCCTCAGGAGTTTATTTTGTGGTTTGACAACAAAACCACCAATCTTTGCCTTTGCTTCATTTTGCATCAACATAAACCAACAGTGAGGTATGTACAAACAAAAATACAAGCCAAAAGTTCATCAATATATATTATTATTACATATCTGTGTGGACTAAAAGCTCTATTTTTCATTTTAAGACGTTCACTGACACTAACTACATCACCTCGACTCAACCACTCAGGGAAAATGACCCCCTCTGACATGTAAAGAGCCGACTTCTGCACATTTTCCATCCATGTCAGCTGGGAGAGCAGGGTGTGTTCATGTGTGTGTAATTTGTCGCTGTATCAACACACTCATCCACCTACTTCCCGTCTCTGGATTATGATGCCATAAGTGTGAGCCCCGCTCTATCAGCTGGATCTACCAGCTACGGATGTTAGCTTTGGGATTTACACACACACACAGCTGACCCCTCACATATACGCACTCACACACGGGTTTGTGGGTAGAAAAGAAAAGGCGTAGTCAGTGGTTCTGCTCACCAGATGTGTTGCATTATGAAGCTGAATCAGAATTATAGCGAAGATCATCAGATGGCTTTTTACTCAGGGAGAAAGGTCAGAAAGAAAAAGAAGAGTCGGGCTTGAAGCAGTGTTTATTTTGCTGACTAATTGCAGTATTTTCGTCATAGTTTTCATTTTGCCCCTGACAAAAACTAGACAGTAACTTATAAAAACAAGTGCACTTGAACAAAAACTAAAACTAAATTAACTGACATTTTCCTCAACAAATAAAAACTGGACTAAAATGTTGACAGAGACTTAATCCAATCAGACCTAATTTCATCATGTAGTTAGGAATATATCCAATCACAGCTGCCTTAGCTTGGTGGTGGTGGGATAAGTTGTGGAGCGATCCAATCAGAGCTCCTCTCTTTATGAATTGATGTATTCATGTAGAGCAGGTTCACTCTTTGTTGTCAGTTCTGGTATTGTAACTGAGATGCTCTGCCAGGTAGCCTAAATAAAGGTGACTGCATTTCACACAAAAGTTCAATTTGTTTCTGTTCATTTATACATTCAGACTTTAGCATTCAGTAAAGGGTTATTAGATGTTTGATTTTATCCAAGTGTAAAACATGACTTCAGAAATTCAAGGACACATAAAAAATGCCTTACCCTTTACACTTCATATTTTAGTCGACTAAAATGTTTTGAAATTTCATCAACTAAAGCTAGACTAAACTTAAACCAATTTAGCTGACTTAATTATGACTGAAACTAAAATATAATTTTGGTAAAAAACTAGAACTAAAACTAAATTTAAAAGTGTTGTCAAAATTAACACTGGCTTGAAGAAAGTAGAACTACTGCTTAGTAGTTTCAATATCAGGCAGTGAAAGTACAGAGGTGGGTCCCATCAGGAGGAAGTGCAAAACAAACTCTCTCAAATTATCACTAGTTTCAGTTCTATCGAGCTGTTAAAAACTGCAAAAAACTAGTGCAATAGAGGCATGTGCAATGAAGCACTTTAAGACTTGGTACTTTTTCTGGCACTTTAAATTGCCTAGTGTCTCTGTATGTTCCTGTATTTCAGTTGTAAATGTTACCCTTATTTTTTATTGAGATTTTATTTTTATGTTAGTGCTGTAAAGAATTATCCTTCTTTTTATTTGTATTTTATTAGCCTCAGATTGTGGTAATGTTGTAAATATCCTTATTTTGGGTTTTATTTTGTTATTATTTCTTTTTTATACTCTTATCACCTTTTTTATTTCTACATAGCTGTTCCCAGGACCCCAGTAACTAGTTTTGTTGTTTTATCTTGCAGCCTGTAATGAGGAATAAAACTCCTTTGAATCCTTCCTGTGTTTACCTCCACCAAGAAGGTTATGTTTTTGCTGACATATGTTTGTTTGTTTGTTTGTCTGTTTGTTTGTTAGCAAGATTACGCAAAAACTACTGGATGGATTTTGCTGAAATTTTCAGATGTTGGTTTTGGCCCAACTTAAAAATGCTTAGATTTTGGTGGTGATCCAGATAACCGAATGATTGTTTTTGCTCAATAACTGTCTAACTAATAATGACATCAACATGATTCTGAGTGCTAGGTGTGGGTTTTCAGGGTCATTAATCATATTATGATGGTAACTTTATCATGGAACTATTGCTTATAGATGCAACAGCAATATTTGAGCCTCCTTGGCGGAGGTTTGCGCTCTCCAGGTGCTTTCTAGTTAGCCCTTTAGTAGTCAATGTCTGTGTTTCTATGTGATTGTAGTCTCTGTTTTTCTTCTCTTCCCTGTGAATAATAATGTAGTACAACGTCCAAAACAATAAAGTTTACCCTGACCTGAAATAGTCTTTTTTTTGGTACATCTTACTAGCACTGGGTTTGTTGGACCTTATGATAGCATCACACAGTTGTTTCAGATTTGTCAAATGAACATCCATACTGTGAATCTCCTGTCCCAACACATCCCAAAGGTTCTCTATTGTAACGAGATGTGGTGACTGGAGGCCACTGGAGTACAGTGAGAAAAAGGGATGGACATGGTCAGGTAGGCTGTGTTGTTTAAATACTCAGTTGGTATTGAGCCTAAACTGTTAATACAAGGCAGGATGGATCCATGCTTTCATAATGTTTTAACCTTATTCTGACCTTACCATCTGACTGTGACTCATCTGACCAGACAATATTTTCCAGTCTCAGCCTCAGTTTCCTGTTCTTAACTGACAGGAGTGGCACCAGGTGTGAACCTCTGCTGCTGTAGCCCATCTGCTTCAAGAGTTGATGTGTTGTGAGTTCAGAGATGATCTTCTCCTCGGTTGAGTGCTCATTTGAGTCACTTCTGTCTTCCCTGAAAACTTTATCAAAATCTGTTTATTTTTGGAGTTATCCTGTTCACAATCCAGCACACACCTGCAAGTACATAACCTCCTCCTTGGTGAAGGTAATAATAACTCCAATCATCAATAAAAATCCAAAGAAAAGTCTTGTATTAACATCCTAGCAAGATGTAATTTCTGAAATGTTCCTACAACACAGTTATATACATTTTTAGCTGACTTAAATTGTGGTTGGAAAAGTCTTTAGTTGGGAAACTCATCCCTCCAACAACCCGAGGTTTGATGTGTGTGATCGATAATTAGCCGGATCAAATTCAGCTTTTTCTTTGTTTATATTTCCCATCATTTCCACTCATAGATCAGGTCATTAATCAGACAGTGAACGTGAGTTCCAACAGAGAACAGGGAACCGCAGTGGGCTGAATTGATTCTGGACATGGTGACTGATCCATGAACTTCCTGTAATGATTTCCTCTGCAGCAGATGCAGCAGACCATTTTAGACCCCAGCGTACTTCCCTCAGGAGCGTGAGTTTGATTTGACTCATTGTGTCGTCTGAAGCTTGTTCACTTCCTCCTCGGCAGGACGGAAAATATCAAACATGAACCAAAACGCACCAAAAAAACGAGCAAACATCAATTATTGAGATTTTTTCAGCAGTTAGTCCTCCTCTGATCCACGCTGACTCACTCTGAGGTTCTGCTCTCTTTTATAAACTCCTGGAAATCACTTCCACAAAGAGCCGGATGAATCAGAAGAAACATTTATAACTTCTGATGGACTGTTGGTTTGGCAGAATTTAGGTTTGTTTAATGAGACTGATTCCTGTTTATCAAGACAGAAGTTTTATGGAGTTTTCAAAGACTCCTCAATAAGACATAGGACACCTGTAACATAAGCTTCAAGTCATTTTGATGCTCAGAGGCAGAGCCTGTGGCCCACTGGGCAATACAGGCAAATGCTAAGGGTGCCATGGCCTCCAAGGGGTGCAACAAAATCGCGGAAAAAATCACCTTCAATATACTTATATTAAAACTAGTAATTACTATTACCGTAACTCTTAAAAATGGAAAAGCTCACATTGATTCAAATGTAAAGAAATGCCCAAATAATATTATGACAAAGCCAGCCAGTATCCATATTTTTATTCTATATTTTTTTTTACATTTATTTATATTTTTATTTACATTCATTTATATTTTTGTTTAGATTTTTATTCATATCCTTCTTATTTATATATCTTTTTATCTGGCAAAGCTGCTGCTAGAACCTTAATTCATCCAAAGGGGTTAATAAAGTTTTATCTAATCCAATCTAGAAATGATACTACCAAATAAATCTATATAGTTATTTTATTTAGTTTTTGTATATAGTTATTGCATAGTGTACTGTAGCTTATATATAGAGTTATTGTGTGAAAACTTTGTGTTTATTTAAATTGCTTGATGTTCATTGTTGTACTTATAATTTATTAGTTATAATTATTATTTATTCACTTATTTACAGAAGGCAATGATATTTATGATGTATTTCAGTGTTTTTGTATTTACTTGCAATTTATTAAGCTTGTAAACTGGGTGACATGTTATCTTATAAATTAAAGACAATGGTAAAACAATGTTATTTGATTTCCTTTGTAAGAGTATGTAAATCTCCGATGGAGCAGGGCACCATATAAAATCTCGCCCAGGGCGCCACATTGAGTAGAGCCGGCTCTGCTCAGAGGAGACTTCCATTCATCCATTATCTATACCACTTATCCCTTTCAGGGTCACAGGGTCACCCTACCCCAGCTGACATCGGGCAAGAGGCAGGGTACATCCTGAACCAGTCTCCAGCCAATCACAGGGCCACATAGAGGGACAGACAACCATTCACGCTCACACCCATACCTAAGGGCAATTTGGAGTCACCAGTTAACCTGATGAGCATGTTTTTGGTCTTTCTGAGGAAGCTGGAGTGCCTGGAGAGAACCCATGCCTGCACAGGGAGAACATTCAAACCTTATGCATAAAAATGTGTCATAACGAGCCGGTGGATCAAAGGATTTTAGAGGAGAACTAGAAAAAGCAGGTAGTGCACATGCCTCACAACAAGGAGGTTGGATTGCTATGGTGGTCGGGGCCTTTCTGTGTGGAGCTTGCATGTTCTCCCTGTGCATGCGTGGGTTCTCTCCGGGCAATTAGGCTTCCTCCCACAGACCATAAACATGTTCATTAGGTTGATTGGTGACTCTAAATCGCCCTTAGGTATGAGTGTGAGTGTCTCTTTATGTGGCCCTGTGATCATCTATCCTGGTCCAGGATGTACCCCCCCCCTTGCCCAGTGTCAGCTGGGATAGGGTCCAGCCCTCTGAGACCCCAAAAGGGATAAGCGTTGTAGATAATGGATGGATGTATTTCATAAATAGAAATTAAATGTTTTTAACACATATGTCTCAGGATGCAATCATATTATTGACTTTAATAGGTCCCCGTTGTACAGGTGGCCCTGAAGAGCCAGCCCCACTACCTTTCTGTTAGGGTCTGCGGGCAGCAGAGTGGGAAGTGAAAGGTCAAATAACTTACTTTAATGAGAAATAACAGTCATCAGAAGATATTAATGGGATCATTTAAGGATCGTGTCCTTACTTTAAAAATGTCAGAAGTCCAAAAACAAACCTGTAGAATTTTTCTTCATTTTTTTCAGTTTCTGCCTGTTCTACATGTGTGTTTAAGAGGGCAAATTCCCCAAACTAACAATGGTATTGATGGCAAGTTTGTGTAAATGTATGAAATATTTATCTGTGAACATCCAGTCCAAATGTGGTGGCATTCTTTCTCTGATTTCCAGAGATACATGTGAAAAAGTCAGAGGATGTCCCTTTCTTTAGAAGCCCCGATTTTTACTAATTTTGTTTTTACTTTATCCAGAAAGTAACTTTGCAGTTAAATATTTTTATTTAAAGATCTTTTCCATAAACTAGACATGCTGTAGTTATGAAAAACATGGTTGTGTTTTGTCATACCTGGGGCGGGCGTCTGCCCATGATCGCCCACCTGTTTTCAATGTCTCCTCGTCTGATCAACCAGAGTGATTAAAGCACCCGTGTGAGTGATCAGGGCCTTTAAAACTGAAATAAGCCAACAACCAATGTTAAACAAGATGTCCTAAAATCACTATTTCTTTGACTAAAAGTTCATCAGTACGTCCATGCACTGCACAGACTTGAACCTGCATCTCTGTCTGGATGAATGATTGGACTCCTCAGTTTAGTTTCTCGAGATTCCAGGTTTACAGAGCAGGAGTTCCTGTTGACTTCAGTTTGACAAACTACCCTTAGCTTGTTAAATACTTGGCATTGAACTCAAACAGGTGCAAGACAACCTGCAGAGGCTGATCTAGATTACGTAACCTCCTCACCGGCTGTTTTATATTTACAGATGATGAATCCAGAGTCACTCCTGACTCCTGAATTCCCCTCTTTCTTTTACTCTTTTGTTTTGGAGGAAGTAAAGAAGCAGACGGTTCTGCAGTGAGTCAGTCTAACATCGACGGCTCTCAGGAGGGGAATTCAGTATTTTCCAAAACCAAACTTCTTCATTTATTGAGCCTTAAATATCAGAAATCAGTCTGCACAGCCGTCTGTGGTCAGGCTGCTGACGCCTCTTTGTTTTCGGAGCTGATGCTCTTTGGGGTGTTTCCAGAAAAGTCTCAGATAGACGTAGAGGCTATTGTCATCTCTTGTCTTTTTTCACAACATCAGATCTTACAGATCTACATGTTTGTGAAGCTTCTCCACAGTCTGCAACAAACCGTCCCAGTCCAAGTTCAGGATGGTGTTCAGATGAGGCTAGAGGAACCAAAATGCCCTTTAAAGATAAGAGACCACCCTAAATAAAGTAATAAACTCAATAAAGTTCAATCTAATCTAATCTAAACAACACTGTTGTAATTTATATCGGAAGACTTGTGCAAAAGAGACATGATCAGCTGATAAAAATTAAAGACTGTAATGATCAATATGATCCATTTTGGGATGTCATTGCTATCATAATCATTATTCTTATGATTATTTCTTTCTTTAATAAAATATAACTTCCTTCTTTTTTCTGTTTGTGTGTTATCCCTGTATTTATTTACAATACTTCTTCTTTCTTTAGTCATTAATCTATTCACTCTAAATTCTGATTCTGTTATTTCTTGTTTTCAAAATAAGGGATCCATTAGATTAAAAATGAAATGTGTCTTTAATTGAAACGGTGTCATAGGACACATTTGAGAGGATGTTAAATGACTTAGAACACAAAGGCATCTGGCTGCAGATGTTTTGATGCATTTTTAATTATTTTAAATCTTAACAAGTCACAATTTTATTTATTTAGTATCATCTTTAACTGAATTTCATGCAATAGACCTGTTCTGTGTGAATGGCTGTTAGTTGTTCGTGCTGCAGCCTGTCTTAGCCTGCTTTAAAAAGCAGATTTCTAATCTCAGAGAGTTTTATTTTCCTGGTTCAATGAAGGCTGAATACAATTTTTTTAAAAACGTGTAATTCTCTTGTATCAACTGTTGGATAATTTAATGAGATCTGATCTTGAGATCTATCTGTACCACTTTGTTGTATTGTGTTGTACTGGTACAAGCCATTCTCATTAATAGGTGATTGGTACTGGCCACAAAGAGCCTGTAGACAAAAATGCCCCCTTTTCCAGAAATTTAGGACCTAGTTTTGACCAAGCAAAAAAAAAAAAAAAACAAATCCATAAAAAACTATACTTTTTTAAAAGTTTTTTTTTAAAATTCTGACCTAGCAGAAAAACTACAAATCCATAAAAAAATAATATTGTTACTTATATGTGACATGTCCAAGACTGTAATAATCCCCACTAGAAAATTCCATTTTGCACTCGATATATTGAAAATGTTTCAGTTTTATTAATTTTATTTTTACAGAAATTGGTGATGTCATCACATACATTGTCATTTAAAGGGTTAAAATTGTGACAAATATTGAAATCATGATCAGGACTGAAGTGGATCAAAAGGTTTATGAAGAAAAAAAGTGGAAAAACATATCAGTGTATGATATGTTTAGGAGGTTTTAGAAAGGGACAAGAATGTCCCCTTTTCAGAAATTCAGGACTTTCTGGTATCAGGTATGAGGGTTAAATGTATGCAGAGGTGAACTGGGAACCTTTCATTTTTATTTTTGATCATCTCACTCACCAACATCACTTCTTTGTCTCGATTATAGATGTGCATGTATGTACATGAACTCAGTGACACGGAGCACATCTAAGTTTATAAGTGTTTGAAACTTTATCCTGCAGAGAGACAGCTGCACGCATCTGAACTTCATTCAACAATTTCACCAAGAAACGAGGAGCGCACCGGCTCTGCTCCAAATCTACATTTTTGTGTCTGAAAGTGCTCGCCCCCCTTCAGAGTAATGCTCATGTGAGCAAGAGAGACTGAACTTTGTCTGTGGACGTCCTCCAGCTGAAAAATCCTCAGCATTCCCCCCCACACACACCACTGCACGTGCCGAGTGGACGCCACGTCAGCTGTGTCAGCCTGAGTCTGCAGAGTGAGTAAAGAGCTGTGTTTGAGGCGGTCCACAGCGGCAGGGAGCAGTCAGCGTCCATATTTCACTGTGAAGCTCTGGATCGGAGTTTAATATTTCTGTAAAGCAGCTTGGTTAAAATGGCTGACTGTTTGAGTTTACAGCGTCTGTGGTTTCCTGCAGTAAATACCTGAAAATCAATGAAAACTTTATAAACTTACAGAAAAACACTGAGCTTTTCAGAGCTCACTTTACTGACAGAAATGATACTTCACACCACGGTTTATGGTTTATTCATGAAATGAAAGTTTTCATCACCTACGAGACAGTGCACAGTTTGTTAAAGTACAAGAAACCAATCGGTTAAATTTAGATTTAAAGAAGGTCATGTCTGCAGCTTTGGCTTCAACAATCATGGATATAAAAATGGGAGGTACTTGGAGATGTTCAGTTAAAGCACATTTCCTCAGGAGATTGAATTCGATCAGAAAAACAAGCTGTAAATTTTAGCAGTCAGGGGTGTATGCAGAGGCTGATGTGTAATCAGAACCTTTATGTTCTTTCCTTCTCTGTGATAACAAGTAGTTTGGTTGCATTCTTGAGATCATGACTCTTACATACCTGGTGTTTGAGGCAAACAAAGATTAAGGGGCAGATCACACAGTTGTGTTGTTAGAAAAGCATCACTGGCAAAGCTGTTTTTCATCGTGCAGGGGTCTTCAATTTATATTTAAGAAGAAATTTACTTTAAGCAAAGGTCCAGAGCATCATAATGCCTGATCTTTGATCCTTCACATCTATTATACTAAAAAGTAGGGATGAGGATTGATACGATTTTATTGATACCAGTGCCGTTATCGATTCTCCTCATCAATCTGTTGTTTTAATGATTCTGTTATCGATTCCTGTGGATTGTCTGTGTGGATAAAAGTTGGCCCACATAGTTCTTCAGTGGCAACAATGTCAAACTCTCCTGATGTTCAGCGTGGTACAGCATAAAGTAATGGAGAGCCATTTGGACATAAAATTGACATCAGTGATATCAGCCATAATTCAGCTCTATAGTACTCAAATTTGGAGTACATGTTCTCAATTTTGGTCAACTAGTGCAAGTAGATTTAACTAGTAAAGTAAAAAGTGTCACTAGGACTACTAGTAGACTGTTTTAGGTCTACTAGTACTACTAGTAAACTTAAAAATGTTCACTAGTAGCACTATTTAGCCTTATATGCTAATAAGGGGGCAGGAAAAGCAAATCCAGGCTTCCCATTGACTTTTGAAAATATTACAACCAAGCAGGGTGCTGATTTGGTTATAATCCCTCCTACCTCATTTGCATTAGGCCTACTAGCACTGCTACTTAATGTCTTGGCTTTACTAGTACTCCTAATAGACTTGAAACAGTCTAATAGTACTACTAGTGAGAGATTTTGAGTTTACTAATAGTACTACTAAAAAAAAATGTTTTACAAGTATAGGTTTTTGGTGCACTAGTGTGTGAGTAGATCTTACTAATAAAGCAAAATCATCTAGTAGACAATTTTGTGTTACTAGTAGTACTAGTGGACTTTTAAAATGTTACCAGGAAACAGTAAGAGGTTTACTAGTAGTACTTGTAACACAATATAATGACCTTAGTGGCACTTTTTGCTTCTCTAGTAGAGTTTACTTGTGCACTAGTTGACCAAAATTGAGTAGATGTACTCCAAACAGAGCTGAACTATGGTTGACCACTGATATCAATTTTATGTCCAAACGTCTTTCCATACAAAAGGCTGTTTTTTCCTGTTCACAGAGACACCCTAAACGGCACTTTCAGAAATCTTAATCTTGGCTAGAGTTTTCTAAATGTGTGTTCTCTGCTGTTTCCATGTGGACAGAAAAGTGTGGTCATAGCGTGAAGGAGACATGTAGAAAAGAGTCCTTCAGCCCACGTTGGCCACAGACATGGGACGAGCTGGCAAACTGCTCCAACGGCACCCCCCAAAGAAGAAAATATAAGTCAGATCAAGTCCTGCTCTGGAGCTCTGACAGATTTATCATGAAGCTCAGATATAAGCTTAGACGGCTATACAAAGAACTATTTTACGTAACAGTTCATGATAAATGTCACTAGAGGTCAGAACCTTTGGAGCAGGGTCAGCAGTTAAACCTGTGACGAACCCTGACAAGTCTTTTTTAATTGGTTATTTTTGTCTGCAGTGTCGAGGCGGCGAGTTGCGTCCAACGCATTCCTGCCTGAAATAGAGTGAGTGTGGGATTTCGCCGGCCTGACCCGCTCGGCTGCATTACACAGATCGAGTACTCGCTGATGACATAGTAGCACATTTATTCTCGGACCTGACCGCGCACTCCGGGAGAGGTATGCCGCGGCTGCATGCAAGAGGGCGGGGCAAGCCGCTGCAGGATTTATGGCTTAAATTTTGACCATTTTAAGAAATTAGACAGTAAAACATTTGTGCAATCATTCTTTAAATGTTTCCCACTGGAGTCAGAATGAGCCGTGTCATTTTGATGTCCAACACGAGGAATAAAGTTCGACTCTGCAGCCAAAGTTCAGTCAGCGTGCAGCCTGCAGTGAAAAAACTCCCGCCAACCAGCTGTCCAAAAAGGGTGTTAATGCTTTTGATTCCCAGAAGATGGCTCAGTGAACCTGAAGGAGGGGGAAAGAGAGAGGGTCTCCAGGTTCTTCAGTTCATTCCCGGTCATGCAGGGAACAGCGGGGGGAATGTGTGTGTGAGAGTGTCTGCGTGAGTGTGTGTGAAAGCAGCCGGCTGCCAAATATGGTCAGGGAAGAAGAGTGTGTGAGGGGGAGTGTGAGCTGGAAAAAGTGGCTCTTGTTCTTTATGGGGATCAGCTGATGTTGGATTTGTTAATACTCTAATCCAAACACAAAAGATTAAATGTATTTTTAACAGCTGAACTTACAGCACTCTTGAACTTTAACACAGAAAACTCCATCTCTCCTTTACAAGTCTTGCAAGAAAAGGTCCCCTTCTGCAGCACTTTAAGAGTAAGAGATGGACTGAACAGGAGACATTTGGTGCTAGAAGTTGCATTAAAGTTTTATTAGATTATGCAATAACCCCAGCCTTCAATATGATGTAAAATGTGCAATATACCTGTCACTGCTGCTGCTGCTCTGTTCATCCATCCAGTGCAACAGAATTGTTCTGTGAATATTTATTCTGTGCAGTATATTTATTTTGTGAATATTCAATCATCCTGTACAATACAATACATTTCTACATGTTTTTCTGTATCATGTGCAATACAACATATTTCTATATATTTTTGTTGATTTGTTTTCCTTTTAATATCTTATATTCTTAATATTTATTCTTTTTCACTATTTTATATTGCATGTAGAGTTGGATTTTATCTTACATAATTTTATAATTATCTGATGGCACTGAAGAAGGAGAAGCTTGTACATTATGGGCCTGATCTACTAAAGGTTTGCGTGTATAAAAACACATGCAAACTTGATAGCGCGTGCAAAGGGTGCACCGAGGATTGCATCTGTCAAATGAACAAAATAGCATGTGCATTTATAAATTTAGAAAGTTTGAAAGGCAGTGCAAAACAGGCACAGAGGGCTGCTGTCATTGTGGTGAGAAACAGGGGTCGCATTAACCGAATATTTTCCATCACTTACTGAATTTTTTGATGAATGACGGAAAGATTTGGAGGCTGTCTGTCATTACGATGGACTGGAATAAGAGAGACGATCCAGTGTGCCATCATACTCATGCAGACACACGTGTAAAGTAAACCCTCTCTGTTTTGCACTCTGCATCGCGGAGGAGGTCATTTAACCTGTGTAAAAAATCCCGTCATAGCCATAATCGCTCCATTTGTCACTCAGAGCTGACAGCATCAGTTTATGGGATACTCCAACTTTTTTTCTTTTTGTGTCTTGACTCACTCCAGAGTCCATGACAAGCAGCACACAAGTCCGCGCCCTGGATGCAAACCAGCTTACTGTGCATTTATTTGTTGGCAATCCATCATTTAGTGTCATGAATTGATTTCACTGATTTAGAGTGAAATTGTTGTAAATGTTAGGACGCTTTCCCCGCATCATGGGGCGGCAAAGGCAGCAAAGTGTCATCACTTTTAAATCATGTTCCTGTGTCAATATGATAAAATCATCCAAGAAACGAGTGGTATGTAACTGATTAATATATATACACCTTATGAGGTGCAGCATTTGTTGGAAGAGGCTCCTTTACTCAAATGTGATAGCTGGTGTCAGGGGGATTGTGTGTCACCGTGCCTCCGCCCTCAATGTGAGAGCCAACAGGCGTAAATGGGAAGATGTGACCTGCAGTGTAAAAGCACTTTAAGTGGTCAAAAAGTCAAATTAAGTGCTGCATAGATTCAAGCCCATTAAACAAGTCCATTTACATCAGGAGACAATGATTCTCCTCATATTAGGGATCCACGAATCAGGCTTTTCTTGGCTGATATGATCACTGATCACCTGTTCGTGGGATCAGCTGATCTCGATTATGTTTCTTGTTTTTTTTTAAGAACTGTTTAAGCATTTGTTCAACAAATAGTACAAAAGCATCTCATGGGACAATGCAATAAAGTACAGTACTACAGTAAGTGCTTCAGTAAGGTCATGTGAATTACTATTACTAATGATTCAAACAGTGAAAACAGTTTATTAAATAAAAGGCAATATGTTTCACCTCAGTTTCAAAATGTCATTATTATTATTTCATATTACCAAGGAGCTCAACTCAGCAATATTTATTTAAGGGTAATTAACCCATCATATTTTTTTTTTATAAAAAGCTACATCTGTTTAATGTAGTATGTTTTTTCCTTGTTCAGACCTCTTGTTCCTCCTGTCTCTTGTGTTTCCTGTTTTATTTTGAAATCCCTCTGTTCCATGTGGTGTTTCCTGCCCTCCCTTCTGTGTGCCTCTGGTTGTGATTCCCTTCACCTGTGTGATCGTCTCACCTGTGTTTGATGACTCCTCGGTGTATTTGGTCTCTGTGCTCCCCCTTGTCCACACTCCCTGCGTGAGTCTCTGGTGTCTCCAGTGTTTTCCAGTGTTTGTAGTTTGTCTGTTTTAGTTGAACCTTTTGTAGTGATTTTGACTTACACTTTGAGTCAGCCTCCAGTGTTTATTCTTTTTAGGTAGCTTGTTTAATTTTAAAGAGATTATGTTTTGCGTTTTGGACATTTTTTCTTAAAGGATTAGTTTTGGGTTTTTGAGCTTTTTTGTTGTTAATAAAGATTTTTGTGTTAATCTGCATTTTGGTGCTTTTCCTTGTTTTTTGTCAGATTATTTTTAACAAACCCTGGCAGATGGTCTATATACAGTATATGTACTACAAATTAACATAATTTAGAGATGATAAACTATATTGGCTCTCAGTTGAGGTTTAATTTTAGTCAAATAAGCCTTTGAGGTCACTGCTGTACCGATGACTCCAATCATCCTTAAAATATTATATATAATCTTCTAATGTTTATCCTGAGATTTTATCATTTCAATGTTATGGGAATGTTTCTGTGAAATATAACTTGTCTATGTGACATAAAGTTACCTTGCTCATTCACAACACTAAGTCAGGGCATGGTGTTACTTTTGTGACCTTTTACCGATTTATGGTTGTTGCATAAAAGAGGGACAGTGTGTTCCCCTCTCTGTGCCAGCTTGGAAAATAGGAAGAGAGGGGTAACAAGGGCCCGAGTGGAAACAGAGGAGCCAGTGGGGCAGCACAGCGCAGCACTGTCTGTGTGTGAACATGCCTGTTTGTGTGTTTACGTGGAGCTCCTGCTGCCCTGTGCTCTCTCACACTTCCTCAGTACCATATCGTACTGTAAACTGACACCGTGCACTGTTGTGGAGTCAGCATGAAGTCGTCATGACAGCAGAGCTAACGGTGCTGTTGCAGAAATGCCCTTGTGAAAGAGGCTTTGGGGTCTCACCCACCCAACCCCTCATCAAACTCTGAGTAAGGGGTTCATATCTTTAAAAACTCGTCTTAAATTTCTTCCCGCCTCTCGTCTCCTAGTAGTCCTAAAAATAAGCTCCTTTAGTAACTCCACTCTGAGGCACTAACCCTGATCTCCCTCTTTGAGATCTCCTCCCCGCTCCTCCTCCTCCTCGTTCCTGAAGTTCCCAGAATCCCCCACAGTTGCAGCTTCAGGAAGCGTCCTAAAGCTGTCAGCTCCACAAACTGCTGTCAGTGTCAGACTTCATGTTGTTCAGTGTGTCTGCACACACGTCGATCACATGTGAGGTTATCTGACGTCTGTATATGTGATCAGCTCGCGTCTGATTGGTTCTCTCTATGTTTGACCCACCACTTCATTGGCTGGTGATCAGCCTGTCTATTTTGTAGTGAGCACACATCCAGGAAACTTCTATTTTCTTAAATTTCTGTACTTCTGCACCATGTTATATTAAATGATCAATATTTAAGATTCAAAATTCATTTTATTGTCCCAGAAAATGCAAGACATGATGCACAACTTAATCCAGCCATCCATTATTTATATTGCTTATCCCTTACAGGGTCGAGGGGGCTGGAGCTTATCCCAGCTGATATTCGACGAGAGGGATCACCTTGAACTGGTCACCAGCCAATCGCAGGGCCACATAAAGAGACAGACAGCAATTCACGCTCACACTCACACCTAAGGGCAATTTGGAGTCACCAGTTAACCTAATGAGCCTGTTTTTGGTCTGTGGGAGGAAGCCAGAGTGCCCAGCAAGAACCCACGCAAGTAATAAATATACATATTTAATAGCACACTCACTGGTCACCTTGTTATGGACACATCTTCCACTGATTTTTCATGCAGGAAACAAAGATCCAAGGTTTTTAGGTGTGCTAGAGTTTGTTTTTTGGGTCCATTCCATCAAAAAAAAAAAATACAATATACACACTGGAGTTGTGAGTAGCATTTAAAATCAAAATAGAGCACAGTGTGGCTATGTTATTTTACAGATTCCTTTATATTTATATTTTTATTTTATTTTCTTGTTTGTGAAGAAAAAAAAAAGACTGGACAGATACTGATGGATACACATTTCTTTGTATTTGTCTGACCAAAACGTCAACAAAAACTAGAAAGCACTCAAAGAGCACAAAGCTTCGCCAAGGTAGCTCACATATTGCTGTTACATCTATAATAGCAATAGCAATAGTTCCATGAAAAAGTTACCATCATATGATTCACTGACCCTGAAAGCCCACAAGTAGCACTAGGAATAATGTTGATATCATTATTAGTTAGACAGTTATTGAGCAAAAACCATCATCCACTCGTGTGAACCACCACCAAAATCAAATCATTTTTAAGTTGGGCCATTACCAACAACTCCTGAAAATTTCAGCAAAATCCATCCAGTAGTTTTTGTGTAATCTTGCTAAGAAACAAACATACGCCAGCAAAAACATAACCTCCTTGACCATCTCTATATATTAACCTCTGATTATGTTCTGGCCTGCCATAAAGTGACTTTGTGAATCCTGGCCTGAAGTCAGACTTACTTGATCTACAGGCTGAATGTTAGTCTGTAAATCCACTTCCATAGCAACTTTGCTTCTTTATCCTTCGATGTCGGCTTGTCCTATCATTGTAAAGCAGAATTTATCAAGCCTTGGATTGTTCACCCACTAATAGGGAATGTGAGCTGGGATTAGACCAGTTAGTTTAGTTTATTAATCAACTTTACCACTTCTATCACTCCAACTAAAGTTGCAGCATGTGTTGACCTCAGGATTTACCCTCTCCAGCTCTTCAGAGAATCAAATCCAGTTTATCAATTATCAGAGACTGAACATTCCCAAACTGAGGCAAGGAGCCGTGACATCCAATGTCCTCACATCTTGTTCTAAATAATGAAATCACCAAACAGAGAACAGACATGTGATGAATCGAGTGTGTGACGGCACAAAGAGCATCTGTGTGAGTGTTCAGAGACCTGCGGGGGATTGAGCTCATCTCACTCTCTGTTTTGTTTTTGTCAATGGCTCGGTGACAAAAGTGTGTGTGACTAAATGACGGGACGATAAGACAGGCTGGCCGGTGGCTCAGCGGGCAAGTGCGTCTCACTCTGAGCTGGAGGCGCTTTGATGCTCGCTGTTCTCCGCTTTGTTTGTGATTAATTTACGGTGAAATGTCATGAAAATGATCACATGATGATAAAGGCTTTGATTACGCAAAGAACATTTATGGGATTGATTAGACGCACTCTCAAATGTCAGTGAAAAGGTTTTGATTTATTCTGCGCAGTCATGTTCTTGAATGATTTCTGCTGCTCTGAAAAATGAAAAATAAGACAGAAAGGGAGCAGCTGGATACTAAATCCACTTCTGTTCTCAAAAATGTTCAAGCCGCTGTGTCCAAGGATCCACAAATTGTCCAAAAGCACAAGCACTTCTTCAACATCTTGTTTCTGCTAAAAGCTAAGCAGCAAATCACGAGGCAGCAACTCAGTGCATTTAGGTATGCAGGCATGGTCTAGACAACCTGCTGGAGTTCAAACCAGGCATCAGAATGAAGAAGAAAGGTGATCGAAGTGACTTTATATGTGGCATGGTTTAGTCTAGCTTTTAGCTGATCATACTTACTCTTATTTTTCTTTTTATTTATATATTTATTTATTTATTTTAATCCAATTAATCTGTTTTATTTCTCCATTTCAGTTCAGATTATTTTATCTATTAATTAATTTATTAAATTATTTATTTTACTCTATACTATTTTTACCTAATTTCTTACCATGATTTTTTTTTCATGATGTCATTTTATTCTTAACTCTTGTGTTTCCTCATTTTTAATTCAAGATAACATTTCCTCTAATTCTTTTTTCTGTTAGAATCTCCTCTAAATGTCATTGATTTATAATTGATTTTTTTATTGACCTTTATTTAACCTGGATAAACCTCACTGAAATTCAGATCTCTTTTTCAAGAGTGTCCTGGCCAAAGCTTGGTTCTTTCACCAGAACTCAAACCAGAGCACTCTTAAGCTCAACATGCCACTTTTTTTGCCGTTGGTTACTGTTTTGCTGTTGTGAAAGAAATAAAGAAATGCTAGAGGCAAAGTGAACCAAACCAATCCAGCACTTAGCTTGTGTCAAAGCCCCAGACAGACTCACTGCAAAGCAAATTCTCTCCAAATGTTGATTTTAGTTTCATGCACAACCATTAGCATTGTTGTAACTAGTGGTCTTAACATAGCAGATCCATCTAAGGGCAGAAGTAAAACCGGTGTCAGTTCTGATACTGGTCTACTGTCCACCACAGGGAGGAAGGCATATTTGTCTGCTGATTGTTGCAGTTATCAGCCTTCACACCTCTCTGCTGATGAGTTTTTTTCTTTTTTTTGTCTGATGTGTGTGACCAACAGTCTGCATGCAACGTGTTCTCAACACTTGCGACACTTGAGGTCCAAAACGTTCTAAACTTTCTATTCTTGAGCAGAAAGAGGAAGAGAGAGCGGGGCCGTTAGGGCTTCCTCTTCCCCCGGCTCATCCTACTGCAGAGTCATGAATGAGCCGCTCCTGACACATTGAATGGAGAAGTGGTCGTGTGTGTGTGTGTGTGTGTGTGTGTGTGCGCGCATTAGTGCAAAGTGCAGGCAGATGTCTTGTCATTCACACTTTTTAGTCATTGTGTATCGTTGTGGAAGTCAAAGAGCGGCTGCTTGAAGACAAATCTTTAAGCTCTTTAAACTTTCAGCAAAGAAAACACAAGACTAAAGCTCAAATCTTCACATTTATCAACCTTTATTACTGATTTTAGTTTTCAAATGTCAGATATTTTGGGCCCGGGTCAAAGCAACAGCAGGTCGAGTACAGGTGCCAAACATCCTTCACCTTGGCCATGATCTCAAAGTCCTTCTGGGTGATCTGAGTTCTTCAGCACCAGATGGTAAATGTACTCCTTTCAGCACGATTTGGGCCTTTTCTATTGGTTTTCTACCAAGTGGCGCTGCATTGAAAATCTCCACAGGGCAGCAGGCATCCCCATCAAAGGAAAGGCATTTTGGGGAATTGTAGCCGTGATTAAATCAGCTTCTGTCCTTACCTGACCCGCAGATGGATCACAGAATTTTTTATTTTATTTCTGTGACTTTGTTATGAGGGCTCTGCTTCACATCGAAATCAATTTGTGCCTCTCTTCACTGATTTTAGGTCAAAACTTTGACATCACAGAACAATCTGTTCACAGAGAGCTGTGTACTAACCCAGAGAAACTTTAATATTTAGACTATAAATATGTCATGGCTAGCCAGTGTTTTGTCAGATTCTGATTGGTTATTACCACCGCCAAGAAGGTTATGTTTTTGCCAGCGTATGTTTGTCGGTTTGTTTGTTTTTTTAGCAACTTTAAAGAAAAACTACTGGATGAATTTACATGAAAATTTTACCAGAGGTGTGGTTTGGTCCAAGGAAGAAGCCATTAAATTTTGATGGTGATATGTACATTTGTCTGGATGCAAAAAAATTTAAAAAATTCAAAAAAAATTGGAATTTAAAAAAAGCATATTTCTGACATTTCATAACGGGTTCACTTCCAGTTTTACAGCATAATATGGGGTTCATGTCTCTATCATCAAAGTAAATTTCACCTGGATTGGATCCAGATTGACGTCACAAAAAAATGATCTTTATAATGGGAAATCCCATTGACCGGATTCAATAATTCATATAAAATCAAAATATTAAGTGCTGTTCCCAGAACTTGTTGTGTTCATACAGGATAACAACCCCCATGTATGTGCTGAGTTTGGTCCAGATCCTGGGACTATACATGTGATCCAGAATTGTATTTTTCACAGGGGTTGTGGAAAAGCCACTGCAAGAACTGAGCTGCTTGGTGGAGGTCTGCGCTCACTGAGTGCTTTTCTTGAACTTAATGGTCAACAGGCGCTTTTTGTGTTGTGGATAATTTAATATATATTACTGGGCACGGCGTAGCTGGAGGCAAAACAAATCTCAAGATCCATCAGCCAATGCTGTCTTGTAAAATGAAAGATAATATAGGACTCTCTCATATGTGAGGTCACTCCCTCTCTGGGACCAAGGGCCCTATTGTTCGGCTGGCACCCACTGTGTACATTTTTAGTCTCAACACTCACATTGTTTAAGTAGCTAATGAATATGCTCTCTGCTCAGATGCAAAGCTCGTGAGTTTCAATCTTGAGGACATAGACGCTGACTGTGCCATAAACATCCTAAAACCTTGAATAAAGTCCAAAATCTGTGGCACATTGTGTTCCCGCCAATTAGAGAAAGCATTAGCAAGTTGGTGGTACATCCGTAAGAGCAAAAAAACACACTTTACAAAGTTTTCTCCACATATGCAGGATTAGATTAGATCAGATAGAATTTTATTTATCCCTTGGGAAGACTCCCTCAGGGAAATTAAGATTCCAGCAGCATGACAAGCACACGGAAAAAAGGAAAAAAGGAAAAACCATTTGCAGATATAAATACAAATAAATATAAATATAAATAAAGAAGGAGCAGTCCTGGGCTGAACAGGCTCCTCTGGTTGCTGATAACGGTGTGCAGAGGGTGCCATCGTCCATAATGTCCAGCAGTTTGTCAAGTGATGTCAAGGGTTGCACTACAGCACACTGTCTCCACAGTTAAATATCAGAGCATTTGTTGATAAAGTCTGTGATATTTCTAACGGGACACAGGTCTGCTGGCCCATTAGAGACAACCAGTCGTTGATGCCAAAGGGTTGAGGAGAATAGCCAGAGTGGTTTGAGAAGACAGAGACTCAAAAAAACACTAGTTAGACATGCAGAAGTCCAGTTCTGAACACACAACATGTCAAATCTTTGGGCTATAATTCACACTGGCTCACCAAAATTAGACACCAGAAGATTGGAAAGATGAGGCCTGATCTGATGAGTCAGGATTTCTGCTGCCTATTTCAGATGGTTGAATCAGAATTTGGTGCGATCATGAGAAGCATGGATCCACCATGCTTTGTGTTAACAGTTCAGGCTGCTGGAGGTGCCATGGTGTGGGAGATTACTCTTGGAACACTTCGGGGCCCAAGTGAGTATCCCTCAAACCCCACAGCCTGCCTGAGTGATGTTGCCACAGTGACCACAGTGTACCATCTTCTTCCAGCAGAACAACTCTCCATGTCTCAAAGCTCAGATCATCTCAAACTGGTTTCTTGAACATGACAGCGAGTTTACTGATAGATGGTAGGATGTTTTGCATTTGCGTAATCTTGCTGACAAACAAACAAACATACACCAGCAAAAACATAACCTCCTTGGTGGAGTTATAAGGCAGCTCTGAAGTCCAAAGGGGGTCCAACCTGGTACTAACATAGTGTACCTTATAAAGTGGCTGCTGAGTAATATGTTTAGGTCATAACTGCATGTTGAAAAGTTGGAGGAGATAATGGATGAAGCAGAACAAATCTAACAGGCTGAACAGGACCTGGAGACATCCTGACTTACAGTCTGTGGTTTTTGGTTTTACGGTCCAGCGTTAGTCACGGTGAGAAATCCCTCTGCTGCCCAGACGGACCAATTAAAAGGCTTCAAACCAATTTAAAGGCTAAAAGGTCAGAATCAGAATCAGAATCGTTTCTTCTTGTTCTTACCCAGACTGAGAGGAAGTGGCCTCCTGACTTCCTCATTAGCTAAAACTAAGTAGTTTCTTGTACACAGTGTTCAAGTGTGAATATGTTCATGTGCATTTACAAGTTTGTGTTCATATAGCTATATAGGGTGCATGGTTCTGCTTCTTTGGCAAAAGGAATGAGGAAGAAAACACCACACACACCCTTTTTCTTTAAACTTTGATAGCTGCCATAAGATGTTAGAGTTTCTCTGCCTGTTTTTAACTTTTCCTGTTTAAAACTGCTATCATGAATAATGATGCCAAACTGAATGAGGATAAAAAAGATTTAACCTGGATCAAGACAATCGATACACAAACACCAGTTCAAATGAAGCCTGGACGTTATATAAAATGTAAATAAAAACAGAATACAATGAAAGCTGGGACAGGGGCAACAAAAGACTGGGAAAGTTGAGGAATACTCAGAAAACACCTGTTTGGAACATTCTCACAAGGTGAACAGGTTAATTGGAAACAGGTGAGTGTCATGATTGGGCATAAAAGGAGGATCTCTGAAAGGCTGAGTTTTTCATAAGCACGGATGGTGTGAGGTTCACCACTTTGTTAACAACTGTGTGAACAAATATAATAGTCCAACACATGTTTCTCAAAATACAGTTAAAAGATATTTAGGGATTTCATCATCTACAGTCCATAATATCATCAAAAGACTCAGAGAATCCAGAGAAATATTTGCACATAAGCAGACTGAAAACCAACATTGATGCCCGTGATCTTGATCCCTCAGACTGCGCTGCATTATAAAACAGCATCATTCTGTAAAGGATATCACCACGTGGGCTCAGGAACACTTCAGAAAGCCATTGTCAGTTAACACAGTTCATCTCTACATCAACAAGGTCTGATCGTGTTACAACAGTGTGGCTTCAGAGTAAAAGAGTGCAGGTACTAGACTGACCTGCTGCAGTCCACGCCTGTCACCCGTTGAGAAAGTGTGCTGCATTATGAAACACAAAATATAGAGATTCTGTATTAGTAACTTGCTAAATATGTGTCATACATTATTGAGACAGGTTGTGACACTTCGGCGTGCGGGCAGTGGATTGCAGGTAACTTGGCAACAGTGAGAGTTCCAGTTCATCATCAGAATGATGGGCAGTTTTTCTGTCCGTGTTGATTTCTCAACATGAGGGGCGTGTGTTCATGTCGAGGTTCTGTTTCTGAGGAAAAACCACTTTCTAACGTCTCTTTGCTTTAACAGAAGTTGCAGTAAATGAGAGGCCCTGTGTGTTTTGTGGGGGTCCAGTAAGAGGAAGTGGGATCTGTGTGTGGAGTCAATTGATAGTGTCTCAATGTGTGATAGAACACTGTGTTACATAAGCAGCATGCTTATCAATGAACGTGTGTGTTTGTGTGTGTTGTTGCTGATAGCTCTCTGGGGGCGTATGTCGTGTTTTTGTTTTCCATTGATTTCAGCTCAGGATTCACTTATCTGTCCACCCGCAGGAGCCTACTGATTACACACACACACACATGTGTCCTCTCTGCTGAAACAGGAGCTCACAGATTGTTGAAGTTTTTGTTGTAGGACATAAAAAATCCTCCAAAAGGTGCTGAAGCCGATGCGATTATAGGTTTTTATACAGTGAGATTTTAATGAATCAATTGCGTCATTAATGCAGACAGAGATCATGTATATGTCTGTTTAAATTAAAGGGTCAGATACAAAAAATATCCTTATTAAAAGAAACTTTGAGGAGGTTTAAACCTGTTTGTTTTTAGAGACATTTCCACAAGAAGGACCAGAAACTGGACCGAAACCACAGTGATCCCCATCTGTGTTTAATAAGATAAGAAATGCATGGACATAATAGATCTGGAGTTTCATTTTTAGCGTTTCATTTCTGCTAAGAAGTAGAGATTTAAAATATTAATGTAACACCAGTGCTCTTTATGTTCCCATTTTCACGCCACTGATGCAGCAGTGGGAGCAACTTGAGGAGGTATGTCTTGCTCTAGGACACATCAACATTTGACAGCGAGAGCTGGGCTCAAAACCCCCGACCTAAGTAGCATCAGTTTCCTGATTTTAGCTGGCAGGAGAGGAACCTGGTGTGGGCTTCTGCTGTTGCAGCTCTGTAGTACTGTGTCTTCAGACATGGTCTTCTTCATACCTCGGTTATAACAAGTGTTTGTTACCTCCACCAAGGAGGTTATGTTTTTACCAGCGTTTGTTTGTTTGCAAGATACACAAAAACTGCAGGACGGATTTTGCTGAAATTTTCAGGAGATGTTGGTAATGGCCCAACTAAAAAATGATTAGATTTTGGTGGTGATCCAGATAACCACTATTAGCGAACAATCGTTTTTGCTCAATAACTGTTTAACTAATAATGATATCAACTTGATTCTGAGTGCTAGGTGTGGGTTTCAGGGTCGTGAATCATATTATGATGGTAACTTTATCATGGAACTATTGCTTATAGATGTAACAGCAATATGTGAACTACCTTGGCGGAGGTTTGCGCTCTCCACGTGCTTTCTAGTTCCAGTTACTGTTGCCTCTCTATCATCTTGAACCACTTCTGACCTCTTGCATGAACAGGGAATTTTGGCCCCCGAGAAGTGCCGCTTACTGGATATTTTCTCTTTGCCAAACCATTCTCTGTCAGGTAATGTAAGTACTCAATAAAATAAAATGTGTATACTATTTAAAATAGCAGCAGTATTTGGAAAACTAATCAGCTTCAACCTGTTTGACACTTTAAGGGCTTGTTTACATGAGAATGAAAAACAGCCAAAAACAGAGAGTTTTTGTTGCGTTTGCGACTTCCGTTTACACAAGAACGGAGCCCAGAGTTCCTGAATCCGCAAACTTTTGAAACCAGAGTCCAGAGTGAAAAGTTTTGGAAACGTTTTTGTTGTTGTCTCTGTGTTAACAGCGGATCGCCATTGTCAGGGAAAACAGTGACGCACAGTGTATGCGCAGTACTCTTTCAGATAAAGGATGCACACACACCTAGAAACAACATCAACAACAGCTATGGCTGGTTATTGAGCAACATGTGTGCTGCTAACTGTGTTAAGTTTTTATCACTACTCCAACAAAATGTGGATTTGCTGCATCAATACTCGGACCAGTGGTGACGCATTTGTTATATTCGCCAAGGACACTACAAACTTACATTGTCAAATACTGGCCTGGCATGCATGCTACCGCGTTTTCAGTCGTGCATCATTATTATACCAACTCCATGTGAACACAGACACAGGAAAAACCTCTCCGTTTCTGTTGACAGTGTCGTTTTGTAAATGGGCTCTAAATTAGTAAATTTGCTGTTTCAGACACATTAGTTGACCTGTTCTTTAAAAAACATTAACATATATATATATGTAAATATTTTTTAAAGCTGAAGAAGAGTGTTGACCTCTGGTTGACCTCTGTTTGTCCGTCTGTGGTCTCTTTGTTAGAAACTAACACACGCTGTCCTGATGATCCCATTCAGATCAATCTGCCTTTGTCTGTTCTAATGCATGCCATCCCTAAACAGCCATGGGAATGTTACTGTAAAGTGTGTGTTCTCGGATGTATATCTCAGTAAATATGTTACAGATGATTTCCGTCCTCAGGTCAGATGATGCAGCCTGAGGAGGATCTGAGCAGCAGGATTAAATGTTCTGACCGTCCGTTCAGGACTAAAAGAGGATCTGAATGTACTGTTCTGAGCTCCCCTATACAAAAACACTGACCACAGCCTGCAGAGCGTCTCATGTATGGTATAGTGAGGTCATCTGTGGGGAGAAACCTTAATTAAATAGGAGAAGGTTTGTGTTACTCCATGATCAAATTACAATCCAAGACAGACACAGTATTCCCAAACATACAGCTTCTGGCTTAAACTCACAAACATGTACAAAAGTTTAATTTAAAGGCAGGAGTATTAGTTTCCTGAAACGTGCAGGATCGTAGAGCAGATGTTATACAAACAGGAGAAAATGATGCATTTAAGGGGGATCAAAACAAATAGTTGTCTAAGGGGTTCAGTAGCCAGATGGAGTAAAGGTAGGAAGAGGTTTGAAATGTAAAATAAAAGAGAACTTGTTGCATTTAATGGTCACATGATGAAAACAGCGAAATTAAAAAGTTTCCAGCTTAGAACACATACAGGCCTCTAAAATACATGAAGTGCAATGCATTTGTGATGCAGCGCAAGTGTCTTTCAAAATTTCCAACTTACCAACACTCATGCTTTTTTTGTCTTTTAAGCAACATGCTCTCCATATGTGTCCAAGCGTGTGTTTTTCACAGTCATGCCGATGTCATTATTAGTTGTACAATTACTGAGCAACAACCATCCTTAACTAACGATGGTTATCCAGATCATCAGCAAAATCTGATCACTTCTCCCTCGTGCGATTGTCCCTGAGAATGTCATCCAAATCTATTGAGAACTTACTGAGTAGAAAAACTGCCCTATCTCGCACTGTAAACAAATCCTTCAAAATATTCCAATATTCAATATTTCTCACTTCATTTCTCCAGACCGGGAAAGAGTCCATAGAAAGTGTTTGGGAATGGGCAGAACCTTTCAACAGCATATGCAGCAGAAGACTGGACGATTGTTCTATCAATCACACTCACTACGGGCCAATCAGATAATGTAGTGGGTGGGTGCTATACTGAAGTATAAAGGACAGAACATGAACCACATTGTCAAACAAACTGTCGTCAAAACATGTTGGAGGTGGAGCAAAATATCCTCATTATAGAGAAGTTTGTAGTGTTGATTTTTGTTTTTCATTTCATAAAGAAATGTGGTCAAGATCTGACAAAACTGCTCCTGACGCTGTTAGCATCTATGCTAATCTCTACACGAGATTGTAGCTCCCACCTCTTTCTCTAAAGGACTCTGATTGGACTGTGCTGCTTTGGGTCGCTCACAGTTGTTGTAGATTGGAGCTTGGCAAGATCGATCTGCCTGATTACAGATACCGAATCTGGCGAATCCATCTGCACAGCAAGGATAAAGCAGACACTCTGATTGGTTTGATTAATGCTATGCCCAAAACACTCCCATCCATCCTGTGCCTGGCTTTGCACCGAGAATTTGCATCGACCAACATGCTCCAAACTGCTGTGCACCAAGCGCTTTTAGACTACACACTATGCTGTCAAAACAGGATCAATAATGCTTAAAAGCATTGGCTGATATATTTTTTTTTTCTTTTTTTTTTTAAGATTAATTTTTTAATCTTAAAAAAAGGCATTTTTGTGCCTTAATTGTTAGGAGAGAGAGAGACAGTGGATAGGCTTGTGAAAGGGGATGGGGGAGAGTAGGGAAGGACACTCTGCAACGGGCCACAGGCTGGATTCAAACCCCGGCCGGCAGAAGCATATACATGGGTCGTGCTTGGTTGTTTACCACTCCACCAAACCAGTACTATCATTTTAAATAGTTGGATGTGTGTGCAACATATTCTAAATGTGTTTTTAATGTTTCTTTTATTTGTTCTGCACTGATGGTAGACTGCTCAAACAAATTTCATTTTATGTACGGCATGCAATGACAGTAAAGGCTATTCTATTCCATTCTACAGGGTAGGCCATAAGTTTCCATACATAGGAAAATGTATAATGTACAAGCATAACTTCAACTGTGCAAATGCAAGTTCATCAACAGTGGAAAACAAGTATTAATATGTGTTTTCGAAACAATGGTAATCATATAGAGAACATTTTATCAATAAAAACAGTTGTCTTGTTTTGTTGATGCTGTCAGTGCACTTTATCCTTCTCTGTCTTCTTCTCGGGAAGCTGTATTCTGTGTTATGGCATTAAAGGTGCAGTGTGTAGAATTTGGCATTTGAGCGACATCTACCGTTCAGATTCTAGAATGAGCCCAACCGTAACCAAAACGTCACATCGCTGAGCAACGGAGGCCTGTGAAGACCAAAAGGGATAGTGAACACGGCATCATTTACTAAAGTGACAAGGTTTGTAACCATTATTTTTATAGATTACAGGTCAGTTGTTAGCTGCCGATTGTAGGTTTTGTAAACTTGTAGTAACACAAACAAACATTAGCGCATTAATGCTAATCAGATCAAGCCTGATGCAGATTCGGTGAAATAAGGAGTATTTATTTCTACACCCACAGATTATGCGCTTTGTATACAATACCAACACAATACGGGAGTTGTGTAGCAGCTCAGTGGTTTACAGTCTGTGTTGGTCGTTAAAGTTTGCAATTTAAACATAATAAACACTGTTACAAAACATTATAAAACTGCATGTTGCACCCTTACCTGTCCAGCAGAAAACAAGCAACTTCGGCGTCAGTCTTCAAACATAACTTTGTCAACAAGGCTCTCCACCTTGTAAATGCAACACCAAGTTTACCCTTGTTTTATTACGCTTTCTGTCAAGATTCCGCTTCATTTCATCGGACTCTCGACTCTCGAGTGATTTTGGATAAATGTGGTCTTCCATTTCCAAAGCCTTAAGTGTAAAATACACACAATTTAAATCCCTAGTGCAGAGTAACAACTGTCTCTACATCCACCGCTGTCCTCTCTCCTCCTCTTCGCCTACATTCCAGGTAGATTTCAGAACCGGCAGACAGATTCGCGTTTCGTTCTTTTTGTCCCTAAAATCCACCTGTAGACAACATGGCGGATTGTTATCTCGGCCTACATGAACGCGGCCCGCGGTAATGTAAATTTTTTGAAGCTTTTTTTAACTAAATGAAAATAAAACAAACGTTTTATGGGGATGATTGTACTCCTATTTTGACGTACTTTGAATGTCAC